>OX103958.1:21735182-22426472 GCA_944470425.2 Schistosoma bovis | reverse complement strand
AATCCGAACCATTTAAAATTGACTTAGATCTCCTATTTAATTTTCGAGTCGATTCGTATACTGGTTATGAAGGAAAACACCAAGTAGTATTTACTTGAGTTCTTAGTATACTATTAGTTAGGTTTTGAATTCATCCAAAGTTGAAAATTGACCGTATTTTTTCTACTGTGTAATTGTATTCTTCACAAGAACTTGTACACAATCCATTGTTCTATGTTTTCCATACCGACACAAAAGTCTAGTTGGAACTTTCCCTCTCCCATCAATTGCTTCTTGTATGATAACATTCAGGATTGAATTCCACAAAAATATGTAGCTAAATTAGCTTTTCATTTTTTTTAAGAGATGAGATTTACAAGTTTTATTCAATTTGCCATGTCAAATTCAAAGTTGATGGGAAGATCTGAGAGGGTCTACTTAAGACGTTTAATAAAACTGGTTTCTCCAACTCCCGATGCGATTTACTTGAGTCACTCGTAGTCGTTCTCTCGTTCGTCTGCGAGTTTTTTGTAATCATTTGTGGGTATAGGTAGAGTGAGAGGTTACCTCAATCTGTACCATACGGTTTTGCTGCTTGCTTTTGCTCATGGGAAATAAGATCACACACTAAATAGAGAGTACTGTACGTAGGTACAAGTCGGGCTTTGCCTCCCATCCTTTCAGTAATGAATCTTTTCTATTCGTGTTGATGAAGGCGCATATATATTTGGCGCACTCCTGTACCAATATATATGTGTTCAAATAAATAAATAAACTTTCACCTACTAAATTGTATGTTCAAACGCTGCTCCACCTACTTTGGTTTGAGCAATCGAGAATTAATATTATTAACCATCGTATCCATGTACTTGGTGAACAAGTTAGTTATTAATTATTTTGTTATTAGTTCTATAATGCTTCAGATAGTCGTAATTAGTGTCTTTGTGTGCCAACTTTTGTTTTTCAGATCCCAGAATTATGTCAAGCATTTTATTCGTTAGCCTCTTATGCATGTGAATTACGTCCTCAGGGATTCATCCGACTTACAGACAATCAACTTACATCTTTTGGTCGTCTTCTTCGATTTGGAATATTTGGTGTAGAATTTGATCAATCAAATCACATTAAATCTTCATCTGCCTCACGATCTGCATCATGTTCAGCAGGATGTGTTGACAATTCAGTGGTTCAGCAATGTTTGGATATTATAATTTCATTGACTGATCATTTTTTGGAGATTAGATCACGTTCTCGTTCTTGTCCTGTAGAAGAGCTTCAAAATGCTATTCGTTTGATCAATGTTATCGGTTTGAATACACAATTCCTGTCTGACTTATTCACATTACTAACAAGAGAAAGTTATTCGGTCAACTTAGAAGCATCATTTTCATCTGCACTCCTTAATTTAATTCATTTAAGTCCGGTAAATAGTTGTTTTGAGTTTTGCGATTCGACGATATTGAATGATTATTTTATAATTGGTTTTGTTTTTTCCTTTACTTATAAACTAATCATCACTCAAGATTGTTAAGATTAGCTAATCGTCCTCGTTAGCCTTACAAATTGATAACGCATACCTGGCTATTTATATGAATGTTGATAATAGTTTACAAGTTGTGTGTAGGTACTCTATTTTGCATAGCCATGTGTATACACCCTTTTATTTATTACTGAAAGAATATCGTGTTTTTACTTAATTACGCCTGTTACTCCTCGTTGAGGAGCATAGACCACCCACCATCACTCTCCATCCAACACTGTCCTGAGCAATCATTTCCAGCTCCTTCCAGTTGTTATTCATACTTCTCATATCTGCTTTTATTTCCCGACCTAATTTGTTCTTTGGCCTTCCTCTTTTCTGCTTCTCTTCAGGATTCTAAGTTAGCACTTGTTCTGTGATGCAGTTTGATGATTTGCGTAATGTATGTCCTATCGATATCCCTCGTCTTTTCCTAATTTCCTCTTCAGCTGGAAGCTGGTTTGTTATCTCGCAGAGAAGGCTGTTGCTGATGGTATCCGGCCAATGTATGTTGAGTATCTTGCGTCGACAACTATTTATAAATACTTGTACCATTTTGATGATGGTTGTGGTAGTTCCTGAAGTTTCAGCTCCATACAGTTGAACTGCCTTGATGTTCATATTGAAGATTGTGACTGATGTTGGTTAACAGTTTTTTTGAGTTCTATATGTTGTCCAACCGTAATAAAGCTGTCCTTGCTTTGCCAATCTTTGTCTTTCCTTCTGCATCAGATCCTCTACGTTCATCTATGATGCTACCGAGATACGTGAATCTTTCCACTTCCAGTGTTTCTCCATCAAGTCTAACTGGGTTGGTGTTGTGTGTGTTGTATTTGAGGATCTTGGCTTTTCTATTGTGTATGTTGAAGCCTTCTGCTGAAGATGCTGCTGCTACACTAGTTGTTTTCATCTTCATTTGTTCATGTGTATGGAATTGGAGGGCTAGGTCATCTGCTAAGTCCAAATCATCCAATTGGTTCTGATCTGTCCATTGTATTCCGTGTTTTCCTTCAGATGTTGAGGTCTTCATAATCCAGTCGACTACCAGAAGAAAGAGGAAGGGAGAGAGTAAACAGCCTTGTCTGACTCCGGTCCTTACTTGGAATGCATCTGTCAGCTGTCCTCCATGCACGACCTTGCACTATAGTCCGTCGTATGAGTTCCGGATAATATTGACAATCTTATCAGGAACTCCATAGTGTCGAAGAAGTTTCCGTAACGTTCTCCTATCTACACTGTCGAATGCCTTTTCATACTCAATGAGGTTGATGTATAGTGACGAGTTCCACTCAACTGATTGTTCGACGATGATCCGTAGTGTTGCAATTCGGTTTGTGCACGACCGATCCTTACGGAATCCAGCTTGTTGATCTAATATCGTGTTCACACCAGTAATCTCTTCGGAGGGTAATTTTATGTAGCTCATTCACTGATTGCCAATTCATTTTCTGAGCTGTGAAACACTTTTTCCTTAAGGGCTATTATTACTACACTGTTTTTCAAATCAAACTAGGTAGAACAACTGGGTTCGAATCTATAGTTCAATTATTCGATGTCAACCATACCAACCACTAAGTCACTACTACTCTTAAGGATGTCACTTTCTATTTATAAAAACCTTACTTCAATCTATTTATTTTACAGTCTTTGACTTCGCATCCTTTCAAATTTCGTCATTATTATTTCCTCATTGTTGTTTAACCTTACCACAAGTAATATTTTGCTACGAAATATTTTACCATATGCTACTGTATACTTAAACTTCCATCAATCTCATCACATTACCAATCTGAATTACTGGTAAATTACATTTCATTTGAAGATACTTTAGACAATATCTTTTAATTAATTAATTAATTATTTAATTGAACACATAAATATTGGTACAAAAGGCCACCAAATATATATGCGCCACACAAAACAATGAGAATTTGAAGAGGAGAAGGAAAAAAGGTGAGGAGCGTAAAAAAAAGACAATCACGAACAGATCAGTGTAAGGTAGTGTAATAGTAATAATAATGGGGGAAACGGAAAGGTACAACCAGAAGAAATCTTTCAGTTAATAAAGAAACAACTAATTTTTATGAAGAAAGTAAAAGAAGCTTACAACAGGATCGTCACTGGCTTCTATTCTGAGCCATATCTGATAACGTCTCTAACCACTGTATAGCACCATCTCTCGAACCTCAGCCAGGGAGTTGTGAAGGACCAACAGAAGCCAACCCCTTACAGCTTCCTTCAATACCACGACACCATGTCATACACTGACCACCTCTCCGCTTTTTCCAACCAGTCCCAGAGTCGGCAAATAATAGTCGACGTGGAATAATAGTAATAATAATAATAAGCTTATTACTGTAATATATACATTTATATATAATAGAAATTTACATATTCATTGAAATAAATTTATTCATTTTATTCAGGAAGCTTATTCAAATCTTGTTTATCAATGGATTAATAATTGTGAAAATCCTATGATACAAACACGTCTTAGTGATGCTTTCAAACATTTAGGTAATTTTTGTTGCCATAGTAATAATGATAATAATACTGAAATAATACAATCCGATCAACAATTAATAATGGAGGATCAAACTAATAAAAATAATTTATATATAAAATGTTTTAATGAAACTAAACCAACTCGTTCAATTCGATCAGAATTTCAACAATATTTTCATTTGTTTGTCACTGAAATGCGATCATTTATATGTTTTGGATAATTAAGTGTATCTATGTTATATATACAGATATATCTCGTTTGTATGCCACTTTTTCTACATAACTAAAATGCTGGTACTTGAATCCAACAGTGAGTAATAAATACTCTTCAGTTGTGCTTTTTTTTCTTATCGTCGTAATACTTTCCTTTTTATGTATTTAACTCGATCTATCTAATTCATATTTTATTACAATCAGCATTTTGGTTTGCCGTTGTACAGACTTGTTAGATTCATATTATTATTATTATTATTATTATTATGACAAATAATTAAAACTATTATTGGATAATAATGTATATTCTTTTGAGTTTTTACTTGTTTTGATGATGAGTGTTGAACCGTTCAAACTAATTGTCTCAGATTAGAGTAATATGTTTTTTGAATTGGGTATTTTTTTTTTAACAAAATCGAGAGGATGAAAAGCGAATGTCCAGCGCTGTAGTTGGGTTGGTGGACACGGAGAGTTGTAAAACGCTGACAAAATAGATGCAGAGAGTTTATTCAACTAACTCTGCCTTATCCAAATGAACAGAAGCCGTAGTCATTGTAAGATCTATACTTGGTGTTTGTATTCAAAAAGGGTCGGTAGTTGAGCTTCGAGATTCTTAACAGCAAGCGAAGTAAATATTTCTCCCATCAACCATGATGGGATGGTTTACGATGACATTTTCTACGCGAATTCAGGAGTCTCGATTAGTGTTTTCCAACCTACGTCACTTGTAATGTAGGCATGATGTTCGTTTGTCAGTTAAAAGATGAGTATCCTGTTCAAGAACTCTCTCTCTCACACTTAATGATTGTGAAACTCAGTCTTTGAAAGTTGGAGATATGCTTAGGTTGAGTGTTTTGATCATTCATGCTATCAAAGCACTACTCAATTTTCTTGGAACCACCAGATATGCAATGGTGAGGCTAGACTTAAGATTCCAGACAAAGATGGAAAATATGGTATGTCAAATAAATGAATACACATATGTATAAGATTCTACGTTGGTGATGACTGATTGTCCATTCTTAGTGGTTAGACTTTTTGATATTGATTTCGAAATGAATGTACTGCATTATAATTAATGCCATGTATTGTCGTGAATAAACAATGAAGACAAATATGACAAGATTTACATAGATTGTGTAGTCTTAATGCAATCTAGCCGTTACATTTTATTTTGTCGAGACTCTAATTTATGGACGAGCCAATCAGGTATAAGATAATAGATCTCGGATTTTAACACGAGAGCCTTTCATTCATTTGGCTAAATAAATT
The DNA here is from genome assembly GCA_944470425.2 of Schistosoma bovis. Lineage (NCBI taxonomy): Eukaryota > Metazoa > Platyhelminthes > Trematoda > Strigeidida > Schistosomatidae > Schistosoma > Schistosoma bovis. The sequence goes on along the minus strand of OX103958.1, from coordinate 22,420,984 downwards.
TCTGGCATTATAGCTGATGTCAGTTCGTGATGAAAACCCTATATATAATTGCTAATTAAGGCAAATTACGACAATTATTGCGAACCGAATAATAAAAACACCAGTAACACTGTCTGCAGCCAGGTACTACAATACATACTGATGATTGGAGAGCGTACAGACTCTTACATAGGCTTGGTTATTTGCATCGTGTCATTATCCACGGGTGGCATTTTTTGGACCCAACAACCGGAGTGCACACAAACAATATTGAAGCTATGTGGTCGAGAGTGAAAGCGTTTTGCGACCTTATCATGGCTCCAGAGGCCTACTATTATGCAGCCATATGGATGATTCCCTCTACTGCATGCATTACGATCTTAGAACCTCTGAACCTCTTTCTAACCTTGACAAGTTTTTGAATCACGTATAAGATGTGTATCCACTTTAGTTCCTTGGTTCTGTATAATATATTTTTACTCTACACTGACGTTTTCTGATTGGTTGATATTTCTCAAGGTCACTTGAGGTTCGTTCAGAGGTCGTCCATAAATTAGAGACTCGCCTTTCTTGCACATACACTGTATTTATGTGTGTACGTGTGCACTGAATCTGCAATCAAACTTCATTATATTATCTTAAAATTAAAACAAATCAAACTAAGTTTTTACATTGAACATTTATGATTTTATTTGACAATTCATTCATTCTTCATTGACCGGTTCCTACTAACAAATACATTCACATCGTCCATGATCAAGCATATAGGAAGTAGTTTCTGGAGGAACTTCAGTTGTTACAGTATAAGAATTCGTATTTGATTCATCTTTATAGGCTTCATCTGGTCGATTGTTCACACTTACTCTGTAACAGAAAGAAGACAATAAGAACATTAGATCATTGTGAAGATTGTCTACTAACTACTATCTCACAATAAAATTATTCCACTTACAGCTTACACTGTATTATTCTGAGTTTTAACAGTCAAAATGTTTACTTACTGGAGTACTGAAGTATGTTGATATTTTATTACCTATGTTGCTGGTGTTGTCATTAGTTTAGGACATGAACAAATTTAAAATATGACTGACAGATTTCAGCTATTCAACCAACTAGTTGAATAATTAAATTAGTTTGATGAGTCGTTTAAGTTCAATGTGAGTGAATAATTAGACTTAAACGATCCACATTTTAAGTGTCATATTCATTGACTCTGTTTCTAAAGTTGATATGAGCTCTAGCCTAGTAATTTGTTTTAGGCGTTTTGTGGTGTTTGGTTATTCTTATTGTGACTTTTAATTTGAATCAGTGATAGCAGTAGATCAATATATTTGTTATTGTCAAATGTTGTCAGTTCGTCATATCTCAGTGTGCTTGTTAAGTCTGTTTTACGTTCGCTGTTCATATTCACTTCCCTTCGACTCTTTCGTGTATTATTTTATACTACTATTCGTGCATGGAGGACAGTTGACAAAGTCGTTCGAAGTGAAGACCGTTGTTAGGCAAGGTTGCTTACTCTCACTCTTTCTCGTGGTGATCGACTGGATCATGAAGACGTCAACATCTGAAGGGAAGCACGGGACACAATGGATATCTAGGATGCAGCTGGACGATCTAGACTTCGCAGATGATCTGGCTCTTCTATCCCAAACGCAACAACAAATGCTGGAGAAGAAGAACAGTGTAGCAGCAGCAGTAGGTCTCAATATACACAAAGGGAACAGCAGGATTCTGCGATACAACACAGCATGCACCAATCCAATCACAATTGACGGAGACGATTTGGAAGATGTAAAAAGCTTGACATATTTGGGCAGCATCATTGATGAACGGGGTGGATCTGATGCAGATGTGAAGGCGCGGATTGGCAAAGCAAGAGCAGCATATTTACAACTGAGGAACATGTGGAACTCAAAGCAACTGTCAACCAACACCAAGGTCAGGATTTTCAATACAAATGTCAAGACAGTTCTACTGTATGGGGCAGAAACCTGGAGAACTACGAAAGTCATCATCCAGAAAATACAGGTGTTTATTAACAGTTGTCTACGCAAAATACTTCAGATCCATTGGCCTGACACTATTAGCAACAACGTACTGTGGGAGAGAACAAACCAGATCCCAGTGGAGGAAGGAATCAGGAAAAAGCGCTGGAAGTGGATAGGACACATATTGAGGAAAGCACCCAACTGCGTCACAAGACAAGCCCCCACATGGAATCCTCAAGGCCAAGGAAAAAGGGGAAGACCAAAGTACACATTACGCCGGAAAATGGAGGTAGACATGATAAAAATGAACAAGAATTGGATGGAATTAGAAAAGAATGCCCAGGACAGAGTGGGTTGGAGAATGTTGGTCGGCGGCCCATGCTCCATTGGGAGTAACAGGCGTAAGTAAGTAAGTAAATAATTGTATTCCTAGCAATGTCTATGCGTATGTTGTAAAACAAGTTTGTCCTAATATATTCTGAAATATTAACATATACTTATAACATTTATTGTATTTATCATTAGAATTATTTCACCTCAGTCATTGTAACAGTTATTCTCAATTTTGTGCAATCGTTTAAACCTTGTTTAAGCGCAACTGTTTTCATATTGCTCTCTCTTAGTTCAATTTTTGCTTGTTGATAAATCGTTATCAAGTTTAGACGCAGCCAACGGCTGTCATTTTCGCGCTACCAAAGCCTTTTTTATTTCAGTCAAAAGGACGTCGTAAACGCCACAGACACTTCACAAATTGATGTCTGTAATTAATGTTTGTAGTATTATTTAATAAAGAATCGCTATTTTAGACAAATCGCTACTTTGCGAACTTCGATTTTGTGTATATCTCAATTGAATGATTTGAACGCTTCGATAGACTTAGCAGTGGTGTTTGTATGAACTAATGATTCTATGTACTTGATTTGTGCCTGATTTCGATTTTTAAATACAATACGTTCGTTTGTGCTCACCTAGTTCTACCTAACTCGAATGGTGTTATTTCGGGGATTCTATATTCGACTAATTATCCTAGTACTTTTAATTATCATAATTATTATTATCATTCTGTTGTGACTTTATGAGCCGCTTGTTATCACGTAATCTATTCGCCAATCAAAATACGACTTATTCGCTCTTATACTATACTAAACCAATGACTTTCGTTCAGTCTGGTCAGCGTAGCGTCTAGCCCGTCCGGCTAAGTTCAGATTGTCAATAGCAGCCTCCACTATGCAAATCCTTTATTTCAGACATACTGGGTTTATATACCAAACAAAACAGGTCGCAACGCACCATGAAATAGGAAGTAGCATTTGTACACAATAAAGCCAAAAAGTGACTGTGAATGTGGGAGGCAGTAGTCAATAAACTGAACATAACTTAAGAACAGTAAATTGTACAATAATAATATATAAGTCAAAATAAAGCTTATAACAAGGGGAATATAAATATACATAATCTAGTTACTAAATATTAATACTGTAAGAATATATAAATAATATTAGTCCATTAATAGGTCTCAGACGTTACTCGTAATGTTATCTTCACTAGGATATAACAGATTCTATTATCTATTCATCAACATTCTCTTTCTATATGTAATTTAGATTATATTACCAGTATACAAGGTGATAAATCATTTTCATCACAAAATGAACAAGAATAGCTCTTTAGTCCAGTATTGGCCCCCAAATGCCCTGTTATGGCCGAGAGTAGGTTGGGCCCACCCTCCCTCTCGAAATGCTCTCACATGACCACGCGTATACAGCCTCTGCCACGGAAGTCCTACTCACTGCCTTCTTGTGGCGGGGTGTTGTTTACGAAATTGAGAGGACGAAAGGCGAATGTCCAGCGCTTTAACCCAATTCCAAACCAATGGTGCACATGGGTTGGCTCCAGTATCCTGCGGGAACAAATGGCATATGAACCAATCGTTGGTCACCGGCTACCATGGGACTGCATCTCCTCACGATGCTCCACTGCCTTGTGGATCAGACCTTTAGGTCAAAGGCTCGGGATGTGGCCCCCTAAGACAACCACCTTCTTCGGTCTGGGCACCCGAGTAGTATCTCAGCCCTCACACAAATCGAATGATTTATGTGGCGCATATCCATTTGGTGCCTCACTGTATCAATGTTTTTGTGTTTAAATAAAAAATATAATAAATTGGTACGTAATAAATGAACAACAAATTCTAAGTGAAGATGATTTACAAAGTCGTTAAAAGTATGAATTACATCAGATTTGAAACAAACATTTACGATGAGACTATAATTTATTGACGACCTTTGGACGACGCTAAACTGACCTTGAGAGTATCTACCTAATAACCAGGACCAAATTAGGGTTATGAACCAGTATGAGGAATTAGAATTAGATTTAGGGTTTTCATCACCAACTGACAATCTATAATGCCAAAACTCTATTGATCTGAATGGATGAGTAAATTTCACGCGCCAAAATCCAAGACCGGTTATCTAATACGTGATTGATTCGTCTATAAATTATAGTCTCACCATATTTACTCATTTAATACTTTAAACATATAAGATAGAATCTCTATCAAGATAAATACAATCAAGCGATTGTTTCTCATACATCTTTAAAACTCCAATCATTCTGACTGATTTGTATGAGATTACACATATCAAAACATTTTCCTTATTGAATTAATGATGCTTACAAATGCAAAAGAATCACGTTAGATGCCGTTACTGTTCTGCATTACAATATAGTATTCAGCTCGGAAAAGGTTAAGAAGTATGTTCGATATGCTTTTCTGAGCTATACGTCTGCTTTTGATTCTACCCAAGACAATTTTTACTTAATGAGTTAATCAGCGTCAACACTGACAGCTGGATAACCAACTGGTTATGTTTTAACCTCTCTGGAAGAGAATAGTACACTGTATTTGGAGGAAAGCGTTCAACACCTTTACTGTTACAATGAGCTGTTATTTTACCCCTTTTTTTCTTCATGATCAGCCATCTTTCACAAAAAATACTCTTGTGAAATGTACGGACAATCTCGTTGTATGTATACCGATTTCTACCCCTTTACATCCTATAGAAATGAGTGAGTTTTTGTTTCATATTATATGATGATCTGCTGTGAATGGTCTCATACTTAATCCATCTGAATGTCAAGCTGTTAACTTTAGCCTGAGACATGAACAGCACCTAAACACCATTTTGAGATCCCATATTGCTCGTACCATTGGAGACTCTTTGATAAACACAGTGTCGAAGGTCAATTATCTTGGTGTCACCTTTTCCTCTGATCTCTCTTGGTCTTCTCACGTTTTATTTTTATCGAAGAAGGTATTCCGTCTGAAATACTACATAAAAAGATTGCATGCTCTTGTGATTACTCGTCATTTACTCTCACAATTTGTCAATTCTTGCATATTACCTATTATTCTTCACTGTTCTCCATTATTCTTTCCCGGGCTTTTGAGGAAAGACTTTGCTGTATTGCAGAGAGTGCTGAAGGCAGTTGGCAAGATGTGTGGTGAATCTTTCGAGAACATAAATAATATGGTTGTGGATAGACATTTAAAATCATGCAAACTCCTGGCAGGTGTTATTTTATCAGATACTAGACATCCCCTTCACTCTTATCTTTCTCCTTTTATATCTTCTGGTAGAACGAGACGTAATTATATTAAAATCCATGCACGCAAGAAAAAGTATAAAAGTTCTATAATACTTTACCTAGCAAATATACTCTGTGAAGAGCAGGATGTTTGAGTTAACCTAGTCAATAACCTGTATTCTTAAACATGTTTATGATTGAAAAATTGTATAGATTCAAACCTTTATTTTTCACCTTTTTCTTTTTTTTATGAAAGAAACTGATGTATGGGTGAGAATGACAATGATTAGTTGTTTGCTTAGTCAGATATGTAGTGACTGACTTCAAGAGATACTTCTGGAGTTCTAGTGAAAAGCCGTTAACAGTGCAGTTCAACCAGGTCTGTTGTGAGATATCAGCTCACTGAAGACAATGGTATACGGTGGCGCAACTTCGTGGATTGGTTGAGGTTAAACATTAACAGCATAGGATGCCGGCTCAGTGGTCTAGATGGTTAGGCGCTTGGCGCAGGCAGGGTAGGTCCTGGGTTTGAACCTCGTGGGGTGCGGGGTCGTGGGTGCGCACTGCCGAGGAGTCCCGTACTATGACGGGACGGCAGGGCAGTGCTTCCAGACTTACCATGGTGGTCTAGATTCGGTTGACTCATGGTTTTAATCTGTGAGATATGTAGATAGTCTGATAGGTGCTAGATAAGTTATATATTCCCTTATGCCGATAATTATTATGATTATTGATTGTTCTTTGTTGTTGTGTTGTATCGGGGTGTGGAAATATATATTTGCCTTCTAGTCAGACTTATCACATGTTCTTGATCTGAGTTATATTGAAGTTCTGTAGAATAAACACTGGGAAGGAATCTAGTGTAGATATTCGTTTAAGGTAAATTAACGTCCCATACATGTAAACGTGAAAAACCAATCCTTATAACAGAAGCTTGTTGAAATAATTCGTGCTGAGGATTCTATATAATATTGAATAATTTATTTTAGTTTAACACATAGATATTGGTACAAGGAGGCACCAAATAAATATGTGCCTCATAGATCATTCGATTTGTGTGAGGGCTGTGATACTGCCAGGGTGCAGAGACAGAAGCAGATGGTTGTCTTAGCGGAACACACACTGAGCCTTTGACCTAAAGGTCTGATCCACAAGGCAATGGAGCATCGTGAGGAGATGCAGTCCCATGGTAGCCGGTGACCAACGATTGGTTCATATGCCATTTGTTCCCGCAGGATACTGGAGCCAACCCATGTGCACCATTGGTTTGGAATTGGGTTAAAGCGCTGGACATTCGCTTTTCGTCCTCTCAATTTCGTAAACAACACCCCGCCACAAGAAGGCAGTGAGTAGGACTTCCGTGGCAGAGGCTGTATACGCGTGGTCATGTGAGAGCATTTCGAGAGGGAGGGCGTGCCCACCCCACTCTCGGACACACAAGGGCATTTAAGGGCTATATTGAATAAAGCTATTAATAATAATAATAATAATAATAATAATAATAATAATAATAATAATAATAATAACAATGCACTAAACATAACCATCATATACCCAAATCTTTATTAACTTACACTGGATGGTAGTTACATAGTGTAATATTGCCTGAATTACTTTGCTTCTTACAATCACCAATTGAACAAGCAATATTTCTCGTATCATAAGTAACTAACTAAAAGTACAATTTTATTATAGAAATAACTTTAAATGATAAACAATATAACATGAGTTACAAATGAAATAAAACATAACTGATTGAATCATTCCAAGTTGAATACACAACATTTAAGTGAAAATTGATTATAGATATAAACTTTATAAAGATAAATGGGTGAATCTACAATTGATAGATGAACCAATCAGATTTACGAGAACAGATCTTAGATTTTTGGCGCGAAGTTCATTCATTCATTTGGCTGATATCAGTTCGTGATGGAAACTTCAAATCTAATCCCCGACCCTAACCATCAATTGTAAATTATAATCCTTATTCTGTAAACTGCTATATAACCCTCATTTAACCCTAATAAGTAGGTAGACACTTTCAAAGTCAGTTTAGCGTCGTTCAAAGGTCGTTCATAAATTATAGTCTTATCACTAGATGAGTGATTTGAATTAATATATGACGATTTAATACGTAGATAAGGAATGAATCGTTAAATTACTAAAGTTCCTATTATGTCAACATTTCAGATTAGAATGCCCTCTTCATAGACACCTGACCAGTAGTTCAGATAGTTTTGTAAGAAACATCGGGTGGCTATGGGATATTGATGAATGAAGCTGTTGATTGTTTTACACTGATCATTCGATAGGTATTTACGGTAATACTCGGAGATCGATTTTAAAAGAGCACAATTTATGTGACCGACTAACTTGTTCATGATGTAATGTCTATTCAATTTTATTATAAGTTCCGTAGTGAGTATCAACTCTGAGATGCAAGCAAATCAAGCCGATTTTGATGGAGTTTTGTTCTCTGAGCTGGATGGTTTGGTCGTGGAGTTTTCATCATTCTTTTGAACGACATTATCAGCACAAACTTCAGATAGAAGTGAAGTGTTCGAATTTCTCCATATGTGTTTCACAGCTTGTTCTGTGCACTTCTCCCATTGGGAGACACAACCAAACAAAGAAGTAAACAATGATAAATTTATGGTCAATAAGAACCAATCAACATCGAGGTGCACAGAACAAGCTGTGAAACACATATAGAGAAATTCGAACACTTCACTTCTATCTGAAGTTTATGCTGATGATGTCGTTCAGAAGAACGATGAAATCTTCGCGACCAAACCATCCAGCTCAGAGAACAAAACTCCATCAAAATCATCCACCTGAGCTAGAAATCTTCTCCACTATCTCAAAGTCAAGTCGATAAATTCATTACCCCGTTTAAATTGTTAAATATCTATAAGTAAGAATTACATACCATTTACCTGTTTATAGGATGAACAATCATAAACAATGCAACTATAAGGATAATGTTTGGTTGACCATACTTTGAATATACTGAAATGAAAAAGAATATGACAGTGATGATATAACTTCCTCAATGATCATACCTTTTAATATCTTTATTGTCAGAAATATTTACACTAAGTGTACCATTGAAATATTGTTTCGTTAAAGTAATACTTGGATTGCACTGTTTCACATAACGTTCCACATATTGTTGTAATGTATTATCCCGTTTCTATAAAATAGAATCAAAGTATAAGTTTATTAACTTATAGAAATATACACTTACTGAGTATCCTCGGTTAAGTTTAGATGTAAGTTAACTGTTATAACTTGTGCCTTGTGCCCCTTATCAATGTATAACGTAATGATACCGCCAATTAGAGAACAGTGAATTATCGACCGGACCAATGACGCGCGAAACCCGTAAGAGCAGTCTAAAGTCCTTTTCGGTCCTTCTTCCTGTCTAGCCCTTCTTATTGAGTCCAGAACACCAATCTCAGTCTCCGCGATATGAATCATGTATTTCAAACATACTGGGTTTATATACCAACCAAACAGACCACATCGTACCATAAAATAGGAAACATCCTTTGTACGAGATCTGACCAAAAGTGGCTGTGAATGTGGGAGGTAGTAATTGATAGACAGGGAATAACTCAAGAATGGTAAAACGTATAATAATAGTCCATAGATCAAAATAAAGCTTATAATAGAAGGAACATGAATATGCATAGTTTAGTTACTTAACAATTATACAATACAAAATATACGTATAGTAATAGTCGAGAAATAGATTCCAACAGTTATAATTCATTATGCTTATCAGGATATAACGAAAAACATAACTGACAATATCAGAACTAGTGAACTACTGATATATAAATTAATTGACACCATAAAACAAAGCTATTGACAACCTATGTCAATCTTCCTCAACCATCTTCTCCAATTAAATCTTGTGTCCATCGGATGAATGTAGGCTGCTTAGTCGAAACGCTAACCACATTGTTTCGAGATTGAATCGATATGCAAATGAAGCAAAGTATTTAGCTGGGAAACTAGTGTTATAAACGCTTACATTCAGTTCTTTTAGGTTTATAGAAATACAGAATACAATTTCGAATAGCATGATCAAAATCTGAAAAACCTGTCACGTTTAGTAGGCTTACTGATGGAAAACTGGATCAATAATCTAAAATTTAGTTATTTCAACCCACCTAGTGACGATCTTCCACTAACAATTCTACATATACGAATTTTCTTAAGATCAGTTGTCAGTATGACGTTGTGAAGATTGTTAAATTTCATTGGAATCATAGACCGATCGGAGTTCAGAAAAACCCTTTGAAAGCCTAAAAATACTGAATGGCCCATTCGTTCTAGTGTGAGATTCATCGATGCCACTCATCCACAACCGGGAATCGAACCCATGAATTCCGGTCACGCGCTTGAACGCGGAACGTAATCAATTATTGAGTCGAAACCCAATGATGTGCAAGTCTAACTTCAATCAGTTCATGATATTGCCCGACTGTCTTAAAATCAATTGTTTCCATAGCAATCTTATAGATAAAATAATCTATAACTCATCGGGTGTGTGGAAAATATAAAAGTATGCAAGAGAAATCTTAATGCAATGATTTCACAATCTATTCTCATTTAATACGACTAACATATTTAGATCACATTCACTCAGACTGATAACATGTCGATTTATATAGATATGAGATGTACGTTTGAGTGTCATGAAAAGCATTTAGTATCTAAATTATTCAAAATATACAGATGATATGTGCGATCATAAACTTATGTTGGTTTGGCATCAACTTATTCAGAAGGTATATCATTAGTTGAATCGATTACTTTCCCTGAAGTGTCAACTACATCAATATTTATATAAGTGAATCTTTACAAGACTCCGCCTAGAGCTCCTCTTGGGCTTCTGCCGGTCCCAAACATGGATAAAGGAGGAGGGTTGGGCATGGGGTTAGCGACCTCATCTCGTAGACAACTAGCTCGCTAATAAAACGCTGACTAGAAAAAATAATTCAAATCATTTAAAATCTGCTCTGGGAGTTAGAAAGTCTTCATTTAGAATAGTTATGATGAATCATGGTAAAAGCCGAGTTCCCTCAGAAGTCACAAGGCTGATGCCCCCTCTGACAACTAGGGCAACGATCAATTTAGGTACATGGAATTTTCATACAATGTAAGAGACTGGAGAGTCATCCAAGTTGCAGCAGAATCTTTACATCCTATTGAATGACAATGGATGTTCATGATATGCTGTTATTGAAGAAAAAAACTTTCCGATTCATCATATTTTCCACTTTCGTCAATAACACCATGAGAAATTATTCTTTTATAAAGCAGATTATTGAAAACATGAAAATTATCTGGTAATTAGAATGCTTTTAATGATACAGTTCCTAATCAATTTGAATAGTTACTACTGTTCATTATGAAACTGGAAGAAAGAATAGATATACTGATTTTCCGAAAATAGCTATTCTAAAGTGTCTTTTATGAATCATAATGGAACGTATTTTGTATTAAACGAGAGCACAAGTGGACGACAACGGAATATATTTAAACACATGAAATTGCAGAACGTCTTAGTAAAATCTGAGAACCATCGAGTTTCGCGGGGTGGGATCGTGGATGCGCACTGATCAGGAGTCTTATATTAGGGTGAAACGGCAGTCCAGTGCTTCCAGATTTTCCATAGTCGTTTAGCTTCAATTGACTCTTGAATTCAATTATTAAATTACATACAATAAATACTTAATTTGCAAAATATTATTCAATTGTTTCAAACTTGACTGTTCCTTTTGAAAATATCAGTCAGTCGTCTCAGACTTCATTGTTCCTACATTTCCATACCAATTGTTTTCTGTTCTTGTTATTTCCTTTTCTCTGTATTTGACTTTCTGCTGCCAGACATTCTATTCCTGATCAGCGTTATAAACTACTTATATCAATATAAGTAGAACATACCACAGTATGATGGCCGATATATTGCTCGAATCTAACGATCTCCACTTATTCAGACATTAAATATCAATTGCAGTTATAATGCGAACATTTATAACGGTGCATATAGGAGAGTGAATGTTCGACAATCATATCAACGATAGTGTTTTACCATTGAATCACTGAAACTCTATTACAAAAATAGGTATTAGCATTAATGAAGACAAATGATACCCTAGTCCTATTTAATATGTAGTGACCTACTTTTATCAAGAGCGATTGGTGTAGTGGAAACAATTATTATTATAACCAATTGTACCAGGGATTGTTTTATCGTACTTGTTTGTTTAACTGTACCAAAACACATACATTCCTCCATTGCTTGTGACCTTGCACGAATTCAGTTACAATCAGTAACCACACCTGCAACCTTGCACGATCTCGTTATTCCTTCGATACCACGAGATCGCCAACAAATACATCTCGACTACAGCCATCAACCGCCTTCTGATATTTGGCTTACGAGAGATCTTATCGGTTAACTGGCACGTAGTCTTCTTGTAATAGTAATCATAGTCAACCGCGACTCGACGCTACCCTACAAATATATCACTCAAATAATGGTTATACTAATGATGTTTATTCATTCATAAGTGAGTAATTCTCTTATTAAACTTACATGTTCCAACGGAGGTTGTTCAAAAATTCTAGAATCATGATTATCATCTTTAAGTTTATGATTTCTTCCATGGAGATTGAATTGTTCCTTTGTCATTTGACATTTACATAATCCATAATACTCCAACATAATGAATATAAAATAATGAAATACATTCAACTTCATAATAATAAAATGAGTTTTCAATTAAATTTCAATGACAGTAATGAGAATATGTGTGTATTTATATACAAACAATTTAGGTGTTACTTTTCATAGTTGTAAATGATTTCTATTACTAACAACATCAAACTCTTGTTTGTTTTTTCGCTGAGAAAATCGAATATTTATTCGTTCAATAGTAAACATTATTGATTACAAACAAAAAAAAACAAAAAAACAAATTAGTTACTAAGTAGAAACATTGACTAAAAAAGCAGGTAATTTACAACTAGATGTTTACAAAGATAGAATATGAATAAAGTATATTATACTCATTATCAGAAGGAGGTTTTGTGAAGATTTTAGTAATTCTATGGTTGAACTTGTAGTGTCGGTTATTATGTTAAGCCCATTTACTTTATTCTAACTTTCAGACAGCTCAATCTATTCATTCTACTTGAGTTCATATTTTGACCTTGTTAATTATTCGCTTATCAATCTTGATTGCTTTTATATGAGCGCGTAGGTGTGTGTACACTTCATATCCCATGTCTCATCACATGTCTTTAGTTTATTTTGTCTGCCTATAAATATTGAGTAACGGCTGGCTAAAAAAGGAGTTGGCTTACCAGCCATTTCCCCTGCGCGTCGTTTCTCTTCTCTCTATTCCATTCGCTTCATATACAAAATATATGTATTCAAAAGTCCATTCTCGTTATTTGACTTATCTAAATCCCCTATTGACTGACTCGATTAAAGTCAATGATTACATACGAGAATAGGCGATAACATACATTCGTACGATCTAAATGGAGTCGGATCCACGGGCCACTAAAAACTCATGAGTCAACTGATGTTAGACCAGCATGAAAAACTTGGAAACACTGGACGACCGTTTCGTTCTAGTAATGGGACTCCTTAGCAGTGAGCATCTACGATCCAGGTCAAGGGTTCAAATCTCGTGGAGCAGTTGATTAACACATAATTTATGGACGGCTAAACATATCATAGACCCTTAAACACACCATATATGAGACGGCATTTAGCATTTTACATGAAAGCCGGAAATGAATTGTGTAACAATAGTAGATAACCGACAAACTGATTCGAAGGAACTTGCAAACTTTATATATATATGGGGCGGAAGGAAACGTTTTTGACAAATCCATGATAAACATTGTCTAAAGAACTTCCTTTTTTAAAGGCAGTCATCATATTCATCGATACAACTGCAGTGACCTGCTTTTATCAAGAGAACGAGATTGGTATAATGGAAACAATTATTATTATGACCAATTGTACCAATGATTGTTTTACTCTACCTGTTTGTTTAAGTGTAATAAAAACACACATTATTCCGTTGACTGTAACCTTGCATGAACTCGCGTACGTTTAGTAGTCCCGCTTGTAAACTTTGGCACGATCTTAGTATTATTCCGATACCAAGATATCGCCAACAAATACATCTTACTACAATCTTCAATTGCCTTCTCATGTTTCGTCTACGGAGAGATCTAACCCCGTAATTGGCACGTAGTCTTCCTGTAGTGGTGATCATAGTCAACCGTGACTTGACGCCACACTAAACAAAAATTTGTCGAAGTCCATATAGTCGTTACGATGTATCGGTATTTTGTTGATTAGTTAACTTTCAATCAAGTTTAAAGAAGAATGTGAACTTTTATGAACAAACATACATGAGTCAATATGTAGATAGGTATATACGTTATTCTGAATGTGTAAATTTTTATTTGAGCAAGTTATTTACAACGCAAGTACAACATCAGTGACACCAAATTCAACATGATGAAAATGATCCACAAATTACAAGTGCAAATAAACGAAATGATGTTCAGCAAGTTCTGAATTGAACATAACAATCATTGATCCTAACAGATTATCGTGTCTTCTTTTAACGTTGTGGAAATATACCAATATCTGATTATGTCAGTATTTAAGAATAAATTTCAATTAATTCCGTCTAGGTACTACAATAGGTACTATCTATATTGTTTGCAACATTGATTAGATAATTTGGCAACCCAACAATATATATGGCGTTAGCAAGCATAATGCTGGCCTATATCTGCTACGGAACATAAAACTAATATTTGTCTAGACAATGAGTAAAACTTGATTTTCAGCATGTAAATAAAGTAGTTTGATGTGTGACTGTGCAATTTTCAATCTAATCAATGTAATGTGTTTTCCACTGCAGCTGTGTTGTAACACGTGTAATCAGCAGTCACTGGAAGACGGGAAAACCTAAAGCCACAACACACACAATGTTAACTGAACACTTTACACCACAGAGAGAACGAGGAACGGAGGCCAATAGACGTTTATTTTTGAAAATTAAAATACGCGGGGTCTGTACAGAAGGGGAGCTAGTTTACAAACGGTCTTATGAGTCATCATGTAAGTTTAGTGCGTTCAGGGCTTGCTCTTCTTCTTCTAAAGCGTTTATTCCTGCTTGCCCTGCAATAGAAAGAAAACAAAATCTATTAACAACATCATACATGATGATTTTAATCCCGTTACATCGCCCCCTCTCCTAATGAGGCACTGTCCTCAGTGCCTGATCTTGGGCACGGGTATGCTGTCCCTCCTTCAGGTGGTACTTCGTAAAATCTAGTGGCCGGCGGTGGATCAGCGAGTTGAACATCGAAGGGAAATGTTGTCCGATCAGGTTTTATCTGGTTGTAGTGCACCGTTATCACATCGTCTTTAGGTCGTTGTATGTTACGTAATACAAACGTGGTGGGCGATCGGATGAGGACAATTTCAAAGGGGCCTTGCCAGGGTTGATGGAATTTACTGCAACCCCCTAGCGACGTCATTGGGCGGCGTAACCAGACGCGATCTCCAACCGTATACCTAGGTCCTTGTGCTTGACGATCATATATATCTTTTTGGTGTCCACTGGCCTTGCCTAAGTTAATGTTGACCAGACGGTAGGCATCAGCTAGTCGGTTGCGGAGAGTACGTATGTACGGAACATGCTCTTGTTCTTCGTAGGGCAGCAGGGGTGACTGTATCTCTACTGGTAGGCGTAGTTCGTGCCCGAACAACAAAATAGCAGGCGAGAATCCCGTGGACCCATGTACCGACGTACGATATGCTAAAAGGCATTGGGGAAGCACCTCATCCCATAACTCCGGTGACGATCTGCTGACAAACGACTGCAAGATGGCTTTAATAGTTCTGTTTGTTCTTTCTACGAGGCCGTTACCTTCTGGGTGATAGGCAGTGGTGTGTGTCTTCTTGATTCCTAATAGCCGGCATATCTCAGTAATGAGGTGGCTTTCAAAGGCTGGACCTTGGTCGGAGTGGAGTGAGACAGGGGCACCATAACGGGAGACCCAGTGATCGATGAAAGCTCGGGCAACAGTAGGGGCGTCCTGCTGTGGAAGGGGTACAGCTTCGCACCATTTAGTGAAATAATCCACCATAACCAGTATGTAGCGGTTCCCGTTTTTTGTCGTAGTTAGTGGTCCCATGATGTCTATACCAACTCGCTGGTGTGGTCCTGTCGTTACCATCGGCGTCATTGGTGCACGGGGTGTCTGCTGAGGCGATTTAAAACGGCAGCACGTGTTACAATTCTTGCAAAACTGAGCTACATCTTCGTGTATAGAAGGCCACCAAAAGCGTTGACGAACAGCGTGTTCCGTTCTCCGTTCTCCCGCATGACCAAGTTCGCGGTGTACCTGTTCCACAATACTCTCAACTTTCACTCGCGGTACTATCAGTAGGGGTTGTTTTGATTCATTCATTAGGAATAATGTGTCACCATACAGCTTGAAGTTACCCCATTTGGTGCAGATACGACGAGTTGTTACGGATTGATCTTTAAGCTCCCTCATGGATGGCTTACTATTTCCATGTAGCTGTCTTTGATAAACAATCTGTAAGTCTGGATCTGCTGCTTGTAGGGAGGGCCAGTCTGTCTCTGGAGCTGTACTAAGAATTGCGTTAATAATATCTGTGGTCTGGGGTATTCGGGAGAGTGCATCCGCGTTTGCATGTCGATTTCCTGGGCGATACTCGCATGTGAAATCGAACTCTTGTAGTCTCTCCTGCCAGCGTGCCACTTGCCCTTCTGGTTCGCGGAAAGAACGGAGCCACTGCAGTGCACGGTGATCCGTGCGCACACGAAAGGGTTTGCCCAACAGATAATGGCGAAAATGTTGTAAGAATTTTACTAGTGCTAACATCTCCCGACGTGTTGTAGAATATCGTGCTTCAATCTTATCTAATCGTCGACTAGCATACGCAATGACCCTTTCGTGTCCGTCTCGAGCTACTTGTGATAAAACTGCTCCAATAGCCGAGGAACTAGCATCCGTATCGAGTATAAATTCGCCTCCGTCTGCTGAAGTATCTGGGAAGGCTAATATAGGTGGAGAAGTTAATCGAGCCTTCAAAGCATCAAACGCCTGTTGACACTCGCTGGTCCATAAAAATTTTCGTCCTTTGTGGGTTAATCGGTGTAAAGGTGCTGCTAATGATGCGAAATCACGTACGAAGCGTCTATAGTAAGAAGCTAGTCCAAGGAAGCTACGAACGTCTTCAGGTGATTTTGGTTGTGGCCAATTAACAATCACACGTGTCTTTTCTTTATCTGTTGCCACTCCATCTTCTGTAATGCGGTGCCCTAAGAAAAGCACTTCTTTTTGCAATAGTCGACATTTAGATGGTTTCACTTTTAGGTTATGCTGCTTAATACGTTGTAGGACTGCCTTCAAATTGGCATTATGTTGTTCTGGCGTGTTGCCATATACAATAATATCGTCAAGGTAGATTAAGCACTGGTGCGGTACGAGACCTTGCAGAACTGTCTGCATCAATCGTTGAAAGGTAGCTGGGGCGTTAGTTAGCCCGAAAGGCATTACTTGAAATTCATATAAGCCATTAGGCACTACAAATGCAGTTTTTTTTCTATCTTGGGGTCGGACTTCCACTTGCCAATACCCGGATGCTAAGTCTAGCGTTGAGAACCAGCGAGCACCTTTCATGGCATCTAAGGTAGCGTCTATCCGTGGAAGTGGAAAGGAATCACGCTTAGTTATAGCATTAAGGCGCCGGTAATCTACACACAGTCGTAGGGAGGAATCCTTCTTTTTTACTAAGACAATTGGCGATGCCCAGGGTGACGAAGATGGTACAATAATCTTTTTTTCTAACATATCTTTTATCATGGATTCTAAATGAGGCTGATAATGCACCGGGACCCTACGAGGTGGTTGGCGTAATGGCATGTGGTCACCTGTGACAATGGAATGTTGCACAATGGTTGTCCGATTTCCAGAGATGTTCTCCGAGAAAACAGTGCTAAATCGTTGGAGTACGTCAATGGTAGCCCGACGGTCCTTTTCACTTATTAATTGGTTATCTCGTACCTGACGTACAATCTCTGCAGTTCCCACCTGGGCTACGGACTTAGTTGGTATTTCATGGTGTTGTATTTGTACGACAACTCCACCAATACTCGCTTCTGACTTATTCATGTGTATAGAGACCTGGTATTTTAACATGAAGTCGACCCCGAGAATCATGTCCCAAGTCAGTGTGGGGCAAACCCAGAATTCATGTTGAAAAGGCTTCTTGTCAATCGTCAGCTCTAACCCTATCTGAGAACATGCTTTCAAGGGTTCTCCGCTCGCGGTAATTAACGTAGAAGAGCGTTGTTTACGCTGGGTGCTGAGGTTAAGTTTCTGCAAGAGGTCTTCCTTGATCAAGGATACTGAAGCTCCTGTATCTAATAGTATATTAATCTCAGTACTTTGCACTCTACCCTTAATAGTAACAGGGCACAAATGCTTAACATAGCAAGACGATATATGTAAACGACACTGCTTACCTGGTTTCCGGGGGCGGTTGTGACCGCATCTTTTGGCGTTCTTGCCAAACCTTTTGCAATATATACAGTCGGCTTGGCGCCCATTGTAATTTCTCCATGCTGGTTGTTTGTTCCATCTCAAATTTGACTGTCCGCGGATAGCACCTCGACCGGGAAGGTCGGTCACAGCTATTGTAGCCTGGCAGGTGTCCGGACCACTAGATTTTGTGGCTCGTTCCACAGTCATTACCGATGATGAATGTGCATTGGATACATTCGCTAGTTTGTCAGCGGCCAGAAAGCGTAATGTTGTTCTCTTTACGTCAAACGTATCCGTTGGTGGATTTCGAAGGAAGTGTTCTCTGAGTGGTCCGGGTAACAGGCCCTCGACAAAACGTGAGCGAATTAGTTCCTCTCGTCCCATCATATCCAACCGGGGGAATGCTTGTACCGCAACTTGCTGTAGGGAATGAAGGTAGTCTACTGGACTCTCGTTCGCTTTTTGGTGGCGTGATAAAAACTGAATTGTCATTTGCTGGGTGTCCACGGGCAGGGAAAAACAGTCGTCCAGAATTCTCCAGTTTTGTGGGAGCGTGTTACTGGCCGAAAACCCGTTCGCTATAACCCTGCGTACTGCATCATCACTCAGATAGGAAACAAGGTAGTTGAAATGCTCGGATAATGGAACTCTCTGCAGGTACGCTGTGACTTTAAACTTCCAAACGGAGTAATCTGATGATGTTTCGAGCAGTGGTGGTTGATGCGGGGTTGAACTGGAAGTAGCCCTGATTGGAATCAAAGGGGGTTCGTCTAGGTTCTCATCGCGTTTTTCCATCTCACCTCCGACACCAGTTGTAACACGTGTAATCAGCAGTCACTGGAAGACGGGAAAACCTAAAGCCACAACACACACAATGTTAACTGAACACTTTACACCACAGAGAGAACGAGGAACGGAGGCCAATAGACGTTTATTTTTGAAAATTAAAATACGCGGGGTCTGTACAGAAGGGGAGCTAGTTTACAAACGGTCTTATGAGTCATCATGTAAGTTTAGTGCGTTCAGGGCTTGCTCTTCTTCTTCTAAAGCGTTTATTCCTGCTTGCCCTGCAATAGAAAGAAAACAAAATCTATTAACAACATCATACATGATGATTTTAATCCCGTTACAGTGTAGTGACTCACATCTATCACGAGAACACGACTGGTTTCATAAAAACAATTATTATTATAACCAACTGTACCAGTGTTTGTTTTAATGTGCTTTTGTCTAACTGTGCTAATTATAGCCATTTTGTGCTTCCATTTTCTTCCATCATTGTTTCGCGGTTTTTGGTACTGTTCGCAAGTACTCCTTTCGCCTTCTTCCACTTGCACCATTCCTTGGCACGATCTCGGTATTCGTTCAATACCACGAGATCGCCAACGAAATAAATCTGGTTACGTTCAACCTTCACCTTCTGATTTACTTGGCACGTGTTTCTCTGTAGCGGTGTTCATAGTTAATCTCAACTCGACGCCACGCCACAACTGGTGAGCCAAATTTTGGACAACGCCTCAACCTCTGGTCAAATCTTCCAAAGAATCCAATTCGGTGAGTCTATAGTTTATCTATCCACGTCTGTCGTATATTTTCATATTACCTTTCAAAATATATAATATACGCGACATGACGGATAACGATAAGAATAGTATTATTATAATGGACTCCCATTTATGTGTACCGAATCCTTGTGCACTTTTTATTCGCGTGACGGTAAATTCCACGCTTTATTCGAGAAATTTTCCCCTATTAACTATTCTCCTCGCTGACCTGGCTGCTTGGTTCGGAATGCATTCGCATACGCATTAACGTCTACCTCCCAGCATCAAATGGTTGAGTTGAACGGTTTCATTGCCAACTTAAAAGTGCTCTACGAGCACACGAGAACGACAACTGGTACGAAACCTTATCGCTCGTCCTCTTAGGTATTCGAGCGAGCTTGAAGGCAGATATACAATGTTCCGCTGCTGTACTGGTATACGGCACGACATTGCGTCTGCCCGGAGAATTCTTCACACCACGGAGCAGACCTGATTTCGGTAAATCAGACTACGTCCATCGACTGTCTGCATTTATGCGAACACTGTCTCCGGTGTCAACTCGATACAACATCGACAGGTCGCTCTCCCTCGAGAGTTATCTACCTGTTCACATGTTTTCATACTAGTAGATTCGGTACTCAAACCTTTGCAACAACCTTACGAAGGCCCTTTTCGCGTGATCGCTCGTCACGAAAAGACCTTCAAGGTTGATCGACACGGCCGCGTCGAGATCGTCAGCATTGATCGTCTCAAACCAGCACAAATGGATGACAGTGCCCTATCTGACAACCTGAGACTCAATGCTAGACCTATCAAACCTACGAGCGGGATCCTCAAACCATCTTTAGGTCCCACGCTAGATACACCTGAGACCTCATTCTCACGATCCTGTCAACAGCACGCGTCACCTGCACCGTCTACGGACGAGACGACAGTCTCACGTCCAGATCGGCAGACCACGCCGCCCTTGACTTCGGATGAGATTGCAGGCTCACGCGACGCGAACGAGGCTGCTTCCCCACATTCCGGTCGCCGAGTACGGTTGCCCGTACGCTTCCGCGAATAGTCGCATACTCAACGACCGATACGGTGTAGGATTATTCCTATACTACACGCATGCTACACTCTTCTCTTTTTTTATTTTCTTTTTGTTTCCTGAGCCCACGCCTTCGATCATCTCCGTTTGGTACCGTCGACTTCAGTCAACTTTGGCGAAAGCTGGCCTGATCACCCACGCTCTTGTCAACGTACTCACTCGATATTTTTGTTTCGAATGCTTGGCATACGCTTGGTCTCGAACTTCGTCGTTATGGTCGCTTCTGGTTCATCGGCTCATCGTGGTTTCGTCCTGCGTCTGCAACGTTTCTGGTCCGGACTTCTACGAACGCAATATTCAGATTCTGGATACAAACCACTCTGGTGTGACATGCCAACTCAAGCAACAAATACAGCACATCGCTCCTGGTTCCGTTCTCCGAAAACGACTTTCGTTGGCAACTCGACGATCAACGATCGCTTTACTGTTTCGCCAATCTTTCCGTCCTACAATCTCTCGTCAGCCGATCAGTCCCACGATTCAAACCGCTATTTATCGAAAGTGTAAACCCTTTCTAGCGGGAGGCTCCTGTAGTGACTCACATCTATCACGAGAACGCGACTGGTTTAATAAAAACAATTATTATTATAACCAACTGTACCAGTGTTTGTTTTAATGTAAGAGTAAGAGAATGTGAGCACTTGAATACTCACTCAACATCTGTTCATTTAAAAAAGTCAATTTATCGTGGTAAACGTGATCGATGATGAAACTGAATGGAAGAAGTAAATGTGATTGACCTGACCAGGGAATCGTGCAACATTTTGTGTATGGGAGTTTCACTTGGATAAATGATAAATAAATGTGTCTGATTGGTTAATTGGGACTCATGAGGTCGAGTACATGGAATGAGAAACGAACCAGTAGCTATTTAATTGATCGAGACTATAAATACAACTACAATCTAGATCTATAAATATAGTCGTGTAGGCTGAATGTCCAACTCAATATACCGATCATGTACTCAATCTGTGCGGGAAAACGTCTGTTGACATAACCTACGACAAGAAAACTAAGCTTCTCAAACAGACAATTTAGAATTTGAGTCTACTAACCTGTGTTTCTTTGGTTTGATGAGAAGTTCGTCGGGTTGTAGTAGATCTACACTAATGATTGGTATAGAAACGTCTGCCCCAACGGAACTCGATGAGGTTCACTGAGAGATTTGCTGTCGCTTACATACATATATACCTACCTACCTACCTACCTACCTACCTACATACATACATACATACATACATACATACATACATACATACATACATACATACATACATACATACATACATACATACATACATACATACATACTAGGTATAAAGGAACAGTTGAACTCGTTCTGTTATGCCTTGACTTCTTCACGACAGAATCAGACTTCAATATTATCAGGTCAGAATAGCATGAAATTGCAAGGTTAGGAGCGTGAGAGTCTTGACTTTCAACAGTTTGGTTGCGTATCCTAGCAAAATAGGAATAGGATGTGTAAATATACGGAAAAATCTGAGGACACAAAAGTGATATAGTAATGTATACACGACATGTATGGTGTTACAGAAAGGGACGGGCTCATAGTTTATCGTTTAGTGTGTCAGGTCACTTCAGACTCACCACCAAAAATCCATCATTCAGTGTCTTTGTCACAAACTAGTATAAACGGATTACTTTTTCTCGTTCGCTTCTCATTACGAAGGTACAGTTCCGGGTATTTTGTTGTGTCCAATGAGTGGTTATCTAGCCACTTTAATGCACTAATTCTAGTTACTTTGACATTTGTTTGCGGATTTATATATCTTGCAGATGAGTGAGTGTGTTTGCTTCAGAAAGGTAGGGTTTCTGGATACTAGAAGCCATCAAATTTCCAAGCAGGAGGTTGATTGATTGCAATGTGAACAATAATAAAGAGAAAACTTCGAATTCTAAGAAACGTCATGTTGCTCTAGTAACTGAGAAGTTCCCGTACACTCCTATCAAGTACATTTTGGGATGGTCATTGAAGTCCCTCAGAATGATTCTGTCACCTTGGTAATTCGTCATCCGTGGTTTCGGTGGATCGCACATGTTACCGACTACTTGATTACGCTTTATTACTAATACACTGATATAGAGACATCTTTTGGTCAGTCTGATCATTTGGTCCTCATTAACGGAGTCACTTGTCTTCGAATTTTTAGGCAAATATTAGTCCACAATTTGGTTCTTTCTGCTGAACGATTTGCCTTTATGAAGTGTCCCCTGGCAAGACCACCGTAACTATGTCCTGCATAATAGATTGTTGACTGAGGTCATCTGACATCAAGGTGCGTGTTTGGGCTTTCCTACTGTTGTCTTACCAATCTAGGACGGTTCTCGCATCCTACGTGACTGAGAATGTCACTTATATTCCATGATTGACGGGGCCGTTGTTCGGTACGCACTCTTAATTGAAAATCCTAAACCCGTTCAAAACAGAAGTCAGGAAGGAGAGCGTCGAATATATGTTCGGAAAATTTTCAATGTGTTGAGAAGCAATTGGGTTGAGCTGGCTGATTGTTGTGAGGGATGTGTGGCATGTCCTTTAAATGATGGTCTGTTGAAGACGCCTGATCAAGCGCCTTCAACCAAGGTATGTCCGGTAAAACTAATAAAGTCTGCATCGTTTTCGACGACACACACAATTCTTTTTTTCACTCCTCATTCAACTCAAGGAAAACTCATGAGAGCAAATAATCTATATTTCAAGTTCGGTTCCAGACTGGTGCTTTAAAGTCAGAAGGTCCACGTCCTGTATTAGTCTTTCTCTTGAAGGTTTTTGGGTGCCAAGTGTTCTTCTGAATGAGTCAGTTGATGATCCGGACACCATTGCGTCGAGTGTCAGTTGTTCTGATCTGAATCGAACAAACAGTGAAGATAAAATATGTTCATAATCAATTCTTATTATTATCAAGATCAAATTATTTCCCACTCTATGGCAAGTCAGCGTGAAAAGGTCGAACTTCTCAAGTTACTTGTGTGTGACAAATGGTATGGCTAAGTCACCGTCCTTGGACGATACCAGAGACTCAGTACTAACCCGAAACACTAAGAATCAAGCCAAGACAAATTATCTGACTTGTACTAGATCTTCATAAACATATTAGATATTACTGTCATTTCATTACTAAGAAAGATTAGTTCAGCGAAGAGTTCGCTTTTCGGTGAATCCATTTTCAAAGCTGTACAACCGCAAATATATATACCTATTTTACAGGATGATAATAATTATAATAATCCTGATAATAAGGTTCTGTTAGACATGGTGACAGTGAGGCATAATAAACAAAGGTATTAAAGAATATTTAAACAAGGAAAGTTTAAGAATCGATTGATTGTTAATGGCTTAAGTATTCATCGAAAGATAGATAGGGCACTTATCCTTGGTAAAGGCTGGTTCAGTATGATTAGATAAAACGTTGAAATTGAGATCAAATGTAATCAGGATGATCGTAAAAACATAAATATACCAGTTAGAGTAGAAGATTTAGGTGAAGATGGATAGTAAAGCAGATGTCTGCGAAGGAGGGAGAGTATGAAGAAAGGAAGAAAGAAAGAGGAAGAAAGGAACTTAACAATACAAAGAATCTGTGGTCCCAAAGTCATAGATGAAGAATCTAGCCTTTTGAAGCAGATACTTATCGAAAACGGATATCCTTCGATATTCATTGATAAGAACATGGAACCGAAAACGCCGAAAACACAAACAGTTACGGTAGAAAAGAAAATATTATACATGAAAATCGACTTTAAGGGTGACTGTTGTAACGTATGACTGCAGATTATGGAGCAGCGTATTATCGATCGAATCAATGACACGTAAAACACGTACGAACGACCTAGAGTCCCGATTAGCCCTGCTTCGCTGTCTATCCCAGCCAGTTGAGTTCAGAACACAAGTCTCAGCCTCTGAGTTATGAATCGTTATATTTCAACATACTCTGTTTATATACTAAACAAACAAACCACATCGTACCATAAAATAGAAAACATTATTTGTACAGTATTTAACAAGTGAAACAAACATCGACCAATAGGGAGTGTACATTTAAAGTCCAAGGCCACCATTAGACTTAACACGATAATTATTGGTATATTTTTCCGAAAATCCTCACAGTGATAGAGCCACATACATCCTAAAGACGAGAGAATCTGACTCTTTAAAACTCATCTGTCCTCCAGCGCTCAGTCACGCATCCGCCCGAGTGGGTACGTCGTGCTACAATTCCCTTTCAACTACCAGCCAGCTTAGACCAAATGTTCTTCGACATACCTGTAGACTTCCAAATATGTTTTGGGACTCCCCCACTTCTGACTTCTGATTTTATTGAGTGGGCATACTTCGATTATAAAAGTGCTGCGTGTAAGGGCGTTGTCAAACTCCGAATACCTGTGGCATCTTTACATTAACGAATCGAACTTACTAAGTTGACACGCGATTAAAACTTCATCTTTCGACGCCCTCAAAAGAAAGTTGGGTTGACTGAGTGACCACTACTGACAAGACTAACACAGGCAACCTAGCCTACTGTTCTTTCCAAACTCAAACTGATACAC
The DNA here is from genome assembly GCA_944470425.2 of Schistosoma bovis. Classification (NCBI taxonomy): domain Eukaryota; kingdom Metazoa; phylum Platyhelminthes; class Trematoda; order Strigeidida; family Schistosomatidae; genus Schistosoma; species Schistosoma bovis. The sequence goes on along the minus strand of OX103958.1, from coordinate 22,395,581 downwards.
AATTGCATACAAACTGTCAAAATTGGCGGGAATTAGAGCTGTCGAGTTGTCGAACTACGATTTGTTTGACATCACTGAGTGCCTGGAACTGTGCTGAAACAATAAGAAGCAAGTGCAAAGAAACCGATCGTTTCATGCAATTTCGGTACAAAGGTGTTTATGTAAACGATCTTCAACAACAGATAACGTCCGACTTATTAATTTCTGCTGATGATGTGAAACTTTTGAGATACGCAACTTCAGGAAGATCTGACTCGACTTCGAAGTCGGGCAGATGACAACTGACTTACCTTTAACACTTCGAAGTGTAAAGTCGTCCATCTGAGACATGTTGCAGATTACAAATTTAACTTAAGTAACTCCCTTCTAGGTATCCCAAGTTGAAAAATATCTAGGAGTGTTGGCACCCTACGATTTGAAGTCATACGCTAACTGCGTCAACAATGTCTTCCGAGCAAACCTTTCACTGGCAACATTGAAGTGCATGTCACACACAGTATTTAGCAGTTTTGTTTGTTCACATTTAGAATATGGAAATGTAGTATTCCCCGTCTAAATTCAGAAGGATAAGGACACTGTGAAACGTATCTAACGATGAGCCACGAAATCGGCTTGTAGGGCCAAATTCAAGTGTTATGAAGGGCACGTCCAATCGCTGAGCAAAGACGTCTCAGTGGTGAACTTGCAATGACCTATGGCATCCTTAACACTTCTGACCACCCATTTAAACACCTATTTAAGTTTAGCCCCAGAAACTGGAGACACAACACAACAGAACGGGGTGTATACACACCTTTTACCCTTCAAGATTGGTCAAATTCTGGAATACTCTACCGGGTGAGCTAGTGCAAGCTACTTTCCAGTAGTACATCGAGAGAAAACGACATATTCTTAAGGACTAAGGACAGTATCTTACTATGATTTACTAACTTTTTTCTTTTCCCCTTTTATAGATTATATACCTAGGTTCCTACCTGGAGGTATCGCTTACTCACTGTTTACATATATGGAGGCCTATTAAGCAAAAGTCTCTTCTATTCGTCTAAAACCATTTGAACCATTTGAACCATATAGGATAACCGCAAATTTTTCGAATCCTCAAGGTTGTCGTGTTAAAGTGATGGGTTGGGATTCTCTTAATCTCCCAGATTATATTGTGAAGGCAATCAGTGATTGTGGCTTGGAACATCCTACACCTATACAAACTGCAGCTATACCTCCTGCACTTCACAGTTCCTCTGATGTTCTTGGATCAGCACCAACAGTATACAATGTTTACACGCTGTTTATTAACTTCCTCTTTTAGGGAAGTGGGAAGACTTTGGCGTTCGGAATTCCTCTAGTATCAAGGGTGTTCTCCCTCAAGACTCTTGAGGCAAGTAGCTGTTTTATCATATTGTGTATAACAATATTTCTAGTTGAGACCATACATTATAAACGGTCTTTGAGCGACTCCGGAGTGACCTTGAGACGACCCGTCTGTCTAACAAAATTAAGATAGATTTTTAATAAGTATGAGGAAAATAGGACTCGAACTTAGATCTCAAATTCAAGTTTAATGTACAATGTAGCGTTTTTTATCATAAACTGATTCAAATGGTTCAAATGGTTCAAATGGTTGTGGACGGAATAGAAGAAGCTTTCGCTTAACAGGCTTCCGTGTCTAGTAGCAGGGGATCACCGAATCCTCCAGGCAGGAACCTAAGTATGTTAATAAAACAGGAAAAGAAATTAATAAATCATAGTGCGATACTATCCTTAGTCCTTAAGAATAGATCAAGTTGCCTCTTAAAGGACTTCTGGGAAGTCGCTTGGACTAGCCCGGCCGGCAGCGAATTCCAGCATTTGAAAACTCTTAAGGAGTAGAAGTTGTGTCTGCAGTCCGTTCTGCTATGTTGTGTCTCCAGTTTTTGGGTGTTACCTCTTAGGTTAGTGTTCGAACTAAGCTTAAGTAGGTGTTTAATAGGATGTTCAGAAGTATTAAGAATAATATAAGCCATTAATAAATCGCCTCTAAGACGCCTATACTCTGATGTGTAAAGGTCTAGTGAATGGAAGCGCTCTTCGTAAGGTTTAAATTTGAGTCCTCGAACTGATTTCGTGGCTCGCCGTTGGAAACGCTCCAGGTTGTCCTTATCCTTTTGGAGTGAGGGGGGAAATACTATGTTTCCGTACTCTATATGGGGACGGATAAAACTATTGAAGATTATGTGGAAAGTTCTTCCGTCAAACTGGCCAAAAATGCGCTTCAACGTTACCAGTGCAAGGTTTGCTTGGAAGGCATTTTTGTCACAGTTAGCGTAAGACTTTGAATCGTAGGGCACCAAGACTCCTAAATCTTTTTCGACTTGGGATACTACTAGAGAGGAGTTTCCTAAGTTATAACTGTAGTTTGCGACATGTCGCAGATGGACTACTTTACACTTTGAAGTGTTAAAGGTAAGTCCGTTATCGTCTGCCCAACTTTGAAGTCGAGTCAGATCCTCCTGAAGTGCCTGTATATCGTCTTGGTTGCGTATCTCTCTCCAAACTTTCACGTCGTCGGCAAGAAGTAATAAGTCGGACGATACCTCTTGAGGAAGATCATTTATATAAATCAAGAAGAGAAGAGGTCCTAGTACTGAGCCCTGGGGGACCCCACTAGGACATTCCATAGCTTGAGATAAAGTGAAATTAACCCTAACCTTAAAGTGTCGATTTTTTAGGTATGAAGTAAGCCAGTCGATTAGAGGTGGTTTGATACCTAGTCGTTTGAGCTTGTTGATAAGACACAAGTGGTTAACCTCATCAAAAGCTTTTGAGAAATCAAGGTAAATGACATCAACCTTTCCCTTGCGATAGAGGATGCTTGTCCATCTGTCCACCGCAGTCAGCAGGTTGGTTATACAAGAGTAACCCTTCCTGAAACCATGCTGTTGGGGTGAGAAGAAATTTAAGGACAGTAGGTAGTCATTTAAACCGTCGCATATCAGGGACTCCATGAGTTTTGAAGGTAACGACAGAAGAGCTACCGGCCGGTAACTTGAAGGTTCATTGCGTCGACCACCTTTGAAAATTGGTGTGATGTGAGCCAACTTCCAATTTTCCGGTAGTTTGCCTCGGCTAAGCGAGTGTGAAAACATCACGCTAAGCGGCGTTGCCAGGATTGAGGCTGCCTCCCTCAGTATGGCAGGATGAACCATATCCGGGCCAGGAGAAGTGTCAAGTCTTAAGTGCTGCAGTTTCCGGAACACCAAGTTGGCGCTTAGGTTCACTTCGGGAAGTCCTGTGGAATTGCAAACGAAACTGTCATCAGTAAAGTTAATGTCGGTCGGTTGAAATGTCTGGGAGTAATGTTCAGCCAGAAGGTTAGCGGCGTCGCCATCGTTGTTGGTCGGGCCGTTAAGACCTACCAGGCATCATACTGAAACCCTACTCTTCTATATGGATGAATAAGTTTGCACCACATCCCAAGATTTGTAGCCTTTAATTTTATTGGTTCGAACATAAATTATGGTGTCTCCGTACTTTCTTCAAGTCTATTATACACTATCTAAACAACCCCTTGGTAGCTTTTCCACTTTACCTTCAGTCCCTATCATGGTTTGGATAGACTCAAGAAAATCGGTTTAAGGGTTTTTCAAGGGATACTCAGGCTTGTTCCTGATGTAATTCATCATGGATCCGCTTTTTAAGTTTGTATCGCGAAGAATGAAAGTCAATTTTAGTCATGATTTAATCATCGGTTTCAAACTAAATACTAGTTGCTTTAATGACTTCGTCTGTGGATGCACCTTAAAGTGTTATCCCTTATAAATGATTCTCATTTTCGAAAGATGGATAGAATTACTTCTAGTTAAACTAGTCAAAACGTGTTTCAAAGTCACATGTGTGAGTTGAGCTTGAGAAGTATTATAACCTTAAAAAGTCAGGTCATAGGAATAATCCTTCCCTTTAAATAGTGATTAGAACTAGTTCTGCGATGTACATACTTCTCTGTCAGTATGTCTTAGATAAACTGCGTTGGTATTTTTCAGAGTTGAATGGCAATCGACTTATCTACTCAGATTCGAAGTTGATTTACATGGCAGAATTAAAATGCATGAACGACTTTGGAGATTCCAAATAACTTCGATTGGTACATTGGTCAGTCAGAAATCATTTCGCTGTTATGAGGCGACTTATGATGTAAGAAAGGTAGCAAAACTACATTTTGGGACAAATACTGAACCTTTTCATGTTCTATTTCCAACAGTAAAGGGGAAAATTTTAGGACCAATAGTTCAGGTTATACGTTTGGGTAGGGGGTTTAGACTAGGTTTCGAGGTTAGGAATCAGGGATAAGGCTTTCATCACAAACTGATATCAGCCATAGTTCTAGTATTTATTTGTTTATTTGAACACAAACATTGGTACGTGGGGGCACCAAATACATATACACACTAACAATGAGGTTGTGAAGAGGTAGAGGATGTAAAGTGCGTATAATAAAAGAACAACAACGATCAACAATCAGTGTATGTGAGCGAAATAATTATGATAATACTAATAGTAATGATAATGGAAGAAACAGTTTTCTTAGAGAAAATACAACCGAATAAGTGTCTCAGTTCATTTTCATGAAGAAAGTAGAAAAAAGCCACAACAGGGTCGCCAATGGCCTTTATTCTGAGCCATATCTAATAACGTCTCGAGCCTCTGTGTTGCACAATCTCTAGGACCCCAACCAGAGAGTCGTGAAGGACTAACGAAATCAAGTCCTGTACATCTTAATTTAATACCACAACACCGTGTCACACACTGACCGCCTTCTCCAACCAGTCCCAGCGTCGGTAAATAATGAACGACGTGGAATTCTCTGGGACGACATTCGTAGACCATGTCCAAGTTACCGAAGTCGATGTTTCAAGATAGTGACACCGATTGAATCATCGTCGCTGTGCCCAAACACAAGGTGCCGAACCTGTGCTTTACTAACATGGTACTACTATTGGATGTCAGCAATCCTTCGGAGGCAATGATGGCCAAATACAGAGAGTGGTCCAACATCCTCAACTAGGAGAGGCCAGGTTTCACAAACACAGAGCAAAACTGCTCTCACCAACTCGTTGTAGGTCCGACCTTTCACAACCAGACTAGTATCATGAAGGCTCAAAAGATGGCCCAGATTGACATAAGCCGCTCTGACTTTCACTATACATGAATCGATCTCATCGCTCACGCCACCGCCAGCACTTACGTAGCTACCCAGATACACTAATTTCTCGACTACTTCTATCTGCTCACTGTTCAGGGTGAGTGCAGGATCAGGGTCCTACCAGTCTTGTAGAAGTACTTTGCACTTCGAAGGTGCAAAGCACGTACCATACATACGGACACTGATTGCCAACTGATTAATTGCGGATTTCATGGCTTGGGTATCATCGCCCAGTAAGACAATATCACCCGCATACTCTAAGTCGAGAAGCCTCTACAGGCAACAGATCCACACCACCGTTACCTACATCCACCAGAGCTGTTTCCAGAACGTCGTCGATGGCAAAATTGAAGAGGGACGGTGAGATTGGGCAACCTTGCCTAACCATTACTTGAATAAAATAATGGTGAGAGTTGGCTGTATGCCCTCACTGTTTCTGAGGCATTTTGATATAAAAGTTTTCATGGTGTGAATAAACTTCTCAAGCACACCCTTCTGCAATACATAGTCCCAGAGAACAGTCCTGTCCAGTGGATTAAAGGCGGCTCTTATGTCAAGAAATACTAAGAATGTTGACCTGCGATAGGTATGACGGTGTTTTAACATTTGGCGGAGAGTGAAGATATCCGTAAATCTTCTATCAGAACGGAAACCAACTTGCCAATAGTTTGGATACAATCGGAAGTAGACTTGTCCCTCGATAGTTGTTGAAGAAACGATGTGAACCCTTTTTAAAGATAGGAACAACTACCAACTCATTCCACGATGTTGGAATGCTGTAATTGCCTGACTTTTGTGAATAACTTAGTCAATTCTATAACCAGAAAGTCGCCACCATCTTGAAAAAAGATCGGAGGTCAGTCGTATGGTTCTGGTGATTTGTGGCGCTTCAAGAGTTGGAGTCCTGTGTGGACTTCCGCCTCACTAGGTAAACCAGTCATTACAGGTCATGGAAGTCAAGACAGTCTGATCGATTTCGCCAGGGCAACAGACTAGTCGAAGTGTCCCCCAAGAAACCGCTCATCGTCCAAGACGCCGACAGATGTTTGTGACTTGCATCCCATCACCTTCACAGATTGTTTTGCTCACACTAAATTTCTCACTGTCACTGATTCAGATAGGTTGAAATGGCTTTCGGCAGTTACCAGATACAGCTGCTGCTTCCAACTCGTTGGCACTCTGACCACCAGGCTTTTCGGCCCTTGCGCAAGCTTTGCCTAATTTCATTACATAACAGTCGTCGTTTGTCGTCAAACTCACGGTCATCCGAAGTAAACTGACGGGCTTCAATAAGTTGTAAAGGGCCTGAAGAAAACCAGTGCTTATAAGTGATACGTCTGGCGAAGCCGCAAGCAACTTTACTCCCCATTTTCGTGGTGTCATGCAATCGCAACGACTCTCCTGTGCCTAGACGCCCCACCTGTTTATCCAAGTATCCAGCCAGTACTGCAATAGCTGTCGAACGCACTTTCTGTAGAAAAACAGTTAACTGGTGGTAAAACGTCCTTGGTCGCATTCGGGCTGCAATCTGTCGGAGCATAGGCGGAGATGACAAAAAGACATCGTTTCTCACACACGGATTTCTTCTCACTTTGGTGGAACTTCCTAATCTAACAGCATATAACCGACGGGTAATTGGGATCCAGCCGATCAGTACTGTCTCAGCTCTAGTGCTTAGAGAGACACGAACGCCAGCGAGACCAGATAAAGATATCACAGGACCCCCGAGTAAACGCATGTGAAACAAGCTTTTCGAAGCGACAGATGGAGGAAGAATTTGTGTTGCTTCACTAGAGTCTTGAATACAGGTCTCGGATCAACAACATATATCGATATTGAAACTTTCTAAAGACATAGACAACTCTATCTGTTGTCCGATCTGCATTAGTAAGCGAACGTTGAAAAACACCAGTTTGAATGGTATACGTGGTTTTAGAAAGACTGTTTCAGTATTCGTATTTGGTGGTAGTATTCAACTTTCGACCAGTTAGTGACTTGAGATCGTTTAGATAGGACATGGTTTCCACCATAGGTGAGTTGCTGTATAAGTAGAAAAATGAAATGCGTAAAATGAGAATAAAGGGGAATACATAAGTGACGTAGTATAAATGAAATAAAAACGAATGTTATCATGTGATTGTGAATAAGATTTGTCTGAGCGAGCGTCGAAGCAAGAGAAATTTTTCCGGTAGTAGTTATCATTGGTTTGTATGGAGACTGTGATCCTGTCTAGGTGCCCAAACCGAAGCAGATTAATGTCATGAAGCATTCTCGCTGTCTAGTCATATGACTAAGTTAATTTCGCGCATATATACGAGACTGTGTCAAATCTGTTTGGTTCTCCTATGAAGTAGAATACCGCTCCAAGAATTTTCAGGCTACTTTGGAAAATCCCAAAATCCCAGTTTATTTTCAATTTCTCGAAAATATAATAATTTTCCTCTGGTCATTCTAAGAGCTGCTTACATTTGTCCAGAGTCTTTTGGCTCTTCATATCTGTCAATTTTCGGCGTCTAGGTAGCAAAATATTTAAGTTCTGCTAAGTTTTTACAAAGCTTTTCACACAGGATACCAGATATCTCTAGCTGTCTAGAATTCTCCATTAAAACCAATCTTTAATCTGATTAGTCGACTTAGTATTGTCTGTATAGTTTACTTACATTTACATCTTGTAAAGGTACTTTATTCGCTTTATGTTTGTGATAATAACAAGAATAATAGGAACTTTCAAAGGCTGTGGAAAAGTCGCGATAGGTGGTGTCTACTGTACAAGATTGTAGAATGAGTCATATCCCGATAAGGGGACGTGGTAGTTAATTCAAATTCTGATACTCCTGGTATGTTGTACCGAAATCATCAGTGACTAAATTTATTTAAGCTATGATGCAAACGTTGATAAATGATATATAGCCAAAGGCTTCGTTGCGATTTTCATCGTGTACTTCATTGTAAATTTGTTTTCCAGAACCAGACTTGTGAGGAAGAGTCCAAAATTAATAGCTTGATTGATCGACAAAAATGCGAAGTGGCATCTTGCGTCAAACCTTGTGGGAAAAGGAAGAAAAAAAAGAAGGAAACCGACATTTATTCAGGTTTAGATGTCATAGAAGAGTTAGATGTAAATACTGGAGAAATTCGCGCAGTCCATTCCCTTGGCGATCCTGTTACAGCAGATCCTGAAACACTTCCAATTACCAAATCTCCTGTTTGTTTTGAACCGAATTCAAAAAGGAATCGTGTTTATGGGCTTGTTCTAGTTCCCACCAGGGAATTAGCTATTCAAGTATGAAAGAGTTTTATTCTAAAGAAACTTTCCTTTCTAGTCATTTTTGACGATTTGCAAACTTGATTTTGTTCACATGTAATATCCCCCTTATACTCATATCTCGGTTATTTTACAATTTGTTTCCAATTTTCGTTCATTTTTTCTATATATCTGTCCTAATAATGCACTTCACTCTGAAAAATATTCTCATAAGGTCGTTATTTATCTAAACCGGATCTTGTATTAAGATGTTTATGTACAGTTGCTTTTTATGTCTAGAGTCACCAATCACTTTAGCTTGCAGTTAAATAAGGTGTTAAATCAAGACTAATAAACCATTATCTTTCGGTCAGTCATAGAACAACGTATGATCTGGTACAAATATGTAACAGTCCTAGTTGTAACCCTTCACATCAACACAGCAAGAAGAAAGTAACAAAACAAAAAGCGAAACGTTCAGAAGATGTAGCTGTGAATTAGTTCTGCATCTGTACTTGGCCAATTCAATAGTAACCAGCATAGCACGAATTAACAATGGGTGAAGATGTGTGATACTTAACTACTCTAGTTAATGAAGGCTAGTACGCGCATCAACCATCCTTATCTAACAACACAAACCGAAAACCAGTATTAGTCACTTCTTAATTTCACTATACTCAAGAGCGCTATCTGAAAGACATTTACCATTAGTTGCTGGCAACTTGCACACGTTCTTGACCTTCACAGTCCACGTTTTGTAAATCATACTGATGTAAACTCGCCCTCTTCCTCGATATTATATCTCGTCTGTAATAAAAGTGGTGCAAACAAGCAAAACTCGAGTTAATCCTTCGCATTCTTATCATCATCATCATCATCATCATCAACGGCTCGTTAAAAATTCTTACTCGACCAATACTCTTCGATCAACAAGTCTTTAACACGTTAGCGTACACCTTTGACATGCTTTTCACTGATATATAGTGCCATAAAATCTCAATTGTCGGATTCACCTCTAACCTTTGGGTTAGAACATACTACTGTCGGGCCGCGAGAGATATGTTTGTGCTTTAAAACCCCTAGAAGGCTAAATATGTGGTTTGCATATCCACAGTTAGGTTTGAAACCTGCCTATTTCTGGGATCGCGGTTCTTGAGCTCCATTTGAACGTCAGATAATTATGAAAGCCAGTTTCTCACACCATATTAACCAAATTCATATGAGATTCCCATTCGTTCTTATAAAATGGAATAGTTAGTAATCACAACCCACATAATACAGTTATCTTAACGTCCAAACCATAGATAGTATTAAAGTCTAACTGGCGCTCCTAAACCAACATCACTAAAAATCGTTGTTCATCTCCTACAAAATCTTGGTGAGTGTTGCCCAACTGAGGGATTGTTGGAAACCAGTTGAAGTATTCCCCAACGTCTTCGTATCATCACAATTACCTCTTTTATCTTCATCCGCGATAGTTCTACTGACAACAGATTTTTCAATCTGTAATCTCTATCAAGTCTAAACATGTGTTTATTTTGGTCCTTTGCCACTATTTTACCCATAGCTCTTATTTCCGTTCCTGCTTTATGTTTAGACTTTGCTAGTACGTTTAAGTCAGTGTTTTCATTAGTGGTCATTTTTTTCCCTCGAGTAAATATAGGTTACACAACATATTCGTGCTTTAATGCGATATGTCGATTGTATTCGTATTGAAACTATCGTCGGTGGAATATCAGTTGATAAACAGCTTCGACTTCTTCGACGTTGTCCGGATATACTTGTTGCTACTCCTGGAAGACTATGGCATTTTATTCAACAAGTTAGTTCTTTTTATTCATTTGTGTCTTGTATAGATTGATTAATAAAATTGAGCCATTTGTAGAAGTCTGGTTTGTAATGAGGACAAGACATCAGAATTGAATAAGAAAAAGAATTATTGGATAATTTACAAATTATCAAAAAGAACCTCATAGATTATACCTTCATTTATTTCAGCTAGTTGGTTTGTTTTCCTCCAAGTGACTAGCTTTAATGAAATCATTTACTGTAATCATAATGGTAGAGGGGAAACAAGTATTTACAACTAAAATAATTAATTGTATTTTGATGTTTTACATACTCGACTTATAACCATTGGGTTGTGGTTTCAAGCTCTTCTTCATATTACCAAAGTTTAGACATTTTGATGATACTACCTCCAACTTACTGTATAAATCTTTGCTTGGTTTTCGAATGAATGTATTCCTTTCTATGACAAAATGAAGTACAAGTAAAAATATGAAATTAACATCTTCGATTTATGATAAAAAATAAATATTTGGTTGAATGTAGTCGCCGATATTGATTCCAAACCAGAGTGTCTGGTGTTTGGTAGCAATAATATATGAGTTGAACGTCATTCAGTCCTCCAAGTACATATTTCTTATGACTTAAATGAAAACTTGTCATTTCGTTGAGTGTTGAGTTTCAGGTTAGTTCAAAAAACGAGTTCATGGTTTTTGCTTCAGCCAGTATCTTTCCCCTATAAAAGTGTTTTCTTTTACCGTGTTTAATGGATTTCGACACTTGGAGCTAATTGTTATCTGTTTTATAGAATGTGCAAAATAAGAATGTTTCTAACCCCTGTAAATATTCACTTCATATTCTAATCAAGTGTTGTGAACACAAAAACTAACCGATCATTTGTTTTCGCGAAGTTTGGATTGCGTTACGATAGCTTATTGACCAAGTCACTCACACTTCAGTCAATAGACTACATTTTCAAACTCCACTCTATATCTATTTGGGAGGCTCTAATTAGACCTTGCACAAATTATGTGACTCAAAGCCGAGTGCGTAAACTTGTTAAGTTGTTTCAAATTCGGTTCCCAAGTATTACCAGTTTCATTTGTTTAGAGCACTTGAAATAATGTGCATTTTCCTACATTTGTTATTAAGATCGTCTTCCAGACTGCTTTGGATAAAAAAATTACTGCTCGTTAAACCATCTTTATTTATTTAGTTAAACACATAAATATTGGTACAAGAGAGCACCAAATATGTATGCGCCACACTTTTGTGTGAGGGCTGTGATACTGCCCGGGTGCCCAGACCGAACCAGGTGGTTTTCTTAGGGGGCCACACCTCAAGCCTTTGACCTAAAGGTCTAACCCACAAGGCAGTGGAGCATCGTGAGGAGATGCAGTCCCATGGTAGCCGGTGACCAACGATTGGCTCATATGCCATTTGTTCTCGCAGGATACTGGAGCCAATGTGCATCATTGGTTTGGGATCGGGTTAAAGCGTCGGACATTCGCTTTCGGTCCTCTGAATTTCGTAGACAACACCCCCGTCACGAGAAGGCAGTGAGTTGGACTTCTCTGGCAGAGGCTGTATACGCGTGGCCATGTGAAAGTATTTCGAGAGGGAGAGCGGACTCTCCCCACTCTCGGCCATACCAGGGCATTTGAGGGCCGTTAAACCATCTCTTAAACACTCTTACAATTATTTCTTCATTGAATGACATAAACTCTAATGTAATGACTATGAATTGTATGGTTTTTCAATTTTTATATTTCGAAACCCCTAGTTCAACTTTAGTATCTATAAGAAATGTTTTGTTCATATATTTTTTTTTATCAAGGGTGATCCTCATGTTCTGACATTACATAATGTTAATGTAGTTGTAGTTGATGAAGCTGATCGAATGATTGAAGCGAATCATTTTGATGATTTACGTTCAGTTTTCAATTGGTTACATTCATCATCAAATTCTAATAATGAAGGCGAAGAAGAAGATCAAGAAACTACAACAAATATTCAAACACATTTGAAGAAAACATTAAATCTCAAGAGAAAGCATAAATCAGTTGAAATATCAGATAATTCTACGGATATGATAAAAGTACAACGACAAACATTAATTTTTTCAGCTACTCTTACATTTGTACATAGTGGTGCATTAAAACCAGGTACTGGATCTAAAAATCACAAACTTTTACCAAACAATAAAAATACTATGACTAAGAAAATAAAACTTGGTAAGGTTTATGCTTTTTTTTGTTTAAATTAATAATTGTCATGAATATTATTATTTTCATTTTATTTGAATACATAAATACTGGTTCTAGGGGGCAAGAGACACATACGCACCACACAAATCTCATTTGATTTTTGTGAGGGCTGTGATACTAACTGGGTGCCCAAACTGAAGAAGGTGGTTTTCTTAGGTGGCCACACCCGGAGCCTTTGACCTAATGGTCTGATCCTCAAGGCGGTGGAGCAACGTATGGAGATGTAGTCCCATGGTAGCTGGTGACCAACAATTAGTTCATACGCCATTTGTTCCCTCAGGATCCTGGAGCCAGTCGGTGTGCACTATTGGTTCGCAATGAAGGTTATCCAACTCCCCTAGGTAGACTCTCTTTGTCCACCAACCTGGTTAATGCGGTTTACATTTGCTTTTCGTCTTGTCAATTTCGTGAAGAACACCTGTGGTGCGATAAGGCAATGAGAAGGACTTTCCTGGGAAAGGCTATATACGCGTGGCCATATGAGAGCATTTCGTGAGGGACAGCTGACTCTCCCCACTGTCGGTCGTACCAGGGCATTTGGGGGCTATTATTATTCAATACAAAGAGTTTATTGTATTCTTCTCCATCGTCTTTATCTGTTGTACATACTTCATTGATGAATAGGTTTTATAACACTTTATATTATAGAACAACCTAGATGCTTTGAAACGGTAGTATCAACGGTAGTAGTATTGAATGTAATATGCGATCTATTCAACTCCTATATCTAATCACTATGTACTCTAATAGTTGCGACTGGGTCAAAACTGAAAACAGAGGATACAGTGTACACACGCTTGTTTATATTGTATTTAACTTAGGATTACGCTGTTAAATATGTACAAAACAATTGTTATTTTATACAAACATTATATAGACTTATCAAAGAAGTAGTACATTACCCTGCTAAAGGTTGTCTGATGACAAATATTGATCTAGCAAAAATTAATGGCAAACTGTCATCTAAAGTCACTATGTCAATTATTGTTCATCAAGTCTCTCTACTACTCACTTTGACTGCATCAAAACCAGCATGCATCGTTAGGTAAAATGGACATGGAGATTGGACAGACTGACCACATCAATTATCTTTAAATTCTGGTCAACCATTTTTTATTCGATCACTGATGAGATATCATGTCGATTTTCTGGCTTACAATATCATTCTTGTCACTATTTTTGTGCCATCGCATTTCTACCCTTTCTCTAATGCATATTCTATACAAAGTTTAATACTTTTGTCTTTTCATGGTTACTGGATAAAGTTGATCATTTGTTCTTCTATACTTTCAGCGGTACTACGTGAAATGTTCGGTTTGAAAAAATCTGCTAAAGTAATCGATTTATCATCAAACCATTCCACTAATCAATCAGCTTCAAATACCGGCTTAGTCTGTCAATCAACTTGCCCTGATAGCCTTTCTGAATGTCGGTTGTTATGTCCAGACCAGGCAAGCAAAGATATTCGACTGTTTTGGTTCATTGCATTTGGCCGTCATCTTGGATCTTCAGAGTATCCCAATCGACGGTGCTTAATTTTTCTAAATAGCAAATCTGGCGTACGTCGATTAGCTGGAGTATTACGTCAGTTGCTCAGTTCAGATGCTTTTTTGGTATCTGGATATCCATCACTACAGTATGTAAATGTCTTACATGCTGATATGATTCAGAAGCAAAGACTACGCGCACTTGAACGGTTCCAAGGTATTTTATGTATTGTTGTCGTGGTCTTGTATTTTTATTTGACATAACATTAGGAAATTAATTGCTGAATTTCGATATGCAATAGACATATGGACAAAAATCGATTAATTTGAGCTTGTGTTAGTAGTTCTTAACATTTAACACCTATTCATTCTGTCCAAATCAGTATTGAACACTTCCATCTCCTGATCAATGTGACTAAAACTTATCAATAGGAAAATACATATAAATATGTGAGAATTACTCAGTTTATCTTTTTTATCCTCCTAGAGGATCTCATTGCTTGTTCAAAATCAATTGTCATCTCTTTTGTCTTAGTTTTAATCCTTTAATTTCTGTGACTATTTGTTTGGGTGGTATATTCCAGTGTTGTATTTCACCATTATTGATATCATTGTAACTTGTCGTTACCAGAAGTATTCACTGTTTTACGAAATCGAACATTAAGTTAAAATAAACACAAATACTTAATTGTCGTTATTGTTATTTTTGCTTCAACTTATGAAGTTATGTACTATTGGGAGGAATCAGTTATTATAGTTGTGAACTTCATTGAGTCTAACTCATTTTCCATGTTTATGTATTCGGCTTTAAGCGACATTATGTTAGGATTGGTGATACTACTTGGCTATTTACAATGTAATAAATTCATTGTATTTTGAACCTTTAGCCCAACGGTTGGAAATGAAGTACTTTGATCACTAGGTTACTTGTACCGATAGATATCGTCAAATAATTTATTCACACTTAAAACTGTTTATTTTAATTGGTGTTGAACAGAACTACGATGAAACAAACCTTATGATAATCAAATATATAATATGACATCCATCGACTAGGTTCACTTCTATTTTTAACTATATAATCTCCATATTTAGAGTGCATATTAAAGGTAACTCATAGTCAGCTAAAAAAAACCCAGATGATCTCTATCTATGTGATACCATAATTTATGGTAAGTTGAACTGATCCATATTCGTACCAGGTTTCTATTTTACCTGTGAATGACTTAGATATACCTTTAATCTGTTCAGTTTCGGTTTTACACCAAATGGCCCCCAAATGCCTTGGTATGGCTTAGAGTGGGGTTGGGATCGCCCTCCCTCTCTAAATGCTCTCATATGGCCACGCGTATACAGCCTCTGTCAGGGAATTCGTACTCACTGCCTTCTTGTGGCGGGGGTGTTGTTTACGAAAATGAGAGGACGAAAAGCGAATGTCCGGAGCTTTAACCCAATCCCAAACCAATGGTGCACATGGGTTGGCTCCAGTATCCTGCAGTAACAAATGGCATATGAACCA
Organism: Schistosoma bovis; assembly: GCA_944470425.2. Classification (NCBI taxonomy): domain Eukaryota; kingdom Metazoa; phylum Platyhelminthes; class Trematoda; order Strigeidida; family Schistosomatidae; genus Schistosoma; species Schistosoma bovis. The sequence continues at coordinate 22,380,100 of OX103958.1, read as the reverse complement.
ATCGTTGGTCACCGACTACCATGGGACTGCATCTCCTCACGATGCTCCACTGCCTTGTGGGTTAGACCTTTAGGTCAAAGGCTCGAGGTGTGGCCCCCTAAGAAAACCACCTGGTTCGGTCTGGGCACTCGGGCAGTATCACAGCCCTCACACAAAAGTGTGGCGCATACATATTTGGTGTCCTCTTGTACCAATATTTATGTGTTCAAATAAAATAAAATTACACCAAATGTCACTATATCTCGTTATTCCATCTATATGTTTTCTTCATTTTTACATATAATTTCAATTAATTATATTAAGTTATTCATCTAGTTTGGTTCTTTTTATGTAAGCAATTTAAACTAATTCAACAGTTTTTTTCTCTTTGTATGCATCTCAAATCCAGTTTTTCAATACATTATGCTTTCATATTCTAGCGGATCCAAATGGAATTTTACTCGCTAGTGATGTAGCTGCTCGTGGTTTAGATTTAGCATCAAGTGATACTATAGTTGAAAAAAATGGAGTATCATGGGTTATACATTTTGACGTACCTCGTACAGCTGAATTATATATACATAGATCAGGGCGTACTGCCAGAGCTAATCGTCAAGGAACTAGTTTATTATTTATTTCACCAAATGAAATTATGTTTTGGCGTCGAATCGCTGTCAGTCTTCAAAGAACTAGTAAGTGATTATGCTGTAAATAGAATCATTTATTATGTTGACCATGCTTTTCAGATTTACTATTGATTATATTCACTGTATAAAAAAGTGGCTTAGTAGTTAAGGTGTTTGAATTTCAGCTCGTGGTTTGAACTGCACTCTACATACTTGGGTTTAGGCAACGGGTTTGTATCGTTAGCCGTCACACTTAGTATGTGGCTAATATCCAAGTACCTGATGAATAAATTGATTTAAATCTAGGGAAAAAAACTGTACAATTGTTCGAAACTTGAAAATGTATAGTTATATTTCAATGATAGGTGAATTGTCTAGGAATAGGGATTTTAGTAATTTTCTAGACATATTTAGTGGTAAACAACCACGAAACACCTAAATCAAAGAAGTTAAATGGTCTTCATGATAAAAAAATATAAATAGTTTAAAGTTTCGCGTATCTGTTCATGTTCTGAAATCTTAGTTGCTCACATCCTTATTTGTAAGATAACACTATCCATCTTATTGAACCTCAGTCAGTCAGTCAGCTACAACGTAGGACCAGGCGCATATATTGTTGTAACGGGTGACTGCAGGTTAGATGCGCAGCGTTTTGTTGATCGATTCGGTGACACGGAAAACACGTAGTGAACGGCCTAGGGTCCTTCGGCTTATTTTGGGCTTCTGGAGGCTCCGTTGAAGTTCTCCGGAAGCCGACTCAACATATATACATCTATCCAAGTTGCCATACATCATTAGCACAACAAGACGAACACCGGATTCATAGAAGTAGTTAATTCAGTGGTGGTAATACATAAAAGAAAGATTGCATATAATGACATAGTACAGGAAGAAAGAATTAGTTGGTAGATAGAAAGATATGAAGCGATGTTAATCTCATAGTTTAAGGGAAGACAGAGCGTGTATACACCTTTGTGGTCGATTCTGAGCCATGTCACCTAGAGTCTCCAACCATTGGTTACGATAGTCAGGCGGACCCCAACCAACTAGTTTGGATCTACCAACACGGCTCAGACTAGATGTTAGTGACTTTGTGGAATGATGCCACGTTTTGGTTTGACCACCCCTAACTTCCAACCATCCCTAACACTAGTCAGCATTGCGCCTTATTGAACCTAATGTAGTAATATGATTTGTTATGAGCAATAAATTGTGTTTGAAATAATACTAAATAGAAGAAATAATACTATCCCATTGTGAAATATATAATAAACAAACTAACATGTGATCATTGTGAAACTACATTTTAGGTAACGTTTAGGAGAATAGGTATGAATATTGACAGGTTGTGTGTGGTACGGCTAATCATGATTGATCGGTCGAAGCAGATCATCAACTGTAGTGGTTAGGACATGCATTACGTGTGCCTAATAACAGCCAACCTTGACGGGCGATGTTTGCTAGTGTAGAATTGGGTTGAAAGCTAGTAGTGGCTAAATCGAGACATGGTATTAGTTCATAAAGTCATATTGGTAGATGCAGACTATGTGGTTATGGTCTACATAATAACGACAATCTGTGTTCGGAGACATTGGGTAAGTTGGCTAAGAATCGTTTACAATATAGTACAGATGCATTTACTCTTTATCATCCTATCAATCTTGAATTTGGATTTCCCACCATATATACCTTTCTACTATGTCTTTTCGAACCATATTATCAATATCCAATCTTTCTCATTATCATTGAGACTAAATTATTTTGATCTCTTTCGTCATTCATGTTATTTTCATCCCTTCATTATAATGTTCTAAAGCAACTTATCCTAAGCTTTACGTTGATTATATATGTCTGTCCTATAAGGTAATAACAAGTAGAATTCGATAGAGAATTTGAAATTTTAGTTTCCAACAATCTGTGGTTTATACCGATAATCTGATCATTATATGTAATCACTATCTGAAAACAATTCTCAATGTTATATTATTAAAGTATACACTAAATTATTTATTTATTTGGACACATAGATATTGGTACAAGTGGGCACCAGATACATATGCGCCGCACAAATCTCATTTGATTTGTTTAAGGGCTGTCATACTGCCCGGGTGCCCAAACTGAAGCAGGTAGTTTTCTTAGGTGGCCACACCCGAAGCCTTTGACCTAATGGTCTGATCCTCAAGGCGGTGGAGCAACGTAAGGAGATGTAGTCCCATGGTAGCTGGTGACCAACAATTAGTTCATACTCCATTTGTTCCCTCAGGATCCTGGAGCCAGCCGATGTGCACTGTTGGTTTGGAATGAAGGTTATCCAACTCCCCTAGGTAAACTCTCTTTGTCCACCAACCTGGTTAATGCGGTTTACATTTGCTTTTCGTCCTGTCAATTTCGTGAAGACCACTCGTGGTGCGATAAGGCAGTGAGTAGGACTTTCCTGGGAGAGGCTATATACGCGTGGCCATATGAAAGGATTTGGAGAGGGAAAGCGGCCGTACAAGTGCATTTGAGAGCACTTAAGCGTCTAATACATTAATAGAATTTTCCTATTCTATCTAATCTTGATAAGTATTATCCAGATTTTTTTTTGGTTTTAATTATGATACATAGTTATTCTTTTAAATTTTCCATATACAACTATTTCAGATCTGGAACTTGATGATTTTATTATTCAACCAACAACTATTCAATTGAATATCAGTGAACAAATTGTTAAATTAGCTAAACAAATTGATATACAAGAGCATAGAAATTCTCGACAACTAGCAAATGATAATTGGTTTACTAAAGCAGCAAAAGATGCCAACATTCTATTAGATGATGATGATGATAATAATAATAAATTAGGCGATGACGAGGATAATGGTGGAAAGTAAGTTCCATTTTATGGTTTACTTAAGAAAAAAACATTAGCATTACTTTTTAAACTACTTAAATTTGGATACCTCTTGATAAGATAAAACTCTACTGGATCAGAGTTAGAATCCCTTGTAGAAGCATCATTCATAATTGTCATAATGTCATAAACTATCTAATATAACATAATATTCAAGTCGCTTAGTCTAATTACACTAGAGATTTGAATACATATCCGTTGTTGTTATTATTATTATCATCAACTCACTATCCAAGTGCTGATTCGTATTCTTGTCTTTGAGTCATACTTCATGTGTGACATCTAATGACACTGTTCGATCTCAATTCCTTTTTATTTTGTTTATTATCTTTATAATAGAATCCTTTAAGGTGATTCTTATTCAACAATTGAATGATTCATGATATCTCGACATAGAAAACTTATTGTTTATCTAAAATACACTATTCAAGAAGAAGACGTAAGCAGTCAGAGATTTCCTAGGTGTCTGCTATACTATCAAAGTTGAATCATTTAGAAAGTATGTGCTGTAAAATATGAAACATTAGGACTGGTAGGATCGTCCACTGATTTTTCAAGCTTTGATAGGAGAATCATAAAGCAAAGAACTGAGCGTTGAACTTCCAAAGTAGACGAGATATTTAAGTTGAACATCGGTTTACTCGGTGGTATATATGATATTCAGTAGATAAAAAGAGGTGAAAAGTGCTTTTAAGAGTAAGAAAATGAAATAAAACATTGAATAATAATAATAACAACAATGTTTGGGATTGACAATTTATTACAATTGAGGAATACAGGTTTCAAAATGAATGTATATTAAATAAATTTCAATTGAAGCTAGACCACCATGGAAAACCTGGATGTACTGGACGGCCGTTTCGTCCTATTGTGGAACTTCTTAGCAGTGCGCATCCACGATCCCGTTCGCGGGATTCGAACACAAGACCTATCAATCTCGCGCGCGGGCGCTTAACCACTAAACCACTGAACCGGCCGGTATCCAACGGTGTTAATGTCTGACTTCAAATAATCCACGAAATTGAGCAACACATCCACCAATGTAATCAGTGAGTTACCATCTCACAACTGACCCGGTTGATATATTTAAATATATATATTACATGAACTACTGAATATTAACACGTAGTATGATGTATTATACAAAAGTAACGAGCAATAGAGAAGTGAATCGCATAGCAGACCTAATATTCTTTCCGTTTTCGTTGTGTTTTTTTATTTTCTGTACTTTTGCGAAATGTCGCAGTTTGAAACTGTGCATTGTTACCTGTTACTAAATCATCTCGACATAACACACTCAAGTTTCGTTAAATTTAGAAGACTATACCGTATTAATTATTCAAAAGTAAATAACCTCACAATTGATTGATCACTGGGTGGTGATCAATGTCATGTGTGTCAGGCCCTTCTTAGTGCAGATCGGATCCTATCAGACAAGTTGTAATGTGGCCACTAGTCTAGGTGACTCGACATTGCGTGCACTATGTTGAGATAAGATGGTAGTTGGAGGTAGTCAACAGGAAACCCTGGACCCAGGTTTCATGCTATTTGGCACTCTTTTCATTATGACTTTCAAGCGATAAAATTGCCAATCAGAATACCAACTTATATGACCTTGTTCTTGTGTGAAACCAGTCATACGTCAATCAGTACTAGTAGCCGTGCGTCACTCTGAATCCCTATTGGTCTTTCTTCACCTACCCTCGCCCGTTAAGTTCAAAACGTCAAACTCATCCTCTATGATATGAATCATATATTTCAGATATACTTGGTTTATATACAAGCAAATCAGACCTCATCATTCCATAGAATAGAAAATAACAATTATACATAATCAAGCCAAACAGTGATTGTGAAAGACTGTTACCAATAAATTGGGAATAACTTAAGAGTAGCATATCGTATAACAATAGCCAATAGATCAAATAGAAACTTAAAATCAAAGGAATATGAATATACATATAATATAGTTACTTAATAGTTATGTAATAGTAATATATATGTATAATAACAGTTCATAAATAGATCCTATCAGTTACCATTCATTTATCCTTCTTTCAAATATAACACTTTCTCACAAGTATATTTCCAAAGTTATAAATGTATTTCTTGTCGTTTTTCAGAAGGAACTCATTTAAGAAAAAACTTGACAGTACAAAAGTACTGAAGTCAGAGTTACGTCAGGTATGTAAAAATTAATCTATTGCTAGTTTACACTTCTCCCTCAGATCAGCATACGAAATGATCTCGTTAAATATTATTATTATTATTATTATTACACACTTGAATTATTAGTTACCAAGTTTCGGATTTGAGCCTCTGTTGTGACTTTAAACTTGGGTCGATTTTTACCCTGTGCTAATTGTCGTGTCCTTGACTGGAAAAATTAGAGAGCAGCGTGTTTATCGATCGTTTCAATGACACGTAAACACGTACGGACAGCCTAGAGTCTCGATTGGTCTCGCTTCCCTGTGTAGCCCAGTCAGTTGAGTCTAGAACACAAGTCACAACCTCTGAGATATGAATCATTATATTTCAGACATACTCTATTTATATGCTAACCAAACATACCACATCGTACCATAAAAATAGAAAACAACATTTGTACAATATTTAACGGATGAAATAAATAATGGCCAATAGGAAATGTCCATTTAACGTCCAAGGACATCACTAGGCGTAACATGATAATGATTGGCACATTATTCTGCATCCATAACAGCCTCGTAACATTATTTTGATATAAGTAGTCAAATAGTATCATTACTAGCCTTCACACAAAAACAATATAGCTCATAGCTTAATACTTCGATAAGTGATTTCTATTTTCATACCAATAATTTTGGGTTGTTGTTAACTTAGGTTTCCTTGTTGTTAAAATTGTCTCAAATCTATCCAAATTTTCCTCGACGTTGGGGGAGGGTCATTGGCCTCTTGAATTCCGAAGAATCTCAGCTTTCACTATAAGGCGTCATAATTGTTCTGTATAAAGATCCGTGAATTATGAAGACAAAGTTTAAGTAGTTTAAATTGTTTATTCTGGTTAACGTCCTCTTTTTAGCAAGGTTGTTTTCTACGGGATGGGGTTGCTAACCCCATACCCAGCTCTCTTCCTTTTTCCGGTGTTGAAACCGTCAGTAACCCTAGAAAGAGCTACAGGTGGAGTCTTTTTCTCGATGTATCAAAGTTCGACGTTTTACTTCCAGTTGATCACTGTTTTTATATTCAGTTCTATATCTTGTTAACTTACAAGTTCTGATGTAGTTTTATGTTTGAGAGAGCATACACAAAATCACGATTATACTGTTTTTTTACGAAATAATGTGTGACTGAATTAGGTAATAACTAAATTTCAACTCGCCTTAGCATTGAAACTAGTTGCGTCTTTTTCAACATAAAACCATTTGATTCAACTCGGAATGGTAGGCTGATGTAGACATGTGTTTTGGATACCAGTAGCGTTATAGATCTCATTATATTTTAGCTTTTTGATCGATTTAATGAATAATCATTTTGTATCAATGTTTCTGTCAAACACTTTACGTCTTCAATAGTATCACTAGTGCAGATATGAATTAAATAAACCCTTTATTAACCCTTGTTCATACTGAACTTAATCAGTAACAATGAAAACTGAGTTATTTCTCTGTCCATGTAGGTTTTCTATAAATAGAATGTTTGATAGGATAATTGTCTTTTATGTTAATAAGTGTACTTAAGAAAGGGAGATGATTATTTATCTCCTCATTACATGAAAGATTAATACACTTTTGAGGTGTATTAATTTCGTTAACAAGCAATTCATATCCTCACGTTTGTCATTTCTAACTTTGATATCATCCACATATCGTTTATAAAGACACATCTTTAAATTCAGTCTTTAACCAAATTGTCAACATATACCATAAATATTATCAACCAGTAATAATCTTAAAGGACTAACTATAGCCACATTGTCAGTATGTCTAACATATTCACCATTAAGAGTTAATTTTTATTTATTTATTTGAGCACATAGGGGGGGGGCACCGAATACATATGCGCCACACAAGTCACTTGATTTGTGTATGGGCTATGATACTTCCCGGGTGTCGAGATCGAGGCAGGTGGTTTCCCTAGGGAGCCACAACCGGAGCCTTCGACCTAGTGGTCTGATTTTCAAGACAGTGGAGCAACGTAGGGAGATGCAGTCCCATGGTAGCCAGTGACCAACAATTAGTTCATACGTCATTTGTTCCCTCAGGATACTGGAGCTAGCACATGTACAGTATTAGTTTGGAATCTGGGTTTTCCAACTCTCCTAGGTAGACTCTCCGTGTCCACCAACCCGGATAACGCGCCGGACATTCACTTTTCGGCCCCCAAGTGCCTTGATACGGCCGAGGGTGGGGAGAGTCAGCTCTCCTTCTGGAAATGCTTCACATGGCCACGCGTCAGGGATGTCCTACTCACTGCCTTCTCGAGGTGTGGGTGTTGTCTACGAAATTGATACTTTATTACATTTATGTGAGAGAATACTATGAAGGATTATTTTGTAATTCTTTAGAAACGCTCTGGTTGAATATACAAAAAGTAATAAAGTAACAATATCTGGCAATTTTAACTTTGATTGTCATTGAATGTAGGATTAAGCGTACTTAAAATTGATCATAGATAGTATTATTTCCTTGATTTGTCTACCTATTAAGATACGTGAAACTTTCTACCTCTTCCAGAGTTTCTCCATCAACTGTGTTTGTATTCTTGTTCCCTGTGTTGTATTCAATGATCTTACCTTTTCCCTTGTGTATGTTAAGGCCTACTGATGCAGTAACTGTTGCTACATTGTTTGTTTTGACCTACATTTGTTGATGTGTATGGGATAGAAGACCTACATAATCTGTAAAGTCTGAATCGTCTAGTTGCATCCAATCTGTCCATTTTATTCCATGCTTCCCCTCAGATGTGGGGGTCTTCATAATCCAGTCAACCACCAGAAGAGGTAGCACTGTCTGAATGCGGTCCTTACTTGGAATGCGTCTGTCAGCTGTCCTCCATTCATCACTTTGCGGTGTAATCCGTTGCATAAGTTCTGGTTTATGTTAACGATTTTCTCAGGTATTCCAATGTCGAATAAGTTTCCTTAATGTTCTATTCACACTATCGAATTCTTTCTCATAGTCAATGAAGTTGATGTATAGTGACTAGTTCCATTCAGTTGATTGTTCAACGATGATCCGTTGTGTCGCAATTTGTTCTATGCACGACCGATCCTTACGGAATCCAGCCTGTTGATCTCGTAGTTGGGCGTCTACGTGGTCTTTCATTCGGTTTAGCAACACTCTCTTGAAAACTTTTACTGGTACTGACAGTAGTGTCATTCCTTTGTAGTTTTCACACTTGTTCAAATTTTCTTTCTTTGGTATATTGATGAGGTATCCTTCTTTCCAATCCATCAGCATTTATTCTTCCTCCGGAATCTTCCTGAATAGAGTGTGGAGCATGTTTGCAGCCGGTAGCTTGTGTAATAGGGTGAAGTTTAATTCAATTTTTGTATTGGTTACTTGAATCTTCCCATTGATGTTTAGAACTGCAATTGATTAGTCTCCTATTGTCATATGTACTTCCTATGCTTTCACAAATTCATTTTACAATCATTTGATGGTATCATTAATCGTTCACTTAATACTATCAGTCAGTCAGTCAGTCAGCTACAACGTAGGTCCAGGCACATATATCCATCGTTCCAAGTTGTCATACCTCACTTAGTACTATACTTTGATTTTATAAGTAAATTATCTATTTTATTTGCCTATGATCTTACATTAATTGTATGTTCATAATGTTCACTTTTCAATTTAGTTAATCAATGTTTCACGTGGAAAATTACTGAAATTGACTAGCGGACAAATGAAATGTTATCAACAACCTATACAAACACTTTCAAAGACCAAATTACTTAAACAGTTTGGTACAATATGAGCACATGTACTATTCTCTTCAATTTCTCTGTAAATATAAATTACTGGATCTTTGTAAATCTCATTTAAACAATAAATATATATACCTGCTTCGTATTTCTTGTCTTTGACGTACCTATACAATTAACTCATACAAACAATATGCTATTGAACACAAGCGGAATAATGTGGAGAAAACGTTGAATTTCATTCATCGGTAACCTTATACCAACAGATTTTAGTAACGAAATAGGAAGTAATACCTACGTGCTCAGTTTATAAACACGGGATGAAACACATGCCAATCAATAGTCAATTTATTTCAGACACTCATAGATGCAGATCGACACACATCAACAGGAACAAGTATAGGTGATAGGAGTGAGTGATTAATGAGTGGATTCTAGTTAATCTGTATTGTAAGTGTTATCAGATGAGGTGATGGTTGGGTTGATTGTGTAAGCTTAGTTAGTGTGTATGATGAGATGATGATGGCGATTATTTGTTGATTGAAGAGTGTGTATGTGTTATTATTAATAATGAGATAGTTGATATAAGAGTGGATGATTTGATTGACCGTTAGTAAGTTAGTTAATCAGTAGTAGTAGTAGTAGTTGGTTGGCAAATTTAGCGCATGCATGGTCACAGTATGTTATCTATATTGTTTGATAATACTCCGTGCAAGGACGGAGTTGGAAAAAATGAGTTAAGACTCATTGTATTGTGCCTCCCCACGGAAATCTTTAGTAAAAGGCGAAAGATTTATCCGCAAATGAGGAGACACCAGAGTTATGAAAATCACACGACTAGTGCTATATATACCACTAATACTACATTACCATACATACACATTATACTTTGCACACAACTTCTTGTATCATTCAAATACCATAAACATCTGACACTGATACCAAACAATAAACACCACCAGCTACATTTCGTACAATATTCTCATCAAACATTTGAACTATTCACACGGTAAACACAATTTCAGCCATTCCATACGTTCACGACATACACACTGTCGCTGATGTACTTACTGTATTTCAGTAGGATATAGAGTTACTCATCAAAATTTACCCACACCGTTTCTATCCGACCATTTACACCCGATTCATATGCCAATCAATAGTCAATTTATTTCAGACACTCATAGATGCAGATCGACACACATCAACAGGAACAAGTATAGGTGATAGGAGTGAGTGATTAATGAGTGGATTCTAGTTAATCTGTATTGTAAGTGTTATCAGATGAGGTGATGGTTGGGTTGATTGTGTAAGCTTAGTTAGTGTGTATGATGAGATGATGATGGCGATTATTTGTTGATTGAAGAGTGTGTATGTGTTATTATTAATAATGAGATAGTTGATATAAGAGTGGATGATTTGATTGACCGTTAGTAAGTTAGTTAATCAGTAGTAGTAGTAGTAGTAGTTGGTTGGCAAATTTAGCGCATGCATGGTCACAGTATGTTATCTATATTGTTTGATAATACTCCGTGCAAGGACGGAGTTGGAAAAAATGAGTTAAGACTCATTGTATTGTGCCTCCCCACGGAAATCTTTAGTAAAAGGCGAAAGATTTATCCGCAAATGAGGAGACACCAGAGTTATGAAAATCACACGACTAGTGCTATATATACCACTAATACTACATTACCATACATACACATTATACTTTGCACACAACTTCTTGTATCATTCAAATACCATAAACATCTGACACTGATACCAAACAATAAACACCACCAGCTACATTTCGTACAATATTCTCATCAAACATTTGAACTATTCACACGGTAAACACAATTTCAGCCATTCCATACGTTCACGACATACACACTGTCGCTGATGTACTTACTGTATTTCAGTAGGATATAGAGTTACTCATCAAAATTTACCCACACCGTTTCTATCCGACCATTTACACCCGATTCATATGCCAATCAATAGTCAATTTATTTCAGACACTCATAGATGCAGATCGACACACATCAACAGGAACAAGTATAGGTGATAGGAGTGAGTGATTAATGAGTGGATTCTAGTTAATCTGTATTGTAAGTGTTATCAGATGAGGTGATGGTTGGGTTGATTGTGTAAGCTTAGTTAGTGTGTATGATGAGATGATGATGGCGATTATTTGTTGATTGAAGAGTGTGTATGTGTTATTATTAATAATGAGATAGTTGATATAAGAGTGGATGATTTGATTGACCGTTAGTAAGTTAGTTAATCAGTAGTAGTAGTAGTAGTAGTTGGTTGGCAAATTTAGCGCATGCATGGTCACAGTATGTTATCTATATTGTTTGATAATACTCCGTGCAAGGACGGAGTTGGAAAAAATGAGTTAAGACTCATTGTATTGTGCCTCCCCACGGAAATCTTTAGTAAAAGGCGAAAGATTTATCCGCAAATGAGGAGACACCAGAGTTATGAAAATCACACGACTAGTGCTATATATACCACTAATACTACATTACCATACATACACATTATACTTTGCACACAACTTCTTGTATCATTCAAATACCATAAACATCTGACACTGATACCAAACAATAAACACCACCAGCTACATTTCGTACAATATTCTCATCAAACATTTGAACTATTCACACGGTAAACACAATTTCAGCCATTCCATACGTTCACGACATACACACTGTCGCTGATGTACTTACTGTATTTCAGTAGGATATAGAGTTACTCATCAAAATTTACCCACACCGTTTCTATCCGACCATTTACACCCGATTCATATGCCAATCAATAGTCAATTTATTTCAGACACTCATAGATGCAGATCGACACACATCAACAGGAACAAGTATAGGTGATAGGAGTGAGTGATTAATGAGTGGATTCTAGTTAATCTGTATTGTAAGTGTTATCAGATGAGGTGATGGTTGGGTTGATTGTGTAAGCTTAGTTAGTGTGTATGATGAGATGATGATGGCGATTATTTGTTGATTGAAGAGTGTGTATGTGTTATTATTAATAATGAGATAGTTGATATAAGAGTGGATGATTTGATTGACCGTTAGTAAGTTAGTTAATCAGTAGTAGTAGTAGTAGTAGTTGGTTGGCAAATTTAGCGCATGCATGGTCACAGTATGTTATCTATATTGTTTGATAATACTCCGTGCAAGGACGGAGTTGGAAAAAATGAGTTAAGACTCATTGTATTGTGCCTCCCCACGGAAATCTTTAGTAAAAGGCGAAAGATTTATCCGCAAATGAGGAGACACCAGAGTTATGAAAATCACACGACTAGTGCTATATATACCACTAATACTACATTACCATACATACACATTATACTTTGCACACAACTTCTTGTATCATTCAAATACCATAAACATCTGACACTGATACCAAACAATAAACACCACCAGCTACATTTCGTACAATATTCTCATCAAACATTTGAACTATTCACACGGTAAACACAATTTCAGCCATTCCATACGTTCACGACATACACACTGTCGCTGATGTACTTACTGTATTTCAGTAGGATATAGAGTTACTCATCAAAATTTACCCACACCGTTTCTATCCGACCATTTACACCCGATTCATATGCCAATCAATAGTCAATTTATTTCAGACACTCATAGATGCAGATCGACACACATCAACAGGAACAAGTATAGGTGATAGGAGTGAGTGATTAATGAGTGGATTCTAGTTAATCTGTATTGTAAGTGTTATCAGATGAGGTGATGGTTGGGTTGATTGTGTAAGCTTAGTTAGTGTGTATGATGAGATGATGATGGCGATTATTTGTTGATTGAAGAGTGTGTATGTGTTATTATTAATAATGAGATAGTTGATATAAGAGTGGATGATTTGATTGACCGTTAGTAAGTTAGTTAATCAGTAGTAGTAGTAGTAGTTGGTTGGCAAATTTAGCGCATGCATGGTCACAGTATGTTATCTATATTGTTTGATAATACTCCGTGCAAGGACGGAGTTGGAAAAAATGAGTTAAGACTCATTGTATTGTGCCTCCCCACGGAAATCTTTAGTAAAAGGCGAAAGATTTATCCGCAAATGAGGAGACACCAGAGTTATGAAAATCACACGACTAGTGCTATATATACCACTAATACTACATTACCATACATACACATTATACTTTGCACACAACTTCTTGTATCATTCAAATACCATAAACATCTGACACTGATACCAAACAATAAACACCACCAGCTACATTTCGTACAATATTCTCATCAAACATTTGAACTATTCACACGGTAAACACAATTTCAGCCATTCCATACGTTCACGACATACACACTGTCGCTGATGTACTTACTGTATTTCAGTAGGATATAGAGTTACTCATCAAAATTTACCCACACCGTTTCTATCCGACCATTTACACCCGATTCATATGCCAATCAATAGTCAATTTATTTCAGACACTCATAGATGCAGATCGACACACATCAACAGGAACAAGTATAGGTGATAGGAGTGAGTGATTAATGAGTGGATTCTAGTTAATCTGTATTGTAAGTGTTATCAGATGAGGTGATGGTTGGGTTGATTGTGTAAGCTTAGTTAGTGTGTATGATGAGATGATGATGGCGATTATTTGTTGATTGAAGAGTGTGTATGTGTTATTATTAATAATGAGATAGTTGATATAAGAGTGGATGATTTGATTGACCGTTAGTAAGTTAGTTAATCAGTAGTAGTAGTAGTAGTAGTTGGTTGGCAAATTTAGCGCATGCATGGTCACAGTATGTTATCTATATTGTTTGATAATACTCCGTGCAAGGACGGAGTTGGAAAAAATGAGTTAAGACTCATTGTATTGTGCCTCCCCACGGAAATCTTTAGTAAAAGGCGAAAGATTTATCCGCAAATGAGGAGACACCAGAGTTATGAAAATCACACGACTAGTGCTATATATACCACTAATACTACATTACCATACATACACATTATACTTTGCACACAACTTCTTGTATCATTCAAATACCATAAACATCTGACACTGATACCAAACAATAAACACCACCAGCTACATTTCGTACAATATTCTCATCAAACATTTGAACTATTCACACGGTAAACACAATTTCAGCCATTCCATACGTTCACGACATACACACTGTCGCTGATGTACTTACTGTATTTCAGTAGGATATAGAGTTACTCATCAAAATTTACCCACACCGTTTCTATCCGACCATTTACACCCGATTCATATGCCAATCAATAGTCAATTTATTTCAGACACTCATAGATGCAGATCGACACACATCAACAGGAACAAGTATAGGTGATAGGAGTGAGTGATTAATGAGTGGATTCTAGTTAATCTGTATTGTAAGTGTTATCAGATGAGGTGATGGTTGGGTTGATTGTGTAAGCTTAGTTAGTGTGTATGATGAGATGATGATGGCGATTATTTGTTGATTGAAGAGTGTGTATGTGTTATTATTAATAATGAGATAGTTGATATAAGAGTGGATGATTTGATTGACCGTTAGTAAGTTAGTTAATCAGTAGTAGTAGTAGTAGTAGTTGGTTGGCAAATTTAGCGCATGCATGGTCACAGTATGTTATCTATATTGTTTGATAATACTCCGTGCAAGGACGGAGTTGGAAAAAATGAGTTAAGACTCATTGTATTGTGCCTCCCCACGGAAATCTTTAGTAAAAGGCGAAAGATTTATCCGCAAATGAGGAGACACCAGAGTTATGAAAATCACACGACTAGTGCTATATATACCACTAATACTACATTACCATACATACACATTATACTTTGCACACAACTTCTTGTATCATTCAAATACCATAAACATCTGACACTGATACCAAACAATAAACACCACCAGCTACATTTCGTACAATATTCTCATCAAACATTTGAACTATTCACACGGTAAACACAATTTCAGCCATTCCATACGTTCACGACATACACACTGTCGCTGATGTACTTACTGTATTTCAGTAGGATATAGAGTTACTCATCAAAATTTACCCACACCGTTTCTATCCGACCATTTACACCCGATTCATATGCCAATCAATAGTCAATTTATTTCAGACACTCATAGATGCAGATCGACACACATCAACAGGAACAAGTATAGGTGATAGGAGTGAGTGATTAATGAGTGGATTCTAGTTAATCTGTATTGTAAGTGTTATCAGATGAGGTGATGGTTGGGTTGATTGTGTAAGCTTAGTTAGTGTGTATGATGAGATGATGATGGCGATTATTTGTTGATTGAAGAGTGTGTATGTGTTATTATTAATAATGAGATAGTTGATATAAGAGTGGATGATTTGATTGACCGTTAGTAAGTTAGTTAATCAGTAGTAGTAGTAGTAGTAGTTGGTTGGCAAATTTAGCGCATGCATGGTCACAGTATGTTATCTATATTGTTTGATAATACTCCGTGCAAGGACGGAGTTGGAAAAAATGAGTTAAGACTCATTGTATTGTGCCTCCCCACGGAAATCTTTAGTAAAAGGCGAAAGATTTATCCGCAAATGAGGAGACACCAGAGTTATGAAAATCACACGACTAGTGCTATATATACCACTAATACTACATTACCATACATACACATTATACTTTGCACACAACTTCTTGTATCATTCAAATACCATAAACATCTGACACTGATACCAAACAATAAACACCACCAGCTACATTTCGTACAATATTCTCATCAAACATTTGAACTATTCACACGGTAAACACAATTTCAGCCATTCCATACGTTCACGACATACACACTGTCGCTGATGTACTTACTGTATTTCAGTAGGATATAGAGTTACTCATCAAAATTTACCCACACCGTTTCTATCCGACCATTTACACCCGATTCATATGCCAATCAATAGTCAATTTATTTCAGACACTCATAGATGCAGATCGACACACATCAACAGGAACAAGTATAGGTGATAGGAGTGAGTGATTAATGAGTGGATTCTAGTTAATCTGTATTGTAAGTGTTATCAGATGAGGTGATGGTTGGGTTGATTGTGTAAGCTTAGTTAGTGTGTATGATGAGATGATGATGGCGATTATTTGTTGATTGAAGAGTGTGTATGTGTTATTATTAATAATGAGATAGTTGATATAAGAGTGGATGATTTGATTGACCGTTAGTAAGTTAGTTAATCAGTAGTAGTAGTAGTAGTTGGTTGGCAAATTTAGCGCATGCATGGTCACAGTATGTTATCTATATTGTTTGATAATACTCCGTGCAAGGACGGAGTTGGAAAAAATGAGTTAAGACTCATTGTATTGTGCCTCCCCACGGAAATCTTTAGTAAAAGGCGAAAGATTTATCCGCAAATGAGGAGACACCAGAGTTATGAAAATCACACGACTAGTGCTATATATACCACTAATACTACATTACCATACATACACATTATACTTTGCACACAACTTCTTGTATCATTCAAATACCATAAACATCTGACACTGATACCAAACAATAAACACCACCAGCTACATTTCGTACAATATTCTCATCAAACATTTGAACTATTCACACGGTAAACACAATTTCAGCCATTCCATACGTTCACGACATACACACTGTCGCTGATGTACTTACTGTATTTCAGTAGGATATAGAGTTACTCATCAAAATTTACCCACACCGTTTCTATCCGACCATTTACACCCGATTCATATGCCAATCAATAGTCAATTTATTTCAGACACTCATAGATGCAGATCGACACACATCAACAGGAACAAGTATAGGTGATAGGAGTGAGTGATTAATGAGTGGATTCTAGTTAATCTGTATTGTAAGTGTTATCAGATGAGGTGATGGTTGGGTTGATTGTGTAAGCTTAGTTAGTGTGTATGATGAGATGATGATGGCGATTATTTGTTGATTGAAGAGTGTGTATGTGTTATTATTAATAATGAGATAGTTGATATAAGAGTGGATGATTTGATTGACCGTTAGTAAGTTAGTTAATCAGTAGTAGTAGTAGTAGTAGTTGGTTGGCAAATTTAGCGCATGCATGGTCACAGTATGTTATCTATATTGTTTGATAATACTCCGTGCAAGGACGGAGTTGGAAAAAATGAGTTAAGACTCATTGTATTGTGCCTCCCCACGGAAATCTTTAGTAAAAGGCGAAAGATTTATCCGCAAATGAGGAGACACCAGAGTTATGAAAATCACACGACTAGTGCTATATATACCACTAATACTACATTACCATACATACACATTATACTTTGCACACAACTTCTTGTATCATTCAAATACCATAAACATCTGACACTGATACCAAACAATAAACACCACCAGCTACATTTCGTACAATATTCTCATCAAACATTTGAACTATTCACACGGTAAACACAATTTCAGCCATTCCATACGTTCACGACATACACACTGTCGCTGATGTACTTACTGTATTTCAGTAGGATATAGAGTTACTCATCAAAATTTACCCACACCGTTTCTATCCGACCATTTACACCCGATTCATATGCCAATCAATAGTCAATTTATTTCAGACACTCATAGATGCAGATCGACACACATCAACAGGAACAAGTATAGGTGATAGGAGTGAGTGATTAATGAGTGGATTCTAGTTAATCTGTATTGTAAGTGTTATCAGATGAGGTGATGGTTGGGTTGATTGTGTAAGCTTAGTTAGTGTGTATGATGAGATGATGATGGCGATTATTTGTTGATTGAAGAGTGTGTATGTGTTATTATTAATAATGAGATAGTTGATATAAGAGTGGATGATTTGATTGACCGTTAGTAAGTTAGTTAATCAGTAGTAGTAGTAGTAGTAGTTGGTTGGCAAATTTAGCGCATGCATGGTCACAGTATGTTATCTATATTGTTTGATAATACTCCGTGCAAGGACGGAGTTGGAAAAAATGAGTTAAGACTCATTGTATTGTGCCTCCCCACGGAAATCTTTAGTAAAAGGCGAAAGATTTATCCGCAAATGAGGAGACACCAGAGTTATGAAAATCACACGACTAGTGCTATATATACCACTAATACTACATTACCATACATACACATTATACTTTGCACACAACTTCTTGTATCATTCAAATACCATAAACATCTGACACTGATACCAAACAATAAACACCACCAGCTACATTTCGTACAATATTCTCATCAAACATTTGAACTATTCACACGGTAAACACAATTTCAGCCATTCCATACGTTCACGACATACACACTGTCGCTGATGTACTTACTGTATTTCAGTAGGATATAGAGTTACTCATCAAAATTTACCCACACCGTTTCTATCCGACCATTTACACCCGATTCATATGCCAATCAATAGTCAATTTATTTCAGACACTCATAGATGCAGATCGACACACATCAACAGGAACAAGTATAGGTGATAGGAGTGAGTGATTAATGAGTGGATTCTAGTTAATCTGTATTGTAAGTGTTATCAGATGAGGTGATGGTTGGGTTGATTGTGTAAGCTTAGTTAGTGTGTATGATGAGATGATGATGGCGATTATTTGTTGATTGAAGAGTGTGTATGTGTTATTATTAATAATGAGATAGTTGATATAAGAGTGGATGATTTGATTGACCGTTAGTAAGTTAGTTAATCAGTAGTAGTAGTAGTAGTAGTTGGTTGGCAAATTTAGCGCATGCATGGTCACAGTATGTTATCTATATTGTTTGATAATACTCCGTGCAAGGACGGAGTTGGAAAAAATGAGTTAAGACTCATTGTATTGTGCCTCCCCACGGAAATCTTTAGTAAAAGGCGAAAGATTTATCCGCAAATGAGGAGACACCAGAGTTATGAAAATCACACGACTAGTGCTATATATACCACTAATACTACATTACCATACATACACATTATACTTTGCACACAACTTCTTGTATCATTCAAATACCATAAACATCTGACACTGATACCAAACAATAAACACCACCAGCTACATTTCGTACAATATTCTCATCAAACATTTGAACTATTCACACGGTAAACACAATTTCAGCCATTCCATACGTTCACGACATACACACTGTCGCTGATGTACTTACTGTATTTCAGTAGGATATAGAGTTACTCATCAAAATTTACCCACACCGTTTCTATCCGACCATTTACACCCGATTCATATGCCAATCAATAGTCAATTTATTTCAGACACTCATAGATGCAGATCGACACACATCAACAGGAACAAGTATAGGTGATAGGAGTGAGTGATTAATGAGTGGATTCTAGTTAATCTGTATTGTAAGTGTTATCAGATGAGGTGATGGTTGGGTTGATTGTGTAAGCTTAGTTAGTGTGTATGATGAGATGATGATGGCGATTATTTGTTGATTGAAGAGTGTGTATGTGTTATTATTAATAATGAGATAGTTGATATAAGAGTGGATGATTTGATTGACCGTTAGTAAGTTAGTTAATCAGTAGTAGTAGTAGTAGTAGTTGGTTGGCAAATTTAGCGCATGCATGGTCACAGTATGTTATCTATATTGTTTGATAATACTCCGTGCAAGGACGGAGTTGGAAAAAATGAGTTAAGACTCATTGTATTGTGCCTCCCCACGGAAATCTTTAGTAAAAGGCGAAAGATTTATCCGCAAATGAGGAGACACCAGAGTTATGAAAATCACACGACTAGTGCTATATATACCACTAATACTACATTACCATACATACACATTATACTTTGCACACAACTTCTTGTATCATTCAAATACCATAAACATCTGACACTGATACCAAACAATAAACACCACCAGCTACATTTCGTACAATATTCTCATCAAACATTTGAACTATTCACACGGTAAACACAATTTCAGCCATTCCATACGTTCACGACATACACACTGTCGCTGATGTACTTACTGTATTTCAGTAGGATATAGAGTTACTCATCAAAATTTACCCACACCGTTTCTATCCGACCATTTACACCCGATTCATATGCCAATCAATAGTCAATTTATTTCAGACACTCATAGATGCAGATCGACACACATCAACAGGAACAAGTATAGGTGATAGGAGTGAGTGATTAATGAGTGGATTCTAGTTAATCTGTATTGTAAGTGTTATCAGATGAGGTGATGGTTGGGTTGATTGTGTAAGCTTAGTTAGTGTGTATGATGAGATGATGATGGCGATTATTTGTTGATTGAAGAGTGTGTATGTGTTATTATTAATAATGAGATAGTTGATATAAGAGTGGATGATTTGATTGACCGTTAGTAAGTTAGTTAATCAGTAGTAGTAGTAGTAGTAGTTGGTTGGCAAATTTAGCGCATGCATGGTCACAGTATGTTATCTATATTGTTTGATAATACTCCGTGCAAGGACGGAGTTGGAAAAAATGAGTTAAGACTCATTGTATTGTGCCTCCCCACGGAAATCTTTAGTAAAAGGCGAAAGATTTATCCGCAAATGAGGAGACACCAGAGTTATGAAAATCACACGACTAGTGCTATATATACCACTAATACTACATTACCATACATACACATTATACTTTGCACACAACTTCTTGTATCATTCAAATACCATAAACATCTGACACTGATACCAAACAATAAACACCACCAGCTACATTTCGTACAATATTCTCATCAAACATTTGAAATATTCACACGGTAAACACAATTTCAGCCATTCCATACGTTCACGACATACACACTGTCGCTGATGTACTTACTGTATTTCAGTAGGATATAGAGTTACTCATCAAAATTTACCCACACCGTTTCTATTCGACCATTTACACCCGATTCATATGCCAATCAATAGTCAATTTATTTCAGACACTCATAGATGCAGATCGACACACATCAACAGGAACAAGTATAGGTGATAGGAGTGAGTGATTAATGAGTGGATTCTAGTTAATCTGTATTGTAAGTGTTATCAGGTGAGGTGATGGTTGGGTTGATTGTGTAAGCTTAGTTAGTGTGTATGATGAGATGATGATGGCGATTATTTGTTGATTGAAGAGTGTGTATGTGTTATTATTAATAATGAGATAGTTGATATAAGAGTGGATGATTTGATTGACCGTTAGTAAGTTAGTTAATCAGTAGTAGTAGTAGTAGTTGGTTGGCAAATTTAGCGCATGCATGGTCACAGTATGTTATCTATATTGTTTGATAATACTCCGTGCAAGGACGGAGTTGGAAAAAATGAGTTAAGACTCATTGTATTGTGCCTCCCCACGGAAATCTTTAGTAAAAGGCGAAAGATTTATCCGCAAATGAGGAGACACCAGAGTTATGAAAATCACACGACTAGTGCTATATATACCACTAATACTACATTACCATACATACACATTATACTTTGCACACAACTTCTTGTATCATTCAAATACCATAAACATCTGACACTGATACCAAACAATAAACACCACCAGCTACATTTCGTACAATATTCTCATCAAACATTTGAACTATTCACACGGTAAACACAATTTCAGCCATTCCATACGTTCACGACATACACACTGTCGCTGATGTACTTACTGTATTTCAGTAGGATATAGAGTTACTCATCAAAATTTACCCACACCGTTTCTATCCGACCATTTACACCCGATTCATATGCCAATCAATAGTCAATTTATTTCAGACACTCATAGATGCAGATCGACACACATCAACAGGAACAAGTATAGGTGATAGGAGTGAGTGATTAATGAGTGGATTCTAGTTAATCTGTATTGTAAGTGTTATCAGATGAGGTGATGGTTGGGTTGATTGTGTAAGCTTAGTTAGTGTGTATGATGAGATGATGATGGCGATTATTTGTTGATTGAAGAGTGTGTATGTGTTATTATTAATAATGAGATAGTTGATATAAGAGTGGATGATTTGATTGACCGTTAGTAAGTTAGTTAATCAGTAGTAGTAGTAGTAGTTGGTTGGCAAATTTAGCGCATGCATGGTCACAGTATGTTATCTATATTGTTTGATAATACTCCGTGCAAGGACGGAGTTGGAAAAAATGAGTTAAGACTCATTGTATTGTGCCTCCCCACGGAAATCTTTAGTAAAAGGCGAAAGATTTATCCGCAAATGAGGAGACACCAGAGTTATGAAAATCACACGACTAGTGCTATATATACCACTAATACTACATTACCATACATACACATTATACTTTGCACACAACTTCTTGTATCATTCAAATACCATAAACATCTGACACTGATACCAAACAATAAACACCACCAGCTACATTTCGTACAATATTCTCATCAAACATTTGAACTATTCACACGGTAAACACAATTTCAGCCATTCCATACGTTCACGACATACACACTGTCGCTGATGTACTTACTGTATTTCAGTAGGATATAGAGTTACTCATCAAAATTTACCCACACCGTTTCTATCCGACCATTTACACCCGATTCATATGCCAATCAATAGTCAATTTATTTCAGACACTCATAGATGCAGATCGACACACATCAACAGGAACAAGTATAGGTGATAGGAGTGAGTGATTAATGAGTGGATTCTAGTTAATCTGTATTGTAAGTGTTATCAGATGAGGTGATGGTTGGGTTGATTGTGTAAGCTTAGTTAGTGTGTATGATGAGATGATGATGGCGATTATTTGTTGATTGAAGAGTGTGTATGTGTTATTATTAATAATGAGATAGTTGATATAAGAGTGGATGATTTGATTGACCGTTAGTAAGTTAGTTAATCAGTAGTAGTAGTAGTAGTAGTTGGTTGGCAAATTTAGCGCATGCATGGTCACAGTATGTTATCTATATTGTTTGATAATACTCCGTGCAAGGACGGAGTTGGAAAAAATGAGTTAAGACTCATTGTATTGTGCCTCCCCACGGAAATCTTTAGTAAAAGGCGAAAGATTTATCCGCAAATGAGGAGACACCAGAGTTATGAAAATCACACGACTAGTGCTATATATACCACTAATACTACATTACCATACATACACATTATACTTTGCACACAACTTCTTGTATCATTCAAATACCATAAACATCTGACACTGATACCAAACAATAAACACCACCAGCTACATTTCGTACAATATTCTCATCAAACATTTGAACTATTCACACGGTAAACACAATTTCAGCCATTCCATACGTTCACGACATACACACTGTCGCTGATGTACTTACTGTATTTCAGTAGGATATAGAGTTACTCATCAAAATTTACCCACACCGTTTCTATCCGACCATTTACACCCGATTCATATGCCAATCAATAGTCAATTTATTTCAGACACTCATAGATGCAGATCGACACACATCAACAGGAACAAGTATAGGTGATAGGAGTGAGTGATTAATGAGTGGATTCTAGTTAATCTGTATTGTAAGTGTTATCAGATGAGGTGATGGTTGGGTTGATTGTGTAAGCTTAGTTAGTGTGTATGATGAGATGATGATGGCGATTATTTGTTGATTGAAGAGTGTGTATGTGTTATTATTAATAATGAGATAGTTGATATAAGAGTGGATGATTTGATTGACCGTTAGTAAGTTAGTTAATCAGTAGTAGTAGTAGTAGTTGGTTGGCAAATTTAGCGCATGCATGGTCACAGTATGTTATCTATATTGTTTGATAATACTCCGTGCAAGGACGGAGTTGGAAAAAATGAGTTAAGACTCATTGTATTGTGCCTCCCCACGGAAATCTTTAGTAAAAGGCGAAAGATTTATCCGCAAATGAGGAGACACCAGAGTTATGAAAATCACACGACTAGTGCTATATATACCACTAATACTACATTACCATACATACACATTATACTTTGCACACAACTTCTTGTATCATTCAAATACCATAAACATCTGACACTGATACCAAACAATAAACACCACCAGCTACATTTCGTACAATATTCTCATCAAACATTTGAACTATTCACACGGTAAACACAATTTCAGCCATTCCATACGTTCACGACATACACACTGTCGCTGATGTACTTACTGTATTTCAGTAGGATATAGAGTTACTCATCAAAATTTACCCACACCGTTTCTATCCGACCATTTACACCCGATTCATATGCCAATCAATAGTCAATTTATTTCAGACACTCATAGATGCAGATCGACACACATCAACAGGAACAAGTATAGGTGATAGGAGTGAGTGATTAATGAGTGGATTCTAGTTAATCTGTATTGTAAGTGTTATCAGGTGAGGTGATGGTTGGGTTGATTGTGTAAGCTTAGTTAGTGTGTATGATGAGATGATGATGGCGATTATTTGTTGATTGAAGAGTGTGTATGTGTTATTATTAATAATGAGATAGTTGATATAAGAGTGGATGATTTGATTGACCGTTAGTAAGTTAGTTAATCAGTAGTAGTAGTAGTAGTAGTTGGTTGGCAAATTTAGCGCATGCATGGTCACAGTATGTTATCTATATTGTTTGATAATACTCCGTGCAAGGACGGAGTTGGAAAAAATGAGTTAAGACTCATTGTATTGTGCCTCCCCACGGAAATCTTTAGTAAAAGGCGAAAGATTTATCCGCAAATGAGGAGACACCAGAGTTATGAAAATCACACGACTAGTGCTATATATACCACTAATACTACATTACCATACATACACATTATACTTTGCACACAACTTCTTGTATCATTCAAATACCATAAACATCTGACACTGATACCAAACAATAAACACCACCAGCTACATTTCGTACAATATTCTCATCAAACATTTGAACTATTCACACGGTAAACACAATTTCAGCCATTCCATACGTTCACGACATACACACTGTCGCTGATGTACTTACTGTATTTCAGTAGGATATAGAGTTACTCATCAAAATTTACCCACACCGTTTCTATCCGACCATTTACACCCGATTCATATGCCAATCAATAGTCAATTTATTTCAGACACTCATAGATGCAGATCGACACACATCAACAGGAACAAGTATAGGTGATAGGAGTGAGTGATTAATGAGTGGATTCTAGTTAATCTGTATTGTAAGTGTTATCAGGTGAGGTGATGGTTGGGTTGATTGTGTAAGCTTAGTTAGTGTGTATGATGAGATGATGATGGCGATTATTTGTTGATTGAAGAGTGTGTATGTGTTATTATTAATAATGAGATAGTTGATATAAGAGTGGATGATTTGATTGACCGTTAGTAAGTTAGTTAATCAGTAGTAGTAGTAGTAGTTGGTTGGCAAATTTAGCGCATGCATGGTCACAGTATGTTATCTATATTGTTTGATAATACTCCGTGCAAGGACGGAGTTGGAAAAAATGAGTTAAGACTCATTGTATTGTGCCTCCCCACGGAAATCTTTAGTAAAAGGCGAAAGATTTATCCGCAAATGAGGAGACACCAGAGTTATGAAAATCACACGACTAGTGCTATATATACCACTAATACTACATTACCATACATACACATTATACTTTGCACACAACTTCTTGTATCATTCAAATACCATAAACATCTGACACTGATACCAAACAATAAACACCACCAGCTACATTTCGTACAATATTCTCATCAAACATTTGAACTATTCACACGGTAAACACAATTTCAGCCATTCCATACGTTCACGACATACACACTGTCGCTGATGTACTTACTGTATTTCAGTAGGATATAGAGTTACTCATCAAAATTTACCCACACCGTTTCTATCCGACCATTTACACCCGATTCATATGCCAATCAATAGTCAATTTATTTCAGACACTCATAGATGCAGATCGACACACATCAACAGGAACAAGTATAGGTGATAGGAGTGAGTGATTAATGAGTGGATTCTAGTTAATCTGTATTGTAAGTGTTATCAGATGAGGTGATGGTTGGGTTGATTGTGTAAGCTTAGTTAGTGTGTATGATGAGATGATGATGGCGATTATTTGTTGATTGAAGAGTGTGTATGTGTTATTATTAATAATGAGATAGTTGATATAAGAGTGGATGATTTGATTGACCGTTAGTAAGTTAGTTAATCAGTAGTAGTAGTAGTAGTAGTTGGTTGGCAAATTTAGCGCATGCATGGTCACAGTATGTTATCTATATTGTTTGATAATACTCCGTGCAAGGACGGAGTTGGAAAAAATGAGTTAAGACTCATTGTATTGTGCCTCCCCACGGAAATCTTTAGTAAAAGGCGAAAGATTTATCCGCAAATGAGGAGACACCAGAGTTATGAAAATCACACGACTAGTGCTATATATACCACTAATACTACATTACCATACATACACATTATACTTTGCACACAACTTCTTGTATCATTCAAATACCATAAACATCTGACACTGATACCAAACAATAAACACCACCAGCTACATTTCGTACAATATTCTCATCAAACATTTGAACTATTCACACGGTAAACACAATTTCAGCCATTCCATACGTTCACGACATACACACTGTCGCTGATGTACTTACTGTATTTCAGTAGGATATAGAGTTACTCATCAAAATTTACCCACACCGTTTCTATCCGACCATTTACACCCGATTCATATGCCAATCAATAGTCAATTTATTTCAGACACTCATAGATGCAGATCGACACACATCAACAGGAACAAGTATAGGTGATAGGAGTGAGTGATTAATGAGTGGATTCTAGTTAATCTGTATTGTAAGTGTTATCAGATGAGGTGATGGTTGGGTTGATTGTGTAAGCTTAGTTAGTGTGTATGATGAGATGATGATGGCGATTATTTGTTGATTGAAGAGTGTGTATGTGTTATTATTAATAATGAGATAGTTGATATAAGAGTGGATGATTTGATTGACCGTTAGTAAGTTAGTTAATCAGTAGTAGTAGTAGTAGTTGGTTGGCAAATTTAGCGCATGCATGGTCACAGTATGTTATCTATATTGTTTGATAATACTCCGTGCAAGGACGGAGTTGGAAAAAATGAGTTAAGACTCATTGTATTGTGCCTCCCCACGGAAATCTTTAGTAAAAGGCGAAAGATTTATCCGCAAATGAGGAGACACCAGAGTTATGAAAATCACACGACTAGTGCTATATATACCACTAATACTACATTACCATACATACACATTATACTTTGCACACAACTTCTTGTATCATTCAAATACCATAAACATCTGACACTGATACCAAACAATAAACACCACCAGCTACATTTCGTACAATATTCTCATCAAACATTTGAACTATTCACACGGTAAACACAATTTCAGCCATTCCATACGTTCACGACATACACACTGTCGCTGATGTACTTACTGTATTTCAGTAGGATATAGAGTTACTCATCAAAATTTACCCACACCGTTTCTATCCGACCATTTACACCCGATTCATATGCCAATCAATAGTCAATTTATTTCAGACACTCATAGATGCAGATCGACACACATCAACAGGAACAAGTATAGGTGATAGGAGTGAGTGATTAATGAGTGGATTCTAGTTAATCTGTATTGTAAGTGTTATCAGATGAGGTGATGGTTGGGTTGATTGTGTAAGCTTAGTTAGTGTGTATGATGAGATGATGATGGCGATTATTTGTTGATTGAAGAGTGTGTATGTGTTATTATTAATAATGAGATAGTTGATATAAGAGTGGATGATTTGATTGACCGTTAGTAAGTTAGTTAATCAGTAGTAGTAGTAGTAGTAGTTGGTTGGCAAATTTAGCGCATGCATGGTCACAGTATGTTATCTATATTGTTTGATAATACTCCGTGCAAGGACGGAGTTGGAAAAAATGAGTTAAGACTCATTGTATTGTGCCTCCCCACGGAAATCTTTAGTAAAAGGCGAAAGATTTATCCGCAAATGAGGAGACACCAGAGTTATGAAAATCACACGACTAGTGCTATATATACCACTAATACTACATTACCATACATACACATTATACTTTGCACACAACTTCTTGTATCATTCAAATACCATAAACATCTGACACTGATACCAAACAATAAACACCACCAGCTACATTTCGTACAATATTCTCATCAAACATTTGAACTATTCACACGGTAAACACAATTTCAGCCATTCCATACGTTCACGACATACACACTGTCGCTGATGTACTTACTGTATTTCAGTAGGATATAGAGTTACTCATCAAAATTTACCCACACCGTTTCTATCCGACCATTTACACCCGATTCATATGCCAATCAATAGTCAATTTATTTCAGACACTCATAGATGCAGATCGACACACATCAACAGGAACAAGTATAGGTGATAGGAGTGAGTGATTAATGAGTGGATTCTAGTTAATCTGTATTGTAAGTGTTATCAGATGAGGTGATGGTTGGGTTGATTGTGTAAGCTTAGTTAGTGTGTATGATGAGATGATGATGGCGATTATTTGTTGATTGAAGAGTGTGTATGTGTTATTATTAATAATGAGATAGTTGATATAAGAGTGGATGATTTGATTGACCGTTAGTAAGTTAGTTAATCAGTAGTAGTAGTAGTAGTTGGTTGGCAAATTTAGCGCATGCATGGTCACAGTATGTTATCTATATTGTTTGATAATACTCCGTGCAAGGACGGAGTTGGAAAAAATGAGTTAAGACTCATTGTATTGTGCCTCCCCACGGAAATCTTTAGTAAAAGGCGAAAGATTTATCCGCAAATGAGGAGACACCAGAGTTATGAAAATCACACGACTAGTGCTATATATACCACTAATACTACATTACCATACATACACATTATACTTTGCACACAACTTCTTGTATCATTCAAATACCATAAACATCTGACACTGATACCAAACAATAAACACCACCAGCTACATTTCGTACAATATTCTCATCAAACATTTGAACTATTCACACGGTAAACACAATTTCAGCCATTCCATACGTTCACGACATACACACTGTCGCTGATGTACTTACTGTATTTCAGTAGGATATAGAGTTACTCATCAAAATTTACCCACACCGTTTCTATCCGACCATTTACACCCGATTCATATGCCAATCAATAGTCAATTTATTTCAGACACTCATAGATGCAGATCGACACACATCAACAGGAACAAGTATAGGTGATAGGAGTGAGTGATTAATGAGTGGATTCTAGTTAATCTGTATTGTAAGTGTTATCAGATGAGGTGATGGTTGGGTTGATTGTGTAAGCTTAGTTAGTGTGTATGATGAGATGATGATGGCGATTATTTGTTGATTGAAGAGTGTGTATGTGTTATTATTAATAATGAGATAGTTGATATAAGAGTGGATGATTTGATTGACCGTTAGTAAGTTAGTTAATCAGTAGTAGTAGTAGTAGTAGTTGGTTGGCAAATTTAGCGCATGCATGGTCACAGTATGTTATCTATATTGTTTGATAATACTCCGTGCAAGGACGGAGTTGGAAAAAATGAGTTAAGACTCATTGTATTGTGCCTCCCCACGGAAATCTTTAGTAAAAGGCGAAAGATTTATCCGCAAATGAGGAGACACCAGAGTTATGAAAATCACACGACTAGTGCTATATATACCACTAATACTACATTACCATACATACACATTATACTTTGCACACAACTTCTTGTATCATTCAAATACCATAAACATCTGACACTGATACCAAACAATAAACACCACCAGCTACATTTCGTACAATATTCTCATCAAACATTTGAACTATTCACACGGTAAACACAATTTCAGCCATTCCATACGTTCACGACATACACACTGTCGCTGATGTACTTACTGTATTTCAGTAGGATATAGAGTTACTCATCAAAATTTACCCACACCGTTTCTATCCGACCATTTACACCCGATTCATATGCCAATCAATAGTCAATTTATTTCAGACACTCATAGATGCAGATCGACACACATCAACAGGAACAAGTATAGGTGATAGGAGTGAGTGATTAATGAGTGGATTCTAGTTAATCTGTATTGTAAGTGTTATCAGATGAGGTGATGGTTGGGTTGATTGTGTAAGCTTAGTTAGTGTGTATGATGAGATGATGATGGCGATTATTTGTTGATTGAAGAGTGTGTATGTGTTATTATTAATAATGAGATAGTTGATATAAGAGTGGATGATTTGATTGACCGTTAGTAAGTTAGTTAATCAGTAGTAGTAGTAGTAGTAGTTGGTTGGCAAATTTAGCGCATGCATGGTCACAGTATGTTATCTATATTGTTTGATAATACTCCGTGCAAGGACGGAGTTGGAAAAAATGAGTTAAGACTCATTGTATTGTGCCTCCCCACGGAAATCTTTAGTAAAAGGCGAAAGATTTATCCGCAAATGAGGAGACACCAGAGTTATGAAAATCACACGACTAGTGCTATATATACCACTAATACTACATTACCATACATACACATTATACTTTGCACACAACTTCTTGTATCATTCAAATACCATAAACATCTGACACTGATACCAAACAATAAACACGACCAGCTACATTTCGTACAATATTCTCATCAAACATTTGAACTATTCACACGGTAAACACAATTTCAGCCATTCCATACGTTCACGACATACACACTGTCGCTGATGTACTTACTGTATTTCAGTAGGATATAGAGTTACTCATCAAAATTTACCCACACCGTTTCTATCCGACCATTTACACCCGATTCATATGCCAATCAATAGTCAATTTATTTCAGACACTCATAGATGCAGATCGACACACATCAACAGGAACAAGTATAGGTGATAGGAGTGAGTGATTAATGAGTGGATTCTAGTTAATCTGTATTGTAAGTGTTATCAGATGAGGTGATGGTTGGGTTGATTGTGTAAGCTTAGTTAGTGTGTATGATGAGATGATGATGGCGATTATTTGTTGATTGAAGAGTGTGTATGTGTTATTATTAATAATGAGATAGTTGATATAAGAGTGGATGATTTGATTGACCGTTAGTAAGTTAGTTAATCAGTAGTAGTAGTAGTAGTAGTTGGTTGGCAAATTTAGCGCATGCATGGTCACAGTATGTTATCTATATTGTTTGATAATACTCCGTGCAAGGACGGAGTTGGAAAAAATGAGTTAAGACTCATTGTATTGTGCCTCCCCACGGAAATCTTTAGTAAAAGGCGAAAGATTTATCCGCAAATGAGGAGACACCAGAGTTATGAAAATCACACGACTAGTGCTATATATACCACTAATACTACATTACCATACATACACATTATACTTTGCACACAACTTCTTGTATCATTCAAATACCATAAACATCTGACACTGATACCAAACAATAAACACCACCAGCTACATTTCGTACAATATTCTCATCAAACATTTGAACTATTCACACGGTAAACACAATTTCAGCCATTCCATACGTTCACGACATACACACTGTCGCTGATGTACTTACTGTATTTCAGTAGGATATAGAGTTACTCATCAAAATTTACCCACACCGTTTCTATCCGACCATTTACACCCGATTCATATGCCAATCAATAGTCAATTTATTTCAGACACTCATAGATGCAGATCGACACACATCAACAGGAACAAGTATAGGTGATAGGAGTGAGTGATTAATGAGTGGATTCTAGTTAATCTGTATTGTAAGTGTTATCAGATGAGGTGATGGTTGGGTTGATTGTGTAAGCTTAGTTAGTGTGTATGATGAGATGATGATGGCGATTATTTGTTGATTGAAGAGTGTGTATGTGTTATTATTAATAATGAGATAGTTGATATAAGAGTGGATGATTTGATTGACCGTTAGTAAGTTAGTTAATCAGTAGTAGTAGTAGTAGTTGGTTGGCAAATTTAGCGCATGCATGGTCACAGTATGTTATCTATATTGTTTGATAATACTCCGTGCAAGGACGGAGTTGGAAAAAATGAGTTAAGACTCATTGTATTGTGCCTCCCCACGGAAATCTTTAGTAAAAGGCGAAAGATTTATCCGCAAATGAGGAGACACCAGAGTTATGAAAATCACACGACTAGTGCTATATATACCACTAATACTACATTACCATACATACACATTATACTTTGCACACAACTTCTTGTATCATTCAAATACCATAAACATCTGACACTGATACCAAACAATAAACACCACCAGCTACATTTCGTACAATATTCTCATCAAACATTTGAACTATTCACACGGTAAACACAATTTCAGCCATTCCATACGTTCACGACATACACACTGTCGCTGATGTACTTACTGTATTTCAGTAGGATATAGAGTTACTCATCAAAATTTACCCACACCGTTTCTATCCGACCATTTACACCCGATTCATATGCCAATCAATAGTCAATTTATTTCAGACACTCATAGATGCAGATCGACACACATCAACAGGAACAAGTATAGGTGATAGGAGTGAGTGATTAATGAGTGGATTCTAGTTAATCTGTATTGTAAGTGTTATCAGATGAGGTGATGGTTGGGTTGATTGTGTAAGCTTAGTTAGTGTGTATGATGAGATGATGATGGCGATTATTTGTTGATTGAAGAGTGTGTATGTGTTATTATTAATAATGAGATAGTTGATATAAGAGTGGATGATTTGATTGACCGTTAGTAAGTTAGTTAATCAGTAGTAGTAGTAGTAGTAGTTGGTTGGCAAATTTAGCGCATGCATGGTCACAGTATGTTATCTATATTGTTTGATAATACTCCGTGCAAGGACGGAGTTGGAAAAAATGAGTTAAGACTCATTGTATTGTGCCTCCCCACGGAAATCTTTAGTAAAAGGCGAAAGATTTATCCGCAAATGAGGAGACACCAGAGTTATGAAAATCACACGACTAGTGCTATATATACCACTAATACTACATTACCATACATACACATTATACTTTGCACACAACTTCTTGTATCATTCAAATACCATAAACATCTGACACTGATACCAAACAATAAACACCACCAGCTACATTTCGTACAATATTCTCATCAAACATTTGAACTATTCACACGGTAAACACAATTTCAGCCATTCCATACGTTCACGACATACACACTGTCGCTGATGTACTTACTGTATTTCAGTAGGATATAGAGTTACTCATCAAAATTTACCCACACCGTTTCTATCCGACCATTTACACCCGATTCATATGCCAATCAATAGTCAATTTATTTCAGACACTCATAGATGCAGATCGACACACATCAACAGGAACAAGTATAGGTGATAGGAGTGAGTGATTAATGAGTGGATTCTAGTTAATCTGTATTGTAAGTGTTATCAGATGAGGTGATGGTTGGGTTGATTGTGTAAGCTTAGTTAGTGTGTATGATGAGATGATGATGGCGATTATTTGTTGATTGAAGAGTGTGTATGTGTTATTATTAATAATGAGATAGTTGATATAAGAGTGGATGATTTGATTGACCGTTAGTAAGTTAGTTAATCAGTAGTAGTAGTAGTAGTTGGTTGGCAAATTTAGCGCATGCATGGTCACAGTATGTTATCTATATTGTTTGATAATACTCCGTGCAAGGACGGAGTTGGAAAAAATGAGTTAAGACTCATTGTATTGTGCCTCCCCACGGAAATCTTTAGTAAAAGGCGAAAGATTTATCCGCAAATGAGGAGACACCAGAGTTATGAAAATCACACGACTAGTGCTATATATACCACTAATACTACATTACCATACATACACATTATACTTTGCACACAACTTCTTGTATCATTCAAATACCATAAACATCTGACACTGATACCAAACAATAAACACCACCAGCTACATTTCGTACAATATTCTCATCAAACATTTGAACTATTCACACGGTAAACACAATTTCAGCCATTCCATACGTTCACGACATACACACTGTCGCTGATGTACTTACTGTATTTCAGTAGGATATAGAGTTACTCATCAAAATTTACCCACACCGTTTCTATCCGACCATTTACACCCGATTCATATGCCAATCAATAGTCAATTTATTTCAGACACTCATAGATGCAGATCGACACACATCAACAGGAACAAGTATAGGTGATAGGAGTGAGTGATTAATGAGTGGATTCTAGTTAATCTGTATTGTAAGTGTTATCAGATGAGGTGATGGTTGGGTTGATTGTGTAAGCTTAGTTAGTGTGTATGATGAGATGATGATGGCGATTATTTGTTGATTGAAGAGTGTGTATGTGTTATTATTAATAATGAGATAGTTGATATAAGAGTGGATGATTTGATTGACCGTTAGTAAGTTAGTTAATCAGTAGTAGTAGTAGTAGTAGTTGGTTGGCAAATTTAGCGCATGCATGGTCACAGTATGTTATCTATATTGTTTGATAATACTCCGTGCAAGGACGGAGTTGGAAAAAATGAGTTAAGACTCATTGTATTGTGCCTCCCCACGGAAATCTTTAGTAAAAGGCGAAAGATTTATCCGCAAATGAGGAGACACCAGAGTTATGAAAATCACACGACTAGTGCTATATATACCACTAATACTACATTACCATACATACACATTATACTTTGCACACAACTTCTTGTATCATTCAAATACCATAAACATCTGACACTGATACCAAACAATAAACACCACCAGCTACATTTCGTACAATATTCTCATCAAACATTTGAACTATTCACACGGTAAACACAATTTCAGCCATTCCATACGTTCACGACATACACACTGTCGCTGATGTACTTACTGTATTTCAGTAGGATATAGAGTTACTCATCAAAATTTACCCACACCGTTTCTATCCGACCATTTACACCCGATTCATATGCCAATCAATAGTCAATTTATTTCAGACACTCATAGATGCAGATCGACACACATCAACAGGAACAAGTATAGGTGATAGGAGTGAGTGATTAATGAGTGGATTCTAGTTAATCTGTATTGTAAGTGTTATCAGATGAGGTGATGGTTGGGTTGATTGTGTAAGCTTAGTTAGTGTGTATGATGAGATGATGATGGCGATTATTTGTTGATTGAAGAGTGTGTATGTGTTATTATTAATAATGAGATAGTTGATATAA
This sequence comes from Schistosoma bovis, assembly GCA_944470425.2. NCBI lineage: Eukaryota > Metazoa > Platyhelminthes > Trematoda > Strigeidida > Schistosomatidae > Schistosoma > Schistosoma bovis. Next base: position 22,344,626 of record OX103958.1, on the reverse strand, counting down.
GAGTGGATGATTTGATTGACCGTTAGTAAGTTAGTTAATCAGTAGTAGTAGTAGTAGTTGGTTGGCAAATTTAGCGCATGCATGGTCACAGTATGTTATCTATATTGTTTGATAATACTCCGTGCAAGGACGGAGTTGGAAAAAATGAGTTAAGACTCATTGTATTGTGCCTCCCCACGGAAATCTTTAGTAAAAGGCGAAAGATTTATCCGCAAATGAGGAGACACCAGAGTTATGAAAATCACACGACTAGTGCTATATATACCACTAATACTACATTACCATACATACACATTATACTTTGCACACAACTTCTTGTATCATTCAAATACCATAAACATCTGACACTGATACCAAACAATAAACACCACCAGCTACATTTCGTACAATATTCTCATCAAACATTTGAACTATTCACACGGTAAACACAATTTCAGCCATTCCATACGTTCACGACATACACACTGTCGCTGATGTACTTACTGTATTTCAGTAGGATATAGAGTTACTCATCAAAATTTACCCACACCGTTTCTATCCGACCATTTACACCCGATTCATATGCCAATCAATAGTCAATTTATTTCAGACACTCATAGATGCAGATCGACACACATCAACAGGAACAAGTATAGGTGATAGGAGTGAGTGATTAATGAGTGGATTCTAGTTAATCTGTATTGTAAGTGTTATCAGATGAGGTGATGGTTGGGTTGATTGTGTAAGCTTAGTTAGTGTGTATGATGAGATGATGATGGCGATTATTTGTTGATTGAAGAGTGTGTATGTGTTATTATTAATAATGAGATAGTTGATATAAGAGTGGATGATTTGATTGACCGTTAGTAAGTTAGTTAATCAGTAGTAGTAGTAGTAGTAGTTGGTTGGCAAATTTAGCGCATGCATGGTCACAGTATGTTATCTATATTGTTTGATAATACTCCGTGCAAGGACGGAGTTGGAAAAAATGAGTTAAGACTCATTGTATTGTGCCTCCCCACGGAAATCTTTAGTAAAAGGCGAAAGATTTATCCGCAAATGAGGAGACACCAGAGTTATGAAAATCACACGACTAGTGCTATATATACCACTAATACTACATTACCATACATACACATTATACTTTGCACACAACTTCTTGTATCATTCAAATACCATAAACATCTGACACTGATACCAAACAATAAACACCACCAGCTACATTTCGTACAATATTCTCATCAAACATTTGAACTATTCACACGGTAAACACAATTTCAGCCATTCCATACGTTCACGACATACACACTGTCGCTGATGTACTTACTGTATTTCAGTAGGATATAGAGTTACTCATCAAAATTTACCCACACCGTTTCTATCCGACCATTTACACCCGATTCATATGCCAATCAATAGTCAATTTATTTCAGACACTCATAGATGCAGATCGACACACATCAACAGGAACAAGTATAGGTGATAGGAGTGAGTGATTAATGAGTGGATTCTAGTTAATCTGTATTGTAAGTGTTATCAGGTGAGGTGATGGTTGGGTTGATTGTGTAAGCTTAGTTAGTGTGTATGATGAGATGATGATGGCGATTATTTGTTGATTGAAGAGTGTGTATGTGTTATTATTAATAATGAGATGGTTGATATAAGAGTGGATGATTTGATTGACCGTTAGTAAGTTAGTTAATCAGTAGTAGTAGTAGTAGTTGGTTGGCAAATTTAGCGCATGCATGGTCACAGTATGTTATCTATATTGTTTGATAATACTCCGTGCAAGGACGGAGTTGGAAAAAATGAGTTAAGACTCATTGTATTGTGCCTCCCCACGGAAATCTTTAGTAAAAGGCGAAAGATTTATCCGCAAATGAGGAGACACCAGAGTTATGAAAATCACACGACTAGTGCTATATATACCACTAATACTACATTACCATACATACACATTATACTTTGCACACAACTTCTTGTATCATTCAAATACCATAAACATCTGACACTGATACCAAACAATAAACACCACCAGCTACATTTCGTACAATATTCTCATCAAACATTTGAACTATTCACACGGTAAACACAATTTCAGCCATTCCATACGTTCACGACATACACACTGTCGCTGATGTACTTACTGTATTTCAGTAGGATATAGAGTTACTCATCAAAATTTACCCACACCGTTTCTATCCGACCATTTACACCCGATTCATATGCCAATCAATAGTCAATTTATTTCAGACACTCATAGATGCAGATCGACACACATCAACAGGAACAAGTATAGGTGATAGGAGTGAGTGATTAATGAGTGGATTCTAGTTAATCTGTATTGTAAGTGTTATCAGGTGAGGTGATGGTTGGGTTGATTGTGTAAGCTTAGTTAGTGTGTATGATGAGATGATGATGGCGATTATTTGTTGATTGAAGAGTGTGTATGTGTTATTATTAATAATGAGATAGTTGATATAAGAGTGGATGATTTGATTGACCGTTAGTAAGTTAGTTAATCAGTAGTAGTAGTAGTAGTTGGTTGGCAAATTTAGCGCATGCATGGTCACAGTATGTTATCTATATTGTTTGATAATACTCCGTGCAAGGACGGAGTTGGAAAAAATGAGTTAAGACTCATTGTATTGTGCCTCCCCACGGAAATCTTTAGTAAAAGGCGAAAGATTTATCCGCAAATGAGGAGACACCAGAGTTATGAAAATCACACGACTAGTGCTATATATACCACTAATACTACATTACCATACATACACATTATACTTTGCACACAACTTCTTGTATCATTCAAATACCATAAACATCTGACACTGATACCAAACAATAAACACCACCAGCTACATTTCGTACAATATTCTCATCAAACATTTGAACTATTCACACGGTAAACACAATTTCAGCCATTCCATACGTTCACGACATACACACTGTCGCTGATGTACTTACTGTATTTCAGTAGGATATAGAGTTACTCATCAAAATTTACCCACACCGTTTCTATCCGACCATTTACACCCGATTCATATGCCAATCAATAGTCAATTTATTTCAGACACTCATAGATGCAGATCGACACACATCAACAGGAACAAGTATAGGTGATAGGAGTGAGTGATTAATGAGTGGATTCTAGTTAATCTGTATTGTAAGTGTTATCAGGTGAGGTGATGGTTGGGTTGATTGTGTAAGCTTAGTTAGTGTGTATGATGAGATGATGATGGCGATTATTTGTTGATTGAAGAGTGTGTATGTGTTATTATTAATAATGAGATAGTTGATATAAGAGTGGATGATTTGATTGACCGTTAGTAAGTTAGTTAATCAGTAGTAGTAGTAGTAGTAGTTGGTTGGCAAATTTAGCGCATGCATGGTCACAGTATGTTATCTATATTGTTTGATAATACTCCGTGCAAGGACGGAGTTGGAAAAAATGAGTTAAGACTCATTGTATTGTGCCTCCCCACGGAAATCTTTAGTAAAAGGCGAAAGATTTATCCGCAAATGAGGAGACACCAGAGTTATGAAAATCACACGACTAGTGCTATATATACCACTAATACTACATTACCATACATACACATTATACTTTGCACACAACTTCTTGTATCATTCAAATACCATAAACATCTGACACTGATACCAAACAATAAACACCACCAGCTACATTTCGTACAATATTCTCATCAAACATTTGAACTATTCACACGGTAAACACAATTTCAGCCATTCCATACGTTCACGACATACACACTGTCGCTGATGTACTTACTGTATTTCAGTAGGATATAGAGTTACTCATCAAAATTTACCCACACCGTTTCTATCCGACCATTTACACCCGATTCATATGCCAATCAATAGTCAATTTATTTCAGACACTCATAGATGCAGATCGACACACATCAACAGGAACAAGTATAGGTGATAGGAGTGAGTGATTAATGAGTGGATTCTAGTTAATCTGTATTGTAAGTGTTATCAGATGAGGTGATGGTTGGGTTGATTGTGTAAGCTTAGTTAGTGTGTATGATGAGATGATGATGGCGATTATTTGTTGATTGAAGAGTGTGTATGTGTTATTATTAATAATGAGATGGTTGATATAAGAGTGGATGATTTGATTGACCGTTAGTAAGTTAGTTAATCAGTAGTAGTAGTAGTAGTTGGTTGGTTGGTAAGTTTAGCGCATGCATGGTCACAGTATGTTATCTATATTGTTTGATAATACTCCGTGCAAGGACGGAGTTGGAAAAAATGAGTTAAGACTCATTGTATTGTGCCTCCCCACGGAAATCTTTAGTAAAAGGCGAAAGATTTATCCGCAAATGAGGAGACACCAGAGTTATGAAAATCACACGACTAGTGCTATATATACCACTAATACTACATTACCATACATACACATTATACTTTGCACACAACTTCTTGTATCATTCAAATACCATAAACATCTGACACTGATACCAAACAATAAACACCACCAGCTACATTTCGTACAATATTCTCATCAAACATTTGAACTATTCACACGGTAAACACAATTTCAGCCATTCCATACGTTCACGACATACACACTGTCGCTGATGTACTTACTGTATTTCAGTAGGATATAGAGTTACTCATCAAAATTTACCCACACCGTTTCTATCCGACCATTTACACCCGATTCATATGCCAATCAATAGTCAATTTATTTCAGACACTCATAGATGCAGATCGACACACATCAACAGGAACAAGTATAGGTGATAGGAGTGAGTGATTAATGAGTGGATTCTAGTTAATCTGTATTGTAAGTGTTATCAGGTGAGGTGATGGTTGGGTTGATTGTGTAAGCTTAGTTAGTGTGTATGATGAGATGATGATGGCGATTATTTGTTGATTGAAGAGTGTGTATGTGTTATTATTAATAATGAGATAGTTGATATAAGAGTGGATGATTTGATTGACCGTTAGTAAGTTAGTTAATCAGTAGTAGTAGTAGTGGTTGGTTGGTTAGTTAGTAAGTTTAGCGCATGCATGGTCACAGTATGTTATCTATATTGTTTGATAATACTCCGTGCAAGGACGGAGTTGGAAAAAATGAGTTAAGACTCATTGTATTGTGCCTCCCCACGGAAATCTTTAGTAAAAGGCGAAAGATTTATCCGCAAATGAGGAGACACCAGAGTTATGAAAATCACACGACTAGTGCTATATATACCACTAATACTACATTACCATACATACACATTATACTTTGCACACAACTTCTTGTATCATTCAAATACCATAAACATCTGACACTGATACCAAACAATAAACACGACCAGCTACATTTCGTACAATATTCTCATCAAACATTTGAACTATTCACACGGTAAACACTATTTCAGCCATTCCATACGTTCACGACATACACACTGTCGCTGATGTACTTACTGTATTTCAGTAGGATATAGAGTTACTCATCAAAATTTACCCACACCGTTTCTATCCGACCATTTACACCCGATTCATATGCCAATCAATAGTCAATTTATTTCAGATACTCATAGATGCAGATCGACACACATCAACAGGAACAAGTGATTGAGCATATTTTATATGGAAATTGGGTGAAATACCTGCGTCCTCAGTACATACTGATCGGATTATTGATGATTGTACACTGGAATTTAATTCATCTGCTTACTATCGACTCATTATCATCAACTATGTTTTCAAACTGTGAAATTTCTAAAATTCTCCACAAAACCCATTCTGATAATAATAATAATCAACTGCTCACTAGTGACTGTCTTCAGGAAAAACTCCTGAAGTTCTTGTGAGAAGCCGTTACCAGTGGAGTTCAACCGGTCTGTTGTGAGATAACAACTCACTGAAGACAATGGTGTACGGTGGCGCAACTTCGTGGATTGGTTGAAGTTAGACATTAACACCGTTGGATGCCGGCTCAGTGGTCTAGTGGTTAAGTGCTCGCGCGCGAAGCCAGTAGGTCCTGGGTTCGAGCCCCGCGTGTTGCGGGATCGTGGATGCGCACTGCTGAGGAGTCCCATACCAGGACGAAACGGCCGTCCAGTGCTTCCAGGTTTTCAATGGTGGTCTAGCTTCAACTGACTCATGATTTCAAACTGTATATTTTATAACTTTATTTACCTACTTTTTCTCTATATATTTATCTGTTATTTTTATCGTTAATCCTATTCATGTAGGTGTGATTACTCTATGAACTCTCTAGAGAACCTTATTTATACGTGTTTTTTTGTTGTTGCTACTTTCAATTAATTTATGAAAGCGTATTAATGTGTATAGCAATTTGTTACACTCACTTGTTGCTTCCCTATCAACTCATTTGGCTTTCATGTTTTGTTTTTTCATAAAAAAATACAAAATTTTTTTAAATTTTTTTTTCATTGTTTCAAATCGGTTTTTTTTTCATTTTTCCATTTGGCTTCATAAATTACTGTAGATTAATCCATAAACATTATTGAGTAGTAACAAATAACTAATTCATTGCTTGTTTGTTTGTTTGTTTTCTGTTTTGTTTTCCCCCTCTCCCCCCAATTAATTGATAAATTAACTTAACACCTATAAATGAATAAATGAACGTTCTAACTTTTTTCGGTTGGGGGGCGGGCGGGGTTTTTAAAATGATTTTCGATAAATTTCCAGATAAAATATATGTTTTTTTTAAAAAATGTATATTGTCTATTAAGTAGGTTCTTTTTGACGGTGTTTTATTCTCTGATTTGGATGGTTTGGACGTCGAGTATTCAAGGTTCTTCTGAATGATGTCATATCAGCATAAACTTCAAGTAGAAGCGAACTGTTCGAATTTCTTCACCTATGGTTCATAACTTGTCCTGTAGACCTCGATGGTGGTTGATTGTTGTTGACCAATGAGAGATACAACGAAAACGTAGAAATGAACAATTACTGTTTTTAGGTCAACAAGAACCAATCAAGATTGAGGTCATTAAGACAAGCTGTGAGTCACATGTGAAGAAATTCGAACACTTCGCTTCTACTTGAAGTTTGTGTTGATATGATGTCATTCAGAAGAACGATTAAAACTCTACGTCCAAACTATCAAAATAATTCACCTGAGCTACAAATCCTCTTCACCATCTCAAGTAGGTTCTTTCTTTTCCGTTTTCGGTTAATGTTGTTTTATCTACTATATTGATCGAACAATTGATTAGTCGATCTAAGTTAAACCATTGGACAATGATCTAGCTTAGTTGGATTCATGAATTCAATGATTATAATCACAAGATGACTAGATATCAAAATATGTAAAATAGAACAACAATGCAGAAGTAAAGTATTCGTATGAAAACTTGAAGTGGGACTTATGGTTTGCACACTTAAAAATATATCTCTGTTGAAGGACAATACACTTCTCTGGTACAATCTAATTTCAATGTGTATCTGGATAACACCAATCTGTGGTGTAAATTATAAATTGAAATATCACGACATTTAAAAGATCAGATAAAATGTCATTGTCATTTAATATCATATCATTTTTACTATAGAGATTTAGAAATATTATAAAATGTTATCGTTGAGATCATCAGTCAATTGAAGCTAGACCACAATGGAAAATCTGGAAGTACTGGACGATCGTTACGTCATAGTATCGGACTCCTCAGCAGTGGGCACCCACGATCCCGCCTCGTGAGGTTCGAACCCAAAACCGAGCGCTTAACCTATAGACCACTGAGTCAACCGGTATCCAAGGATGTTAATGTCTAACTTCTGTGAAATTAAGCCACCGTTCACCATTGTCTTCAATGAGTTACTATCTCACAACAGATCCAGTTGAACTCGACTGGTCAGTGTTTTTCACTAGAACTCCAGGAAATACCTCTTGAAACCAGTCACTAGTGAGCATATATTGATTAATATCAGTAGGAGTTTTTTTGTCAATTATGAGAAATAATTATTACAAAAATAAAATCAATCAAAATTAATCAATTGAATGAAACTACATGATTATCAGTGTAGAGTTGTGGAGATTGTTAAGTTTTAATTAAGATCATGGATACACACTGTTAAAGAGTCCCATACAATGATGAAACGGTCCGTTCAGTACTTCCACGTTTTCAATAATGGTCTATCATTGATCGGTTCATGATCTCAATTAAAACTATATAACTATAATAATTATATCAAGTTTACAATAAAACATATTAGATTCACAACAGACTTACCAATCCAAACATCATCCAACTTGGACAGAATGAAATTACTAGATACATAGTGATTCATTGAATCAAGTGGTAACCAATAGGGAGTTAATGTATGTAAAAGTTTGTATCCATAGTTTTACTCTTTATAATAATGGGGAACAATAAGCATAATCAATTATGTTTTTCTTTATGAAGTTAATGTAATTCAATCAGTATATCCATGTACATTCTTGTAGGAACCAGGTAATCGTTAGGTTAGTGCATATTAGATTCCTAAACATTAGACGATCATAGTTAAACTGACATCTTAGCTATAAAACAATGAAAGTATTCATTTTAGACGAATACCATTCTTTAAGTTTATATAATTCAGTGATGAAATAGTTCAGAAGTAAGTCTCAAGTGGTTTTGTATTCTAATTAATGTATTTAACCTATCCACTTAACCTTTAATATTACCAGCCAATCTTGTCCAAAACATTTACATAATACCCATCACTTAAGGTCATTTAAATCACATGTTTATAAATTAGGTCTAGGTCAATGTATCTATTCATTGTTAATTGACTTAAAAATTAAGTGGATTAGTTGAAGTTAGACATTAACACCGTTGGATGTCGGCCGACTTAGTGGTCTAAAGGTTAAGCGTTCGCGCACGACACCGATAGTTTCTGGATTCGAATCTCACGAGGCTGAGTCGTTGATGTGCACTGATGAGGAGTCCGATACTGGGATGAAACAGCCATCCAATACTTACAGGTTTTTCATAGTGGTCTAGCTTTAATTGACTCATGATCTAAACCATTAAAATTAAAAATTAGGGTTTAAAAAATCTTATTGACTACAAAATTCCCATCATACGATAACGAAGATAAATGAACAATGAAAATTCATTCTGTTAAACTCTTTTCATATTCTACAATTACACATGTAAATTAATGATCTAAACGTTAACCAGGTTTAAGGCAAGATACATTATTAGAAATTATAGCATGTGACGTATGTTTATTTTACCTTGGCCAACTTCTGACCTAATTATTTTATAATCATTCTCAGATATAATTCGATGAATGATCATACAACCTTCTTCTTAGGATTTTCATAGCTTAAACTGATCTTAATCATATTTATTATTGTAAAGCTTATGCCACAGGGAATCGAACCGAGAGCCTTCGAACTCGCGCTCGAATGCTTCGTCTGTAGACCAATGAACCGGAATTTAGTAATGGTTATATTTAACTTAAATTAATTAATGGTATTACGTGGCTATTTTTCACTGCCTACTGTCAACGACATGGTTGAACATCATTGATCACGACTTCTCACTAGAACTCAAGGAGTTGTATTGTTTTTTTCGGGGGGGGGGGAATGCTTATTGATATCACAAGTTGTATTGCTAGTAGCACCGGTGATCTATTTATTAATTGTCACCTCGATCAATGAATAACACTTAAAATGTTATTGTTTATTGGTCCCCGATCACTTGTAACCTATAAGCCAATCAGAATACTCAGATATGATGTAAACCAGTTCTCTATTGTATTCAGTTTAGCTATAACTCAAAATGTATGGAATTGTATATATTTGACTACACAATACACCAAACAACAAATCATACATAGATAAAATCAATATATAGGTGATGGAGGGTATAGTAAACAGTATATAATTCATTATCAATAACTAAGGAATAGTAAAACATATAACGACAATTGATAGGTCCACTAGAACTTTACAATAAATGGAATATAGAAATTAAGAACTGCACTTATCTACTAATTATACAATGAAAAATAGTTCCAATTATCCCAGTATTCATCCCCTTTATAACAAGTTGAGTCTTTAAACTAGTCACTAGTGAGCATATGTGATTACTATTAATGTAGATGGATTTAAAAAGACTATAAAAATTTTCATAGATTAAATTCATGAGTCAATCTAAGCTGGACCATGATTGAAAACCTGGAATCACTGAATGGTCATTTCATCCTAGTATCGAATTCCTCAACAATCAGTCAATCAGTGGTCTTGAGTGCTGTTAGAGGTATGAGGGCGGTTATCACTTACCGGTTGCCCACATCGTGAAAGAGTTCTTCTGGAGGTAACCTGAAAAGAAAATTGAATTAGAGGTGATCTTAGTGACCTGAGAGCGTAACCGCAGTGTTCAAGGGACAACTGCTTGAGGTCGGTCACACACGACCTTTTTCTGAGTAATTTTTGTGTTAGCTCCGTACTTGTTGAAACCTTACCGCCGGAGACAGATATCCGTGGGATAAGGTGAGGTGTACATTTTAGGGTTTCCCTTTTTTTAACCCCACCCCTCCTTGTGGGAAGGCAGCACCGCTGTCATGCTGGTTGTCTGGAGGAAACACCTTACTGCTATCACACCTCTGTACAGTCAGCAGTACGACTTCGCCTTCGAACCTTGGGTTTGTTACTTTCAGTCTTACCGCTCTTCAACCAACCTGTCTGACATAGTAGAACCTTGAGGAACAGTTGTTCCAGACAGTATAGCTCAGTGGCTTCATCACGATAGGCAAAACCGACCACCCCGTCAAGGTAGCAACAACGGTCGGTCCTCAACAGTTTACATCCACGGTTGACTAATGAATTCAACTATTAAAATTAATACAATCTCTCCACATACATATAATGAAAAAAACAACAGATACTTCATTTAGATCAATACAATATAAAAAATAATCCAGACTGTGATTGCCTACAGTGTATTTCCTCAACAACAACAACAACAACAATAACAATAACAAGAAAAGGAAACCACTCGGAAACAATATGATAAACAAATTCATAACAATCACAATTTATCATTACGATTTAATAAAAGAAAACTTAATGAATTTACTCAACCCAAAATATCAGACTCATTTTAATGTCTCTCTCTCTCTCTCTACATATATATATATATATAAGGTTCTTTTAATTAGAATTTTATCAATCATGAATTAAGGGAATACTATAAATAAAATTAATATTTAATAATCCAATTCATGAGTCAGTTGAGGCTAGATCACCATGGTAGATCTGAAAGCACTGGAAGGCCTATTGTAAGACACCTCAGCAGTGCGCATTTACGATCCCTCCTCGTGAGGTTCGAACCCAAAACCTATCAGTCTCGTGCGTGAGCGCTTAACCTATAGACCACTGAGCATACCGGTATTCAACGATGTTAATGTCTAACTTCAACTAATCCACGAAATTGAGCGACCCATCTACTACTGTCTTCCATGAGTTACTACCTGACAACAGACATAGTTGAACTCCACTGGTGGTGACTTGTCACTAGAACTCCAAGAAATACCTCTTGAAACCAGTCACTTGTGAGCATCTATTGAATAATATCAGAAGAGCTTTTTTAGAGATTGTAGTAATTTAATAATTGAATTCATCAGTCCATTGAATCTAGACTACCATGTAAAACCTAAAAGCAATGGACCACCGTTCTCTCGCAAGATTGATAAATTCTGGGTTCGAATTTCGTGATACGAGATCGTTGATATGCACGGTTGTCAAATCACATACTACACATGAAACGACTGTTCAATGCTACCAGATTTTCCATGGTAATCTAACTTTAATGAACTCGTGAATTCGACCATTGAAAGGACTATAATCTTCACAAAAACCCATGTCTTATATTTAATATTTATTTATTGATATGAATAATTGAAAATCTTTTCAATGGTTAAGATCATGAGTCAGTTGAAGTTAGACCACCATGAAAAACCTGAAAACACTGGATGGCCGTTTCATCCTATTGTGGAACTCCTCAAAAGTGTGCAATAGGACAAAACGGCCGTCCAGTTTTCTCAGATTTTCCATGATGGTCTAACTTCAACTGACTCATAATCTTAACCATTGAAATGACTACAATCTCCACAAAACCCCTTCTGATATTAAAACTTATTTAATGAAACAAACAATAACAATAATCAGTATGAAAATTGTATCGTTGGCTTTTATCATTATCATTATTATTATTATTATTATTATCATTATTAAATCATATTTCCCTTCCCCATTTTTCATAATATTTATCCATTCCATGTTCATTGATAATAATCATTGAACCAATAGAATGATCATGATTATCATTATGATTATTATTCAAAACTCCCCACCTATCTACTATATAAAGGAAGAAGAAGAAGAAAAAAAAACAAAGATTACTTAGTATAAATATTCAACTCATAAAATTGAATGAAAACATCATTTGAATACAATCAGTAATTATGTCCTATGATCACTACTCATTCTAATTCATCGTTATTCATAACATTTATTGGAGATTATTCCTAATATCAATTTGACAAGTTACCATAGCAACAAGATCATTCACCTTGACCTTAGTGATTAAAACAATTTTTTTTAAAAAAAAAATGACAAAACATATTCTATTTATTCATTTATTCTTATTATTTATGATTATTTATATAATTATATTCAATATAAAATATATGAAATGTACTACAGTCAATGATTTATTAATTTATCCTAATCGACATAAGAAATTATTTAAGATAATTCATTATTTAATTAGACAATGTGCACCATATTGTTTAAATTATGGTAAATTAGAAAAACCAGATATGCCATGGAAAAAATGTTATTGTTTATGTCCTGATAATTATTATGGGATTGCATGTGAATTTAATCGAAATCATGAAGAAATCGATATTGATAATGGTAATAATAATAATAATAATCAGTTACTAAGCAATATGCATCATCTTAAATCAAATGCATTACCATTTTCATATGGTCGTGCATCCTCAACATCGTCGTCAGCGGCAGCAGCATCATCTTTCCTTACACCAACAATGAACAATAATAATAATAATCAAGCAAATGATAATGATCAACAATTGATTTTTGTAAAGTAACTTATGTCATTCTACCTTTTTTGTTGTTGTTGCTGTGGTTTTGATGAACCATGAAAAATAAAAAAATAAAACACAAAAAAGAATGAATGAAAATATATTGATCGAAAAATGCAATAATTACAAAAAAAATAAATATTTTTTTAGTATCAAAGGGGGTTTTGTGGAGATTGTAATAATTTCAAAAGTTGAGATCATGAGTCAATTAAAGCTAGACCACCATGGAAAACATGGAAGCACTGAATGGCCGTCTCGTTCTATTGTTCGACTCCTCAGCCGTGCTCATCCACGACCCCGCCTCGGGGGATTCGAACCCAGGACCTATCAGTCTCGCGCCAGGCGCGAGTAAGTTTTATCAGTGAGATTATTATTTATGGACAACCTTTGATTGTTCACCTAATAACTAGGACTAAATGACGGTTATAAAGTAGTTTGAAGAATAAGGATTATGATTTACCGTTAATGCTTAAAGTTAAGAATTGGATTTAGGGTTTTTTCAGTTGTAGTGCTAAAAGTCTATTTAACCATTAATGAATGAATGAATTTCGTGTCAAAATTCAAGATCTATTATCTTATATATGATTGATTCGTCCATAAATTATAATCTCGTTGTTTTATCTTTTCTGTCATTTAAGTTACGAACTTGATTTGAGCGAGGTTTTAAGACAAAAATAGTAATGAATTTAATTATTCATTAATAAGACGAGAATGATTATTTTAAGTGAAAAAAAAGCAAAGATGGATAGTGGCTAGCAGTGGAATCCAGGACGCGCGTTTCGTCCTGTTTGGGACTCGTCAGCTGGATGTACCTGCATCTCAGAGTTGATGTTCACTCTGGGATTCAAGTAAAACAATATCCAGTGAATTATTTTAAATGATGTTTAAATATAGATTATAAGATAAGTACGAAATTCCAACTCTGTCCGGTTCATCTGTTGAATATTGAATAGCTGAGTTTCAGTAACTTACCGATCGGAGGTAATAGAAGATGGTCGAGCAATATCATGGATTAATTAAACTTAAACTTGTATACTATTAAATGATAACTGAGTGGTTTAGAGATTAAGTGCTCATACACGAGACTGGAAATGTTAGTTTTAACTTGTGATTGTAAGTTCGTGGACATGGACTTCATAGGAATCTCATACTAACACGTAATAACTATCCAGTATGTTTAGACTTCAAATGGTTATTTAAGTTTGGCCGGTTGATAATATCAATAAACCTACTGATTAAAGATAAGAACAAACAACGTCGGGAAGCAGATATGAAAAAGATGAATAACAACTGGAAGGAGCTGGAAAGGATTGCTCAGGACAGGATTGGATGGAGAATGCTGGTGAGCGGCCTATGCTCCTTCACAAGGAGTAACAGGCGTAAGTAAGTAATAAGTGTGTTTATTAATTACCAAACTTTTCATTTCATAATTAAAAGGGTTAAGATAATAATAAAAACTGTGATAAAATTGGAAATGAGTAATGAGTAGTAATTAGTGTGCAATTAGTTACTTAGTAAATAAATTCTTAGAAAGTTGTCATATGAATACGTAGAATTAAATAGCTATAACCAAGGGATATAAATAATTTATTGAATTGCATGATTAATTCTTCTTAAGATGTGATTATTCCTTGTAGATGATGGTACAAGAATAACTTACGTATGTTAGTTACACTCTAATCAGTTATGTTTGTATCCATCAAATCGAGGATATGCATTTGAATATAACAGATTAATTTTGTTCTGTATTACAGATCGTATTTTGCATAGTGTATTGATAGGATAAGATTAGCATGGCTCCTGCTCAAAGATGACACACAAAGCCGTGAAGCACTCCATTTGGTGTATTGATGAAAATTACTTAAGTATTCACAATAATGTAAAGATATACAAAGTAACGATTAAGATGGTTTCACAGATTGAAATCATGAGCCAATTGAAGCTAGACGACCATTGAAAACCTAGAAGTACTGGATAGCTGTTTTGTCATAGTATGGGACTCCCCAGCAGTGCGCATCCACGATACGCCCCCCTCGGGATTCGAACCCAGGACCTACTGGCTTCGCGCGTGAGCACTTAACCATTAAGATGGTTTATTAAAGTAAACAAGTCTTTGTGCTTCTTTCATTTGCTCTGATTAAAACAAATCATCATCATTGAGGTTTTTGGTTTTGATGCCAATACATGAAATATGATTGGAGGTGAACTATTGTAGTAAGATATAATAGTTTTTATAATCAGGAATTATTTTACATGGTGTAATATAGAATATAGACTTTTGATTTCTACATAAAAACACTTATTCACAAATGTACCTACTTACGCCTATTACCCCTGGCCGAGGAGCATAGGCCGTCCACCAACATTCTCCATCCAGCTCTGTCCTGAGCAATGTTTCCCGATTCTTTCCAGTTCATATCCATCCTGTTCATGTCTACTTCTGATTAACAACGCAGTGTGTTACTTGGCCTTCCTCTTTTCCGTTTCCCTTCATGACTCAAAATACTTGCCTCATGACGCAGTTTGTTGATTTCTATAATGTATGTTATATCCACTTCAAACGTTATTTCCTAATTTCCTCCTCAAATAGAAGCTGGTTTGTCCTCTCCCATAGTAATTTGTTGCTGATTGCACCCGGCCGACGGATATTGAGTATCTTGTGTAGATAATTGTTTACAAATACTTGTACCTTTTTGATGATGGCTGTAGTAGTTCTCTACGTTTCATAAATGCAGGTTAATCCTTAAAAAGTGAACATTTTACATGTAAAATTCATCCAATTTGAATGAAGAGTAGAATTTATTCAATATTAGATGTTGAAATGATTCATTCAATTTGTTTTCCAGCTTTTAAGTCTGCGGATTTGTAGAGATTATAGTAATTTTAATAATTGAATTTATGAGTCGATTTAAGCTAGACCACCATTGAAAACCTAGAAGTACTGGATAGCTGTTTCGTCATAGTATGGGACTCCTCAGTAATGCGCATCTACGGTCCAGAATGTGAACGCGCACATTTGAGTCTAGGATTTAGTATTGTTTGGTAAATGATAGACGAATTCATCTGTGACAGTGTGATTTGTAGGCCTTATGCATGATGTATATAACTCCAATAAGGCATGACCGATTCAGAACTTGAAAACTTCAAATTTTTCCTTTGGAAACAATCAGATAGTACCATAAACAGATATTAATGTTTGGGAAGAGATTGTATTTCTCAGAGCTATACAATACTTTCATTTTCTTTCTGTTTAGAAACTAGAAATCAACTGTATGTTGTATAAATTTATCCAGTTAATTTACTTGAATTAATATGGACAATTTCAATTACACCTTTTGTACAAACAATTTGTAAGCATATTAAGTTTCTTAATAGTTGAAGCTAGACCACCATGGAAAGCCTGGAAGCAATCGACGATCATTTTGTCCTAGTATAGGACTCCTCAGCAGTGTGTATCCACGAGTTTTGTCTACATTCAGCAAATACAATCAAAATTATTGAACTTAATAAATACAAGATCATTCATATTAATCAACAGTAAAAGAGGTCTGTTGTGTCTCTGAATAAGAAAGAACATAATTCAGTGAAGAGAATTTCCTCTACTTAAACTGTACAGTTGGATTTATCATTAATTTTATTTACTCAAACAATAGTCTGTTTTCGAAACGTATCTCCAAACATTACCCTACCTGATCTTCCAAAGGATTACAGAAGTCAATCAAAAGCTTAATTACTTTACTCTGCCAGAAATCTCCTTTAATATCATATAGACAGTTAGAAGAAGTGGATCAGTAGGAATGAAAATGAAAAACGCAAAAAACAGAGGCTACTGCTATCCATTATCTCAAGCCTAACCTTTGAGTACAAAAGTAGGATGTTTATTCCCTTATTCTCCCATGGTTTTAACCTCCCTTTCTATCCTTCATAAGTTATCGTTTGTTAGTTTTATATTCCATTACTTATACTCCTTTCTAATTAGTTGCACAACTATCATTTAGCAATTTTTACAACTTTTAATCATTCTATTCTTAATAGCTGTCAAGAGGATAATAATCTACACTTTATTACTTTTCACTAGCCGATTATTACATAACTTCCTTTCAATATCAATAGTGAATGACAATAAAGCTTGTGAGATCCATGATGTGTATGTAGAAAATAGATCAATCTGAAAGCTGGTAGAGAATATTCAACAGGCACAATGTCTAGTATACTGTCAATTTATTGAAATCTAATTAGAATCTAAGTGAACCATAATTCGAACTCTCTCATATTATTGGAGTTGGATAGTTTGTCAAAATGAAGTTTATCCTGGTCCGTGTTTATCTTCTTCCCTGTGTTATGACTTTACGCCCAGCTAGTTATCACGTGACTTATCCACCAATCGAAATACGACTTACTGAATCTTAATACTGTACCAAATCAATGACATTCGACCGGTATGAACAGCCTGGCGTCCTTATTGGTTCCTCGTTCACCTAGCCCATCTAGTTGAGTCCAGAACACCAATAACAGCTTCTACTATGCGAATTACTTATTTCAAACATACTTGGTTTATATACCAACCAAAGAGACCTCATCACATGATAAAATAGGAAATAACATTTATACAAGATCAAGCCAAAAAGTGGCTGTGAACGTGGGAGATTGTAATCAATAAACTTAACATAACTTAAGAACAGTAAAGCTTAACACAATAATCTATAGAGCAAAATGAAGCTTATAATAAGAGGAATATAGATATACACAATCTAATTAATGAAGTTATACAATAGCAATGTATAGATATAATATTAGCCCATTAATAGGTCTCTGAAGCGACTCGTAATTTAATCTTCACTAGAATATAACAGTTTGAATAAAACAAATAGAGTCTATTTGACTGGTTGCAATAATGCTATTTATCTAGTTTGCTTAGTAACCCACCCTTAACTGTAATCTTAATGAAGCTGAACACAGGTGAGGACAACCGAATTGTATTTTGCACAAAATTACAGAGTCACTTGGTAAAATAGAAAAATCACACTATAATACTTCATTTGCAAAATGTTCAATAATTGTCTCGAACTTCGTTGTTCTTGCATTTCCATACTAATTGCTTTCTATTCCCGCTCTTCCTTTCTTGATCTTCCCCATCTTCTGCTGCCAGACATTGCATTCCTGACTCGCGTCATATACTACTTATATCAATATAAGTAGCACGCATCACATAATTAACTGAATGGTTTCAATCACTAAATTAATGATATCTGTATGGTAATCAATTGATCATTCTCCATATGTCAATGCAAAGATACTTAACCAGATTTTTAGTTTGAACTCAAATTTATACAGATTCATTCACCTAACAACAACAACTGAATTCTATAGGCAAATTAAAAGTTACACATAAAAAAAACATCTTTCTAAGGGATACGATTTATTCTCTAGGCGTTTCCACCCCCACCCCACACCAAAAAAATCTAAAATAAAACACACAACATATTACCCTAGATGTATAAAACATTTTCAAAGAAAATAATCTAAATTAATTTCTATCCTTTCAACCTTAAAAAAAAAGTATTTGTTTATCCTTAGATACAATATAACCTTGTTACCTTGGCCAATGTAGTTTATTCATAGTAATACTATATTATATATGATCTTTCAAGTAACTTGGCTGAAATCCTATGCCTAGGCACTGAATATATTCACCAACAATTTTTAATAGTTTCCAATGTAAATGAAAAGAAATAACAAACCAGAATGGGTGAGAAAATATGGATAAGCCATTTTTTTTCTGTTTTTATTATCATTTTCTATTTCTATCATTTACTAAGACACAAAAAAGAACCCTATTCAGTATGCCTATTTAGTTCATTTGACGGGATTTGATTGTTTATTTCACATAATAAGAACATTATTGAATGTAGAATAATAAACATTTAAGGCAATAGTCAAATAAGGAATTACTATGGATTGTTGTTGTTGTTGGTGTTGTTGTTGTAATAACCTTGTATACCTGGATATGTAGTAAATATAAATTGTTATTGAAACATAGAAAGTACAAGTGTTACAAATAATACTTAAATAGAAATTATTTAAGCATTTAGACTGTAATGATGATTTATGAAGAGGGGAGGAGATGAACAAATCTGACTTACATTTCTGTATAATGTTCCCTGGATAGTGAATCATTTTTATCCTTATGAAATAACACAATCTGTAAACATCAGTTAGAGATGGGATTTATAATCTATTCTATCAAAGATAGAGATTAGGTTCATCACTCTGCTTTAATTCTGATTACAAGAGGTGAGAGGTTGATTTTGAATTGAAAGCTTCCTTTGAATGTGTGAACTGACTTTGTCTGGAAGAACCCATATGGTCTTAGAGGGATGAATCAGAGTTTAGGCTATAAACTGTGACATAATCACTGCTCAGGAGTTAAAACTAAACCTGCTCATGGCATGGGCGTGATGTAAATACATGATATTGATTCAGTGAAAATACTGCTGGGGTGATTGGATCTATGCGATATTAAATATCGCTAGGCGAATGAAATACTAATGTAATTACAAATCAGAACAATTGCTTGGTCAAAGATTGTGTAACTCATGAAATTATATGATATGATGATCTAATGAACTAAGGGTAAGCGCTAATTGAACTTATCAATCGTTTACAAGCTTCATAGTAATAATCACAATAAAACATATGGTTACTGACAATAATATTTGAATAAGATACATTTAAGCTGTGATTTTAACTGTGGTGTCAACTTAACTGTACATGTAAAGTTAAAGATCAAGCGATGAATATATATATATATTAGTCACCATGAAGGATCAAGCGGTAACAACTGAATTTTCTCTTGTGTTTGATTATTTATCGATTGTACGACTATCTATGGATACTTTCTGAAATCACCCATTACATTTATCACATTGCGTACCATAGACTAAGGAAAATTGGCAACCAAATGTCTTATATGTATTTTTAGTGTCTATATTTAAATTTAACTTATTAATTAAAATGGGATAAACATTTGCAACCGTGTTAAAGAAATTAATCAATATCATAGCTCTAATAGGTCTATTTTTTATCCAGCAATTAAATGTGTCATTCTAACCTGTTTTAGTATGTAGCGATCATTTTATGTACTTAGTTATTCATGGATAGTTCTCTGTTTTATTGTTTAACATGCTGAGTATGACTACTACTGCTACATATATCACAGTAATCTATGTATTATTCACCTTATATAAAGGCTTATTTATTATTGATTAGATAGGCATTCTTCCTTGCCCGATTCTCATCTCTAATTGTCTGTAAACTCATATATAAGTGTCTGAAATAAAGTGCTCTTAACACAACTTGTATTTGGTTTTTATTGTTGCCATTCTCAAATGAGTTAGTCTGAGTACAATATCAAGAATTAAAAAAGGGATTTATATATTTTTTCTTGTATTTTATTGATTGATGGTTCTAACAGGTTTTCTACTTCCTGAAAGCGTAAGTACTCTAATAAATTGTAACGGTGACGATTGAGCTGGGGTTTTAAGCATATTTGACAAAGAAAGATCTTAAACTTTTGGTCGAAATAATCTAAAAAGTTATGCTCTCATGTCGATCAGTGAAGTTTGTTAGACATTTCATGTGTTTGATCGTGTCATCTGAATAATTCAATTAGAGCTCCATTTTCTATTTAAAAAGAATGTGAAAACCGATAAGAGACAAGCGATGAAATTTGTTTAAAAGTCTAGACACACCCTATTAACTGTGCACACATAACCTAATTTGCCATGTGCATATACAAAGTGCTTCGAATAAAAAATGTTATAGTTCCTACTAATTGCTTTGCTGTAAATCAGATATTTGATAGGATATGTAGACTTTCGTATGTATGAGTATATGGATGCTTACGATCTTTTATTTACTGTCTTATTAGTTGTTTACTCAGTAAATGATTCGTGGCTCATCTAAGTATCAATATCATCAGTGATGACCTTGTTCAGTGTTCTATGTTTAATACAGTATGGAATTCTGAGTACAAAGTAGCTCAACAAGTTTACAATAAGCCGTTTGTACTTTCCTCTTTTGTCTGGTTTGACTGTCAAGCGCATGGTCCACGGAATAATAAAATCTCCGATCCATTTTATCAGACCTTTAAATGCCATGTAGTGACTGAGCTTCATTATTCAGTCACCTTGATAACCATTATTATATAAATCCAAACGGTGCTTGAATTCATAAGGCATTGAGAAGCGGCGACTACAACTTAATAATCGATAGAACAGATAACAAAGTTATTAGCGCATCGAGCGAATCGGAGCAGAATGGCTAATTTGTGTGTGCGACCAAATGCAGAGGCGAACTTATGGTTAAATCGAGTCAAGGCGCAGCGAAGCCAAGCAAAGGCGATTGACAGGATTAGAGCGTACATTGGACCCTCGTCGCACGACCTTTGAACCTAATTACTTACGCCTGTTACCCCTGGCCGAGGATCATATGCCGTCCACCAACATTCTCCATCCAGCTCTTCCCTGAGCAATGTTTCCCGATTCTTTCCAGTTCATATCCATCCTGTTCATGTCTGTTTCCGATTAGCGACGCAATGTATTACTCGGCCTTCATCTTTTTTCGATTCCCTTCAGGATTACAAGTTAGTGCTTTTCTTGTGACGCAGTTTGTTGATTTCCGTAATGTATGTTATATCCACTTCAAACGTCATTTCCCGATTTCCTCCTCAGATAGAAGCTAGTTTGTTCGATCCCACAGTTATCTGTTGCTGATGGTATCCGGCCAACGGATATTGAGTATTTTGCGTAGATAATTGTTTACAAACACTTGTACCTCTTTGATGATGAATGTAGTAGTTCTTCACGTTTCAGCTCCGTACAGTAGAAATGTCTTGAAATTCAGATTGAAGAATATTATTATTATTATTATTCTGACTTTGATAGTGGTCGACAGTTGGTTTCAGTTTCATATGTTCTTCAACTGTAGGAATGCCATCCTTCCTTTGATGATCCTCGCCTTTACATCTGTAGTGACTCACATTTATCACGAGAACACGACTGGTTTAATAAAAACAATTATTATTATAACCAACTGTACCAGTGCTTGTTTTAATGTGCTTTTGTTTAACTGTGTCAATGACAGCTATTTTGTGCTTCCATTCTTATACTCACACTTTGATTGTAACTTCGCGCGAATTCGGTCACGTTCTGTAACCAAGCTTGCATCCTGGCACGACCTCGGTATCCTCTCGATGCCACGAGATCGCCAGCAAATATATATCTCGATTTGGTCCATTAATCGCCTTCTGATATTTGGCTTCTCGGAGATTTTATGGATCTATTTGGTTACGTCCAACCTTCGCCTTCTGATTTATTTGGCACGTGTTTCTCTGTAGCGGTGCTCATAGTTAATCTCAACTCGACACCACGCTACAATTGGTGACCCGTATTTTGGAACACGCCTCAACTCCTGGTCAAATCTTCCAAAGAAGCCAATTCGGTGAGTCTATGATTTATCTATTTACGTCTGTCGTATATTTTCATATTTTTTAATATATAATATACTCGACATGACGGATAACGATAAGAATAGTATTAATATATTAGACTCACATGTATGTGTACCGAATCCTTGTTACTTTTTATTCGCGTGACGATGAATTCCACGCTTTATTCGAGAAATGTTCCCCTATTAACTATTCTCCTCGCTGACCCGGCTGCTTGGTACGGAATGCATACGCATAAACATATCTGTCTACCACCCAGCACCAAATGGTTAAGTTGAACGGTTTCATTGCCAACTTAAAAGTGCTCTACGAGCACACGAGAACGACAACTGGTACGAAACCTTATCGCTCGTCCTCTTAGGTTTTCGAACGAGCTTGAAGGTAGATATACAATGTTCCGCCGCCGAACTGGTATACGGCACGACATTGCGTCTGCCCGGAGAATTCTTCACACCACGGAACAGACCTGATTTCGGTAAATCAGACTACGTCCATGGACTGTCTGCATTTGTGCGAACGCTGTCTCCGGTGTCAACTCGAATTCAACATCGACAGGTCGCTCTCCTTCGAGAGTTATCTACTTGTTCACATGTTTTCTTGCGGGTAGATTCGGTACGCAAACCTTTGCAACAACCTTACGATGGCCCTTTTCACGTGATCGCTCGTCACGAAATGACCTTCAAGGTTGATCGACACGGCCGCATCGAGATCGTCAGCATTGATTGCCTCAAACCAGCACACGTCGATGACAGTGCCCTATCTGATAACCTGGGATTCAAAGCTAGGCCTATCAAGCCTACTAGCGGGATCCCCAAACCATCTTCAGGTCCCACGCTAGATACACCTGAGACCTCATTCTCACGTCCCGGTCAACAGCACGCGTCATCTGCACCATCTACGGACGAGACGACAGTCTCACGTCCAGATCAGCAGACCACGCCGCCTCTGACCTCGGATGAGATTGCAGGCTCACGAGATACGAACGAGACTGCCGTCTCACGTTCCGGTCGCCGAGTACGGTTGCCCGTACGTTTCCGCGACTAGCCGCACAGTTAACAACCGATACGTTGTAGGATTACTCCTACAATACACGCACGCTACACTCTTCTCTTTTTTGATTTTCTTTTTGTTTCCTGAGCCCACGCCTTCGACCATCTCCGTTTGGTACCGTCGACTTCAGTCAACTTTGGCGAAAGCTGGCCTGATCACCCATGCTCTTGTCAACGTACTCAGTCGATATATTGGTTTCGAATGCTTGGCATACGCTTGGTCTCGAACTTGGCCGTTATGGTCGCTTCTGGTTCATCGGCTCAACGTGGTTTCGTCCTACGTCTGCAGCGTTTCTGGTCCGCATTCCCTACGAACGCAATCTACAGATTCTGGATACAAACCACTCTGGTGTAGCACGCCAACTCAAGCAACAAACACAGCACATCGCTCCTGCTACCGTTCTCCGAAAAAGACCTTCGTTGGCAACTCGACGATCAACGATCGCTTTCCTGTTCGCCAATTCTTCCGTCCTACAATCGCTCGTCAGCCGATCAGTCCCACGATTTAAACCGCTATTTATCGAAAGTGTAAACCCTTTCTAGCGGGGAGCTCCTGTAGTGACTCACATTTATCACGAGAACACGACTGGTTTAATAAAAACAATTATTATTATAACCAACTGTACCAGTGCTTGTTTTAATGTGCTTTTGTTTAACTGTGTCAATGACAGCTATTTTGTGCTTCCATTCTTATACTCACACTTTGATTGTAACTTCGCGCGAATTCGGTCACGTTCTGTAACCAAGCTTGCATCCTGGCACGACCTCGGTATCCTCTCGATGCCACGAGATCGCCAGCAAATATATATCTCGATTTGGTCCATTAATCGCCTTCTGATATTTGGCTTCTCGGAGATTTTATGGATCTATTTGGTTACGTCCAACCTTCGCCTTCTGATTTATTTGGCACGTGTTTCTCTGTAGCGGTGCTCATAGTTAATCTCAACTCGACACCACGCTACAATTGGTGACCCGTATTTTGGAACACGCCTCAACTCCTGGTCAAATCTTCCAAAGAAGCCAATTCGGTGAGTCTATGATTTATCTATTTACGTCTGTCGTATATTTTCATATTTTTTAATATATAATATACTCGACATGACGGATAACGATAAGAATAGTATTAATATATTAGACTCACATGTATGTGTACCGAATCCTTGTTACTTTTTATTCGCGTGACGATGAATTCCACGCTTTATTCGAGAAATGTTCCCCTATTAACTATTCTCCTCGCTGACCCGGCTGCTTGGTACGGAATGCATACGCATAAACATATCTGTCTACCACCCAGCACCAAATGGTTAAGTTGAACGGTTTCATTGCCAACTTAAAAGTGCTCTACGAGCACACGAGAACGACAACTGGTACGAAACCTTATCGCTCGTCCTCTTAGGTTTTCGAACGAGCTTGAAGGTAGATATACAATGTTCCGCCGCCGAACTGGTATACGGCACGACATTGCGTCTGCCCGGAGAATTCTTCACACCACGGAACAGACCTGATTTCGGTAAATCAGACTACGTCCATGGACTGTCTGCATTTGTGCGAACGCTGTCTCCGGTGTCAACTCGAATTCAACATCGACAGGTCGCTCTCCTTCGAGAGTTATCTACTTGTTCACATGTTTTCTTGCGGGTAGATTCGGTACGCAAACCTTTGCAACAACCTTACGATGGCCCTTTTCACGTGATCGCTCGTCACGAAATGACCTTCAAGGTTGATCGACACGGCCGCATCGAGATCGTCAGCATTGATTGCCTCAAACCAGCACACGTCGATGACAGTGCCCTATCTGATAACCTGGGATTCAAAGCTAGGCCTATCAAGCCTACTAGCGGGATCCCCAAACCATCTTCAGGTCCCACGCTAGATACACCTGAGACCTCATTCTCACGTCCCGGTCAACAGCACGCGTCATCTGCACCATCTACGGACGAGACGACAGTCTCACGTCCAGATCAGCAGACCACGCCGCCTCTGACCTCGGATGAGATTGCAGGCTCACGAGATACGAACGAGACTGCCGTCTCACGTTCCGGTCGCCGAGTACGGTTGCCCGTACGTTTCCGCGACTAGCCGCACAGTTAACAACCGATACGTTGTAGGATTACTCCTACAATACACGCACGCTACACTCTTCTCTTTTTTGATTTTCTTTTTGTTTCCTGAGCCCACGCCTTCGACCATCTCCGTTTGGTACCGTCGACTTCAGTCAACTTTGGCGAAAGCTGGCCTGATCACCCATGCTCTTGTCAACGTACTCAGTCGATATATTGGTTTCGAATGCTTGGCATACGCTTGGTCTCGAACTTGGCCGTTATGGTCGCTTCTGGTTCATCGGCTCAACGTGGTTTCGTCCTACGTCTGCAGCGTTTCTGGTCCGCATTCCCTACGAACGCAATCTACAGATTCTGGATACAAACCACTCTGGTGTAGCACGCCAACTCAAGCAACAAACACAGCACATCGCTCCTGCTACCGTTCTCCGAAAAAGACCTTCGTTGGCAACTCGACGATCAACGATCGCTTTCCTGTTCGCCAATTCTTCCGTCCTACAATCGCTCGTCAGCCGATCAGTCCCACGATTTAAACCGCTATTTATCGAAAGTGTAAACCCTTTCTAGCGGGGAGCTCCTGTAGTGACTCACATTTATCACGAGAACACGACTGGTTTAATAAAAACAATTATTATTATAACCAACTGTACCAGTGCTTGTTTTAATGTGCTTTTGTTTAACTGTGTCAATGACAGCTATTTTGTGCTTCCATTCTTATACTCACACTTTGATTGTAACTTCGCGCGAATTCGGTCACGTTCTGTAACCAAGCTTGCATCCTGGCACGACCTCGGTATCCTCTCGATGCCACGAGATCGCCAGCAAATATATATCTCGATTTGGTCCATTAATCGCCTTCTGATATTTGGCTTCTCGGAGATTTTATGGATCTATTTGGTTACGTCCAACCTTCGCCTTCTGATTTATTTGGCACGTGTTTCTCTGTAGCGGTGCTCATAGTTAATCTCAACTCGACACCACGCTACAATTGGTGACCCGTATTTTGGAACACGCCTCAACTCCTGGTCAAATCTTCCAAAGAAGCCAATTCGGTGAGTCTATGATTTATCTATTTACGTCTGTCGTATATTTTCATATTTTTTAATATATAATATACTCGACATGACGGATAACGATAAGAATAGTATTAATATATTAGACTCACATGTATGTGTACCGAATCCTTGTTACTTTTTATTCGCGTGACGATGAATTCCACGCTTTATTCGAGAAATGTTCCCCTATTAACTATTCTCCTCGCTGACCCGGCTGCTTGGTACGGAATGCATACGCATAAACATATCTGTCTACCACCCAACACCAAATGGTTAAGTTGAACGGTTTCATTGCCAACTTAAAAGTGCTCTACGAGCACACGAGAACGACAACTGGTACGAAACCTTATCGCTCGTCCTCTTAGGTTTTCGAACGAGCTTGAAGGTAGATATACAATGTTCCGCCGCCGAACTGGTATACGGCACGACATTGCGTCTGCCCGGAGAATTCTTCACACCACGGAACAGACCTGATTTCGGTAAATCAGACTACGTCCATGGACTGTCTGCATTTGTGCGAACGCTGTCTCCGGTGTCAACTCGAATTCAACATCGACAGGTCGCTCTCCTTCGAGAGTTATCTACTTGTTCACATGTTTTCTTGCGGGTAGATTCGGTACGCAAACCTTTGCAACAACCTTACGATGGCCCTTTTCACGTGATCGCTCGTCACGAAATGACCTTCAAGGTTGATCGACACGGCCGCATCGAGATCGTCAGCATTGATTGCCTCAAACCAGCACACGTCGATGACAGTGCCCTATCTGATAACCTGGGATTCAAAGCTAGGCCTATCAAGCCTACTAGCGGGATCCCCAAACCATCTTCAGGTCCCACGCTAGATACACCTGAGACCTCATTCTCACGTCCCGGTCAACAGCACGCGTCATCTGCACCATCTACGGACGAGACGACAGTCTCACGTCCAGATCAGCAGACCACGCCGCCTCTGACCTCGGATGAGACTGCAGGCTCACGAGATACGAACGAGACTGCCGTCTCACGTTCCGGTCGCCGAGTACGGTTGCCCGTACGTTTCCGCGACTAGCCGCACAGTTAACAACCGATACGTTGTAGGATTACTCCTACAATACACGCACGCTACACTCTTCTCTTTTTTGATTTTCTTTTTGTTTCCTGAGCCCACGCCTTCGACCATCTCCGTTTGGTACCGTCGACTTCAGTCAACTTTGGCGAAAGCTGGCCTGATCACCCATGCTCTTGTCAACGTACTCAGTCGATATATTGGTTTCGAATGCTTGGCATACGCTTGGTCTCGAACTTGGCCGTTATGGTCGCTTCTGGTTCATCGGCTCAACGTGGTTTCGTCCTACGTCTGCAGCGTTTCTGGTCCGCATTCCCTACGAACGCAATCTACAGATTCTGGATACAAACCACTCTGGTGTAGCACGCCAACTCAAGCAACAAACACAGCACATCGCTCCTGCTACCGTTCTCCGAAAAAGACCTTCGTTGGCAACTCGACGATCAACGATCGCTTTCCTGTTCGCCAATTCTTCCGTCCTACAATCGCTCGTCAGCCGATCAGTCCCACGATTTAAACCGCTATTTATCGAAAGTGTAAACCCTTTCTAGCGGGGAGCTCCTGTAGTGACTCACATTTATCACGAGAACACGACTGGTTTAATAAAAACAATTATTATTATAACCAACTGTACCAGTGCTTGTTTTAATGTGCTTTTGTTTAACTGTGTCAATGACAGCTATTTTGTGCTTCCATTCTTATACTCACACTTTGATTGTAACTTCGCGCGAATTCGGTCACGTTCTGTAACCAAGCTTGCATCCTGGCACGACCTCGGTATCCTCTCGATGCCACGAGATCGCCAGCAAATATATATCTCGATTTGGTCCATTAATCGCCTTCTGATATTTGGCTTCTCGGAGATTTTATGGATCTATTTGGTTACGTCCAACCTTCGCCTTCTGATTTATTTGGCACGTGTTTCTCTGTAGCGGTGCTCATAGTTAATCTCGACTCGACGTCACGCTACACATCCTCTTCAGATCCTTCTTGTTCATAGATGATGCTTCCCAGGTACATGAAAGATTGCACATTCTCCAGATGAACTAGAGTTTCGTCATCAAGTGTGATTGGGTTGGTGTTGTTAGTGTTTAATTTGAGGATTTTGCTTCTTCCTTTGTGTATGTTGAGCCCCAACGATTTAGAGGCTGCTGCTACACCTGTTTTTTCATCTGTTCCTGGGTATGGGATAGAAGGGCTAAATGTGTTTTTTATAAACTCCAGATATCATATTGTTAATTGTTACGATACGATGAGCCAGTGTAGACAATGATGTAACCTCCACATTAGATCTTACAGATTAGGCAGTCACATCATTACATATCTACAATTTTAGGATTAGGTCCATTATTATAACAGTGCCGACAACCAAGTAATTATATATATAAAGAGAATGATTCATCAAGCGATAATTAGGCAACTAACATTTCGGCTAGAGAGAGGGATATGTACGTATGATGCCATTTGTGCTCAAGCGAAAACGTTCTTACAGACACGATGGTAATCATAATGATACAATGAAATAGACAAATTGTTACTGTCCGAATAACATTATCTGTTAAATATGTTAATAAAAGAACTTGAAAAAGTTAACTGCAGGTGTCGCTAAATCCACGTCCTCATAGGTAAATCCTTTGAGCAAGCAGTATTCTTTCAAACCGATGGCAAGCTGATTACTATTAGAGATATAGTCAGACTGCAGATACCAGGTCAATATCATAAACATATTCCAAAAAATCGACTATTGGACAGTCTAGTCATATCCAGTCTATTAAAATTGTTCTCCTAGTTTTATTTAATACATGAATATATTATTATTTGTGGAAAGACTATATGAATTCCCTTGTTCGTGATTTTACAGGAAAATAAACAATCAGAAATTGATCATGGCTGTTGTCGAATTTCATCACAGTTCGTTTTACCACTAGCAGACACATAGTCTTAACAATAAGATTAGGTAGAACACTGACACAAATTTATCAAAGTACGGTAAGATAACTTTGAAGTTCACTAGCTCTCACAAAATCAGCAAGGCTTAGAGTTGGTTTTGTACAGTTTAGTGGTGAATAATTGGTACTAAAACAGTACAATTATATATGTTTTGTGTGCCTTAACGCGGTTTAAGAATACAATACAACCCCAAAACGACTTTTTAAAATTTGACTCATTTGTTGCGCTGATGTCCTTTGAAAAGAAAATCGGTTTGCGAGTTCATGACAATGAATTTGATTTCACCTACTAACAACTGCACGTTTAAGAGTAGTAAAGCTATCTCAATATTATACCTCGGCGTAACCAGAATAGGGCTTTCACAGAAGTACATTAAGCTTCATTTCATAAGAAAATATCTGGGTATACCAACGTCTCAACTATTAATAAAGTTCTATAACATATACGTCATGAAACTTACAAGACTGTTGTTTACCATCTGTTTAAAAAGAACTGGAACCTTCAAACCACGGTTATCAAGTCTGGGAAAAAAATATTTACATTTTGAAGGACAACTTATTAAATGATTGACCTTACAAACTTGATTGTACTTGTTAAGCACAGTATCACAAGCCCATTTAACAGGGACTCTCATTCAGAACAGATAAGTCTCCAAGTAACTGCTAAACTGATTACGACGGCCGAAAATGAGCATTTGGACTTGGCGTGCTGTATGTTTATAAATGCATAAACCCATTTAACAATGCAATGTTAAGAACTTAAATAATTCCGTTTTTCACAAATTTATAGTAGCCCGAAGCGCTTGAATTTATTAATAAGGCTTCTGACAGAGCTTCATATAAGGGAGTTATGTAAACTCATTAAGTGGATGTTTAGCTTATTTCTTGGGATGTATTTCGAAATTTACACATAAAAGCTACTGCACCTCGCATCCCTTGGACTACACCGAAGTGTCTAAAAAACTCTCCAGCACTATGGGGAGAAACTAATGCTTCACTATTGATAGAGGACGACTATGGTAAAGTTTAAGTAATGTTAAACTACTTTAGCAATGTATATACCGTGGAAACACCCTTCCTGTCAGTCCCCCCACCCACAAACTGGACAACATGACCATTAAACAACTCGACTACTTTGATCCATAGATTGGGCGAATCCATAAGACCCGACGAACTGCATCTCAGGTTACTAGGAGAACTAGCTAACTTCGTTGCTGTTTAAGTATCTCGATGACAACCGGATTCTTTCGAAAATGCAGCATAGCTTTAGAATAGGTTATTCCTGCCTCACTAAATTATTAGTGGTTCATGAAAGCTGGTGCGCTCTTAAAGACCAAAAGCTACCTATAGACGTAGCCCACATTGAGTTTGGCAAAGCTTTTGACAAAGTTCCTCACAACCGGCTGTTATATAAGTTAAGAAATGTCGAGGTTGGATGGAAAACTGTTTTGGGGTCAATGTTATTCGTCTGGCATGCAAATGACATTTCTCGTCTTCTATCATCATCGGTCTTGCCATATGTTGACAATGCCAAGATATAGAGAGCGACGAGATGTAAAGTTTCGAAATTCAAAATGACCTGGAGAAATTATCTGAATGGTCACAAACCGATAAATACTTCTAAGTGCATTGTGATGCACATTGGTCGGTAGGGCAAAGATACATACATCATGAATAACACTGAGCTACCTGTTGTTTAGATAGACAAGGACTTATGAGTCATCGTTAGTCAAGACTAAAAATAACTATACACTACTGTGCAACAGCCGCCAAAGGTTTTAGAACTCTATGGTCAAACCTCATATCGTTTTAAACTAAAACTGAAACTTCTATGAACACTTGAAACTATTGGACCACCCAACCTTGTGGTATGGGGGTATATACAAAGATGACGGTACCAGCAGAAAATGTGAGGGATGTACTGTCTGTTAGAGGTACGTTCTAGAGGTTATTCTACCTGCCATTAATAATCAGATGAAGACAGTTGGTATTTCAAGTTATATTTTGATGTTGCACTGTTGAAACATTAACTTATTGCTTGATGCTATGTCTCTTATTTAAAAGTGACGTTTCAGTCCAGTTATAATTTGTTTTAGCCCTAAGACTGTCTGTCGGTATGAAATCCACTTTTCACTAATTAAGATTTTTTTTCGCACCAAACTCCAAATACAATGGGATATTTTGAGTAGTGAAATTTTCATCTTCTGAAGTTTTTTTCGGAGAATAAGATTTACTGACAAAGCAATGAGGTTTAAGGTAGCAGATCTTGGATTTAGGCGCACAGTTCATTCTTTCATTTGAATAAATACCACTTTTTAACATGTCAATTCGTGATGAAAACATTAAATTTAGTCCTTATCCTTATTCCTTACACGAATATACAACCCTCATATAACCGTAGTAGGTAAGAGAGCAATTCAGTACCATTTTACCGTTGCTCAAAGGTCATCCATAAATTATAGTCATGCCGTATACTCATATTCCCTAAAAGTTAATGCAAAGAAATCCCTATGCATCTAATTTTAACAGGATTTTAAACTCTTCCAATATTGCATGACAATATGTTAATAACTAAGTACAGTATGCTTCCTAAGGATCTGTTTCGGCAACCAATAAGCTAAGGGTTATATAGGTGTCATCAACAAGTCAGTTTCCCGGTCACTGCCAATAATTTATAATATAGGATCTGACATGAAGTGTATTTCTCAGAGATCCCATGCCACATCAGAATGGTAAAATTGAATCAATAAAGTGAGTAGCAAAACGTTGAGCAGTAACAATGAGTGAGAAAGTTTACATATTGGAGAACACGATTCAAAAAGAAGAAATTAGTTAAAAGAAGGAATAAATACATTTCTACCATGGCCAGTTCTGGGTCTTAGTAGTCAATGCTACCGTCCATTGAACGCGGTTATCTTATGGATTTTAACCATCTAGTCTGTACCTACCAACACAACTCAAGTTAACGATCTTATAGACTAGTTCCATGTTTTCAATTGAGTGTACTGTCTTTTTCAATTGATGCTATATCTTTGGTTTACTTTGTTGGCTATTATGACAAACCAACGTAGCAGGAGTGTATATAACATGTCCATACTCTGATTAAAGCATAAATAGGTCATTTACTAATTGGATAACTAAATACGTAGTTTTCAGCTTTATTTTCTTTTGTGATACTATCCGACTGTCTAAACCATAATATTTGGAATGAAATCCTATCCTGGGGCTCGACTGTTAAAATATAAGAGCTTTAACCATCAGTTCAATGCTACATTTTATTTGAAAGACAGATGGACGTCTTGGCTCATAGGTGGCTTGTGTTCGCGAAATCAAAAGAAGGTTTTTGTATCCGTACTGAAATTTCGTAAGCCACCTGCTCGCCAGTTCTGATAAGACTTCTCAGTTAGTTGAAGTGGTGAATAAATTCGGCTTTTGTACTGTTTTAGAAATGTGACCATAGCTATTACGTTTACAGTAGTTGCAATTGCTCGTTTTGCATTTTGATTCAGCTAGATCGAGTGAAACACCTTTTTTTGTGATTTTCCATGCCATACAGATTGGTTGGAAATCTTCTAAACCAAAAGCATTAAGTTTAAGGCCAGAGAGTGGAGTTGTACTGCCAACTGCCAGATTGCGGTGGCATTCAAGTGTTTTCTACATGCAACTAAGATCTCTTTCCATCTCGAAAAGCCTGATTAAATAGTTCATCCTTCCTTACTTGTTTCCACCTAAGCGTTAAGGCAAACCATCCTAGTTCACTTTTGATTTTCTGGCTACTCAGTAGCTACTCATCATGATCTCTTATATGTAACTATAGAATAAAGTTTAAAGATAGTCGACTAAATGGAACTTTAAGAACTTGGAAGAGTAGGGTTATAGACGATTGTGTGTTCATAATTTCTGCCTACACCTGTGGCATCTGGTACCCGGATAGCATTTACAACTCACTAATTCTTGTCGTGAAAGCGTTTGTATTTTCGTTTAGTATGCGTTTGTGTTAGATCGCACAATCCAATGTCGAGTTCAAATTCATAACGGTGCTTACTCACTAGTTTCACCACTGAGAGACATTGGTAATTAAATGCATGTAGTCCTCATGTGGCGTACATCTTTCGTGATTGTAATTCGTAGCTGTATAACACCTAAACACTGTGATGCTAGTGGACCGTAATTTAGTTGTTTTTAGGTACCTTGCGTGCTTCTCGATTAACGTATTTCCTCAGAAAGCAAGCTGTATTTTAGTATGTGCGTTGATTTTTGTCGTTTGTTAACCTTACATAGTTGCTAAAACT
Organism: Schistosoma bovis; assembly: GCA_944470425.2. Taxonomy (NCBI): domain Eukaryota; kingdom Metazoa; phylum Platyhelminthes; class Trematoda; order Strigeidida; family Schistosomatidae; genus Schistosoma; species Schistosoma bovis. Next base: position 22,310,597 of record OX103958.1, on the reverse strand, counting down.
TTTAAGATAAGTGGTTGTCGTGATTGTCTAGTTTGAATGTATGTGAAGTAAAGGAAAATTTAATCTTTGTTGATAAAAATCCCATAATAAGGATTCTCACCGGTGGCACTAACATCAATGAATATGTCATCAGCACTCATTTTCAATTCACGTATATTATTTTCGGTCTTGATATGATGGATTTTCACGTTTTAAACGTTCACTACGCCAGTATTCAATGGTGCATCGTGAGTCTGGTTAGACTTTGGTAAATGCGCTTCATAGAAATGGGCTGATTATCCTCCTATCTGTTCATTATCATAGTCTCTTACATATTTCCAGAATACCGTATAAAAATTGTCAGATTCAAATAAACGAATATGCGTTTCAAATTACTATCATATACTGGAAATTCTGAATCTCGTCAGTGTTAAATTCGTGCTCACACATACCCAACCTAAGAAATATCAATGTCTTGCTAATTTAGGTTAGCTAAATCACTTATTAAACAGCAAAAATATCTTGTAATATGTAATAGTCAGATAAACTTGAAACAGAATGAGTGTTTATATATATATATCTTTTTTGACTAAAAAATGTTTCATCAAAAAGAAAATACATGAGAAACTACATCATAATCATTCTACTTTTTTGTTTCATTAACTAACTAATAGTGCTATATTCATTGTTGTTGTTCCCATTGTTGTCTTTCTGTTTGCTTCAACTAATTGTAATTTATGATATGCGCTGCAGGTTTGTATACAGTGATGATACACTCGTATCAGCAGGATGATGATAATGTCTTGGAAGATTTTTAGTTGACTGTATACTAACGTGTTTCGATTCCTTTTCAATGTCAATTAGTGGTAGATACTTGTCACTAGATGATGGTTTTTCTGTTGAACTTATATTACTACTATGATGGACAAGCATTCGAGAATTATTAGTACCATTTTTGGTTATTTATATTAGAGTCTGTTAGTGTTCTGTAGAATGACTCCTTTCCTCCTGTTGTTGTTTTCTGAGACCTGTAGAATCTGTAAGCCGATTGATTCTTTTATCTCGTAGCTGTTGTGCTAGGAATTCCGATGATCTCTTTTTGTTATCATCCAGCAGTGAGTTACTGTTGTTGTTAGCAAATGAATCTAAATTTAATTCACCGTCTTCTGATTTAAGTTGTCCACTGTACAAATGCTTAAATTTGTGCTGTCTTGCATTCTCTTCATCATTGTCACAATCTAATTCAGTTGTATTCAATGTAAGGATGTTGAAATGATGATTCTTCGAATTAGCTAGTGTTGTAACAGTACTTGGATGCATTTTCACCATAGCTTCATTGGTTACCATTGCTTTTGGTACTGGTGACTGTTCCACACAAGAACTATCATTACTAATTGTCTTTTCTGATTGGATAATTGAATTTCTGTCGTTTTTAGATAGATTTCTAGTTGCAATAGCTGGTGTCACTGCAATCGCTGCTGCAGCTACAGCAGCAACAGATGCAGCACCGAATTCATGTTGTTTTCCGCCTATCAGAGTAGCCATACAGTTTCTCTCTTCTTCACGTTGCTTTCTTCGATTTTGTACGTAACTTTTTAACCATTTCTACGTTTAAAAAATAGGATAAGAGAAAAAGCAAATGGTTTGTTGAGAATGTTGGGTTCAAAAAATAAGTCTTAATGATACATGTTATCTTAAATAATGTGGATGCCTTTATCTTCTTTGAAATTTTAGAATAGCAGCATTTTATTCTTTAGAGTCTTTCAGTCCAGTATCTTTAACTGTATGGAAGTTTATGGGAAGTGTCATATAAAACTTTAACAATGAATAGTTTGCATAATATATCATAGACGCTTTTCTGGTTAACTCAGAATCATGTATAATTTGAAATCTGGTTCAATGACAGGTGTTTTGTAACTCTATTTCCTACCTAAAATAAAAGTGATAAACGCATCGTATATCTGATACTCATTAACTCTGTCATATTTTTCACCTTTATTCCTGCATAACTTCACATCGCTATCATATACGCCACATTTATTAATATACATTGAGTACACCAGGTTTTGGTTTTAAAAAGTTTGAATAAATAAGCAGATTATCAACGGTGAGGTAAAATAGTCTCATTAAACATTAAACTTTTAAAAATCTGTGTCCAGGTCTAACTCAAAACATTCAGTTCGCAATTTAATGCCTTATCTGATAACTGTATCACTCTTGATATGGACAAAATCCTCCAATCATAATTTATCATTGGAGTTTTGGTAACCCATCTCAGGGTTAATCGTTAGTGATTAAACTATCACGACTTTTTCACAACAAGACGAAGCTGATGTTAAGTACGCCATTCAGTTTCTATAGTTGTTCCAATGGTGTCGATCTATGATAAAACTAGCTTCAAAATAAACAACCTTTACAACTACCTCTCCTCTAGTAAAATAACTATAATAACCACTCTAATTCATCTAATGATAAAACTAAATAAAACTTACTTCTACTATTGTAACTACTGCATGATAAGCTAATGGAATAGGTGTAAATAAAACTGTCCACAAAGCTGCTACAGCCGCTAAATCACCTTCTGGTGCATGTACACATGTTCTTAGCAAAGGTATACACAAAAGACCATTGAATACCGAAGCTGCCGTAGATAATGTTCGAGATCTTGCACAACCTTGATTAGTTATTAATCCTACAAGCCAACCAATTGCAAATCCGCATATATTAAGCGATAATAAGGCAAAAATTAAATTTTGAGTAACTTCATTAAAAGCATAATGATTAATATATACACCTAAAGTCACAAGCAGTATTCCAGATAATAAAAGTAGTGGTCTGGTTATCCATGTTAGAATTGCACGTGCTAAACTTGGTTGACATCCTCTCATTAATGTTCCTAGAATTTGTGCTGAAGCTATAAGCATTAACCAACCAAATGTTTTCCCAATATTAATTGGACGATTAAACCAATACCAACCAACTGTTATAGCCCAAAGTGGCATAACCACTAAAACGGAAAAATGTAAAAGAAAGAGAATATTATTCACTGAATAATCGTGAAATAAGAAATATAAATTTATTGACTACATATGTACAAAACTTGATTTGTTAAGAAAAAGTTGGAATAGAAGACTTACTAAAGTTGCTTCCGGAAAAGTTTTTCATTAGGAAAGAAGAGGAGTTAAGAGTTAGATAATCAGAACTAAAGAACATTAAAGACCATTTCTTCTTGAAACTCTGTTTTCTATTATTTAGGATGTATATGTTGGAGGTCGTTTTACTTATTGTACGTTTTATAGAGTGCCAATGAGTTTATCCAGTATCCAATGTCAATTACTTGGTATAAATCACTTCCTTATGACTTTTCTATCATGTTTGTATTGTTATATAAATTATAATGTTTTTTAGTGTGATGAAATACCTACAGATACCTTTATATTCACTAACCTTGTACCCTAAAGGTTGGATTTAATTTTTTTGAAAACGTACTTTTGCATACTTTGTCTACTTTTAAGTAGTATAAAATATAGTAGAACAAAATTTGTAAGTCGCCCAAGTTGGGTAATTATTACTGAAAATTGCATCATGCACCAGAGGTGACATAAACATTTTTTTATCAATTATCTGCATAGACGGTGATAGTATGTCATATGGGTCTTACAAAAGATCCAAAAATATTCCCTATTAATATATCGGGATGGGTCACTTACTAATGTAACTAACAGTTTATTGTGCGTTAACTAAGTCACTTTATTAATGGGTTAAGTAAAGTATACATGGTTCTCCACTAGGGAATTATCATCGAATATCACTTGAATTGTGTAGAATAACATCAGTTACAATAATTCCACTTTGTCCATTATTATTTTTCTGATATCTCAAAAAATAATCCATACTGTCTTGTGTTCATGAATTGTTTACAGGAGGTACTTTTACAGCTTGATGTTTGGCACATCGAATAAGTGTTCATCGGTATGAAATGACTTCAGTTGTGAGACTACTATAAGGGTTATACTCATATATCTTAATATTATAATGTTTTTCAATAGTAATAATAATAGTGGTATTAATAATAATCTGACTTTTACTAAGCAAATGTTTGCATATTTGATTTGAATTCACGCCCTTGTGATAAGGGATAGTGTTACTATCTGTTTGCTCGATATGAATTTGGTCAAACATAATTTTCGTTGACAAGATCTATTGACATCCACTGATTTAACCATTAAGCTAAAACTTCTGTTATGGTTAATTCTATAGATTATATATTTAGGACACTCACTATTAATCTCTATTGTATAATATCCATATGTATTGTCTGAAATTGACGTTCATTATTTATCCGAATTATATTCGTTCTGTAGGAAAATGAAGTAGCTTACGTATTTATATTTATTTTATCTAATAAAGATTGAGAAATCACTGTGTATAGTTTAATCAATTCAGTCAGGTCAGCTACAACGTAGGACCAGGCACATATATTGCATCGGTCCAAGTTGCCATACCTCATTAACACAACAAGATGGATACCGAACTCATAAAAGTAGTTAGTTCAGAGGTAATATATAAAAGAAAGATTACATACAAGGATATAGTACAGGAAGAAAGAATTAGTTCGTAGAAAGAAAGATATGAAGCGATTTTAATCTCTTAGTTTAAAGGAAGACAGAGAGTGTATACACCGACGCCATTGTGATCGATTCTGAGCCATGTCACCAAGAGTCTCCAACCATTCGTTACGATAATCACGCGGACCCCAACCAAGTAGTCTGCATCTATCAACATGGCTCAGACTAGAAGTTAGTGACTTTGTGGACTGATGCCTTGTTTTGGTTTGGCCGCCCCTAACTTTCTTCCAACCATCTCCAACACCGGTTAGCATTGCACGTCGTGGTAATCGTTGTTCAGGCATGCGTAACACCTCTAACAGCACTCAAGTTTAATCAGTTAGCTTTGGATGATGTTAAATTAATTTTTATAATAATCATGGTAATGTATTCATGACTCGGTGTTTACTAATATCTCTTTAAAACTTATATTTCACATTTTGAAAATGTTTGATTTGAGAAAAGATTGTAAAATGTGAAATTTTAGTTCATCCCTAAACTGGCGTCTATGTCAATAATATTGATTGATTTATATAGTTATTACTAAGGGTTTGGATTATCTTGTTCATATACAGGACTGAATTATGATCAGTTTTTGTTGTTATTTATAGATCTTGTGCGCGTTACCTGGAAATAGTCATTTTATTACAGGTTATTTAGAATGAATGGAATGTAGGATCTGTGTTTATTCTGAATTGGGACTAGTCAGCTGGGCGTACCTACATTTCAGTGTTGATATTCACGTTGAAACCGAACCTAGTACCTCATGATTTAAACGCCAATGTGTTGTCAAGTGATTTTCTGAATGTAGATAGAAAGTAACCTGATCAACGGGTATGATGTTTCTATCATTATTAATAATGAATCTACTGGCATTCACAATCCATTTATTCAAAATATAATTACTTATTTGAAGAGATAGAACAACTATATACACTTACCTAAATCAGTGATACTTGCAATTAGAGATAATGCCGCTGATAGTTGTCTATCCCCATGACTTAAATAAGTCATCAAATAAGCCAATCCACCAGCAGGTACTGTTGAACAAATAAATAAACCAAATGCTTGATCGATGTCTAGAACGAAAACCAGTCCAAGACCTAGAGCCATCTGAAATATGAAAGAAACAAAGAAAAACGAGACTTTATTAATAATTACTTTGTATATTTATGCAGCTGCACGAAAGACTTCGTACCCAAACTATTTCATTAAATACAATCCAACTAATGTTTATCTCAACTAATCAATAAAAATAAGATTCACTCGTTAAGCACAGCCTTGTGTACTCAGTTTTAAGCCAAATATAGTAAGTTTTTAATAAACTTAATAAACTAAGTTAAATCAAACTTTTAATTAATTAATTTTATTATTGACATTATGAACCAATCAATGTTAAACCATCATTACGAATTTGGAAGCACTGGATGGTCGTCTCGTCCTAGTATGGGACTCCTCAGCAGTGTGCATCCTCGACTCCGCCTCGCGGGATTCGAACCCAGGACCTATCAGTTTCGCGCGCGAGCGCTTAACCACTGGACTACTAAGTCCTGGGTTCGAATCCCGCGAGACGGGGTCGTGGATGCGCACTGCTGTAAAGTTCTATACCAGGGCGAATCAGCCGTCCAGTGCTTTCAGGTTTTCCATGATGGTCTAGCTTCAATTGACTCATGATCTCAACTATTGAAATTACTAAAATCTACATAAAACCCCTTCTGATAATAAAAAAATAATTATTTAAAATAAAATTATCTTCATGAAAGATTGAGAAAAATCAATTCTATTCTATCAATAGGTTTTTGAGATTGATAAATTCTTGCCGGTGAGAGTTTCTTGTGCTCACTATGAAGTCAAGCTACAACTCAGCGTCTTAAGTGTATATGTATATATATATAGCCATAGTATATGACTTAGGACAAATGTGTACCAGTAACAACGTATCGATCGATCTAAGCTTTTCGTCTTTCCTTTATTATTGCATACTTCAATTTTTATTTCTTTATATTTCTAAACCAATTGTATACTGATCATCATATACATGGTTTAATAGGAAAAAAAGGCTAAAATGAATATGAGTGAAAGATGATCTATGTAAAGTAGAATGAAAACGATCAAATTAAACTGTATGGTAACTAACGGAAATTGTTAACTTTTTTTTTATTATTCACTCTTCTCTAAGACATTTTAAGATACATAAATCTAATTAAGTTATCACTCCCTAGTGAATAAATAAACACACATACAAGTAATAAGTGAATTTCTTTAAATCAACTATTCATATGTTGTTGCTACCTTGTGTGTGTTTGATTTCTTTTACTTCCACTTTTGTTTAAAAATGAATATTACCTGTTTTGAGTACCTCTTGTATTTTTCATAATTTAATGAGTATACAAAAAGTGAATAAGCTGGCTTTTTTTTCTCTCTCATTTAAATGTTGAATTACTAAGGTAACACTTTAGTTCATAGAAAGCAATGCTGAGGTTAGGTGTTGGATATTAGGGCAAATATGATAAAAGGGTTGATGAGATAGTGAATCTTCATCAACTAACATGGTTAGGACATGTACTATGTTTGGCTAACTGCCACTTAACTTTATATCAAGTCTTTGTTAATGTAGAAGTAATTCTGAAGAAGGCTGGGGGCCGTCAAATGAAAATGTAGTATTAGTTTATAATGTCATTAACTGTTGGCCTAAGCCTTGATTGTTAATGAAGAATATTTAGTTGGGGTGCGAAGAATAATCCAAATCTGGTTGTGAAATGGCTCAAAATCGGTCACAGTAGCGCTGATGTATTCCTTCTTTACATTCTTAATATTCATAGTTTTTTCCTCGCACTCATTCTTTCATGTTCTCCTACGTTTATTCATTCTTTTTACCATTCATACTACTATTATTTCTGCACCACTGCTGTTCATCGTGTTAGGTTTATCTTGGCGTGGTGATACAGTGTGGAATCGTATACGGATGCATACTTATACCAAGTTCTACGTTGATTAAGATTGACTGACTTCGGTTGACATATCGAACATTAGCGTCATATTTTATGAAAAAGTTTAATGTTTTTCTCAATGAAATGAAGTGAAAAATATGACTTATTTACCAAAGAAAGGTATATATATCCGGTTTTAAATCGCAGTGTGTGTATGTGTGTCAGGGGAGGTTTTATGATGTTAACTCGTTTTTCAAGTCGATATAGGCGGAGTGCAATTTGACCCTATTATCTTGTGATTGAAAACTAGATGATATATTTTCTAAGCCCCCATCCCATTTGTTATTGAAAAAAATGTCTTTCTATCTCATTAGTGTAGACAGTGCTGCTGTTGTAAATTATCTATGGTTTAGTATAAGGAATCGCATAATAGTCACATAGTTTCATCAAATTTCCATGGTTTTAGTTCCGTATTTTAAAAAAAGATTTATTCGTCAAATAATTAAGATTACCCAACAGGTTGTAGTAGATATTAGACGACAGTTATATTATAGAGTAGTTATCAGGACTGAAATTTATTTTTAAAAAATAACTGTCGTTGGTGAGCCTACTAGTCCGTCATGGCTGTTATCACCTTCTCAAGAAAAAAAATAATGTTCATGTGACTATGAACTGATTTCGACAATTCATGCATATAGAATCAATATGAGGAATTTGTGATGAATGTAGAATTTTCACATTTTCTAATTACGAACTAATCTTAGATAGACCACCATTAAAAACTTGGAAGCATTGAAAGGCCGTTTCGTCCTAGTATGGGATACCTCAGAACAGTGCATATTCACAACCTCGCATCCAGGAATCGGACACAAGATCGTCGTTGGGTATTGGCTCAGCGATCTGGAGGTTAAGTGTTCGCACGAGAGATAGAAGATCTAGGGTTTGACTTCGCGATGTGGGTTGTGGGTATAAACTTCTGATGACTCCTATACTAAGAAGAAACGTTCATACAATGTTGCTATATCTTTAATGATGGTCTAACTAAAATCAGTTCGTCATTTAGACTGAGAATATGTAAATAATGTTAGAAGTTGATTTTCATCATGAATTAATGTTGACTAAACAACCACTAATCACCATAGGGCATTAAACAGTTGCTTTTTACATATTAGTTTAAGACCACACTAAGAAGATGAAATCCAAGACCTTGACAATTTCTCAAACAGAATAATGGTTCTATAGACTAATCGCTTCAATATCGACATGGTCGAATTTCACCAATCAAATGGCTTCTCACAAAATATTTAATCCTCAAAGCTACTGATTAGCAAACACATGAATAATATCAATATGGAGGATTTATGTTGATTGTTCAGTTTGAGGTTTGTTAGAAAAACTAACAAATTATATCGCGGTAGTACTCATGGTAACCGATCTACGATGAAAAACAAGATGAATGTTTTATCTTTTTTGAAATTTGTCAATTTATTTTTAATGCATATCAGAGTTTATTCATATTCCTATTGAGATAAACCTATCGGACCGAAACCGTTAATAAATTAGTGAATAACGTTAGTCATTTCTAGTGCCCACAGTAAGTTTGATCTGTCAGAATGACATTTTTATTTATTTCCAAAACAGTAGATCACTATGTCAAAAGTAGGCTGAATATATTCGGTTTTTTTTTTAAAAAAAGTAACAGATAACTGCAAGTTTTTATATTGATAAATACTACCCCATAAATATTGGTTATTTTGAATCGTTAGCGTCAAGTGTTATGGGTTTTTTGCGGTGTTATCTGTTAGGTATGCTGAGGAATATATCAATCATTATCATGCTAAGTCTAATGATGTCCTTGGACTCTAAATGGGCATTCCCTAATGGCCATCATTTATTTCACTCGTTAAATATTGTACAGATGTTGTTTTCTGTTTTTATGGTACGATGTGGTCTGTTTGGTTGGTATATAAACAGAGTATGTTTGAAATATAACGATTCATAACTCAGAGGCTGTGACTTGCGTTCTAGACTCAACTGGCTGGGCTAGACAGGGAAGCGGGACTAATCAGCACACTAGATCGTTCACTACGTGTTTTCCGTGTCACTGTAATCGATCGATAAAACGCTGAGCATCTAACCTGCAGTCCGCCCGTTACAACATTATCCTCTCTCAGTTTAGCTGTGATGCTTTCGTTTTCTTTCTATACACCATCGTCACCATCAGTCCATACTTTAAAAAAGAAGTAAGCTATTCAAATGTTTCTACAGTTAATGACGAACTTATTCTGTCGATATGTAATTTGACTGATTGTTGTTTATCGTTGGTACTATTAGTTTGTCCATATATTTTTTGTTGACTGCCTTCTTCCTTGATCTGATCATTGACTTAGCTTAGAAAGTTAATGAAAGTCTCACAATTAAAGCCATTTATTTTAGATCACACAACATTTGAAATCTTTGTTCTTAGTTCCTTATCTTCTCCATCATTTTAAAGTTACAAGTGATAGGTTTAGATGAAATACTGCGAAACACTAAAAGTCACTGTGATATATATATTCCTAAAAGTAAAATTATTTGCCTTGACTAAATGAAGCTTTATCTAACTGTATTTTTAACTGAACTATATTTGTTTGTCAAATACCATTCTAGTTCAGATGTAAGGTGATTGAAGGCAGTCTATAGATAACCCTGCTTAACCTAGGTTTCATGTTATTTGGCACATGTTAGCAAGGTGTACCTGCTGTCTTGAAAAAAAACCCTGATGGTTTCTGGTGGACTCGACCCTGTCGTACCCAACTTTATAATCGACTACATCCAACTATACCACCCTACATCTCAACAGAGCGTTTGTGATTTCAAGTCCCTTAAAGGAAGGAGTCGATATGACATGACATTAATCACTACTCAGTAACTAATTGTAAACTGTTCTAATTCATTTATTTGTCCCTCATCATCCCTCATTGATTTCTACATAATATTTTCATTTCATTTCTGTTTTGTATCTGTTGATGACTAACATAAGCCTTTGTTTCAATAAAAGGCTATTTGAATCACCTCTGAATGGTAAGATGATGTAGACAGGCTTTTTGTCTACCAAGACTACAGTAGGTCTCACTGTACTATGGACTTTCCATCTATTTATAAATTTCAGAGGATAGTCATTTTCTATTAATGTTTTATTTATCAACTTAACATCATCATCATCAATGGCGTGGTTTGATAAGGTGCCTATTCAACAGGCTTGATCGTATTTGTACAAATGACGCCATTGATGATGATGTTAAGTTACTAAATAAAACATTAATGGATAAGGGCTATCCTCTGAAGTTCATAATTAGATGGAAAGTTCATAGTACTGTTGGGGACGATAGATCCCCAAAACTCATATTTTGTAATTTCATCTTATCGATTAAATGTTTAGATACCACCAATCGACGAACTTATTGATTAATGTTTAAAGAGATTTCCATTTCAATATCGATTACAAATATTTGTATAAATACGCTTGGTTTGTGTGCCTGATTGACCTGGTATCTGCTGGTTACCTGTAGAATACACTTTCTACGCCTTACCAAGACTTCTTGATCGCGTTAGCTGAGTCGGGGACAACGAACCAGAATAGTCTATCGAGATTCTGAATCCCTTGATCCGATCGATAAATCACTGCCCTCTAATCGGTGGCCCTTTGAATTATAACAAGTACAGTGAGACGTACTGTAGCCTTGGTAGAGAAAAAGTCTGTCTACATCACCTTCAGTCAGTCAGTCAGTAACAACGTAGAACTTCGTACGTACGTACATCAGTTCGAGTTGCCACATCACATTAGCACAGAGATGCCGTGGTCGATTCAAATCCCGTAGTGGTAGAGGTAGTGAGAGTAGTATAAGCAGTAATCGGGAAGATTAGGCTACATCACCTTACCATTCAGAGGTGATTCAAATAGTCTTTTGTATTTGTTTAAGTAACCCCCTCCCTCCACACTAACATGTATATTCATAATTTCATTTATTTCTAATTTGATTACTGTACTATTTAGAAAATAAATGAAAGTTAACTTACTTTTTTTTGTCTATATAGTACAATATTAAAAGTTCATTTATATGTGTTATCTGTCAAATGTGTCATTTTTTTTGTTTGTTTTTCAACCGAGTTTCTGTCAAGACTTCAATTTTTATTTCTTTCCTTCCTTTCTTATTGATTAGTTAAATTATTTCTATTTATGTGTAGTATACATGTTTTTGTGCATATACAATATGGATACAAATTTTTGTTGTTGTTGTTGTTGTTATCGCAACAAAATCCTATAAAATTTAACTAATCAAATAATTAGGATACGAACTAGCCACTTTGCAGTTTTATGATAAGGCGAATTATACATATCTAAAATTAGGCGATGAGGAAGACCTGTCTTGTGAACTTTAGGTAAACCATATAGTCGCGGTGTGTATGTCAGGAGTAAGAATACCTTTATTTTTTAATTCCTTCAGTGAGTTAGTCAGCAATTTTTCTGCCTTCATATTTAAGTCCTTAACGTCGTTGAGTTTCTGAAATTTTGTCGGATCATTCAAAATCACTTTCATTTTATTAATGTAATCAGCTTTGTTCATAAAAACTAGCCCCCTCTTTGTCCGGCTTGCTTATGATAATAATTTTTGATCGTCTATTCATATGGTTATTTTACATTTTATAACAAAGAATTTGTTATCAGAATGGGTTTTGTGGAGATTTTTAGAAATTTCACAGGTTGAAATCATCAGTCGATTGAAGGTAGACCACCATGGAAAACCTGGAAGCACTGGACGGCCGTTTCGTCCTAGTATGGGAATCCTCAGCATTGGTCTAGCTTCAATTGACTCATGATTTCAACCTGTAAAATAATTTATTGATTCATTATTAAGATTAATGTATAGAATAGAATGAATGTCTTGAATTTACAATCTCTGAAATTGTAGGTTTAAGTATTTTTTTATCTTATAACATTGAATATTTACTTAAAATCAACTCCATGTTCAGATGAACTATATAAATGATGGGGATAAGTAGTTTATATGATCAAATTTAAAACATTGTATTGTAGTTTTATTAACTCTCGATTTGAACACCGATTACCACAACGTGCAATGCTGACTAGTGTTGGAGATGGTTGGAAGAATGTTAGGGGCGGTCAAACCCAAACGTGGCATCAGTCATTGAAGTCATTAACTTCTAGTCTGAGCCATGTTAGTAGATGTAGACTATCGTAACCAATGGTTGGAGACTGTTGGTGACATGGCTCAGAATCGATCACAATGGCGTCGGTGTATGCCCTTTCTGTCTTCCTTTAAACTAAGAGAATAAACTCGCTTCATATCTTTCTTTCTACGAACTAATTCTTTCTTCCTGTACTGTATCCTTATATGCAATCTTTCTCCTATATATTACCACCTTTGACCTAACCACTCCTATGAATCCGGCGTTCATCTTGCTGTGCTAATGAGATATGGCAACTTGGACCGATTCATATATGTGCCTGGTCCTACGATGTAGCTGACTGACTGAAAAACCTCAATCCATTGATTCTAGTTCAACGTGATTCAATAATTCCACTTAATTTTCGATAATAAAATGCATGGCATCAAGATGAGCATATTGCTTGTGTACTTAGTGACGATTAAATTAGGTTAAGTTAAAATGAACGAAAGAATACTTCTAGTATTTATCAACACCTCACCATTATTGGATCATTAAATGTATAGATAAAGTATCATGACTAAACACTAAATCAGTACACTACTGGTAACGTTTATTTTCTAGTTAGTTTAAATATTTTTCATGTTAATGTTGAGTTTTTTCTTTCATTCTTGAGCTGTTAACAAGTTTAGTAACTGAATGTTGTATGTTTCTTTTGTTTATGTTGGGATAAGTACTGACTGAATGGAATGGTGATATAGAATTGAGGCGGAATAATTCTTCAGTTTATATTCTCGAATTTGTTTTTTTGTGTGTGATTAATTTGTTGAGTAAATTTAACTTAACGATTATCCTTCATAATAGAAGATAAATATCGGAATAAGTCTTCATTACAGTATTTCTTTTATATTTCTAGTAAAAATGTAGTAGTTTATAACGAAATAAGTACTTAAAATTACTATCAGAAGGGTTCTTTTGGAGATTTTAGTAATTTCAATAGTTGAAATCATCGTTGGATGCCGACTCAGTAGTCTAATGTTTAAGCGCTCGGGCGCGAGACTGATAGGTCCTGGGTTTGAATCTCGCGGGGGGCGGGATCGTGGATGTGTACTGCTGAGGAGTCCCATACTAAGACGAAACGGCCATCCAGTGCTTCCAGGTTTTCCATGGTGGTCTAGCTTCAATTGACTCATCATTTCAACTTAAAATTACATCCATTTTTTGTGATTTCAAGCAGTTGAAACGTTAATGGACAAAAAGTTGTACCCTGTTTACTGATAACTGTCTACCGGTTATGTTGGTAAACTCATCTTTTTTTTTACGAAATCTTAAGTCATATCTATCATTCTAGTAGCCAGAATAACGAACTATTTACTAATAATGCTTTAACTGAATCTATATTGAAAAACTCTAATGGGATTTTGAATAGTAATAAGTGAGGAGTGCATTTTAGTACAGACTAAAACCTGCTATTCAGTAAACTGATTTGGATCTGGAAGCATTGTAGCTTAGATGGGGCGCTACTCCAAGATATGATGAATTAAATTTCATGGTTACATTTGACTATTGATAAATTTTAGAAGCCATTAAGGAACACCATTTGTTTACACTTAGTGACTGAAAATATAGTTTAATTAGACATTTTGTTTATTTCTGAAGGGTATCAAGAAATACGATTAAATATATCTGGACATCCATAAAATACACATTGCAACTCAATAACGGAATAAAATTTTATGTTCTCTGCTTTGAGTTATACATTTTTTGTCAGGTTTATTGATACTATCCAGCTTCTTAGACTGAAGTAAGTGAATTGGAGTTCGAACTTACAACTGATGCATTTGGCTTTTCTGGGGGATCACTCCCTCAGCCATTCACCTAGAGGTCTTATCTATAAGGCAATGCAGCATTGTTAAGATATACTGTTCTATGTTACCTGGTAACGTCATCCGTTCCCACCGCTTTGAAACCAAAGTTATTTAACTCCCTTGGCTGAACCATCTGTATACATAAACACAATTTTGTCGCCGAAATTCTACTTTTCGTGCTCTGAATTTTGTAAAAAAAACACGACGTGTGAATGCAGCTAGTGAACATTTTGAGAATAAGAGCGAACTTTCTCTACTGTCGATTGTACTAGTTTAATTTGGAAACGTATATAGAAGTGGTCCCCGAACCACATCAGTAGGGGAAAAAAGCCAGTAACTCAATTTATTTTATCCTTACTTTCCTAGCTAAAAATGTTTACTATCAAATATAACTCATATGATTCGTTCACACACACACACACACAGAGATTAGCACCACCTACCATTGGTATTATAATCAGTTGACAAAATAAACCGGTCAATATAGCTTTTGGTTCATGTAATTGTTCTCTAATCATAATTGGATCATTACAACAACCGACAGATAATGCAAGCATAAAAGCAATTATTGCTGAACTCCAATCAGATACAATATAAAATTTCTGTGGTCTTAATAATACTGTTAACCATAAATAATTTTTCCATACACCATGACTTTCGTCATCCTGTATTAAACTATTATTGTTACTATTCAACTCTTCTATTAATTTGTTATAATAATTCACTTGTTGTTTTGGTACATAAATTTTGGCTTCAGTAATTTTAATTTGTGTATGATCTTGTATTGTAACAGTATATCCTTTATTATTATTTAATTGATATAATGTTTCTTCTTGTAATTGTATTTGATGTTGTCTCATACTTTCTGGACTAGTGATTGTTGTTGTCACTGTTGTTGTCGCTGTTGTCGTCGCTGTTGAATGATTCTGTGGATGATAATGTTCATCAATGATATTTAATGAATCAGTTAATTTTGTCAATGATTCAATATGTTTTCTTGATGTACTATTTAACCAAATTAATGAAGTAGTAATTTGACTATGACCTAAATTCTCTGCATGTATATAAAATCCATTAGTTGTATTACATTTTATCTCTAAATATAAAGTAATACATAGAGAATTATTATGATTAATATAAGTAGTACTATCAGTAGTATTTTCACAATGATACAAATGAATATTAGAATGTATTCTCTTAGAAAGTGATAAAGCAATCACATAACCATTGGAAGATGTAATTTTATACAATAAAGTTGTTGCCGTCTTATTATTATTATTATTATCATCTATTGACGATTGATTAATCCCTACTGTTTGACTGATAGATTGAGCTAATTGTGTTTTAATAATTTGTTTCCATTGTTCAGTATATTTACAACAACATGTACATGTTAATTCAATCCATTGATATGCACCTACACTTAATATCGGTGATTGAGAAGAATGTTTAAATATTGTATCTTCTTTATGTTGAATATCTGGTTTCAAACCTAAATCAATATGATAATCCACTGTACAATTAAGTGGTCTAAATAGATCTGATGATGATGTGGTGGTAGTGGTGGTGGTGGTGTTCATAATTGGTTGTTGTTGTTGTTGATGATGCTGATGATGATGTAATGATGTATTACAATTTGAAATAATACAATAATAGAAGATAATCATATTAAAAAAAGATGAATTAACTTTCATTGAATTAATCACCATGATCATTACAATATAAACTTTGATATTATTGAATAAATTATGTTAAAATATTAAAGTAGCCCAAGTAACAGGATCATAAGTAATGAGAATACTTTGTAAGTGAAGTGAATATTCTACTTTATAGTTGATATATACACATAATAGTGCATATATTTAATCTATATATATTGGATTTCTTGTACTCTAGAGAAATGGGTTTGAAGAGAGATAGATTAAACAATACATATCCAATAATCATAATAATAGTAGTATATTTCCCATAGTTTTGTATGGTTATCTGTTAATCAATATTTACAGTTTAATACTTGGGCTATTAACCCCTAACTCTTATTACATTCTATGTAGATCAATGATTGTGTACATTATCAATAATTTATATATAGATATAGATAGATATGTTTATTTTAATATGTAAAATTTGTAAGTTCCATTCGAACAAATAGAATCATCGGTATGTTTTACTATCATGGAAACATGTTGTTCTTTTAGAAATATGAATGAAATAAAATTCATTTATAAATGAGTTGTGAAATGTTGACACTAGTTGTAGAGTGGAATTTCCCAATCAAATATTAAATTTGTTTGATAGTATTCCTTCCGTAATCACTGTAGTGATCCATCATCATATGTATCATATTCCAATATCAGCCAATCAGTTTGTTATTTGTATTTTTGTGTACCCTTCAAAAAATATATTTGATAGGTTCATCATTGTATGTCCAACTGGACAATGGTAGATAATTTTGTTTGTTGTTGAGGGAAATATCAAGAATACAGACATACACATATATACCTATACCTATCTATGCTTATTTATGCACAATTTTGATCATGTTTTTAAAATGGTTATAGTGATCCCATCGATCTAGAATGCATATGTCCTTGGAAAAGTGATGACTATAGTTAGTGTGAATCTGGTAAGTTTTTTTTGTAGCAACGTTTAGTCTTACTCAAATAGTGAATAAGTAATCAAAAGCGGTGTTACTCAATGGAGTAACATTTGTGCTTGATAAAATAGCATTTTGTTGATGATGTATCTAAACTCAGGATGTAACTCCTTGTTTGTTATCAAGATACCATTAAAATCAAAGTGTCTATGTACATGTCTTAAATATAAACCTGGGTTCGAGTCTCGGTCGGAAGTCGTGAACACACACTGCTGAAGAGTCCCATAATGGGGTGAAACGACTGTCGAGTGCTTTCAGGCTTTCATTGGTTGTCTAACTCAGATCGGTTCATGATTTCAGTGAAATTTAATAGCTTCGACAGCCCCATACTGACAATACAAACTAATGTTCGGTGTGTTTGATGTGCTTGATCTGCGCTATTCAGTGATAAACTGTAGTCGGCGCTTCGTGTTGCCTGCTGGATTCATACATCATTGGGATTTATTTAATAACGGTTATCAGGGTGATTGATATACGAAGCCCAAGGTATTACAGACTAACTGGTCAATAATAGTGCTTAAAATAGTTTTGAATTCTCGATGAAAGCTATACTCATATCTAAATAATGTATAATCTAATCAGTGGTAAGGACCGGTAGTCACGGCTTAGGTTGATCGATAGAATTCGATTGGAAACTACTGAGTAATCAGTTAATGCATTTATTAACTTTGAGTCTTATGCAGATCACATGTATGAGGTAATGAATTTTTATCAACTGAAGTTTCAGGGATATTACTGCATATGGCCAATCTAAGTCGATGGGCGGTGTTTCCTGATATAGAAGTTGAAAGAAAGCTAGAGTGCGGCCAAATCAAAACACGGCGTTAGTCATTATCCGTTAAACTGAACCATGCGGACAAGTGCAAAATACCTGGTTAGAGTTCATGCAATAGTCGTAACCAGTGATTAGTGACTTTGGATAACATGGCTCAGGAGTGGTTGGAATTGTGTATTCACTCTTTGACTATACTTTAATCCTAAGCTCGTAAATTATTTTATAGTTTTTTCTATTTCACGGACTCATTGTCTCGAATTACATGATTTATGCTTAACATTTTCTAGTACCACTATAACTTACTATTTCTACTATTTCGGGGTTCGCATTTACGATTTTTTTTTCACTGTACTAATACAGTATGGCAACTTGAACTAATCCACATATATGCCCGGTTCTACGTTATGAATGACTAGTTGATTGACTATGTCTTATTCATTATTATTAAATAAATTTTATAACATGTTTTGCTGTATCAGATTACTTATCGTTGTGAAATTCACTTAAAATATAACCCCTGATTGATATTTCTTCTTGTAGTAATGCGACTTAATCGTCCAACATTTGTTATACAACGTTGTGAACCAACTGAACTTTATCTGGATGACATAGCAGGGTGCTTAACAGCATCTGACGCAAGTATTCGTGGAGACCTTGATGGTATTGCGTTAAATCTTTTATCTACTGGTAATATACCTCCCTCTTCAAATTCTCATGAATCTCCTAACTATGATCATATATTAAATAATGACAGTAAAGATAATTATAATTATATACAACCAAAAGTTGGTGGATATACTGAACTGCTAAGTTTAACTCATTCGTTTGGGTAAGTATAGAATTTCAAGAGATAAACTAACAATACTTTTCAAAATTTGCAATACTAAGCGACTATCCATTAAGATTAAGAAAATTATTACTTTTTATTATTTTCGAAATTATTAGTTTAAGGGTCAACATTTCCAGTTGAAACTATAAGAAATTCTCATAGTTTTTACATTTACTACAAATGACTGTAAAAGTTGTTTAAAATTGCATGACGTTGAATACCTTCTCTTCCATTTTGAATCCCTTATAGCACAGCACACTGATAACCGCTTGCAAATACACTGCTACAAACACACATCTCTTGTTCTCAGTTGCTTGTTGTTACGATAACTGAACTCGAAAATATTTGTTATCTGTATTTATCTACGTGTGCATATTTTGCTGCCTGAGGACGAATTCCTCGAGATATGAATAAGGCTTCTACTTGTGCGAACCAAACTCTTAAATTATTAGCTCCTTATGCTGGGAATCTGAATTGAAGTATTGTATTAACTGCGCTTAAAATGGGGTCAGACCAGTTGGGTAATGAAGTAGGAGCGTTTATAGGGGACCTTCAATGTCACTAAGGTTATTAGGAGAGTACATTAAATAAAAAATAAACTAGCGAGTCAGATAAAATAAACAATATCACAAACAGAATAAACATCGGCCTCACCAGATAATTGTGGTGGACCCAAAATTATATTAACTCCAAAAATGATAATAAAGTTATTACGTCCAAAAATTAATTTTTTAATATATTAAATATAATTTATAAACAAGGAAAAGTTACAAGACGTTACTTAAATTGGCAGGCCATGCCGTATTCGAGCTGCATTTGGCATAATAATCCACAATTATACGTGATAATTCCAATAAAGGTTGTTATAATTCCAGCGGTATAGCCAGATGGGATATTTAATGGAAATATGACTGTGGTCTATAAATGTAGGTAACAAGTATTTTGGAGGTCAGTTATCGTAACAACAAGCAACTGAGAACAAGAGATGTGTGTTTGTAGCAGTGTATTTGCAAGCGGTTATCAGTGTGCTGTGCTATAAGGGATTCAAAATGGAAGAGAAGGTATTCAACGTCATGCAATTTTAAACAACTTTTACAGTCATTTGTAGTAAATGTACAAACTATGAGAATTTCTTAAAGTTTCAACTGGAAATGTTGACCCCTAAACTAATTAATTGACCCATAATACCTTTTTGCACTAGATTCATTCATCAATTTGGCCACAGAGCATTTTTACATTATCAGTCAGTCAGCTACAACGTAGGACCAGGCACATATGTGCATCGGTCCAGGTTGCCATACCGCATCAACACAACAAGATGAACACCGGATTCATAGGACTGGTTAGGTCAAAGGTGGTAATATATAAGAGAAAGATTGCATATAGAGATATAGTACGGGAAGAAAGAATTAGTTCGTAGAAAGAAAGATATGAAACGATTTTAATCTCTTAGTTTAAGGGAAGACAGAGAGTGTATACACCTGCGCCATTGTGATCGATTCTGAGCCATGTCACCAAGAGTCTCCAACCATTCGTTACGATAATCACGCGGACCTCAACCAAGTAGTCTGCATCTACCAACATGGCTCAGACTAGATGTTAGTGACTTTGTGGACTGATGCCTTGTTTTGGTTTGGCCACCCCTAACTTTCTTCCAACCATCTCCAACACCGGTTAGCATTGCACGTCGTGGTAATCGGTGTTCAGGCATACGTAACACGTGGCCCAACCATCTCAGTCGATGAAGATTCATAACCTAATCAACTGATTTACCATCATTTCCTAATACCCTGCGTCTCACCTCACTATTACTTACCCGGTGATGTTAGTTTATTACGAAAAATCTAACCTCAAAGCCCCTATTACACTAATAAATATCTAACTCTATCTGGAAACAATATGACATAGATGAAAAATCTATTTGGTTCTTTTTAAGAGTTTAGGAAAACGGATAATCTATCGTCACAAGGATAAGTTTCTATATCATCTTTTTTTTTCTCAATCTACTGACAGATTAATCTCTCTATACTTTGTTCCCCTTCCCCTTCCCCCCTCATAAACTACTCATTTACAAAGATTTTTCTGAATGGTTAAAAAACTAATTAAAAATGAATCGCCCTTATTTTAAGTTCATCTCACCCGGAATACAAATGATAATGATAATTAATTGAGAAACAAAAACAAAACTATCATTCCCATCTTATCTGTTTTTATTTATTTTATAGTACTATTTATTTGGGTGAAACATTCTCGGCACATAT
The DNA here is from genome assembly GCA_944470425.2 of Schistosoma bovis. Lineage (NCBI taxonomy): Eukaryota > Metazoa > Platyhelminthes > Trematoda > Strigeidida > Schistosomatidae > Schistosoma > Schistosoma bovis. Next base: position 22,289,523 of record OX103958.1, on the reverse strand, counting down.
AAATTTACATAATGAAAGTAATCAAATTTGTTACAATGTTGAATTAAAAGTAAGTATGGGGATTTGTGAAGATTATAGTATTTTCATAGTTGAATTCATAAGTCCGATCTAAGCTAGATTACCATTGAAAACTTGGAAGCATTAGACAATTGTTTTATCTTATTTTATTTATTTTATTTGAACACATAAATATTGGTACAAGGGGGCATCAAATATATATGCGCCACACAAAACAACGAGAATGGGAAGAGAAAAAAAGGAAGGTAAGGAGAGTAACAAAAAAGAACAATCACGAACAGATTAGTGTAAGGTAGTGTAATAATAATAATAATAATAATAATAATAATAATAAAAATGGGGGAGACGGAAAGGTACAACCAGAAGAAACCCTTCAGTTAAGGAAGATACAACCACTTTTGTTATGAAGAAAGTAAAAGAAGGTTACAGCAGGATCGCCACTGGCTTCTATTCTGAGCCATATCTGATAACGTCTCTAGCCACTGTGTTGCACCATCTCTCGGACCCCAACTAGGGAGTCGTGAAGGACCGACAGAAACCAGTCCTTTGCAGCTTTATTTCATGCCACGACACCGTGTCATGCACTGACCACCTCTCCGCTTCTTCCAACCAGTCCCAGCGTCCGCAAATAATTCACGACGTGGAATTCTCTGGGACGACATTCGTAGAACATGTCCAAGCCACCGAAGTCGATGTTTCAAGATGGTGACATCGATTGCATTATCATCTCTGTGCCCGAACACACGATGCCGAACCTCTGCATTACTGATATGGTGTTGCCACTGAATGTCAGCAATCCTTTGGAGACAGCGATGATCGGACACAGAAAGTCGTCTAACGTCCTCAACTCGGAGAGGCCAGGTTTCACAAGCATAGAGCAGAACTGCTCTTACTGACGAATTGTAGATCCGACCTTTTACAGCCAGACTAACATCACGAAGGCACCAAAGGTGGCCCAGATTGGCATAAGCCGCTCTGGCTTTCACTATACGTGCATTGATCTCATCACTCACACCCCCACTAGCACTTATGCAGCTACCCAGATACACGAACTTCTCGACTACCTCTATCTGCTCACCATCCAGGGTGATTACAGGATTAGAATCCTGCCAGTCTTGTAGAAGTACTTTGCACTTCGAAGGTGCAAAGCACATACCATACCTACGGACACTGATTGCCAACCGATTAAGTGTGGATTGCATGCCTTGGGCATTATCACACTGTAAGACAATATCATCTGCATACTCAAGGTCGAGAAGTCTTTCTCCAGGCAACAGATCCACACCACTATTACTTACATCCATCAGAGCTGTTTCTAGAATGTCATCGATGGCAAAGTTGAAGAGGAATGGTGATATTGGGCAATTCTGCCTAACCCCACTGCTCGAATGGAACAATGGAGAGAGGTAGTTGTATGCCCTCACACTCCCTGAGGTGTTTGTATATAGGGCTTTTAGGATGTTAATAAACTTCTCCGGCACACCCTTCTTCAATAGACAATCCCAGGATTTGATTTTCCTCATTGTGTTGCGATTAAAACCTGTAATTAACCAGTCTTCATTGCGTTATGTACATCCTCGGCAGATCCTTCGCAATATAGTATGTAATTATTACTTTTTTTATAGGTTTGGATTACAAATGGGAATAGGGTAGAGGAAGCGCGTTTCGTTTTGTTCTTAGAACTCATCGCCTGTATCTACATTTATCCTAGTGTTGATGTTCAAATTAAGACTCGAAGCTAGAACAAGTCTCGCTTCCTGTATTACACCATCATTTACAACCATCTCTAACTTGAGACGGCTTCTAAAATCGCTGAATGTGTAATAATTTCATGATTAGATAATCTTAGGGAATTAAAAACCTAGGAAAGTTATGTAAACCGTATGCTTTTTCTGGAATGTATGAATTATAAACTAACCCTCCTTTATTTGTTAATGTCTGTTATAATTACTGATGATCCATAGTTTTTCGCTTCATCTAAATCTTGAATAATTTTTGTTACTTGTACTGTTGTTTATCTCTCCCAGTTAATATTTTTCAACTGTTTTGACTGATTCTTTACGGCCGGTTGGGTTAGTTCTTTATGGTTCGAACTACATTGTTATATATATATATATATGCTAGGCTCCACGTTGCTTATAATTACGTGATTTACTGAAACAACTTGACTATTCTTGAGATGTCACATTATATATTAACGATACTAAATCTTCATGGAAGTAGATACGAGGAAAAACTTATGTTGTGATTCTAACAGTTTACCCAATCTAAATGAGCCTAAATGTAACTTTAATTTCATTGAGGTCTTTTTCAATACATCTATGATACAAGACTTCTCTTTTATCAAGTCATGTAGGCAGACAGTAGGGAATTATTGTTGAATTGTTGTGTATTGATTATCCTGTCTATCTAATCCTTATAGAACTCGTTTCGTATTTGGCGTGTTTAACAAACTCTTGGTATTCAAGATTATCGAAATCAGTTACAATTAACAACAGTAATTGGCCAAGTTTACTCAATACATTTATAGAAGAGATTAAAGAGAATTGATTTTCTGAATAGATTCTTGCATATAGATAGATGTCTTTATAATATCTTGGAGAGTGTAATAAAAGAATGCTAACGTATTAAAATAGCCATGAGCTAACATGAGGAAAGCGTTTTACATAGTAATGAAACTTAGAGAAAGTTTCACATAAAGATGAATTTTTACGGATAGAACAGGAATTCAAATTCATTACGTAATAAAAATTATTTTCAAAGTTTTCAATATTGTAGACAAGATTATACTTTTGAACTATTAGTATCGTGTCATGTTTTTTTCCTCAAGGTTTTTGACAATTCACATGCTACTATCCTGAATTCCACTTTTTTGTTCTTGTTAAGATTCAGTCTGTACTACTAATTTATGCTCTACTGTATATAAGATAGCAACCGATGGTTAGAGACCTTGAATGATATGGCTCAAAATCGTTTGCAATGACGCAGATGCATCCATTCTTTGTGTTCTCCCAAATTCTAATCTCCTGATTCCTCCTTGTCTCTTTTTTTCTCTTTCCAAATTTATTTCACTGGGTCATACTCTTTAAATAACATCTTCAAACCTTAATCTTCCCGATTAATGCTTATACTCTTACTCTTACCTCTACCACTGTGGGATTTGAATCGACAACTGAATCTCTGGGCTAATGTGGTGTGGCAACTCGAACTGACGTACGTACGTACGAAGTTTTACGTTGGTACTGACTGACTACTGTATATAAATTTAAAGAAATATTTTAATGATATTAATTTCAGTTGAACTTTCTTTAATGGAGATTCCTAAGAATGTATCCACTTACCGATCGAGAATGAGTATAAAACAATCCTCTTCATCTATTTTATTATATGTTTATTTTCTTAAATAATTGACAAAAAATTGAAGCAGCCCTAATGAAAAATATTGATTACTGGTGTTGAAGTGCACATTTACACATAACAGCAGTGTATTCTTCTCATCTACAGACATCTTATGATGTTATATTACTGTGTATATTTAGCATTGAATTCTTTTAATCACAGTTTTTGAATTAAAGTTTCAGTAAATACGTAGAACCAGCAATTATTGATCTTTAATATTTGATTAGTTTGATGTCATTTTTCTTCATTTCAATACTCTATGGTCTAAAATTTTTAATGTTAGATTGACTGTTAGTCGAAGCAAGGATAGTATTTTCCGTAAGTATTGTCATTTCATTCTGTTTGTGTGTGGGCTGCGATACTGCCCGGGTGCCCAGACCGAAGCAAGTGGTTTTCTTAGGGGGCCACACCCGGAGCCCTCGTCCTTAAGGTCTGACCCACAAGGCAGTGGAGCATCGTGAGGAGGTGCAGTCCCATGGTAGCCGATGACCAACGATTGGTTCATACGCCATTTGTTCCCGCAGGATACTGGAGCCCATGTGCACCATCGGTTTGGGATCCGGTTAAAGCGCCGGGCATTCGCTTTTCGTCCTCATTTTCGTAAGCAACACCCCCGTCACGAGAAGGCAGTGAGTAGGACTTTCCTGGCAGAGGCTGTATACGCAAGGCCGTGTGAGAGCGTTTCGAGAGGGAGGGCGGGCCCTCTCCACTCTCGGCCATACCAGGGCATTCGGGGGTTGTATCTTCCTTAACTGAAAGATTTCTTCTGATTGTACCTTTCCGTTCCCTCCATTATTATTATTATTAATATTACTATTATTATTATTATCATTATTACTATTATTACATCACCTTACACTAATCTATTCGTTATTGTTCTTTTTTTCTTTCTCTTCGAATTCTCTTTGTTTTGTGTGGCGCATATGTATTTGGTGCCCTCTTGTACCAATATTTATGTGTTCAAATAAATAAATAAAAAAAAATAAATAATACTAGATTTATAGCCCAGTAATTAAAACATAAATTGAAATCTCACTCCACCTATTTTAGTTTGAGGAATTGGATAAGATCTTTGATCGTTCGTACAATTAAAGTTTAGATCATATCTCACATACATCAATCTCAATCTCTAGTACTTGAGTCAATTATACTGGGTAGTGGTTATATGTATAATATATAACAGCTCACGTGAAATTGAGTTCGTTCAAAATTAATTCTAATATGTCATTTTGTTAACTTATTAACGAATTGAGTCATCCTTATAACAACAACTTATCTATACCATTGCATCTTTATTACTGTTGCGAATGTATGAACATGTATGATTGAGCATTGCCTACTGCCCACGCATTTACTCAGGCTGCTAACCTTACTATTAACCGCTCAATGGATTCATCCATTTCACTATGTATATATATTTCCATGTTATTCATGTTTATTGCTCTCTCTCGCTTAATAGTACTCGCTTACTCGTATTCGATTCGCTAACTCACTCGCTCGCTTGCTTGCCTGCTTGCCTTTCGGCACAACTCTTCTATGCTTGTTTAACGCATCTGTAATTTAGGATATCTGTGTGTGATCCCTTAATAAACGTAATCAAAGCTTCGTATTCGCCTTCTGATTAGTATACCGTTGGGGCGTTATATAGGACGGTTATCAAGACGAACTGTATACGAAGTTTGAGAATTATATCGAATACCGGCCACCACAAATAAATTCAATTAGTTATCATTGAAATAAAACACAATTTATATTTTTATCGTTTTTCTTCAGAAGGCATTTTATAGATTTCACATTCTACACTTTTTATATATTTTTATTGTTTTTTACATTTATGAGTAGACTTTTACAGGTAAACTTCTAAGTGTTAAGTCAATTTAATGACTTTGCACCGAAGTATTCACGATTTATAGATTGTACTAATATAGAATTACTTTTCTATATTCTTTACTAAAACAGATACCTTTTTTATAATTTAGTGTTTTGTTTTGATTATACTCTTCTTTCAATTCATTTATAACGCAATAATGATGCACTGAAAGGTACTCCGTTCTTTCCTCCTGTGTATTTTAATGTGAATACAGTGGTTCTGAGTGCTGTTAGAGGTATGAGGGCGATTATCACTTCCCGGTTGCCCACATCGTGGAAGGGTTCTTCTGGAAACACCTGAAAAGGGAATTGGATTAGAGATGGTCTTAGTGACCTGAGAGCGTGACCGCAGTGCTCAAGGGACAACTGCTTGAGGTCGGTCACACACGACCTTTTTATGAGTAATTTTTGTGTTAGCTCCGTACTTGTTGAGATCTTACCGCCGGAGACGGATATCCGTGGTATAAGGTGAAGTGTGCATTTTTAGGGTCGACCTTTCTAACTCCACCCCTCCTTGTGGGAAGGCAACATCTCTGTCATGCTGGTTGTCTGGAGGAAACGCCTAACTGCCGTCACACCTCTGTACAGTCAGCAGTACGACTTCACCTTCGGACATTGGGTTTATTGCTTTTGGTCTTAACGCTCTTGAACCGACCTGTCTGACATGGTAGGGCCTTGAGGAACGGCTGTTCCAGACAGTATAGTTCGGTTGCTTCATCACGATAGGCAAGCCCGACCACCACGTCAAGGTAGCAACAACGGTCGGGTAATGTAGAATGATGGAAAACAACTGGTAATCTAAACCCTTATTAGTAATGATATGAACATTATACTTGTTAAATAAGTTAGTGATTATTTGCAAACAGTAAATTAGTACATATGATGTTGGATTTTAAAGCAAAATATGCTGAGTTTGAGTCCCACTGTGAATATCAACTTTAGGATAAAGATACGTTCAAATGATAGAACGCAGCGCGCATCCTAGATTTCAATAGTTTCTTTGTCTACATACAACAAACATCTTCATATTCAGTTTTTGTTTTCTTGCTTCACACTATGACTAGTTAATATTTCTTTCTAAATAATAAATCACTTGGTTTTCAGTTTACATGGTAGTAAGATGTTGGCAGATTTTGAATGAAATCGTTGAGCTCTAAAAAGAACATTGAACAGATAAAGAAAGACAAAATAAACCCAAATACGAATTTGTGAATTGTGAATCTCTCTATCTGTCTTCGGTATGTTGTGTAGCTTCTTGATATTAGAGATCGTTGTGACTGTGGCTGCAGATTTGACGGCAGCGTATTATCAATCGAACCAAAGACACATAAACACGTGAGAACAACCAAGACTTCTGATTGGCCCTGCTTTCCGCCTAACCCAGCCAGTTGAGTCCAGAACGCAAGTCTCAGTCTCTGAGATATGAATCATTATATTTCAAGCATACTGAGTTTATATACCAATCAAACCGACCACAACGTACCAATAAAATATGAAACAACATCTGTACAAGAATTAGCCAGATGTGGGTGTGAATGAGGGAGGTAGCGATTAACAGACAGGGAATAATCCGTGAATGGTAAATGGTATAATAATAGTCCATAGGTCAAAATAAAGCTCACAATAAGAGGGACATGAATATGAACAGTTTAGTTACATAACAATTATACGATAAAAATATACTCGTAATATTGGTCCATAAATGGATCCCAAAAAATCACCATTATTCACCTACCCTTTTTTGAAGATCCGGAGTTGATATCCGGATTTTAAATTTTCGAGTTCATCCTCCCCCGCGAAAAAGTGTTGGATCCCCTCATATGTCAAAGTCACAATTGAGATGTTTGTCAGAAAAAATCCAATTAAATTGATCAATCTCAATTTGTTAGTCATATTATCTCGAAGCTCATGAATTGTGTATTTTATTTCAGTTTTTATCTTCATTGAAGATTTTGATAATACTTTTGTAGTTTTTGTATCGAATATCTACTATCTGACTGATTAAACTAATCGGAAACTCTTTGGTTTAAATTTTAAGCCACTTATTTATTTGAATTTTAAGGTGGATTGGATATGTGTTATGCTAGAGATTCTTATTACAAATAGATACTTCTTTGTGATTGTCTAATCGATGATATCACCTTCTGCGTAAACTATAATCATCAGACTTGTTTCCTGTAACTATATATTGTTTTCCTTCGATATTTTATTGATTACATTCGTTTTATAAATATGTAGGTTGCTCTTCACAACCGTATCGAATCGATCACTTTACCGATATTCACTTCTTTAAGTGGTCAATCTAATAGTACTGTTGCTTCACGTAATTCTTCAACAAATTCAGAATCATCAAATACTCATACAACTCCAGGTCTGTGTAATAATGCTGGTGAAATCAATACTAAGGATAGTATTTTTGATTTACAACCAGGACAATCATTGAATGCGATTATCAGTCATGAATTGAAAGAATTAGGGGCTCATAACCTACGATGTACTGTCTCATATTTTCAAACTAGTTCTCACGGTAAATCAGAAAGTTCATCGCATGTGGTAGCATATGAATCTCCACGGTTAACATCAGGTTAGTGTTTATCTATTGTTATCTTACATGTATAGTTATATCTGTGCACTTATTGATAATTGAAGCTTTCAATTTGAACTAAGCTCACGACCCATTCATATTTCAATTAAATTTTGCGTCTACGATTGATCACTGAGTTGTGACCAATGTTAAATATGTCAAGTCTTGCCTAGTACTGATCAGATTCTATCGATTGAACCCGCCAAGAAGCAACAGTTTCTTCAAAATGCTTTGAATATGTGTTACGCTGTGTACCTCAACCTCTTATACTTGTTAGTATGATATACAGTGGATTAAAAGAGACTAATGGCAACCAGATAAAGACAAAACGTCAGTTCAGTGAGTTTATTGACTTTTGGTTCGGTGGCAATGTCTGTCACTGAAAGCCGTACCTCAAAAGTACATAAACCTTGTGAAGGATCTTTACTTGAACACTACTAGTCAAGTCAGAGTTTATGGTAAGCTGTCCCTTGATTTTGAAACCTCAAGTGGTGTCTGGAATGGCTGTCTACTATCTTCATTTTTGTTCAATTTCATCATAGACCTACTGCTGGAGATAACGCTCTCGTCGTTTGAATTTTCGGGAATCGATTTCAAACCAGGAGATCCACTTATTGACTTAGAATACATCGATGACATAGACCTGTTTGATGACGACGCTGGTATAATGCAGTGTTTTGGTAGCACTGAGGAACAATACCAGGATGTTTGGGATGCCTTTGTCACCCTCCAAATGCAAGTTGTTGCTTCAGGACTGTCCTGCGTCAACACCTGAACTAAGGATAGATAGTGAATTAGTCGGAAACATCGACTACTTCACTTATCTTGGGAGTTTGGTCAGCCATAATGGGTTTGTGTCTGACGAAATCACTATTCAGATTCAAAAAGTTTGTATAGCTTTTACCAACTTACGTCACCTTTAACGAAGGTGAGATATCCATCTATCAATTAAGAGACGAGTATGCTGCACGGCAGTTCGTATTGTTTTACTATAGGGCTGCGAAACGTGGCCGTTAAGTGTAAAGGATACTCGTAAGTTACTAGTATTTAATCACAGATGTCTTAGAAGTATTCTTCGCAACTGCTGGGATCGCCAAGTAAGTAATAGTGAAGTCAGACGCAGGGTATTAGGGAATGCTGTTAAATCAGTTGGTGAGGTTGTGAATTTTCATTGACTGAGATGGTTGGGCCACGTATTTCGCATGCCCAATCACCGAATACCACGTCACGGAACTCTGACTATTGTTGCAAATGGATGAATGAATGTTAGGGACGGCCAAATCAAAACGTAGCATAAGTCTTTGAAGTCGTTAACTTCTGGTCTTAGTCATATTAGTAGATGCAGACTATTTGGTTGGAGTCCGCGTGACTATCGTATCCAATGGTTGGAGACTGTGGGTGACATGGCTCAGAATCGATCACAGTGGCGTAGGTGTATACACTCTTTGTCCTCCTTCAAACTGTGAGATTAAAATTGCTTCATATCTTTTTCTCGACGAACTAATTCTTTCTTCCTGTACCATATCCTAATATGCGACCGTTTTTTACTCATTACTACCAGTAACTGTCTCTATGAGTTTGGTGTTCATCATGTTGCGGTAATGAAGTATGCCAACTTGAACCGATTCACATATGTGCCTCGTCCTACGTTGCAGCTGACTGACTGTGAGTATGATCCACTTCATAGAGATGCATTGGAGTTCTGTTCGGTGTTTTTGAGATAATCGTTATTTATGATTATGGGATTTTAATTTTCATGGTCCAAAATTGGTTGTCGTGTTGTATTTATACTTTTTTATTGTAAATCTATTCTTTGTAAAAATGTTTTTGACGATCATTAATATTATTACAATCAATTTCCTCTTATTCTTTGTCGATTCACATTACTTTGTGTCTGTGAGATCTGGTAATTCACCATAATACTTGTCTTTACCAGGTGGACAAATTCACATCATAACACTTGATGTTAATTAACTAAAATGTTGCTGAGTTCCATTGAGAACGTAATTCAATATTTTTGTGTATGACATAGTTCTATTTGGTGAAGACGCTGACAAAGTGCAGAGTTTTTTGACCACTGTAAGCAACAATGCAAGGATGTTCGAGATGCGATTCCCCCCCTCGGAATGCAAAATGTTCTCCCTAATTCTAATCTTCTGAATTCTTCATGTCTCCTTTTTTTCTCTTTCCAAATTTATTTCGGTGGATTATACTCCTTGAATAACATCTTCAAACTTTAATCTTTCCGATTACTGCTTATACTTTTACTACCTCCACCACCATGGGATCTGTGTGCTAATGTGGTATGGCAACTGGAACTGATTTACGTACGTACGAGGTTCTACGTTGTTACTGACTGACTGATCTAAAAATGGTAATTTGGTAATTTGCTCTTGTTATTATTACTTCTCCCTTTTGGAAAACGATTGTCTCTTTAAAATATTTTTATTATATTTTTTTGTCAGGTGTTTCATCTCGTGATACTATTAGTAAACGTGAACCAATTACATTTCAACGCATATATAAGTTTATGGTAGGTTAAACCATTATTTATATATTGAGCTATTAAATTTTGTAATTCCAAACTCTTATAAGAGTTTAATCCACTTGGTATTGTTTTACTTGAATCTTCTCATTGATGTTTTAGGACTGAAACTGACCAGTCTCTTATTGGCATATGTGCATACTGTGCGTATGCCTCGATATTGTCTTAATTTACAAGGATTATAAGCAAAGATGGATAGTGGCTAGCAGTGGAATCCAGGACGCACGTTTCGTCCTGTTTGGGACTCGTCAGCTTGATGTACCTGCATCTCAGAGTTGATGTTCACTCTGGGACTGGAACGCAGTACGTTCGCTTCAAACGCCACTATCCATCTGTGCTTCTTATAAGAGTTGTGTATTTACAATAAACAAGTTTGATACCGAATAGCTAAGAAAGTGAACAATTGTTTCATGTATTATTCATCCTGTTTATTTGTTAAGCTGAATGATTGTACCGCGCCTAAAATATTTTGATTTGTTTTTGGTGGAGTTTTGTTCTCTGAGCTGGATGGTTTGGTCGTGGAGCTTTCATCGTTCTTCTGAACGACATCATCAGCACAAACTTCAGGTAGGAGTGAAGTGTTTGTGCTGATGATATCGTTCAGAGAACAAAACTCCACCAAAATCATCCACCTGAGCTACAAATCTTCTCCACCATTTTGATTTGTGTAGCCGGATGGTTTGTTTAGCTCTTATAGAAACAGTATGGTACAAAAACGAATTCGCAAATCTTTAATTGATAAACGATTAACTGAAATGACTGAATTCTACCATCTATTTGTAGTCTTAAATCACTGGTAGTCAAATTTCTCTTTTAGGTAGGTACTTTGAGGTATAGCGTTGATCAAATTAAAACTGTCAAACTAAAGTTTTGAAATTTGTATGGTAAGACTTGTGGAGATGTTTCATAATTTAAAAATACGAATTGATCTTAGTTAATCTGTTACTGAAAACCTAGAAGCAGTGAATGTCCCTTTCGTTCTAATGCAAGACTTTTCGAAGAAGTGCACATACATGATATCGCATCGAATTTACGACCTTCATTTGGACATTTGAAGGAATTTCACAAATACATTGAAAGAGAATCAATAGAAAATTTTCATTTGAAACAATTTTGGTGAAAAGAAAACGAATTAATTAGTTCTACCTACAGATTAAGGAAGTTATTCTTTAACTGTCATTTGAAAGAAAATAATGTGAAGTTTCCAGAAACAGGCTCTAACAATCCTAGAAGAGGATGTCGTTTGTATTTATACATCCATGTTCATGTACATTGATGAATTTAACTGCTCATATAATTCTCACTATTCTAAACTCAGCTTCTTATCACAAATAAAAGAATATTTCTCTATTCGGTTATCAGTATAGTGAATTATTACCGATACTATTCAGCCACATGTACTGACTAGTCTATATATATATACATATAACTGAACACAGTTAAAATGGCATGTGCAAATGAACTGGTACAGTTATTTATTTCTCCGTGACATTACAACTAGGCTATAATATTTTTGTGATCATGAACTGATCTAAGTTGAATAATCACTGAAAACTAGGGTACACAGCAACTATCTCATCTTAGTATTGGACTCCTTCAAATATAATGTGAGTGCAGGAGTCTCGATTCGATTACAATCCGTCCTACTTAATTTGGAAGCATTCATTTTAGGTAATGGTTATCTACTTTCATAAAACTAATAGTTATTAATTGATAACTTATTTACCAGGTACAGATTCATATATTTCGGGTCACAGTCGAAATATTAGGGCCAGTGATAATACCTGTTTGCACAAATCACACTAAATGGAGTTGGGCTCGAGCTTAGAGCTTATTGACTATAAGTCGAACACCTTGCCTACTGAGCTACCGTTCGACTACAAATGTCTATTGACGAAAATAAATTCTATCTTAATTCCCATTGTACTTGAGATTATATTTAATGTAAGGAATTGCTTTTCTCCTAGTCTAGTCAGTAGAAATGCATTTCTTTTCAATTCTTTACAATATTATCATTTCTTAATACATATATATTTATAGGTCAACAAACCTTTGGATGTTCGAAAGAAATTTTCAATAGTTGATGTAAGTCAAATGTTTATTTTTGCTGATAGTAATTAGAGTTAATCAAATTGATTGCATAATTTTTTGTGTGTTTGTTCTCCTGTTTGACACATTTTAGTAGCACCGTTAGTTTGTAAAATAAAATGTACTTTGTAAATTATTGTTTGTATGTTTTGCTCCTTTTCTTTCACTCTCCATATTATTTATTTATTGATTTTAACACATAGATACTAGTACAAGGAGGCACCAAATACATATGCGCCACACAGATCTCATTTGATATGTATGAGGGCTGTGATACTGTCTGGGTGCCCAAATCAAAGCAGGTGGTTGTCTTAAGGGGCCACACCCGGAGCCTTTGACCTAAATGTCTGATCCGAAAGGCAGTGGAGCAACATCAGAAGATGCAATCTCATGGTAGCCGGTGACCAATAATTGGTTCATACGCCATTTGTTCCTTTAGGATACTGGAGCTTATTATGTGCACCATTGGTTTGGAATCAGGGTTTTCCAACTCTAGGTGGACTCTCCGTGTCCATCAATCCGGCTACAGTGCCGGACATTTGATTTTCGTTCTCTCAATTTCGTAAAAAACACCCCCACCACGAGAAGGCAGTGACGATAACTTCCATGCTCCAAACTTATGTGTATTTAAAATATATAAAGCTCTATAACTGTGGTTTTTAATACTTCAAAATTGAATATTAAAATGATGGATGCCATAAATATGACTACCTGACCTAATTTTCCACTAATATTAATTCAGAATTTCTCTCTTTTGTATATATATTTAATTTTTACTGCACTCCGAGCAAAACGAACAATACAGCCTCAAGGAGAACTATAATGGCTGAATAACCTTAAAGGTCATACAAAGGAATGACTGACGTGAGTGGTTATAACAAAATAACGCGTTAGTTACTATGGTTAAATATAATTAGAATAGATCTTTCAATAGACACAACCAATTCGCTAATTTTCCCAGGAAAAAAGCTATTTACATCTAAACCACTAACTGAAAACGAAAGAATAAAAACTTAAAGAAGATATATAACTCAGTAATATAAAAAGCAAAGAAGAACAGGGAGTTTTGGAGATGATGGAATTTTCATACTTCACATCACAAACTGATCTTAGTCCGAGAACGACTGATAGTCAAGATGCACATGGTAGTTGTTTCTTACTAGTATATGGGACTGTGAAACAATGGGCTACCATGACACTACCGGCGACTGAATTCAGAATCTTCAGTCTCATACGTGAACAGTTAGACTATAAACTATTATCGGATGTGAGACAGTTCTTCACCGCAGGCGATAGAGGATAGTCGAGCAACATCGCTTAATTATTGAAGTCAGATATATGGACCATTAGATTCCAGTTCAGTCGTTTGAAGTTGACTAGCTGCCGTTAGACCTGCTATTCATAGGTTCCCAGTAAAGTCACGAATGTGAACTGCTTAAGAATCCCATACTAGGATGTAACATATCCGGCGCTGTCCAATTAAGATCAATCCGTGATGTACACTATCGAAAAAAACACTAATAATTTGAAATGAGTAAATTTATGTTTAACTAAATAGTGGATTGAACTCTCAACTAAGATAGATTACATTTAAGTGGTCATTAATAAATAAGGTAAAAGCGTTAGAGATTTCAGCCTAATGAAATAAACAATTAAGCTGAGGTAGAAATGACATAAATGATCGATAGACAGATATTTTTTGATCAAGTAAAATTAAAAAGTTTGGAAGTATGAAGTAATTTTAAATGCACATAAACATAAATTTACTCATTTCAAATTATTAGTGTTTTTTTCGATAGTGTACATCACGGATTGATCTTAATTGGACAGCGCCGGATATGTTACATCCTAGTATGGGATTCTTAAGCAGTTCACATTCGTGACTTTACTGGGAACCTATGAATAGCAGGTCTAACGGCAGCTAGTCAACTTCAAACGACTGAACTGGAATCTAATGGTTCATATATCTGACTTCAATAATTAAGCGATGTTGCTCGACTATCCTCTATCGCCTGCGGTGAAGAACTGTCTCACATCCGATAATAGTTTATAGTCTAACTGTTCACGTATGAGACTGAAGATTCTGAATTCAGTCGCCGGTAGTGTCATGGTAGCCCATTGTTTCACAGTCCCATATACTAGTAAGAAACAACTACCATGTGCATCTTGACTATCAGTCGTTCTCGGACTAAGATCAGTTTGTGATGTGAAGTATGAAAATTCCATCATCTCCAAAATTCCCTGTTCTTCTTTGCTTTTTATATTACTGAGTTATATATCTTCTTTAAGTTTTTATTCTTTCGTTTTCAGTTGGTAGTTTAGATGTAAATAGCTTTTTTCCTGGGAAAATTAGCGAATTGGTTGTGTCTATTGAAAGATCTATTCTAATTATATTTAACCATAGTAACTAACGCGTTATTTTGTTATAACCACTCACGTCAGTCATTCCTTTGTATGACCTTTAAGGTTATTCAGCCATTATAGTTCTCCTTGAGGCTGTATTGTTCGTTTTGCTCGGAGTGCAGTAAAAATTAAATATATATACAAAAGAGAGAAATTCTGAATTAATATTAGTGGAAAATTAGGTCAGGTAGTCATATTTATGGCATCCATCATTTTAATATTCAATTTTGAAGTATTAAAAACCACAGTTATAGAGCTTTATATATTTTAAATACACATAAGTTTGGAGCATGGAAGTTATCGTCACTGCCTTCTCGTGGTGGGGGTGTTTTTTACGAAATTGAGAGAACGAAAATCAAATGTCCGGCACTGTAGCCGGATTGATGGACACGGAGAGTCCACCTAGAGTTGGAAAACCCTGATTCCAAACCAATGGTGCACATAATAAGCTCCAGTATCCTAAAGGAACAAATGGCGTATGAACCAATTATTGGTCACCGGCTACCATGAGATTGCATCTTCTGATGTTGCTCCACTGCCTTTCGGATCAGACATTTAGGTCAAAGGCTCCGGGTGTGGCCCCTTAAGACAACCACCTGCTTTGATTTGGGCACCCAGACAGTATCACAGCCCTCATACATATCAAATGAGATCTGTGTGGCGCATATGTATTTGGTGCCTTCTTGTACTAATTTTATGTGTTTAAATCGAATGAATATCGTTTGTGGTTATGAGACAAACATGAATTCATTAAGCTTTTAACCTCATTTGTGTAGGATCAGTTGCACATACTTTGCTACAAATCACTTGATGTGATGATATTGACTAGGGTGAAACTGCTCTGTAAAGCCCAACTTTAACTATGCCAAAGTAGTACCATAATAGAAAACAAATATTTACAAGGCATCAATGTGACTCATTTATCAAGTATAAATTTTTGTACACTGTGTATGAACGCCATTGCTGAAGAGCTAGATTCAGACTTTTGACATGTTAATTGAAAGTTGAGTGGTTTAAACAGTAAGCTGCCACTTCGCTTATAATATGATATTAATAACTAATATCAGTTTCCTAAACTACTATATATAATTCAGCAGTTGACTCGTATACCTAATGAAGCATAAATACTAAAAATATATTATACTGACGACCTTGGAACACCGAGCAGATAATCGAGAGATAACCAATGTTAGGTATTAATTCGAATTTAAGAAGCTATTGTGGATAGCTTGTAACTGGAAACCATGTTTTTGATTATATTTCTTATTTTGTTCTGATTGTGTCCAATGGGTTTCATTTATTTCAAGCAACACCAGGTCGGATCTTTTCATTTTCGCAGGTTTTCGAATGATCGTCCCAATCCCTTACATTATCCGAACATTCCATGTACCTATATTAACTATTACTATAGGTTTTGGAAAGGGCATCGGCTTCGTGGCTTTCAAAGAATCTCAGCTTTCACCATGGAGCATCATAACTCTTGTATATGAAAGTGATCCTTCAACTCTTAAGGCAGATTTTAAATTACTTAGATTTTTTCTGGTTTGTTTATCTTAGCAAGGTTCTTTATTGCATATTGGGGTTGCTAACTCTACACCAATTCCTTCTATCTTACCTGGGTTTGGGACCAGCAGTAATTCTAGATGGTCTCCAGGTGAAGTTAATTTCATGGAATAATGCCATATATTAACCTAATTGACTTGATGTTTCGATTATCACTTTTGGTCTTTTCATGCGATTAACTGATGTTGAATTGAATTTTTGACTTAAATTAACAAGCCAATTATATTTTACCTACACATTCAAATTAATAGGACCTAATCATTCAATAAGAGTTCTTTTCATTTCAATGTTAAAAACCTTATTTAATCATTATAAACTAAGATCAGTGATGGCTAGGAGTGGAATCCAAGACGTGCGCCACTTCGTCCTATCCGGGACTTGTCAGATAAATATAACTGCATCGCAGAGTTGACGTTCACTGCAGGACTTGAACCCAATAACAGACTGATCAATTGCAGTCCTAAATATCATTGGAAAGATATTAACAAACAATACAAAAATGAATGATTATTGGATCAGTTTAAATAAATTTCCTAAAATTAATTAACTCATTAATTGGTTTACACACAAGAAAATCCTAGTTATATTAGGTAATATAATCCATTTTCAATAAATTTGTAAGCATATTATAGAAGGTGAAAAACAATTTAAATTATATCCATATAAACTCTTTATTAAATAACGTTTCTGTCAACATGTACTCCACATAATAGTTATATAGGACTTGGCGGCGTGCTTGATTATTTGGGCTACCTGTTCCTGTCATCTAAACATTTCAACAAGCTATCTGATTTCTTGTTTGTTTTAATATAATCATCAACCTATTCAGTCACTTTTATGAAATGTTTACAACCTTTCATTGTACAATTTACAAAAATGTGCAATCAGAGACATCGTAGTTGCTGATAGTAGCATGCAATAAAAAGAATGAACATTATTTTGTTATCGATTCTTGAACTACTGTGGTGTGGGTTACTTATATTCATATCAGTAGTATATAACAGTGGACGGGCAGAGAATGTATTTTGGCAAAAGATCGATAAGGAAAGAACGGAAACGGTTCGCAAGTGACATGAAAATGCATGAACAATAAAATCTGAGACAATGGACTGGTATTTGCAAAATGAGCAGTGAAGTATGGGACGATGGATTGATATTTTTCAAATTAACTATTTACTATATGATTCTCAGATTTTAGTAAGATGTTCTGTAATTTTGTGCTCAAATACATTCGATTATCTCCACTCATGTTCTTGTTCACTACAATGCTAACATCTAACTAGTGAACACTCAATCTTTATCGTCAGGATTGATTAAGAACTAAGAGAAAAGGAGACTTATTGAAATACTTTGTTCTGAAAATTCTGTATTGTACCAAAGATATGATATTAAATAGAACCATTAATAATAATAAGAAGAATAAGAATAAGAATAAAATAAGAATAAGAATTTTCCAAATCTGTTTTGGATATATTAACGATGTCTGTAAAAAATCGTTTGTAATATTACGTAATGAGAGAGGTAGTGAGTATGTTTATTTAATTGTCAGTCAGTCTTGAGTGCTGTTAGAGGTATGAGGGCGGTTATCACTTCCCGGTTGCCCACACCGTGGAAGGGTTCTTCTGGAGTTACCTGAAAAGGAAATTGGATTAGAGGTGGTCTTAGTGACCAGAGAGCGTGACCACAGTGCCCAAGGGACAACTGCTTGAGGTCGGTCACACACTACATTTTTCTGAGTAATTTTTGTGTTAGCTCCGTACTTGTTGAGACCTTACCGCCGGAGACGGATATCCGTGGTATAAGGTGAGGTGTGCATTTTTAGGGTCGACCTTTTCTAACCCCACGCCTTCTTGTGGGAAGGCAACATCGCTGTCATGCTGGTTGTCTGGAGGATACACCTTACTGCTGTCACACCTCTGTACAGTCAGTAGTACGACTTCACCTTCGGACCTTGGGTTTGTTGCTTCAGTCTTACCGCTCTTCAACCTACCTGTCTGACATGGTAGGACCTTGAGGAACGATTGTTGTAGCCAGTCTAGTTCTATTGGTTCATTACGATAGATAAGCCCGATCACCACGTCAAGGTAGCAACAACGGTCGGGTTTATTTAATTGTTTGGTTGAATGATTTATTTAATTACATCAGAGAAAAGTTATTTTTATTTATTTATTTATGACTTTCTAAATTTTTAGGCTTTAAGTGAAATGTTTTATTGTATACGTTGTATAATTTTTATTTTTTTTTAAAAATTCCTTAAATGACTAGGGAAATATGTTTGAGATACATTTGCCTAAACTTGTATATAAGGAGAGTAATTGAGGAAATTGAGTACTGTATTTATCTTTTGAGTTGAATCAGTTTTGTAGGTTGTTAGGTAACAGAGTCTAGATACAATAACAACAATGGAGCACCAGTTCCCTCAAGATATTAGGTACGCTTTGCTGACGAGTAACAAGTATCACGAAACTCGGGTCTAGGGTTTCCTGTTGACTACCTCCAACCACTATCTGATCTCAACATAGTGCACGCAATGTCGAGTCACTTAGACTAGTGGCTACATTGCAAATTAGTCGATAGCATTCGATCTGCACTAAGAAGGACTTGACACACATGATATTGGTCACCACCCACTGATCAATCAATTGTGATTACATCTCAGTGCTACAGGAGGTCGGTTACAGCCCGGTTAGCGCAGTGGTAACGTCTCTGACTGTGAAGCTGGGTAACTCGGAAGCACCAGTTCCCTCAAGACTACAGGTATACATTACTGACGAGTGCCAAGTAGCACGAAACCTGGGTCCAGGGTTTCCTGTTAACTACCTGCAACCGCCATCTAATAACAACAATGTTGATTCTCTTTTTCAAACTATGAATCTGATACAATATCTAGTTAATCATAATATAAATCCACTTTGTATTATTTTTCGAACGTGCGACAACTTCAGGTAGGAGGTGAAATACATGCTCGTTGCATGTATTTAATCACAAATATTTATTTTGTAAATCTTACGAATAGAGGTCAGTGAATTATGCTAGTCTCTTTTGGCGTTGGGTTTTTTGAAAGTGAAGTTAACGTTTGATAACACTGAAATGCTTGTCATTGCTTATCCAGAAATGATATTTTGGGTATCATAGTAGTATGTTAGTTTATAAAGTTAAATCATTACGTAACATGTAGTTATTGACTATTGGTTTTAGCCTCTTGTTGAACTTTTTCATAAGTTCTAAACACTGAAGTCTTGAGAAACTGACTTCTGTATCGACTTTTAGACTCCCACAATCTTCAGCACTTAAAACCCGAATTAAAACAAAAAGGGAGACATACTAAGTAAACATTACTTCCATTGTTAACTCAATTACATAAAATAAAGAGTATTCACAGAGTTACAATCAATCTTAAAAGTTTTAGAGGCTTTTCAACATAATGAAGTTGCTTTCTGAATATTTTTAACATGTTTTCCAATTAGTTTCTTGTTAATGTTATTCATATAGAGGAGTTTATGGAGATTGGTACATTTACATTGTTGACATTACGGACTAACCATACAATCATTGAAAACCTAGGAAGACTAGACAGTTGTTTCGTCTTAATATCAGACTCTTCAGGTGTTTGGTCCCTGACAAAGTTGTAGATGCACACTGCTGAATAGTCTTATACTACGACGAAATAGCTATCTAGTGCTCCCTGGTTTTCTAAGATCAATACGTGCTGTTCATTATTCTAGTAAATATTTAAGTTCTTTCTTTTAATGATAATTAAGTTGAAAATGTTCTAGTTCTTACTTTCTTAAGAATACTTTATTGTCTAATTGATCATTATCACTTTTAGTTTGCTAATTTCAGAACATCTCAAGGTTAACCTATGTTGCTTTAAGGCAAAGTTGTTTCATTATGAGTTGTGTACATGTTTTTTATCAAACAAAGGAATACATCTTCATGATTGATTATCAATGTCAGATTCATCTCTCTTATTCTATCCACTTTGTTTTGTTAGATTGATCATAGTGTACTTATGGAGACACAAATTCAAAATCTTACTGTAACACCAATTATACTTGAACGTGTTTTATTCGAATCAAATCCTCAATTCAGTGTGATTGATTTAAATAATTTACAGTTTGGTAAAAAGTAATTTTTCCTTTTTCATTTGCGTTCTTTTGTTTATGAATTGATTCGATTGACATTAATGATTGATTGACATCAAAGTATTCTATTATGTGTTTGTTATTTCTTTTAGAGAGACATTTCTAGGAATATGCATTTAAGTTGGATGGATACAATATAGCTAGCAATACAATCCAGGATGCACATGTTGTCTTATTCGATACTCGTTAGATGGATGCATTTGCATTCTAGAGTTGATACTTATTCCACCATTCAAGGCTATTACTGTTCGCTTCAAACGCTATCGTTTTATCCACCTAGCTATTGATTTCGAACAGCCGCTTACTTATGAAACGGTTATGTGTTTAAATTCAACTTGTAATAGATTGGAATTATCCATTTGTCTATATTTTTGACTGAAAGTTTATCAGTCTTGGCTGATATATGTGCATTCTGTGCGAGTCACCTCTGCATAGTCTTGATGACACAAGTTAGTAGGAAGCAAACGCAATGTGGTTAAGTGGGTAACACATTGGCGTTGAAGTGGACGGTACTGGGTTCGAGTCTTAACGTAAATATCAACACTGGAATGCAAGTAGATCCTGCTAACGAATCTCAAACAAGTCCGAACTTACGTCATGGATTACACTGCTAACTTTAATCCATCTATTCTATGCTAGCTTGTGCTATAATGGTTATATCGTTATTTGATGAATGACGCTGTCTGCTAAGCCATGTGGGGTTTTATGGTTTCTGTTAACTCTCACAGATCGAAGTTAGTTATACAATCATTGAGAACGAGAAAGTACTTGACAGTTATCCTCTCCTGGTACGGAACGTCTCAACAGTGGACATCTAATGTCCCACTAGTGATCGAAGCCCCTTCAGTCATTTGTACA
Organism: Schistosoma bovis; assembly: GCA_944470425.2. Lineage (NCBI taxonomy): Eukaryota > Metazoa > Platyhelminthes > Trematoda > Strigeidida > Schistosomatidae > Schistosoma > Schistosoma bovis. Next base: position 22,268,051 of record OX103958.1, on the reverse strand, counting down.
TTCTGCAGTTGCATGATATTACAGAAAATAAATCCTATATCAAGTATCATTTTAGGTCGTACAACTCTTTCTGTACTATTTAATCATAAATTGATATTCAATAGTTATGATACCATTGATTTAAGTCGATCTTAACCTATATAGATGATAATAATGAAGCGTCTGCAGTATTCATTCACTTTGATATGTTTGCCTCGTTTCTCAGATCTCATTCTAACACTCCAACGTATTATTTACAACCGAATGATGTGCAACAATTTTTATACCGTTTAATACCAACAACAATCAATTCATCGCCTTTATTAAATCTATCATCTACCAATTCATCAATACCAACTTCAACTGTGCCTGATCCAATTCCAGTTTCTTCCACAACTACCCGTCAAGTGTCAATATCAGCTGGACGTCTAGACATTACATGGAGATCACTTATGGGTGAAAGAGGACGCTTACAAACAAGTTCTTTAAAATACGAAGTTAGTTCGATAGTTTTAAATCGATAATTTTGGATGAATTATTGTTATAATTAGTAAAGAATAAATGAAATGTGACGAGTTGTGGGATCCGGGATGCATGTTTCGTCCTTTTTCGGATCCGCCAGCTGGATATAATTCCATTACAGGCTTGATGTTCACGTCTCAAATAGGATAAAACACTCCTTCTGGATTCCACTACTTGTCATAGTCCATTTATTCCATACTAAATTGTCATAATGACCATATCGAGGCAATCCATATAGGATGGACGTATGCTAAAGAAGATCGACCTAATTTCCGTCAAAAATATGAACAACGGGATAATTCAATCCATTCCTAATTGAATGACTGTGATACGTTTTCATGTATTACCAAACAAATGGATTATATGAATATCATCATATCACAATGCAGAGTTATGAACGTAGAATATTCTAATGACAGTTTGTTGTATTCTTACTATTTAAACAAAATAATTAAATTAGTATTGGCTGACGTAAAACATCCAGTCAAAAATCCGTTTTATGCAGGTCGAAATAAGATTCAAATAAGCTATTCGTGACAATCATTCAATGAAATTCCATCCCACAGTTCAATATAACCTATGATACTCACACCGTTACACTTCACCATTAAAAACTTCTATTCGTTCACCGAATTAGTTTTTGCATAATTCCTCTTGTGTACGCAGTAGGTTTTAGAACGGTTTAAAAACTTCAGTTGACAGATCCCAGCCATGCAAGAAAGCTGTACAGGATTGGCATCTGTCTGTCCTTCACGACACCCTTATTGGGGTTCTACAACTCAGTGGCTTAAGGTATTATCAAACATAACTTGGAATTGAAACTAGTAACAGTCCTATTATAATTTTCCTTTACTTTATAAAAGTAAGAGGAACTTCTTTAACGGGAAAAATTCTTTCCGGTTGTATTTGTTTTAAATTGAACTGCTTCTTCCGTTATTTTTTTTTACTCCTATCCACTTATTTTTGTTCATTTATTGATTTTTTGTTATGCTATGGGCGGTCAAGCTAAAAGACGACATCAGTTTATGAAGTTACTGACAATTGGACTTATCCCTGTTAATAGGTATAGATCACCTGGTTGGATTCCACGTGATTATCGTAACCAATCGTTAGAAACTTTGAATGACATAGCTCAAAGTCTTTTGCAATGGCGCAGATGCATCCATTCTTTGTCTTCTCCAAAATTTTGACATCCTTAATCTCTCATAATTTTTCTGTTTTTATTTCGTTAATTTATATTTCCTTTTTGAGTCCTATCTTCCGTGCCTAATCTTTTCGATTACCACTGATACTGTTACAACTTTCACTATTCTTTGATTTGGCCTGACAATTTCATTTCGGTGTGCTAATGAGGTATGGCAACTTGGATCGATGTGCATACGTGTAGGTTCTACATTGTGACTAACTGATCATTTCAGCATAAATGAACTTCATTTTGTTATTGATGTAAATGTATTCTGTATTGGTTTTTGTCAAACAGATGAGACTGCTCTGGTTTTCTTATTTTGAAATGTAGTTGTTATATAGGTGTTCTAGTGAGAAAGTAAAGCTCTCGTTTTGCCAAAGATAACATCATGATCAAGCTAAAAGTATAAAATTATGATATAATCGATAGTAATAAAATGTTTTGGGCGGGAATCCTTACTATCCAATAGATCAGCATTAAAAACAACTCAATTATAACTTATGTAATGTAATATCTCTACTTGAAACTCATTATGGATTAACAATGAAACTGGACAAGATTTTTTTTTCAAATGAAAGCACTTTTTTCTGTTTTCCATATTTTTTCAGCTTCCTACTTTTGGTGATATTCAATTGAGGGTTTTAACTATTCCATCCACTGTGACAACAGAACAACCATTCACATTAAAGTTTGAATTAACTAATTGCAGGTAGATCACATACTTTATTATTTTGAATAGTAGTTTAACTCTTGTCAATTATAACTACTGAAGATGATAAGAACGTTAATGATATGAAATGTTATTTATTGATTGATTATATCAACTGGTGTTTACCGGGATTATTTACTTCATGTAACTATATACAACTATTATTCATTCTCTTTCCGGTTAGTTATAAAATTACTTTGATAGACGTTAACTAATCGATCTAAAATACGTTGACTCTATATACATAAATATGCCTTTATGTAAATATCCATTCAAAGCGGGCTAATGAATAAGAGCCTCTAATAATAAGGGTGATCATTGAAAGGAGGAATAACATTTTTACTCATGTGAAATATATCTAGTTTTCTCTTTGTTCCTTTACTCTATGATTAACGCCAAAAAAAGTAATTTACTAAACCCTTTGATGAAGAGTCTACTTGTAATAAATACTGTAATTGTCCCAATTTAGTATTAAATTATTTTGTTTTTTTTTCATTACTTTAGTCATGTTATGTCTTGTATGTATATTTCGAACAGCCAGGGGATCGTCTTTTTAGGGGGATATTTCGAGTCCAGTGGAACTTAATGCACTTTTATTGTATAGATTGTTGACATCTAAGATTATAACAGTCAAATGCTTAAGATAATCAATTTTTGGACCGATTTCTAAACTGTCGTTAATTTTTCCCAACTGAACTCTGAAATGAAACAAAAACGTGGAAATTTGAAGAAAAAAAAGAATAAAAGGTTTACTTCCAAAATCAATACAATGACAGCAAACAAAGTATCATATGATTCATCTTGTATTGATTGTTTGGATCGTCCCATTGATGTTTAAGACTGCAGTTGATCAGTTTCTTATTGATATATGTGCATATTGTGCAGATCGATACGATATTGCATTAAGTCACAAGTATTGTTAGCAGCAGAGATACATGTTGATTAGTTATGGAATTCAGGACTCATGTTTCGCCCTATCCGTGACTCATCAACTGAAGCATTCATGTAAAAATTGAAATTTACCTGAAAAGACACTGATTGAAGTGAAATTATTTTAGGCACTGTACACCACTCCCTTGCTCTAATATATTATTGATATGTAGATGAAATTTTCTCAGAATCCATGAATTATTCAGTATGTATTACCAAGATTGGCTTTTCTGAAAATTACTTTTAAGAGATTACAATTGTTATATATCACTATCTAAGTGTATTGATCATGAAATAATGCAGTGATTATATGATGTTGAACTATTATGTTTTTTCTACTTATGACGTAAACGTTTCTAATACAATCGAACGAACTTACCACACATGAAATATAGAACATGTAATAATGTTATGAAATAAGAGGGGAAAATGTCATCTAACCAATAGAGGTAGGTAAGGAAGGATACTTACTTACTTACCTACGCCTGTTACTCCCAATGGAGCATAGGCCGCTGACCAGCATTCTCCAACCCACTCTGTCCTGGGCCTTCTTTCCTAATTCCATCCAAATTTTGTTCATTCTCATGTGTATCTCCATTTCCCGGCGTAATGTGTTCTTTGGTCTTCCTCTTTTCCTTTGGCCTTGAGGATTCCACGTGAGGGCTTGTCTTGTGACGCAGTTGGGTGCTTTCCTCAATGTGTGTATTATCCACTCCCAGCGCTTCTTCCTAATTCCTTCCTCCTCTGGGATCTGGTTTGTTCTCTCCCACAGTACGTTGTTGCTAATTGTGTCCGGCCAACGAATCTGAAGTATTTTGCGTAGACAATTGTTAATAAACATCTGTATTTTCTGGATGATGGCTTTGGTAGTTCTCCAGGTTTCTGCCCCATACAGTGGAACTGTCTTGACATTTGTAAGGAAGGATAGTGTTTAGTAAATAAAATGCATTTGGAAGAAAGAGGATGAACAATATTCAAAGTAATTAATAAATCAAAAAGTTGGTACGTTGCGTAATATAAGAAACAAAGAAGGAACAGAATTTTAACGGATAGTCAATAGGAGAAGTTATAAAGTTCAACCGCAATAGAAACAAAATTACAAAAATTTAAAAAAAAAGTGGAAGAAGTATGAAAAATAGTTCTTATGACGGAAATCTTATACTGAAGGCCAGGACAGAGAAAGTGGTTGTACGAATTTCTTTTGGATGCAAAAAGGTCAGGTTTGTGAACATGGATTGCGATGGCTTCCGCAATGTGCAAAAGGCGCACTCGTAAAGCATGTGGTAGATTTGGTAGAATATTGTAGATAATCTTAAAAGCTTTATTCAATTCGACTTGATGACCTGCGTCAACCAAATGCATTTCATTGAGGAAAGTAATCTACATAGATTTCTTTCAGTTGAGAAGGTTCATTTTAAAGTTTTGAAGAGTACAATAGAAACCTGTAGACGAATTATCACCTGTTTCTACTGTGAGATAACTTCTTGATAATTTTCTAAGTCTTTAAGTTACTTTTTTTTTAAAGTTCTCACCTAATATGTTGTAACGGACCGGTGAATGTCAATCTTCCACAATTAACATTTGATTCATGTTACCATGTTATAAGTTGACTTCATTCACTTTTTCCATCCAGTTCAAACATCGATACTCACATTTTTGATTTTCTCGTTTCTTCTTCTCTAACTTCTTCACTTTAATCACCATCTACCTCGGCGCACGATGTTGGCTTCTGTCATGGTAGTTTGGAATAAGGCTAATAGCAACTAAAATAAAATATGGCGTCAGTCTCTGAAGTCATTGACATTAGAACTTAGTTATGTAAATAGATATGGACTACACTTAGTTGGGGTTGGCGCGATTATCGTAACCAATATTTGAAAGCGTTAGGTGACATGACTTAAAGTCGAACACAATGCGGTTTTCTCATTCATTCTATATCTCCAACTAGATCTTTAGTTTCAAAATTACCTCCTTTTTATTCCATAAGCTTATTCCTTTTTCTGGAATGCGTAATTTTCTCTGCCACCACTATGTTCCTAATTCTTACTACTCTAGGATTTATAGTGATAGTTTAATTTCTCTAGCTTAACATGGTATAACAAATTGACTATTTCTTCAGTTCCCCTCTCGTTCAGTTTGCTTATCATACATAATTTAACTTTTGTTTCATTTTGATGTTTGTTTTTTTTATTACTCATATAGTAAAATGAATTTAGACTTAATACTTAGTTTATGTTCAACTAAATACAATGGTACTTCTTCAATTCCAATTCAATCAATCATCAATGAAAATGAAAATACCTCTAATAATGATAATAATAATAATAATAATTCAATTCAATTAACAAATAATTATTTACCATTGATTGTTTGGTTAAGTAAAACTAGACAAAAACTTGGCAAATTATTACCTGGTCAATGTATTCCATTTGAATTGAATTTAATGGCTACATTACCTGGGTTACATGTAAGTGAATTACAGATTAGTAAATTAAAATGTGTAGTTTTGTTACTCTCTATAATGTTTTTTTGTTAGTTGTCTGTTGTTGTTGTTGTTGTTGTCGTCGTCGTCGTCGTTGTGTTATTTTTCTTTTATAATGAATACTTGTTACACTTATCTATAAAGGTCATAACATTTTGTTCTAATGAAATCGATCGAAAATTATCTCTTAAATACACATATACATTACATAAAGTTTATTAGTAATATTTAGCCCCACCCCACCCCCAATACTGGACACATTTCTATATTTAATCCCCTCTGTTTATGTAAATGAATTTAGTGTATTGGGTATATTTTTATTGACTTAGTTTACAGTGAAGAATCAATATGTAATCCCACTTAAAAATAATTTTTTGATTGAGATCATGAATCGTTTGACGTTAGACCATCACAATTGAAAACGTGGAAGCGCTGGACGGCCGTTTCGTCCTACTGTGGGACTCCTCAGCAGTGCGCATCCACGATCCGGTGAGCGGGATTCGAACCCAGGGCCTTCGGTCTCGCGCGCGAACACTTAACCAAGTGGACCACTGAGCCGGCATCCAATGGTGATAGTTTCTAACATCGACCAATCCACAAAATTGCGCGCTGCTGAGGAGTCCCACAATAGGACAAAACGGCCGTCCAGTGCTTCCAGGTTTTCAATTGTGATGGTCTAACATCAATCGATTCATGATCTCAATCAAAAACTTAATAATCTCCACAACCCCTATACTAATAAAGATAATTTGTTCTCATTAAAATATTAATAAAATATCCGAAAATTTTAAGAAAAACAGATCGCCATGGAAAACCTGGAGGCACTGGACGGCCGTTTCGTCCTAGCATAGGACTCCTCAGTAGTGCTCATCCGTGATCTGCCGTCTCGCGAGATTAGTTGGAAGTTAGACATTAACACCGTTGGATGCCAGCCGGCTCAGTGGTCTAGAGGTTAAGTACTTGCACGTGAGACTAATAGGTTCTGGGTTCAAATCTCGCGAGACGGGATCGTGGGTCCGCACTAATGAGGAGTCCCATACTAGAATGAGACAGCTATCCAGTGCTTCCATATTTTCTATGATGATCTAGCTTCAATTGACTCATGATCTTAACTTTTAATTGTGTTTATGTAATAAATAGTAATTCAGTGATAATTAGAACAAAACATAATTGATATCGTTCACTTCAGATTGTTATTGTCGACTCGAAATTATAATCGTAAAAAAAAATCAACTATCTAGTTTCTTTCGAATAGTTTATACTTCTGCATAATAACGCATATCGACGGTCAATAATTTTACGAATTAATGCCAAGTTCGATCTTACCGAAATATTCTCTACTTGTCTTGTAATTTAGCTGGAATTAGATGTGTGGGGGATTAATGGCTAAAACGTTCGGCTCATAATCATTAGGTCATAAGTTCAAACACCTCAACACTTTTCTATTGAAACAGTCAGGTTGTCGTACATCCCCCTCCTCCTGTATTATTTAGTCAGCGTATAACGTTTCTTTATCACCTTCATTTGATGTGACAACTTGAACAAATGGCTATTTATTTTATGCTCTTCATTTCATAGTAACTGATTGACTACATATCTTGGTTAACAGTTAGTGAATATCTATGTCGTAATCCTCTTCATCTCAGTCCGTTTAGTATTAAAAACTGATTAACCTGATTTCTTGTACATTTGCTAAATGATGGTTCCACTATACATGATCTGAGGCTACCAGTGATTACATACATTTACTAAAACGTGCTTTAAGTTACCCATAATGGTCGGTTACTATATTCACTTTAAGCTAAAATCGCTTACTTTTCATCATCACCTTACAACTAAATGATATGTGATTGAACTTAAGTGCATAAATAATCTCAATTGTGTAGTAAACCTGAACTATAAGGACGAGGCAAAGATGAACTTCCTAATCGCTTCAAGGTTATGGTACATATATCGAAATAGCATATCGTCAATGGAGATTGAAATAGAGGAATCTTCCTAAAGAACTGTTGATCACTGGTTGTATTCCGAATATTTTAACTCAGTAAAAAAAAATCTTATCATTAACGCTATGATGCTTTTTACGGCCTTAAACGATTTTTAAAGTGACATCTGGAAATTTAAACCACTTATTGGGTTCAAAATACAGTTAAGGTTCTCATCACGAACTGATATTAACCACAATGGAAAATTTCTTTGTAGCAATATAAATCATAGTTAATGTCAGTTGGTAATGAAGCCCCGAAGTTGATTCTGAGTTCTAATCTCAGCATTATAAATCATTCATTCAGATTTAAGTATTTTCTAATTGACTGAATGAGCCAGGAATTTGCTACAGTCGTTTAACGATTCACTCAAGCTCACACTTGTAGTTTGACTTCAAATCTTATTACACTCAAATTTTCCTGCTGTGGTTATCAATCATAGAATTGTGTTGAATTAAAATCTTTGGCGAAAACCTCTTATTGATCACATAATGTTAACACCTGCTGTCTTGCACTAGTCCTATGTACGGTTGACTTCATCTTAATTCTACTCCAGTAAATTTAAGCTATTTGATGAGACTATAATTTATGGATGAACCAATCCGAATCAGTATAGTGAGTCTTGTATTTCGGTGCGAAGCTCATCTACCCATATGACTAAATAAGATTTTGGCATTACAATTGATGTCATTTCGTGATGAAAACCTTAACTCCAATTCCGATCCCCAACTTTGAACTCTAAATCCCGATTCTAATTTCTCACACTGATTTATAATCCTCGTTCGACACTAGTAATAGACTGACTTTTTTCAAGGTCACTTTGACGTTTTCCATAAATTATGGCCTCATCGGTTAATTAGATATTCTCGTGTCCTCGTTACTTGGACATTTAATTTCCTTTTCCTTAAAACATGTTTTAGAAGTTATGGTAAACAACAGCTGGATTTTAACATAAATTTTTATATTTTTACATTCTACCACATAACCTCAGGTCTGCTCTCCTTCTCGCCCACTTTTTCTCTTTTACAATCCTCCAAATATACACCGATTGTTTTGTATTTGAATGTCAGCCTGACATCATTGTCAATTATCAGTAACACTGAATATTATTTATACTAAGGATATTGATTGTGTTGTCTTATTGACGAATTGATCAAGAAAAAAAAATACTAGTAACAATCAAATGGATATTGTGATGTTGAGTTTTCTCCTAATAAAATGATGATATTGATGGATAGTGGCTAGCAGTAGAATCCAGAACGCGCGTTTCGTCCTATTTGGGAGTCGTCAGCTGGATGTACCTGCATTTCAGAGTTGGTGTTCACTCTTGGATTCGAACCCAGTACCACTCGCTTCAAACGCCATCGTGTTACCCACTCAGGACGAAACGCGCGTCCTGGATTCCACTGCAAGCCACTATCCACCATTGCTTACAAAAAGCTTGTGAATTAAGACAATATCGAGGCATACGCACAGTATGCACATATGTCACTAACAGACTGATCATTTGCAGTCTTAAACCTCAATGGGAAGATACAAGCCAAACAATACCAAGTGAAATGATGGTATTATTCATGTGATTTCATCGTTTAGTTGTCTTTAATTGTTGGTAGGAATTAAGTACACTGATTCAGAAATAACAAATCATTATGTAATAATTGTCTTTATATATGTTTATTGTGTAGACACTTCCATGTATATCGGTTTATTTGGATTGATCATAAAACTTTCAGGAAAATGTTTTAGTCGTCAAACAAAGAGAAAAACTTCACTACATGGAAAGAGTGGCATAGGCAGAACACTTAATGACTAGACAAGAAGAAAATTTAGATTGCACAACACACCGCATGATGCAAATGGACCATCGAAAGTTATGTACAAATACTATATAAACGCTTGGTAATTTCCCACAATAAATATTGATTTCTTCTATCCATTGACTTGTTTGCACTAATACTACGACTACTAGCGATAGTAGTGATGAATCATAGATTCGAACTGTGGTCCACTTAGTTATGTTTAAGCGACCGATCTCGTACACAATTGAAATGTGTGCCTTTTTGTATGTACGTTGTTCAATGTCGAGTAAATAAACTTGTACTGAATTACAAATTTAAGTGATGTACCATTCATTTATGATGATGATGATGATAATAATAATAATAGTCTTTTCTATTGTTTCATGTTTTTCTCTCTCTTTTTGTATCAGATGATTTCCGGTTTATGCATTCATGACTTAACAATGAATCGTGATTATGAATTTAACAATTTAACTCATGTTCTTGTTTTTAACAATAGTGCTGTTTCAGCTTAGTTCCCCTCTTCCACCCCTCTATCTCTCTCTCTCTTCATATCATCTTGATTGGTGATTACTATGCATAAAACTAATATATCAATAATCACTATGATGTGTATTACAGTTTTAGGTTTCTTTCTTTTTTTCTTCTAAAAATAGGAAAGAAAATTATTTTGTCTTATCTAATTATCCCTTTACAATTAAAATATTGTTGGGTTTTCTTTTTTTGTTTTTGTTTCTCTTTCACATTTACCTTTTTTCTTTCATTTTATGTAACATTTGTGTTTTCTTTATTGAAATTGGACATTAGATTCATTATTATTTATACTTTGTAATTTCATATTATGTGTATACAGTGATTTATTTTGTTATTAATTCAATAAACAATGTTGTATCTACCTACAATTGATATTTGAATAGATTGTTGCTGGGTTTCCCCCCCCCTTTGTTTGTTTGTTTGTTTGTTCATTTGATTGATTGTTTAACAATTAAATCTCATTTATTCACTCAGTTTTTTTACGTAGTACCAATTCATAGGTTTAACTTGAACTGTTCAGTTATACAAATGATAATGGCTTAGGTTAGGATTTTAACCTGCAATTTAATGATTGAATGAATACGTTAATGCATTTACAATATCCTAAAGAGTAGATGATGACTTAATTGTTCTAGCAATTGATGGTACTACTTTATTTTATACTACAGTTTATTGATAACTGATTTGATAAATGTTGCATGTTGATCGATAATTTCTTTGGAAGTGAAAACGGAACTCAAAATAGTTTACTGATAATGTTAAATCTGGAGAGACTATAATTTATAGATGAACCAATCAAATCTAGGATAAGAAATCTCGGATTTTGGCGCGAAATTCACCTATCCATTTGGCTAAATAAAGTTTTTACATTATAGTTGATGTTAGTTCGTGATGAAAACCCGAAATCTAATTTCTAAGTTTGATCATCAACTGTATATTATAACCCTAATTGCTGACATAGGTTCATATCGAGATAAGATGGTGGTTGGAGGTAGTCGACAGGAAACCCTGGACCTGGGTTTCGTGCTATTTGGCACTCGTCAGCAAGGTGTACCTGTAATCTTGAGGGAACTGGTGCTCCCTGGCGGATTCGATCCCGTGTCACCCAGTTTCACAGTCAGAGACATTACCACTGAGCTATCCCGGCCGCGACTGACCTCATGCAGGGCTGAGATGTAATCACGATTGATTGATCACTGGGTGGTGATCAATGTCATGCGTGTCAAGTTTTTATTTAATGCAGATCGAATCTAATCTCAATATATAGTACCCGCAATGTTGAGTCACCTAGACTGGTGGCCACATTGCAATTTGGTCGATAGCATTCGATCTGCACTAAATAAGGACTTGACACGCATGACATTGATCACCACCCAGTGATCAATCAATCGTGACAGGTTGATATCCCTCATTTAGTCCTGGTTATTAAGTGAACACTGTCAAGGTCAGTCTACCGTCGTTCAAAGTTCGTCCATAAATTATAGTTTCACCTTAAAGCTTATTCAAAATCATTTCTATATTTGATAAAAAAATTAGTACAGTTAAAATCCTACATTTCCTTGTGTTAATGCTTATGTTTTTTATGACCTGAAAGTGTAACACCTAACTTTAATTTGACTGCTTCTATAAATAAGGGAAATAAAATGACACAAACGTTTGGTGAATGTTTAGAAAACGAGTCATAATCAACCTAGAGCCTAGGATTGACTTTAGAGCATTATTCCACGTTGAGATGACACATTAACAAAACAATATTTAATTAACATAATGAGTAACAAAAGGATCAAACTAATTGTAGTAGGTAACGTTAGTGAAAAGAATCGCTAAAAGTGAATATGAAGATGTGTTCAACTCACTATTAAGATGTTATACCTTGTGCCCTGTGTCTTTATTGATACATAGTGTAGTGATACCGCCAATTAGAGTACAGTAATTTATCGACCGAACCAATGACGCATAAAACAAGTACGAGGAATTTAAAGTCTTTATCGGTACTGCTTCCCGCCTAGCCCAGCCAGTTAAGTCCAGAACACCAATCTCAGCCTCTGTGATATGAATCATTTATTCCAAACATATCGGGTTTTTATACCAAACAAATAGACCACATCGTACCATAAATTAGAAAATAACACTTGTACAAGATCAAGCCAAATGTAGCTGTGAATGTGGGGGACAGTAATTAACTGACTGGGCATAACTCAAGAACGGTAAATCGTATAATAATAGTTTTTTTTATTTTTTTATTATTATTATTAGCTTTATTCAATATTATAATTTTGGTACAATATAGAATTCTCAGCGCAAAGTATTTCAACAAGTTTCCGTTTCTTTCTTCTTGGTCGGTCCTGGAGATAAATATTGAGGAATCGCCAGTTAGATGTTAGCACTTCAGTGAATGAACAACTGAATAATGTACATTCTTTTCGTTGTACATTGCCAGCAACCATATTGTCTCTTATTGAGTTTTCTGTAACTTTGACAACGAAAGGTTGTACACTTTTCAGAAACGCAGCAGAATAGGTTATGCGATTAATAAACATAATGATATATTAAAACAAACAACAATAGATAACTTGTTGAAATATCTAGATGGCAGGAACAGGTAGCCCAGATGCTCAAGCAGGCCGCCCTAGGTTAAAACAAACTTTATGATAAGAGGAACACGATTATGAATAGTTTAGTTAATTAACAATTATACGATAAAAATATACGTATAGTAATAGTCCATAAATAGATCTCAACAGTTACCACTCATTATTCTCATCGGGATATAACAGAAGATAGTGAATGGATTTGCACTATTTTAATTTATTTATTTAACATCTCTAATCACTGATCACAGTTATCATATAGACCCTAACCAGGTAGTCTGATTCTATCAACATGTACATAAACAAAATTGGGGAGTTAATAAATGCTTAGATATAAGCTTTGTTTCCGAAAGTCGTAAATCATTTACTTTTGACAATTGGTCAATTCTAGTGGTCTAATGTTCGATAAGATAGTTCAAGTCATTATGCAGTGAATAATTCATCTAATAAAACCTAGTCTATCATGAGGAATTCTTCACTCTCATTTATACTGTACCTCAACAAAACTGTCATTATACGTAACATTTAAAAATTGACGAAACTCAGTTGCTAACGTTATAATAATCAAGTAACTGGTTTTCAAATGATTACTAATTGTTATTTCATTTGTATTCATTAGTTTTCCAAGAACATTTTATCTCTTCATTAATTCTTATCAATAAACATTATTTATTATACTAATCGAGCTTGTACGAGATAACAAGGTGGAGATTCTTTTCTAGAAATCAATCTCTAATATAATTGAATGATATTTACACATTTAGTTTAATCACCAACTTATGTTTCCTTTTTGTTTCAACTAAATACTTAGGAACCATTATGCTTTTTTATATTTCATTGGGGAAGATGAGTTTATTTGCAGCATTCAACAAGTGTGTTGTAACTTTCAGACATGTTTGGTTTATTTATAATCAGTAGTCGCTATATACTAGACCGTAATTTCCGTAATTCATTTCATTTTAAGCCATAACTTTCACGATAAATGTCTTTATAACAATCGAATGCATGAATCTACTGAAGTCAGACCACCATGGAAAACCTGGAAGCACTGGATAGCTGTTTCGTCCTAGCGTGGGACTCCTCAGAAGTGCGCATCTAAGTGAATCCAACTATTAAATTACTATATTCTCTACAAACCCCCACTCTGATAAAAATATATTTTTGATAAGGGATTTCAGACTCCGTACACTACACTGGACATCTTCATAGTAAACAATTGAGGATAACTCCAGTCATTGTTGATATAGATATTCACCATTATATATATATATATATCAGAAGGGGTTTTTGTAGACATAGTATTTTCAATAGTTGAGATCAAAAGTTAATTGATGCCAGACCACAATGGTGAACGGTGGCGCAATTTCGTTGATTTGTTGAAGTTAGTGGTCTAGAGGTTAAACGTTGGCGTGAGAGACCGATAGGTCCTAGGTTCGAATCTCGAGAAGCGGGATCGTGAATGTGCACCGCTGACAAGTCCCACAATACGACGAAACAACCGTTCAGTGATTCCAGATATATATATATATATATATATATATATATCGTATGAAAAACGGTCTATTCGTTACCAATTAATAAACCAAATATTTCAAGTTACATTAAAAAAACAACAACGTGAAACTGACCAATTTTACCTCTATGATTTATAATAATTCAATCTGTTGGCTAAAATATACAAATAGAAAAGTTACATATGAAATACACGATCCAATAACTAAATTTGATTTGCAAATAGAAAACAAAAACAACATATTCTGAGAGATATATGGTTACCATTAATTACCTCTGTTTTTTTTTAACGTAGAATATGGTAGAATAAGACCAACTTTATAAGAAGGATGAGTTAAGAAGGAAAATATCAACTTCCTGTATGAAATTTACTTCCTTACACCTATTACCTGTCGTGATGAAGCACAGACTGTCCATCAATATTCTTCATACAACTCTCTCCTGGGCAATCCTTTTCAGTTGCTATTCATCCTTTGCATATCTGATTCCAATTCTCCATGTAGTGTGTTCTTTGGACTTCTTATTTTTCGTTCCCCTTCAGGATTCCAAGTTAGGGCTTGCCTTGTGATACAGTTTCAGCGTCTTTTCCTAATTTCCTCTTCAGCTGGAATCTGGTTTGTTCTCTCCCACAGTGGGCTGTTGCTGATAATATCCGACCATCGAACATTCAGTATCTTACGTAGACAATTGTTTATAAATATTTGTACTCTTCTGATGATGGTTGTGGTAGTTCTCGAAGTTTCAGCTCCATACAATAGAACTGTTTTGACGTTCGTATTGAAGATTGTGACTTTGATATTCGTTGACAGTTGTTTTGAGTTCGATATTTAAGTTCAACTGTAGGAATGCTGCCCTTGCTTTGCCAATCCTTGTCATTGCATCTGCATCAGATCCGCCACGTTCATCGATGATGCTACCCAGATACGTGAAATTTTCCACCTCTTCGAGAGTTTTTCCATCAAGTATGAATAAGCGAACTAGTGCCTTGTAAATATTTATGAATTTATCATAAATGAATTTAAATTAGTAAGCATAAGAATATCTATTCTTTTAGTATTCTGTCGATCGTTGAATCAATGTTTAATAATATAACGTAATATAACCAACGATTTCGGTATCGGTTTGTAGTGTAGATAAGAAGAAAAAATCACTTTCTGATATCTAGTCACAACAGCTTATACAATAGAAGATAACTAATCTAGAATAGAGATAATGAAGTAGGAAAACGAATGATGATAATATAATAATGAAAGATATCTGACTTCAAACACAAACAATCACAAGTAACTTTATTTGTATTCTCAAACTATGTGTGTTACTGAATCATAAATTATCGTTTACATCCGATCACGCGATTCAATATGCAGAAACCTCTCATTATGACATCCGTAATTCCTTGGCACTAGTGAAACAAACTCATTCTAAATCATCTCTTTATATGAATTACTTCACCTGTAAATTTTCTAGACTCTGGAATAACCTACCACTATCTATCCGCACGATAAAATCACTCCCATTATTTGTTCGCTGCATCGATGCATACTGCTCCTCTGAAAATGCATTGAATGGTCTAGCGCCTTAAAGTGTATCTCATTCCACAAGTGATTTTTTAGAAACCTTAAATGTTTAGCCAACTATCTTTATTAGTGAATTCCCTTAGTAAAACCACCCACTTGCTGTCAATATGTTAACACCGCCCCTAGCAACTTTAACTAATTTGAATAACACAAACAGTATATCACTGTGTCACATGACACACGCATTTAGGTAGACCTGATTGATATATTTTGGTAATTACTTTTTTGTTGTTCCGTGCTCTCTGTTTTCGTTTTAATTTCTCTAGTTGTAGATAATTATCATTAGTTCGATCTGGCACACGAATTGACCTTAATTACACCGTTCATAAATCAACAGGCTGTCCATTTAAGAAATATTAAAAATTCCCGGATGAGGCATAGGATCGCTGTAATATATATATATACTACTTAAACAACTACTGAACTAGTATACTTAAAACTTTCTTTTATCACATGTTTGTTCTGCACGTCTAACGTTATTATTTATATCAAATTGATCATGCCTGTAAACTGGCGTGAATTCTGTAATTATTACTATTTTTCAGAATATAAAATTATTATTATTATTATTATCCAGAGATAAGAATGTGTTATTGAAATGTTGAATAGGGAAGTGTTATATCCTAGCGAAGTTTAAACGATGCGTAACTTCTAAGAGCTATTAATGACTAATATTATACGTATATTATTGTTGTATAACTGTTAAGTAGCTAAATTATGAATATCTATATCTCACTTATTACAAGCTTTCATTTGACTTATGGACTATTGTCATACGATTTACTACTATTAGGTTATTCCCAATTTATTAGTTACAGTCTCACACAATCACAGCCACTTTTTGGCTTGAACCTGTTCAATCGTATTTTTCTACTTTATCAGTCAGTCAGTAACAACGTAGAACTTCGTACGTACGTACATCAGTTCGAGTTGCCACACCACATTAGCACAGAGATGCAGTTGTCGATTCAAATCTCGTAGTGGTAGAGGTAATAAGAGTATAAGCAGTAATCGGGAAGATTAGAGTTTGGAGATGTTATTTAAAGAGTATAATCCAGTGAAACAAATTTGGGAAGAGAAAAAAAAGACAAGGAGGAGTCAGGAGATTAAAATTTGGGAGAACACAAAGAGCATATGGACCTTTGCCATTGCAAACGATTTTGAGCCATGCCATTCAGGGTCTCTATAGTATGATGTGGTTTGGTTGGTTTGTATATCATGAACCAAGTATGTTTTAAATATATGATCCATGTGGTAGAAGCATAAATTGTGTTCTGGACTCAACAGGCAGTGTTAGTCAGGATAAAATTCATTAAGGTAGCTAGGTTACTCATATCGATCAATACGACATTGGTTTGGCAGAGTGTTAAGATCTTATAAGTCGTAATCTGTTTGACGAGTAAATCACGTGATGAATTAACCGGGTAAAAGTCGAAACAATTCTGTCTGAACATCTTGAATCGAAATAATAAACTGAAAATGTTTAATATTTATTTACCGGTAATGTGACTTTTTCTTCAAGAATTTATCCCATTAGTAATTAATGACAGACTTTGTGAATAATAATCTATCAGTATACCTAACCACTTTATTGATTGATTAAGTTGTTGTCACGGATACCTATATCATCCTTCATTAGTATCATTTAAAAATCGATAAATTATTCTGTTTATCTCAGGTTTCGAACAAAAGATGGACATTATACATTAGTAGTCTTTATTCTGAATGGATTATTGATAGTTAATTATCAAATAACATTTTACTCTGTTGATTTAAACTATTCCGTCATTTTCTTTTCATAATCATTTAACGTTAGTTACGAATAGATATATACATCTTACTGTTCAGTATGATATAAATTACCGGAAGGAATAGTTATGTAGTCAACATGTACACCGGTGGGCCAAGTGAATGTATTTAAGCACATAATTACAAAGAATTCTCAATAAAATCTGAGAACCATATAGTAAATCGTTAATTTGCAAAATATCAATCCATCATCTCAAACTTGACTGTTCCCTTTGCAAATATCAATCCACTGTCTAAGATTTCATTGTTCATGAGTTTTCGTACCGATTGCGTTCCGTTCCCGTTCTTTCCTCATCGACCTTCTACTGAAATACATTCTGTACCTGACCACCGTCATATACTACTTGCGTGGATATAAGTAACCCACATCACCGTTATTTTAGTTGTCAATTTATATATTATAAATGTAAGTTTGTTCCGGTGATCAGATTATTTTCGATTGACTTTTATGGTTATATAAATGCAACTCGAAATATAATTTTTCTAAAAAACACTGTTTCTACTAATTTTTCTACATTTTTCTTGATCTCTAGCTTTTATTTATATGAAATGAAGTAACAGGAGAAAAAAATGTTTTTGATTGAGATCATGAATCGATTGATGTTAGACCACCATTGAAAACCTGGAAGCAGTCGACAACCGTTTCTTCTTATTGTGAGACTCCTCTGCAGTGTGCATCCACGATCCCGTTCGCGGGATCCGAGGCCATGGTCTTCGGTCTCTCGGGTGAACGCTTAACCTGTAGACCACTGAGCCGGCATCCAACGGTGATCATGACCAGTGGAGCTAATCCATGTCAGGTAGAGACAAGTATCTACCTCAGTA
This sequence comes from Schistosoma bovis, assembly GCA_944470425.2. Classification (NCBI taxonomy): domain Eukaryota; kingdom Metazoa; phylum Platyhelminthes; class Trematoda; order Strigeidida; family Schistosomatidae; genus Schistosoma; species Schistosoma bovis. The sequence goes on along the minus strand of OX103958.1, from coordinate 22,249,611 downwards.
TAATGCAAGATGGTCGCGCAATTTCGTGGATTAGTTGAGGTTAGACATTAACACCGTTGATTGCCGTCTCAATGGTCTGTAGGTTAAGCGTTCACCCGCGAGACCAAAGGTCCTGGGCTCGAGAACTGCATGAGGGATCGTGAATCCACACTACTGAGGATTCCCATACTATGACGAAACGGTCGTCTAGCGCTTCCAAGTTTTCAATGGTCGTCTAACATCAGTCGGTTCATGATGTCAGTCAAAAACATGAATTAATTCATGATCTCAACCAAAAACTTAACAATCTCCACAACCTCTATACTGATAATTAACATGTGCTCACTAGTGACTAGCTTCGTGAGGGAATTCTCGGAGTTCTAGTGAGAAGTCGTGACCAGTGGAGCTAATCCGTGTCGGGTAGAGACAGGTATCTACCTCAGTACAATGGAAGGTGGTCGCGCAATTTCGTGGATTGGTTGATGTTAGACACTAACACCATTGAATGCCGGCTCAGTGGTCTAATGGTTGAGTGCTCAGGCGCAAAGCCAGTAGGTCCTGGGTTCGAATCCTGCGTGGTGCGGGATCGTGGATGCGCACTGCTGAGGAGTCCCACACTAGGGCAAAACGGCCGTCCAGTGCTTCCAGGTTTCCAACGGTGGTCTAACATCAATTAATTCATGATCTCAACCAAAAACTTTATAATCTCCACAACCCAATACTGAAAAAAATGTTTAGTCAAAGATTACTATTTCATGAATTTTTCATTGAACAAACATTTTATTCAGATCAGTATAGAGTTGATTTGTTGACAAAATAGTATTATGTTGTTTTCAGTTACTTTTTAGAAAGGTTGATCAACAACTGAATTCCCTGTTTAATTGTCTTTACTATTATTGTACAATCTTTTAAATAAGAATGAATAAGACTATTTTAACATGCCCTTAATAATCACCAGTTGAATCACGAAAGTAAAGAACTTATCTCAATTGATACCGTAGTCTCTAATCAGAGCTTTCTACACTATAAACTTCAACAGTCCTAGATCTGATTAAGAAAAAGAATCGATGGAAATAGATCGAACAATCTAAACTGAATTTATATCAGATCACGTTATTAACTACTTAGTAAAATATATCAACAATAATTCAGGTCGTATTTTATGGTTGTTGTAACTTGTCAATTGAATGCTGATTGTCTTGTCGTTTGAATGCTACTTATTATATATGGTCGTCACTGGTTGTTGTGTCAGAAACACTTATCACTTATACTTGAAACGATGGACTTCGGCATTTCGTCGTCGTCGTGTTTTGGGGTTAATAAATCTTTACTTATATCAGTCTTTGTATTTGTAATTCCGCGTCGTGGGAATTTCCGAGATCCCTCGTTTAGAGTATAAGTAATAAGCGTTTCTGACACAACAATCAGCGACGACCAGATATAACAAGTAGCATTGAACAATGGTAAATGATTATTATCTAGTAATTTACTAATGTAAAATGTTCTTCTTGTAAGTTAACTTTCATTGAGATGAGGTATTCCTTTTTAATGATATGATTTCATTATAGAATAATGTAATCTGAATAATCATTGAAACCTAATAAGCACTGGGTAGATACGTTTCATTCAAATTTGACGTTAAATTTAGAAATTTGAATCATTGAATGATGACATTGTAGTCTAAACATATACAGAAATCTCAATGACACTTGAAATTATCAGTATAAGGTTGTGGAGATGATAAAGTTTTTGAATGACATCATGAACCGATTGATGTTAGAACACCACTGAAAACCTGGTAGTACTGTACTGATGTTTCGTCCTATTGTGGGACTCCACAGCAGTGTAATGGTTGTATAAGGTTTATCAGTTGGTGAGACTATAATGGACGCTAAAGTGATCTTGAGAACCGCCGCCTACTTCCTAAGGCTAAGTGAGGGTTATATTATTATTATTAGCTTTATTGAATAGTACATTTTTGGTACAATATAGAATTCTCAGCACAATATGTTTCAACAAGTTTCTGTTTCTTACTTCTTGGTCGATCCTGACGATAAATACTGAGTGATCACCAGTTAAAAGCTAACAGTCCAGTCAATCGACATCTAAATACTGTACATTCATTTCGCTGTATGTTGCCAACAACCACGAAATTTCCGACTGAGCCTTTCGTAATTTGTACAAAGAAGGGTTGTACACTTTTCATATACGCACAAAATTAGATAACTTGCTGAAATAACCGAATGGCAGGAACAGGTATCCCAAACAGGCCGACAGTGTGAGAAATTAGGATTATGATTCACAGTTGATGGTCACAAACTGACATCAGCTATAATACCAAAACACTATGGATTTCATACCAAAATCTAGAATCTGTAATCCTAATTCTGACTGGTTCGCCGATCAGTTTTCAAACTCAGTCAAGTAATCGATTCACCGTTCATTTGTTGTTCTTGTTGTTTTATTATTTCAAATAGTTGATAGGATAAAGCCAATTCATATGGAAAGAGAAATGAAAGGAAGACTATTAAAATTAATTGTTTTGTTATTTATAATAGAAATTTATGAAGCTTATATATTCTCATTATGGTTTGTTAATCATGGTGAAAAATTTACTTAAAACGGTTTGACAATAAAAATATTTCACAAGTTGAAATCATGAGCCAATTGAAGCTAGACCACCATGGAAAACCTAGAAGCACTGGACGGCCGTTTCCTCCTAGTATGGGACTCCTCAGCAGTGCGCATCCACGAAACCGCCCCCCGCGGGATTCGAACCCAGGACCTACTGGTTCAGTGGTCTAATGTTTAAGTGTTCGCGCGCGAAGCCAGTAGGTCCTGGGCTCGAATCCCGCGGGTGGTGGGTTCGTGGACGCACACTGCTGAGGAGTCCCATACTAAGACGAAACGGCCGTCCAGTGCTTCCAGGTTTTCCATGGTGGTCTAGCTTCAATTGGCTCATGATTTCAACTTGTGAAATTTCTAAAAATCTCCACAAAACCCATTCTGATAATAATAAAATTATTATCAGATTTTAATAATTAAATAGTTCAATGCATAAGTCACTTGAAGCTAGACCATTATGGGAAACCTGGAAACACTGGTCGACCGTCCTGTCCTAGTATGGGATTTCTCAGCAGTGTATATCCAAGATCATGCCTCGTGGGATTCGAACCTAAGGTCATTGAATGCCAGCTCAGTGGTCTGGAGGATAAGCATTGGTGCGCGAGACCGCCAGGCCCTAGGTTCGAATCCCACGGGACAGGATCGTGGGTGATCACTGCTGACGGCTTCCACACTAGGACGAAAAGGCCATGCAGGCTTCCCATGGTGATTTAGCTTCAATTGACTCATGATCTTAACCATTGAAATTAATTATGTAATATGATGTTATATCCGAAGTAGATTAAAATATCAGTAAACCTTGTGAACTATTTGTAGACTATTATTACATGTATATATTCTTATTGTATAACTGTCAACGAACTATATTATATGTATACTCATATTCCTCTTATTATAAGCTTTCATTTGACCTATTCACTATTATCATACGATATACTACTCTTAGGTTATTCCCAATTTATTAGTTACAGTCTCCCATAATCACAGTCACTTTTTGGTTTGAACCTGTTCAATTGTTATTTTCTACTTTTGTAATATGATATGATCTGGTTGACTTGTATATCATGAACTAAGTACGTTTTAAATATCTGATCCATGTAGTAGAAGCATAAATTGTGTTCTGGACTCAACAGGCAGGGTTAGTCAGGATAAAATTCATTAAGGGTGCTAGGTTGCTCATATCGATCAATACGACATTGGTTTGGCAGAGTATTATGATTGCATAAGTTGTTTTCTGATTAGCGATCTAGTCACAAGACATAACATGTAATAAAATTGTTTGAATAGCACTTTATGTTACACGAAAATATAGGTCTTGGGTTCGAATCTCACGGAGGCAGGATCGTGGGTGAGCACTACTGATGATTCCCATACTAGGACGAAACGGCGGTCCAGTGCTTCCAGGTTTTCCATGGTTATCTAGCTTCAATTGACGCATGATTTCACTAGTGAAATTTCGAAAATCTCCACAAAACCCTTTCTGAAAAAGAATGTATGTATGTTTGTAAATAATTAATGTGATATTATTTTCGGAAAGAATAGTGACCTACTGATCAGCAGTTCAAGTCATTTAAAACGTGGTTATTTATAATACTCAACACTTCCTATAACTGTTAAAACTGGATGATTAGAGAGATCAATTTTATTGCATAAAATGTAGGAATAAATGACATGGCCCAAGTGATAACTTATACTTTAAAGATCCTGAATGAACAGCAAACACTACTCCATTTTTGTGATTAAGTACTGGGGAGTTAAACTTATGATTTTAATGAAAATTATTTAGCTATAATCCACTATTATTCTTATGTACTTGTGTTTCAGCTAGTCTCTTATGACATGTAGGCTACAGGAACAAGTATCATATTATAGTATCTTTGATAGAAAGTTATTCATCGTTTTGTGTTATGATTATCACTGAATTCCAGGAGATGGATCTTGTACTATTCTGAACATGTCAGTTCGATGTACTTACATCACAGTGTTAATGTTCACACTACTTTCTTATGGCTTTAAATGTCACTCCATCACCCATTAAACTACTAAATCTTATTAACCGCTAGTTCAGTAATCAGTTACTATATTAAGTATTGTATGATAGATCTGGCCTGACAAGATTCTCATGATGATCAAATTCCTATATTGCATTAACCTATAAGATCATTGATTACTACTTAATGTAATTCATCATCGCGAAAATAAGGCATCAAATCAAAATTGAAAAGATCAAGGGAAAACTATACAATGACAACTGTGTAATAATTATTCTGCTTTAATCATATACATATTTATAAGCGTTTAATTGTTATGAACCAGCAAAAAGTACTGTTAAGCGTCATTCTTCTTTTATTTCTCATTTCACAATTATGTCATCAGCTATCGAAAAAGTGATAAGCAAATAAAAAGATAATGAATGGAAATGTGAAAAGTAACAAGTAAATAATTATTGTGCATGTATTTTTATCAGACCGGACACTATTAGCAACAACCAACTGTGGGAAAGAACAAACCAGATCCCAGTGGAGGAAGAAATCAGGAAGAAGTGCTGGAAGTGGATAGGACACATATTGAGGAAAGCACCCAACTGCGTCACAAGACAAGCCCTCACATGGAGTCCTGAAGGTCAAAGGAAAAGAGGAAGACCAAAGAACACATTACGCCGGGAAATGGAGATAGACATGAGAAAAATGAACAAGAATTGGATGGAACTAGAAAAGAAGGCCCAGGACAGAGTGGGTTCGAGAATGTTGGTCGGCGGCCTATGCTCCATTGGGAGTAACAGGCGTAAGTAAGTAAGCAATTTTTATCAGAAAGGGTTTTGTGGAGATTGTAGTCATTTCAATAGTTGAAATCATGAGTCAATTGATGCTAGACAAACAGGTGAAACCTGCAAACACTGGACAGCCGTTTCGTCCTATTATGGGACTCCTCAGCAGTGCGCATCTACGACCCCGCTTCGCAGGATTCGAACCCAGGACCTACTGGTTTCGCACCCGAGCGCCTAACCACTAGATTCATGATCTCAACTAATGTATTTTTTCTCTGATTTATTCATTCTATCTCTTGTTCCTATTGTGTCTTTTTCGCGATTAAACACTTACAATTCTTTTCTGTTCTTTCAAATTGTAAATAAATTAATCATAATAATGAGTATTTTCATCCAACCTGAAACTTGTCATATAGGTGTGTATGTATTTCAATGTAGATATCTATAGTGTAGCTCAAATCAACTAAATTTCACTTCTACACTGGGATGTAGGTACATCCAACTGACGAGGATCAAATAAGAAGGGATGTGTGTTTTGAGTTATCCCATTAGTTATAAATCATCTTAGATTAGTTTTTTTTTATAATTTCAATTAAATTCAACAATCTCTATGTATTCATAATGGCTATCCAATATACCATGTAATGAAATGAATATAACGAAGCAATCCCCACAGGATGTTTGTATACCAACACAGTTTAACTCAAATTCAGTCAAGAATTTCAACAACTCGATAATCCGAACCCTTTCTTACTATGATACTAATGCCATGAATTCAATTAATGTCGTTTTGTTTATATATCTATTCTTTATCTATGTATATGTAAAGTAAGACATGATTATTACCCCCACATCATATATTTTCCGATTTTGTTATGAATATAGGTCTTACAGTTCGTATAATCATTAGAATACCATATACGTATACATGCACACAAACATTTATCTTTATGGTATAGAAACCAAAACAAAATAACTCATGATAAGTACTTACTTACTTACGTCTGTTACTCCTCGTCGAGGAGAATAGGCTACCTATCAGCACTCTCCATCCAACCCTGTCTTGGTCAATTCTTTCCAGTTCTTTCCAGTTGTTATTCATCCTTCTCATATTTGTTTCTATTTCCCGACGTAATGTGTTCTTTGGCCTTTCTGTTTTCCGCTTCCTTTCAGAATTCCATGTTAAAGCATGCCTCGTGATGCAGTTTGATATCTTCCGAAATGTTTGTCCTATCCACTTCCAACGTCTTCATCATAGATAACTCAATAGTTCATATGGTTGAATATAAATCGAAATAGTCCCAACTTCATTACAGACAATTAATGTTGAGCTTTTGTTTACGAAGTAAGATGAAAACAAGATGAAAGAAAGAAGCAATTTTCGACCGAAAAATTAATCTAGAAAGAAAGAGCAAGAAAAACATAAAAAAGAAAAACAAAAATATAAATTTATGACAATGAAAACCTAAAGGATTTATTGCTTTCTAAAATACGTTCACTTATGTGAGATGAGTTTACAACTAACCTATCACACATAGAAATCTAGTCATTAGTTGATAACGTTAGAGTATTAGAGATTTGAGCTTAACGAAATAAACAAATAAGCTAAAATAGAATTTCAATAGTTGAATTTGTGAGTTTATGTAGGCTAAACAACCATTGAAAGTCTGGAAGCACTAGACGATCGTTTCGCATTAGTATGGGACTCCTCAGTAGTGTGTATTTGTAATCCCGCACGCGGGAATCCAATCCGTGTTAGATAGAGGCAGGTATCTATATTGAACAATGTATAAATGGTTGAAATCATGAGTCGATTGAAGCTAGACCACCATGGAAAACCTGAAAGCACTGGATGGCCGTTTCATTCTAGTATGGGATTCCTCAGTAGTGCGCATCCACGATCCTGCCTCATGAGATTCGAACCCAGGACCTATCAGTCTTGCGCGCGAACGCTTAACCTTTAGTCTAAAGGTTATCATCGATTTGTCGTTGCAAATAGGTGAATTAACATAATTCACTAATACGAAAATCGACTAATAAAATAGGTCAAATATAACTAGCCAATTCTATCGATGAATAGTTAACACAAAACTGATACAATAAATTTTATTGTTATTTCCAATTAACCCAGTCAATCAACCGAGCCTGTTGTGAGATTGTAACTCACTGAAGACAATGATGGATGGTGGTGCGAAGTTAGTCATTAATACCATTGGATGCCAACTCAGTGGTTTAGAGGGTAAGAGCTCATATGTGAGACTGAAGGTCATGGGTTCGAGTCCGGCGATCGGGATAGTGGGTGTGTGCCGATAGAGAGTCCCATACTAAAACAAAATGGCCGTCCAATACTCCCAGGTTTTCCATGGTGGTTTATCTTTAGTTGAATCATGAACTGAAGCATTAAATTTTCAAATAAATTACGATAAAACAATCAAAATTTTTGACAGGATCTAACTGAAAGAAAAGATCATCAACAATCATGAATTTTGTTTTGTTCATTCTAAGAAAAAACAAACGAACATTCGGATTTAATTGTAGGATATTTGGTTAGTATAATGGAAAGAAACGTATAATGAAAAGTTATTGTTTGATTAAATGTTTCAATTAGAAAATAACTTTCGAAATGTTGATAAAGTTTCTATTTAATAATCAACGTATCAGTATACAAAAGGAAACGCTGGTATAGAATAATTAGTATGATCAACTGTACAAGTTGATAAGTTTATGCCCTGGTACAGCCGAGAGTGGGGAACGTTAATTTTCTCTCTCGAATTGCTTTCACATGGCTATACGTATACAGCCACTACCAGGGAAGTCCTATTTACCGCTTTCTAGCGATGGGGGTGTTGTTTACGAAAATGAAAGAATGAAAAGCAAATGTTCAGCGCTTTAAACGGGTTGCTCTACCTAGGGGAGTTGGAAAACCCTGATAACAAACCAATGGTTTATATGCCCTCCCATTTTATTAACTTATCAGAACACAACAAAGTCTCGAAATAGTCTAATTATTATTCGTACAGTGTTATGGAGATCTTCACAACTCTGTACTGATAATTATAATGTGCTCATTAATGATTCGCTTTGAGAGGTAATTCTCGGAGTTTTAGTGACCAGTAAAGCTAATCCGTGTCGGGTGTGAGGCTTTTTACACACCGAAGACAATGTTAGGTGGTTGCACAATATCGTGGAGCGGTTGAAGTAAGACTTTAACACCGTTGAATACTGGTCAAGTGCGAACGCTTAACTTCTAGACCACTTATTATCTCACGCGAGACCGAAGATCTTAGGATTCGGGTCCCGAGATCTTGGATCCGCGTTGCTGCGGAGACCCATACTAGGACGAAACGGCTGTCCAGTGCTTCAGGGTTTTCAGTGGTGGTCTAGATTTGATCGACTTGTCAATTCATTTATTTACCTACTTTCATGAATCTGCTTAATTTAGGTGTGAAATGTCAGAAAATAATTTTTCTACTCATTCGAACAATAAAAATATGTCATTAATTTTTATCAAAAAATGAAGTAGTTTATTGTATCTGTTAAACTGGATAGACAAATCAACAGTATTAACAAATTTGTTGAGTCTTATTTCTAAAAAAGATTCTTATCACCCTTTATTAAGCAATTCAGTAGGTGTTAGTTGAGTCATCAGGACCAAAGGAGAAGAGGAAGATCAAAGAACACATTACCCCAAGAAATGGAGACAGATATGAGAAGAATGAACAAAAATTGGATAGAACTAGAAAGGAAGGCCCAGGACAGAGTGGGCTGGACAATGCCGCTCAGGGGCCTATACTCCACTGCGAGTAACAGGAGTAAGTAAGTAATATATTAAATAAAGAATGTTGAATGGTATAGTTGTTTGAGTACAGGCCTTAAGTAAAGTGAAAACATGTTTCATTAACATTGATCAACTATATTCCTACTGACCCATTCATATCCACTAACAAGAAAAATATTTAAAGCACATTCAGAAAGACCGAAATGGTAGTATTACTCTATTTTTAACAAAAGTGTAAACCTTCTGTTACATCCCGATGAGAATGATGAATGGCAACTGTTGGGATCAATTTCTGGACTAATGCTACACATATATTTTATACTGTATAATTGTCAAGTAACTCAACTATTCATATTCATGTTCCTCTTATTATAAGCTTTATTTTGACCCATGGATTATTATTATACGATTTCCGTTCTTGATTTATGTCTAGTCTATTAATTACAGTCTCCCACATTCACAGCCACATTTGACTAATTCTTGTACAAATGTTGTTTCCTACTTTATGGTACGATGTGGTCTGTTTGGTTGGTATATAAACCCAGTATGTTTGAAATACATGATTCATACCGTAGAAGATGAGATTTGTGTTCTAAACATTACAGGCAGGCAGGGCTAGTTAGGAAGCGGGATCAATAAGGACTGTAGACTGTCATTGGTTCGGTCGATAAATCACTGTTCGCTAATTGGCGTTATTATTGCGTTATATAATCATAGGGTGCAAAGCCCACAAGATATAACACCTTCAGATGTAAGGTGTTATTTCCTGACGAAGAATAAATGAATGGTAACTGCTAGCGACTATTTCAGGACTATTATTACATATATTCTTCTTAAATAACTATTAAGTAACTATATTATATACATATTCCTATTGTATGTATACAAACTGCACATGTCTAAAATACATGATACATACAATGGAGGCTGATATTAGTGTTTTGTACTGAACCGGCTGGCTTTAGCTAGAAACTACTATCTTGGAAGATCAATAGGGAATAGAGAGTTAACTCTAAGCGGCTCATACTGATTTATTCGTCATTGGTCTAGTCAATAATCCGATATTCTAATTAACGATTTTATCACATGATAATTAATAGACTATAAGGACATAACATAGGTCTGTTAATAAGAGGAATCAGTTATTCATTATAATATTGATTTAAGTTTTCCAATAATCAATAATAATAATAATGATAGATTATATAATCACCTTTTGTAATCAAATCACTTAAACATAATATGAAAAGACTTTTTTTTAAATATAAAAACGTGGTAAAACGAGGCAGAACAAAAACGATTACTTACTTACTTACTTACTTACTTACTTACATCTGTTACTTCTCATAGAGGAACATAAGACGCCCATCAGCACTCTCCATCCAACTCTGTCCTGGGCAATCCTCTCCAGTTGTTATTCATCCGTTTCATATCTGTTTCTATTTCCTGATGTAATGTGTTCTTTGGCCTTCCTTTTTTCCGCTTCAGATCTGAATTATTTAAGCACATACAATGCTGAATAAGTGGGGGGATCGGTAGTTAGTAAATGGTCAATAATTGTAGGCTTCTGAGTTCTACTTGATGTCAAGGAAGATCAGAATAGCTAAATGATAATTTCTTCAACTTTGACACCGTGTAGCAGTTAGAAACCCGTGGGAAAGTGCATGTCAGCCATTTAATGTAGTATATATATATATATATATATATATATATATATATATATATATATATATATATTTAAGTGGATGGAGTTAATTAATGGGAAGCGTTTGATTCGTAGTTCATCGTCACCCATAGAAATATACCAACCTTTAGAAGGTCTTATTAGATAAACTTGTCGCTTAAACCTAAAAGTCCACCTTAAAAGAACACTCACTTTAAATTCTGCATTTGTGTATTACAAACAACTTTATTTATTGTTTTGAAAGAGACAAGATACTAGGTTCAACTGTATCATTCAAATTATGCAATGCTTTAACAAATATAAGAATAGGATTCATGAGCCGCTTAAAGCTATACCACCATGGAAAACCTAGAACTACTGGTCGTCTCTGGGATTTAAAAGTTAAGCGTTCACGCGTGAAACTGAACGTCCTTGTTTCAAGTCCTGCATAAGAGATCGTGCATGTGCATTACTGAGAAGTTGCATACTAGGACGAAACGTTCAACCAGTACTTCCAAGTTTTCCATGGTAGTCTAGCTTTAATCGAATGATGAATTCAACTATTACATTACTGTATGTTATGTGGCTTTGAAATGCATCGATTTGTATAAACATTTTGAGATGTTTATAATTAGCCAGGAGATTTTTTTAAGAAGAAAAACTTTTTTTATTACTTAGTCTATAACTCACGTGTTATCTCACTTCCTCTTATCCATTTTTTCTCCTTCTTGTCTACATATAAGAATAAATACAAGATTGGAATCTGTTCGATTGTCTGTATTCGCCAAATTCAACTATTAGAAATGGTAAACAGAAAACAAATTTTCTATTAAAATCAAAAATCACCCAACTAAGTAAATTACCTGCATACTTACTTACGTCCGCTACTTCCAATGGAGCATAGACCGCCAGCCATCACTCGAAATTACTATTCAGTTATGGTTGTGACGAGCAGTTTCCAATATCTGATACTGATATAGGGTATACTACATAGTAATACCCTAATTGACTATTTGAATGAGAATACAAGAGTGAATGAAAAAAGGGTATTGGGCTAACGAATAAAATGCACAAATACTCATTCATATATTTAATAGTCTAATCCTTAAGAAATTGATCTATTACTTGTCATTTAGGTCACTCGTGATCGGTATCGATTGACCTTCTCATCGAGCTACTTCTGATTAACTATTCATATCAGTTATAAATCTAAGTATTTCACTTTTCATACAGATCATAATTAACGATTAATAAATGGTATTGTGATTAGATGGTGGTTGGAAGTAGTCGACAGGAAACCCTGAACCCGGGCATCGTGCTACTTGGCACTTCGTCAGCAAGGTGTACCTGTAATCTTGAGGGAACTGATGCTCTCAGGCGGATGCGATCACGTGTCACCCAGCTTCACAGTCAGAGACGTTACCACTGAGCTATCCGGGCCGCGAGTGACATCCTGTAGGACTGAGATGTAATCACGATTGATTGATCACTGGGTGGTGATCAATGTCATGCGTGTCAAGTCCTTATTCGATAGCATTCGATCTGCACTAAATCTTTGGATCTAGGCTTCTTATTGGTTGCTACATCTTCACAAAATTTTCAGAACAATTACTTTCCATTTAGTATGAAATCGTGGATGAGGTCAGTTACGATATTACTACTACCTCCATGATAAAATTTCTATATAGTGTATGAAAGTTATCAACACACGATAAACACTAGTCCTCACGAAGCTGCAGATAAGGTTTATTGACAAATCTTCACTAGAATTTAACATAGATCTACAATGTTTTACCCATTTCGTTTAAACACCTAACATTATCACTAAAACTCATTCTTACTTATTCACAAACATTAAAATTAAAATATATAGAGCATATTAATATGATTTTTGTCTAAGACTAAATTCAATCATGTCACATCTTAAAATCAACGGTTACTAGGTGATTGTTTCAAATTATTTTACAGCCTGTTAACTATTTCTTAACTCCAACAGACAAAACATCAAGTAACTCATCTTAAAATTTATTTGAAGTTTCTAATCAGTTAACCGGGTAAGTAATAGTAAGGTTAGACACAGGGTATTAGGGATTGATGGTAAATCAATTGATGAAGTTGTGGATTTTCATCGACTGAGATGGTTGGGCCACGTGTTACGAATGCCTGAACACTAATCACCACGATGTGCAATGCAGACTAGTGTTGGAGATGGTTGGAAGAAAGTGAGGGACGACCAAACCAAGACGTGGCATCAATCCTTGAATTCACTAACTTCTAATTTGATCCATGTTGGTAGATGCAGACTACTTGGTTAGGTTCCATGTGACTATCGTAACCAACGGTTGGAGACTCTGAGTGACATGGCTCAGAATCGATTACAATGGCGTAGGTGTATACACTCTCTATCTTCCCTTAAATTATGAGATTAAAATCGCTTCATATCTTTCTTTCTACGAACTAATTCTTTCTTCCCGTATTGTATCCTTACATGCAATCTTTCTTTTATATATTACCACCTGTGACTTAACTACTTCTATGAATCCGGTGTTCATCTTGTTGTGCTGATGAGGTATGGCAACTTGGACCTATTCATATATGTGCCTGATCCTATGTTGTAGCTGACTGACTGAATCAGTTAATCGTTATGTAGAATAGTAAACTGATTGATAAAAATCTTCTATATTTTCAGATTTCTTTTTCTTCTTCATTGTATTCAATAATAAGTTCGTTTTATATCCTAAAGTTAGGCAAGTTTTCCCATCGATAAATAAGGTCAAATAGAATAAGGCAACGCTTATCAATCTATTCAGAAAAGAAAAAAACAAACAAATAACAAGCAAACGATTTCGAAATAATAATAATACTAAAAAAATTCAAAGAAGAAAACAATAAACCTAACGACATATTGGACAATATGTCACAATGAAATAATAACAACACAACAGTAACAGCATACATCTACATGAATGAAAACTATTTACTCCATTGAAATGAGAAATAATGAGTAAATTTATCAATTCATAACCAGTTTTTACAATCAATTCGAATCAGTTGAACAGGAGAATAATGAAACCTTTAGTGAATAGATATACATATTTCAAGACATTTCATATAACAAGGTGAATTGATTGAAAGATTATTGTTACATAGATTTTAGCTTACAAAATTATACTACTGATAAGTAGGCACAAGAATATTTCCCAATTGATTGACCGCTGGGTGGTGATCAACGTCATGCGTGTCAAGTGCTTATTAATGCAGATCGAATGCTATCGACCATGTTGCAATGTGGCCACCAGCCTAGGTGACTCGACACTGCGTGCACTATATATTGAGATTAGGTGCTGGTTGGAGGTAGTCAACAGGAAACCCTGGACCTGGGTTTCGCGCAACTTGGTACTCGTCAGCAAGGTGATAATGTCTCTGACTGTGAAGCTGGCTGACACGGGATCGAATCTGCCATGGAGCACCAGTTCCCTAAAGATTACAGGTACAGCTTGTTGACCAGTGCCAAGTAGCACGACACCCGGGTCCAGCGTTTCCTGTTGACTACCTCCAACCACCATCTAATCTCACAAAAATATATTCAAATATTTAAGACCATATGCTGTATGAGTGAATAATCTATGAGGTATTTCAATTTACCTGTCATTGAAATAATAAGATAATCTTTCTTAAATGAAATCTATCAGTTTACTTGTGTAATAATCAAGAATTCAGTTTGTACACACTCTATTTTGTAATGTGGTGAATAGTCTAATAATTGACTTTAGGACAAGAAAAAACACGATTTCATTTCCTTTATTCGTTTTCTAGTGTTTGTGAAGAGAAGAGATAAATCAACTTCTGTTTAGTGATAGGACAGTTGACAAAGTCGTTCGAAGTGAAGACCAGTGTTAGGCAAGGTTGCTTACTCTCACCCTTCTCTTTCTCCTGGTGATCGACTGGATCAGCATCTGAAGGGAAACACGGGATACAGTGGACATCTGGGATGAAGCTGGACGATATAGACGTCTCATATGGTCTGGCCCTCCTGTCGCAATCGCAACAACAAATGCAAGAGAAGGCAAACAGTGTAGCAGCAGCCTCAGAAGCAGTAGGTCTCAATATACACAAAGGGAAAAGCAAGATTCTCCGATACAACACAGCATGCACCAATCCAATCACACTTGACTGAGAAGATTTGGAAGATGTAAAAACCTTTACATATTTGGGCAGCATCATTGATGAACAGGGTAGATCTGATGAAGATGTGATGGCGCGGATCGGTAAAGCAAGAGCAGCATATTTACAACTGAAAGACATCTGGAACTCAAAGCAACTGTCAAACAACATCAAAGTCAGAATTTTCAATACAAACGTCAAGACAGTTCTATTGTATGGGGCAGAAACCTGGAGAACTACGAAAGCCATCATCCAGAAGATGTAAGTGTTTATTAACAGTCGTCTACTCAAAACACTTCGGATGGGTTGGCCAGACACTGTTAGAAACAACCTATTGTGGCAGAGAACAAACCAGATTCCAGTGGAGGAAGAAATCAGGAAGAAGTGCTGGAAGTGGATAGGACACACATTGAGGAAAGCACCCAACTGCGTCACAAGATAAGCCCTCACATGAAATCCTCAAGGTCAAAGGAGGAGAGGAAGACCAAAGAACACATTACGGCGGGAAATGGAGATAGACATGAGAAGAATGAACAAGAATTGGATGGAATTAGAAAGGAAGGCTCAGGACAGAGTGAGTTGGAGAATGCTGGTCGGCGGCCTATACTCCATTGGGAGTAACAAGCGTAAGTAAGTAAGTAGGTAAGTTTAGTGATAGATTCTGAATCAGGAATCTGAAATGAATTTAAATAATCTTAAATTATACTACTTAACCCTAGATTTAAAAAAAATATACTACTGATTAAAATGAATCAGTTTATATACTGTTAGCACCCGAGAAACGTAATGAATGGTAATTTTGGGATCCTTTTATGGACCAATACTAAACGTATATTTTTTATTGTATAATTGTGATATGATGGAAAGAAAAGTCCATTTTCGATTGAATTACTCATTATGAGTTTTATTCAACATTCAACATCCGTTTTTCATTCAATGTAATGATTACTCAATGTAGTATTTGTTTCCTTTTCCCAGTATGATATTTTATCTTCTTTATAATATACGATATTTTTGCATTCAATTGACATGGACTATGCTCAGTAAGTGATTTGTTATAACTGAGTATGTGATTTAATCCTAATTATTAATCAAAAATGGGTGTAAAATCAATATATGAACCAGTGTACTCTAGACGAGATTGATTCGTCGTTATCATAGTGTTTGGGCTAATAAATCTTCACTTATACAAGTCTTGTATTCTTACTTTCGCATCGTGGGAATTGCTGAGGTCCCTCGTTCCGAGTATAAGTGATCAGCGCTTTTGTTTTTCCGGCACAACATATACAAATGTTTGAACGTTGACTACAAATTGCTTATCATACATCATGCCACAAAGTAATTACTGGAAATAATAAAGTAAATTGAAAAAAAGGTTTACGAATGCAGCCATGCAAAATGATGTGCTTTAGATACTATATACGACAATTTTGATGCAAAGTTATGATAATAAGCGCTTAAACTCGATATTTACATTTCATGCTGCTGACTGGTTGATGAAGGAGTGATGCTGTTTCATTCAGGTGACAAATTATACCGTTCAATGATTTGAACAGTGTGTTTTTCTGACAAACGTGATTTTTACCAAGGTTTTAATTCCTGTCAGGTGTTTTCTCTTCATTTCAAGAGTAAAATATCCATATATATTGTTAAGTTCATATGCGAAAACGGATAGTGGCTAACAGTGAAATCTATGATGCGAGCCGCTTCGTCCTATTCGGTAATCGTCAGCTGAAAGTAACTGCATCTCAGAGTTGATGTTTACTCTGGGACTCGAAATCAGTACCTTTCACTTCACATGCCGTCGCGTTATCCACTTAGTTATTGAGTGAATTTATTGTTAAGTTTGTTTAAGTTCTCTACCCTTACACTCTTGCCGTTAATTCTCTTTTGTTTGTTCTTTCATACTACTTATAAGCATTCAGTAAACAGTTTATTCTTAATAATTTCTACACGTATGTTTATCGTGTTTATTTACATGTTCTTATTTATCAGTACAATCTCTCAAACGTCTTAGCAGTTATTCACAGTTTTATTTCATCGTTTGATTCTTATTTAAACATAATGGATTCCATGTTGTTTGCTCTTGATCCCATTTTTGCTTGTTGATAAACAATTATCAAGTTTAAACAGCTATCAGTTGTCATTTGCCTTATCGTATGTTATAATTATTCTTTATGTTATTATTCCAGAAAGCGCTTTTCCTTTCAGACTTCCAAACTCACTAAGCGCTATAGATGCATCATAAGTTGAAGTCTGTAACTGATTTATGTCTATTCTTCAATACAGAACCTCTTTCTGGATAAATCGCTGTTTTGTGAATGTCGATTTCATGTGTATCTCAATTATGTGATTAGACGCTTCGATGGATTCGGAAACTATTGATTTTCTGAGATTATTTTAAATGTCACATGATAAACTGATAACTTTAGTCTATCAGTAGTATAATAGTTATTCTTTTTGACTGACTTCAAATGTAAATTTTCAAAACTAAATTATTTCCTATTTCTTGATGTCCTCTTGGCCTATGGAATCATATTAGTATGTATAGTCACACTTCTACTAGGATAATACTGAAAATTATGTTTATTTCCTGTTGTTAACACGAGTATGTGTGTGTTCCTGTAAAAAACTTACTCACTTGGGATAATTTAGTAAGAACTAACATAAGACTACTCATCAGTAAGCACCCATAACCCCACACTCGGGACTAGAACTCAAGATCTTCGGTCTCGTGCGCAAACTCTTAGCTTGTAGACCAATGAACCAACATCCAACGGTGCTAATATCTAACTAACCAATTCATGATATTCTGTTTTTAAATACAACCTACTAACAGCAATTAACATAGATAACCCTGTATTAAAAATATCATACTAATTACCTCGGAAAATACATTTTTTATGTGTCTTATGTTAACCAATTACTAAATTCTTGTTACATAAATATGAATATAAAATAATTACTTTGATTTAATTCAACAGTTGAGGTCATGGGCCAATTGAAGCTCAGTGGTCTAGTTGGTTAAGCGCTTGGCTGCGGACCTGGTAGGTTCTAGGGTCGAGTCCCGCGGGGCGGGGTTGTGAATACGGGTTGACATTAAGTAACCGGCCTATATGATTCCCTACCACCCCTTTTAAAAAAATTGTGGGGTGTGAATGAAAAATTTAGGTATCATTGATTGGTGGACTTGTTTTGCAAGTGTGTGCTCAAGTGATAATGAACAAACATTTTGTTACCTTTAATAATTTTGTGATTGGTCGTAAACTGTTCATCTTTGTAATCTGATTAGTTGAAATCGAAATCGCATCTGCAGCTGTGATTGGATGTCAGAATTTTCATTTTTTACATTTGAAATTTAATGATAATGAATAATTTTTTTGTGTAATCTTAGTCTTGAAAAAAATTTAGACTTTTGAAGAAAAAGACACCAACTTAATTGCATTACCATGCAATCCTACTGTTAGTGAATGTGTATTGGGATAAATTTTTGTTTTCCGATCAAGTATACCTTGAATTGAAGTCGTTAGTTATCTTAACACGAATAATCATATGTATCTCAGTAAAAGAAAGTTTTTGGGGAAAAGCATCTGTAAACCGGTTTGAATATTTGATAATAGTGATTACTGAATGAGGTCGGTAGTCAAATATTTAATACCAAATTAATAAACAAATTATCACCAAAGTGTGTGCATAGGTTTTTTGTAACACACGGTGTGTTAATGGGAAAAAGAAATCAACATATCAATAAATCATCATGATAAATTACTGGTTGCAATATTTATAATTCAGGTGAACCAACCGTAGACGATCATTTAATGAACTGACTTTGACAGTATATGAAAGTAGTAATAAATTTTCCGAAATAGACACTTAATATTTAGTAAACGATTACTTTGTAAATGGTCATTCATAATGAGAATTAGACAACGTTAGATTTAAATGTGGTTAATTTTAAAAGTCCATTGAAAGGGTTTATTGTGTTCACTTGTAAATTATTTGTAGTTCTGTATTTTAAAATTAATTTTTTGGTCGTAATAAAAACTAGTTTGTTTAATCAGTCATGTGTGAATATTGTTAACCGCCGTAATATGAAACCTGAATTATCTAGACATTATGAATGTAACCATTTTTGACAATCATTTGAAATATCAGTTTCATGAAGTGTAAATGAACAAGCCTACGTCGTCTGACTGACTCAACAAATATTTATCGACTTTAAACGTATAAATATGAGTAAGGTCAACTGTATCAATGAACATTTACAATGCTATTCTTATTTATTTTCCTCATTATTATTATTATTATTATTATTATTATTATTATTATTATTATTATTATTATTATGTCAATCGACAAGATTCAATTCTTGTACTATGTATTTCATTGACACAAAATTTTTTGCAATTTCAATTTTCCTATAATGCTTAGTCACTTATTGTGACTGAACACTTTACTGCAAATCATCCCGACCTTTAGTGAATGACCTTTTTAATTTGTAAATATATATATCGTTACAGATGTAAACGTTCACCATTGTTCACACATTACATTGTCAAATTCATAAATGCCATGCTTTATTTTTGGACTTTATAAAATAATAAAATTATGGACTAATAACTGTATAGTGTGATGATGAAGTTAAGGAAAACGATTGTTTCCTAAATTATTTTTGATTTTTGAATATTTTAAGGGAATATTTAACTGGTACAATGTGATTGTACCAGTCATAAATAGTTGATGAGGTGTGCAAATGAATACGGTGATATAATCAGTAGTTATGAATAACAATGGAGGCTTAGTTTACGATCAGACGTACTTATTACGTGCGCATAGTTCTGGTTTCAGGAACTTTTAATATAAAACAAGAATATGAATTTCTTGTTTTTTGTATTCATGAGACGGATAATATTCTTATTTCTTTTTACACTTACTGTATGACCTTTTATCACATGAATCATTTCAATGATGATGGTTTCAACTTGTTTTCAAATGTCATTATTTTATTCCTAAATAAGTTAATTTTCTCAATTTCGTTTACTTCTCTATGAGCTTTAATCACATTCATCTTTGTAATTATCTTATTACATTCACTAATAAATGTCATCATAAGTTTATTGACCTAACGACAAAATTACGATTTTCACTCATTTAAAATATTCCTATTAAAATGTACTCAAAATGTACTTTTATTAGATAGTTTACAAATGTGTTACTAAAAAATGAACGCTAATCACATTATTTTCAATATAAAATTACTAGATTAGTCTTCATTAGATGACAAAATCTTGTCTAAGTTTTCTTAACCTTTATATCTAATAAACGTTAGAAACAAGTTTACGAATACATGAACGATAATCGCTTTTCCACTATTAATCTCTAAGGGATATCTAAATTCATGAGACATTAATAAGTGCTTAATCACTTGACCTTTGCGGCGGAAAAGTAGTAGATAAAAAATAATGGAAATCAAATTGTGGGTGGCCCTGAAAAGGGCCTTTACTCGTTCTCGCGGTCGAACGTCATCACTATTAGTTTGTAATGGCGCCACAGATAGGACAGTGCACTGCTCGTACGTTCGGCGATGGGTCGTAGGCACAGAAGGTATGAAACATTGCTTCACATCTACAGAAAACCCAACCAACCGCATCATCGGTTTCACACGGAGGCTGCGCAAGATTACAGATGTCGCAGAGTCGATTCTCGTCATGCTCTTCTTCATTTTCGATGTCCCGTTCAGTTAACTCTTCGGAGTTAATAGAAATTGCAGGTGAATCATCGGTCACAATGCCTACCAGTTGTCGACTGTTGGTACACCGTTGGAAAAAGAAGAGGAATCGAGAAATCAAGGCCGACGTTTCGCGACTTAAAAAGGCAATGCACATGGGTATTGCCTTAAAATTCATATCCATGGCAACGACTTGATATAAATGGACGTTCTCGTTATTAGTTTTGTACGTCCCGTCAAAACCAATTACGTCACAAAAGTGACCGGCCAAATTCACTTGCTCAGCAGTCATGAAGAAGAAATACGATAGACAGCTCTCATCGTCCAATTCGTATTCGCAAAGCACACCCAAGGATGTTATGTGAGCTTTCAATTTCCCGTAATCACCTATAGTGTACATTATAAATTGGCAAATTCCGTACCAGGAAGGTTCGCGTGTGAGAACACTTTGTACCGCATATTGCAGACATCTTGAGCGGTCAGACATTTCCCATAAGATTGGTAAGCAAAATTCCTGATGTGGAATGCAGCGGTACCGGAAATCAGCAGCGGTCTCACAGTTTCAAACTCCCCATCCGTTAACCTGCGCATCCATGAATTACCCTGGTACCTCAGGGAATTGCACTCGTGATTGTGATGTACATTCCCACGTACAACAGTCCAATAGCCGTCTATAATCTTACAAAACATAAATGCTGGACATTGGGTGTTCATAGAAGCCCTTCATTAAAAAAAATTATAAAACAATTTACCAAATTACCTCCTCCGTCTAATACGTTGTGACGAACCGCTAGATCTTATACGCCCATTTCGCCAACACACAAATTTAATGTAGGATTTTTGATCTCTGCCAATATGCGAATCACTCACTACATAATGACTGTAAGTCGATCTTTCAAAATTTGTGATAGTGGTCTTTAACGCTTCAACCGATGGAAACGCAACCAGAAACAAGGTAGTCAAAAAGACTTCCTCCATTTCCGTTACGTGAGAAACACCAGCGCTCGTACTCGGCACGTTACTCTGCTCCATAATGACGATTGAGATTGTGCTTCGTCGACAAGTACTGATAATTTATAACAATTTTCAAGACATAACTAACCAATTAAATCTAATTTTTGGAACTAGCCATTTCATTGGACGAAACACGGGATGAAAAATATTGTAATTTGGGGTTGGAAAATTTTTTTTTTAAAAAAAATGGCCGGTCGGACAATATTATTCGTGAATACGCACTGCTGGGGGGACTCACAGTGGAGCGGGACGGCGGCCCAGTGCTTCCAGGTATTTCATGGTGCTTAAGCGTCAATTGACTCATGATCTTAACTGTTGAAATTACTACAATCTCCACAAAACCCCTTCTGATACTTTGATTTGCATAAACTTTTTGACTTGCGCTTGTAAAGTTAAGTACATAGTTCGTTTCCTTTTTATTGAATAACATTTCCTGATATAGAAGAGATTACCTCTCACGATGAATTAGTCAAGAATAATGAAGTTTTATTATCAATATCACTTTTCGTTTTATCTGGTTAATTGTCCACAAATATAAGTAGTATTTATCATCAATCGAAAGTGAAATACCTGATGGCAGAAAGTTAAGAAGATCGATGAAAAGAGAATGAGAACAGAGAATGATTGCTGTGAAAAGGAATGAACAGTCAAGTCCGACACGATTGATTGACAGTTTGCAAATGAAGTATTTACTATACGATCCTCAGATTTTAGTGAGATTTTCTGTAATTTTGTGCTCAAATACATTCGATTGTCCCTATTTGTGTTCCTGTTCACTACAATGGCACCATGATTATGTATTACTTTCATACTCATATTAATGCCTTCCCGACTTAGTTGTATTCCGTAACAAATCGCTAAGATCACATTCGTCATTAATCTTCTAACAATCTACTAACCTTTTGCAGCATATCTCTATGATCATCCTTAAAAATTGTAGCTCCTTCAATAAATAGAATTAAGGTAATCAATAAAATGTATTAACTCGGTGTTGTTTACTTGAATCGTCCCATTGATGTTTGGGACTGCAGTTGATCAGCCTCTTGTTGGTTTATGTGCCACGATATTGCCTGAAGTCACAAGCTTCATAAGCGAAGACTGATAGTGGCTAGCAGTGAAATCCAGCATGCGCGTTTCGTTCTACTTGGGACTCGTCAGTAGCTACATGAATAACGTGGTGGCCTTTGAAGTGAACGGCACTGATTCGAGTCCCAGAGTGAATATTAACACTGGGATGCAGGTACATTCAGATGACTAGTTTCAAATAGAACAAAACGCGCGTTCTAGATTCTACTTCTAGTCATTATCCATCTTTGTTTAATCAATAAAATGGTTTGAAGGAGATCACCAAACGAAAACAATCATACATCTATATACATAATTACTCTTGGTTGTAAGTAGAGAAAAAAAGAAAAAAATTCTTAAATTCAAGGGTTTCACTATTATTCTACTTTGTTATTTTTTTGTTCCTTCATTAGTTTCTATTCAAGTTTACTGTAAGATGAAAAAGTAGTCATTTAAATTGATTAGTTGATTAGTATTACTGTAATGTGTACAAGTAGTCTTTATGGGAAAAGATAACATAATATAGAAGAAAAAAGGAATAAATCTATTCATGAGAGTAATATTGGATTATTATCATCAGAAAGGAGCATTGTGGATGTTGGCTCACTGTTTGAAGCGATTACGAATTCATCTACTGACCAAAAACCTATAAGCTAGCCATTCTGATGCGTCTCAGCCCTGCTAACTAGAGAAATTAGTTGAAGTCTGAACAGAGAAATATATTCCACAAGTAGACTGAAGCACAAGCAATAAAAACAGGCACAAATCAAGCGTTCGCGCACGAGATTGAAAGTCCTGGGTTCGAATCCTGCGGGCGGAATCGTGGATTCGCACTGCTGAAGAGTCCCATATTGATATGAAACAGCCGTCCAGTGCTTCTAAATTTTCCATGGTGGTCTAGTTTTAATCGACTCATGAATTCAACTATTAAATTACTAAAATCTCCACACACACACACACCCTTTCCTGTTAATTGTTATTATATGTTTAATCTACTTAAATAAACTTAAAATTTAGATTTATTATCCATTTTTTTCAAAACATTCTATTCTATCCTTTGCCTTACTCCTATTCTTTCCATCTCATTTAATCATGAGAATGCGTGTAATAATAAATTATGATGCAAATTTCATTTTCTATTTAACTAATCTAATGAATATTGCTTTGTTAATAGTATAAATAATCAGTAGATGATTATTCTACCATGTGCTCACTAATGACTAGCTTCGTGAGAAAATTCTCGGAGTTCTGGTGAGAAGCCGTGACCAGTGGAGTTAATCCGAGTCGGGTAGAAGCAGGTGTCTACCTCAGTACAATGCAAGATAGTCGTGCAACTTCGTGGATTAGTTGAAGTTAGACATTAACACAACTGAATGCCGGCCCAGGGACCAGTAGGTTAGGCGTCTGCGCGCGAGGCTGAAGGCCCTGGGTTCGAATCCCGCGAGTGGTATCATGGATGCGCACTGTTGAGGAGTCCCACAATGGGACAAAACGGCTATCTAGTGCTTCCAGTTTTTCAAAAGTGGTCTAACACCAATCTTAATCAATAACTTAATAATCTCCATAACCCTATACTGAAAACTGTCTAAGTTATTACATCATATTGCAAACAACAAATTCAGTACATTAATGATGCATTATAATAACACTATATTTTGTTATTAATGATAATCTACTGAATACAACAATAATTCTCACTATATTTGATATGATTATATTTGCGGATAGAAGGTAAAATAATAAACAGAATTCAACAAGGAAATTTCTCTTCTGTTATAGCCCAAAGTCGCTAATCACAAGCAGAGAATTATCGATCGGATCAACGACGCGTAAAACACGTGCGAGCAGTCTAGAGTCTTGATTAGTCCTGCTTTCCGCCTAGTCCAGCCAGTTAAGTCCAGAACACCAGTCTCAGCCTCTGCAATATGAATCGTTATATTTCAAACATAGTGAGCTTATATACCAATCAAACAGACCATATCGTACCATAAAATAGGACATAACATTTGTACAAGAATTAGCCAGATGTGGGTGTGAATGAGGGAGGTAGCGATTAACAGACAGGGAATAATCCATGAATGGTAAAACGTATAATAATAGTTTATGGGTCAAAATAAGGCTTATAATAATAGGGATATGAATATGAACAGTTTAGTTACATAACAATTATACGATAAAAATATACTCATAGTATTGGTCCATAAATAGATCTCAAAAGTTACCATTCATTATTCTTATCAGGGCATAACATCTTCAAGTCGAAATTATTTACTTAAGCTGTACATTTGTATTTATATTTATTGTGCAAAATTTATGTGTTTAATTCATGAGTCAATTAAAGCTAGAACCACTGTTATGACCTTGGCGTCTGGTTTTTCTATCACACGAATTATCTACCAATCCGAATACGACTTATACGAATCTTCACACTAGGCCAATCAATGACTTTCAACCGGTGTGGGCAGTTTAGCGTCCTTATTGGTCCTATGTCCTCCGAGCCCTTCCACTTGAGTCCAGAACACGATACCAGCTTCCGTAATATGAATCGAATCAGAGCAGATCGTTTATTTCAGACATATTCGGTTTATATATCAATCAGACAGACCACAACGTACCATAAAATAGAAAATAACATGTGTACACAAATAAGCCAAAAAGTGGCTGTGAACGAGGGGGATAATGAATAATAGACTGAGCATAACTTAAGAACCGTAAATCGTATAATAATAAATTATAGATCAAAATAAAGCTTGTAATAAGAGGAATATAAATATACATAATCTAATTATTCAATAGTTATACCATAAGAATATATAGATAATATTAGTCCATTAATAGGCCTCGGGAGTTACCTGTAATTTAATCTTCACTGGGTTATAACAACCACCATGGAAAACATGGAAGTATTGAACGGCCCGTTTCATCCTAGTATAGGATTACTCAGCAGTGATCTAGTTTTAATTGACTCATGAATTTCATTATTAAATTACTAAAATCTTCACAAAATCCCCCCTCTCACATTAAATATATGTCTATAGAAGGATAGAAAAGATTGCATCACAAATTGATCCGATACCCTTAATTATGAAATGAGGTTATGCAATAATCAAAGTGTAAGAGAAGTATAGAAGAATGAAAATAATTTACGGGTCTGAATTATGAAAGATAATTGTCCAATTGACAGAGTTGAAGAAAAACAACAAAAATAAAGGTCATAATAACAACTGATTGATCACTGGGTGGTGATCAATGTCATGCTTGTCTAGTCCTTATTAGTGCAGATCGAATGCTATCGATCATGTTGCAATGTGGCCAACAGTCTAGGTGACTCGACACTGCGGGCACTATGTATTGAGATTTAGATGGTGGTTGGAGGTAGTGAACAGGACACCGTGGACACGGGTTTCGTGCTATTTGGCACTCGTCAGCAAGGTGTACCTGTAATTTTGAGGGAACTGATGCTCCCTGACTGATTCGATCCCGTGTCACCCAGCTTCACAGTCGGAGACGTTACCATTGAGCTATCTGAGTCGCGACCGACCTCCTGTAGGACTGAGATGTAATCACAAATGATTGATCACTGGGTGGTGATTAATGTCATGTGTGTCAAGTCCTTATTTAGTGCAGAACAAATCCTATCGACCATGTTGCAATGTGGCCACCAGTCTAATTGCCTTGACACTGCGTGCACTATATATTGAGATTAGATGGTGGTTGGAGGTAGTCATAATTATAATAATAACAAGTGGATAATAATCAAGTAAACTTGTTTAAAGGGCAACAACACTAACTGATTACAGTTGAAAATGACAAAATATTAATTAATATAAAAAGTAAAAACGAAACTGGTGAATTGCCAATGTCTCAGCAATCAGGGTATAAGACTTTGATTCAACTTTCATTTTGATTCAATTCCTCTGTGTAGATTATTTTCTTGTAGTGTGACTATGATCACCACTACAGCAAAACTACGTGCCAATTAACCGATAAGATCCCCAGTAGGCCGAATATCAGGAGGCAGTTGATGGCTGTAGTCGAGATTTATGTGTTGGCGATCTCTTGGTATTAAAATAATACCGAGATTGTGCCAAAGGAGTACAAGCGGAACTACTGAGCAAACGTAAGTTCGTGCAAGGTCACAATCAACGGAAGAATGAATGTCTTTTGTGCAGTCAAACAAACAAGTACAGTAAAACAACCACTGGTACAATTTGTTATAATAATAATTGTTCCCATTAAACCAATCGCGTTCTCTTGATGAAAGTAGGTCACTACATTTTTTTGAAAGAAGACTCTGATGGAGTAATATGTTCAGGTACTGTTCTGAGACGTGTTTGGTAAGTGATCACTTTTTACGATCAATGTAATCTGCCCTATGTAACTATAATTGGGAATGTAGAACTTAAATAAATGATTTTGTTGAAATGAGAAAATATTCTTTGCTGAAGATTCAAAAAACAAACAATAGGAAGTGAATTCAAACTTTATCCCATTACATAAGTAACTGGCTATCAGGACTCAATAGCTAAGTAGATAACGCGATAGCATTTGAAGTGAATGGTACTGAATTCAAGTCCAAGAGTGAATATCAACAATCTGACGAGTCCCAAATAGAATGAAAAGCGCATCAAACTGGATTCCACTGCTAGCCACTATCCATCTTTGTTTATAATGCTTGGGAATTATGGCAATATCGAGGCAATACACACAGGATACACATATATCAGTAAGAGACTGGTCAATTACAGTTCTAAACATCAATTCAAACATCAGATTCAAACAAGCAAACAATACCAACTGAATTTACTGAATGACACAATGAATTATTTTAATTATACAGTGTAAATCGGTGTAACAACGAAAGAATTGAAATCGATAGGAATATTTGTACTAACAAATGTAATTAATTCTATACATTGCACTAGGAAATAATCAGCATACCTTGTTAACAGTCAAACATGACGTCTAATTCATTTCATCTATTTCAAAGGTACTATACATATTAACAAATAAAGTAATAAATGTTTTTACTCATTATTCTTAAAATGTTTACTGTTCAATTTTATGACCGAAAATTGTGACATCAAATCTTTCTTACTTACTTAATTGCACCTGTTACATCTCATGCAGAAGTATAGGCCTCTCACCAGCATTCATCATCCAACTCTATTCTGGGCAATCCTTTCCGTTTCGTCCTACTGTGGGACTCCTCAACAGAGCGCATCCACGGTCCAGCTCGCAGGATTCGAACCCAGGGCCTTCGTTCTCGCGAAACGGTCATTCAGTGCTTCAAGGCTTCCAAAGGTGGTCTAATATCAATCGGTTCATGATCTCAATCAAAAACTTAATAACCTCCACAACCCCTATACTAGTAATCCTTTCCGGTTGGTTACAGTTGCTATTCATCCTTTTCATGTCTGTTTTTAATTCTCAACGTAGTGTGTTGTTTGGTCTTCCGCTTTTTCGTCCCTATTCAGGATTACAAGTTAGTGCTTGTCTTTTGATGCAATTTAGTAATTTTCTTAATGTATGTCCTATCTATTTTCAACGTTTTTTTTGTAATTCCTTCTTCAGCTAGAATCTGGTTTATCCTTTCTTACATTAGTCTTTTCTCCATAGTGTCCGGCCAACAGACATTCAATATCTCACTGAGGTAATTGTTCATATATACTTGTATCTTCTTGATGATAGTTGTGATGGTAGTTCTCAAAGTTTCAGCTCCATACAATAGAACTAATTCTCTTCATGTTCATAATGAAGTTTCTCACTTTGATATTCATTGACAGATAGCTACTTATTATTATAACTGACAAATACAATATAACAATAACCTTAATTTTCTAATCATAAAATGTTTCTTTTTTAATTCATTCAATTGTGAACATCATTTCTTCATTGTTGTTCATTCTATTTCGATTGACTATAATAATAAGAATAATAAACAGTAGGCTAAAGCAAATCATTGACTTGTATCATATTACCTGTAAAATGTAATCAAATTAATTAATAAATAATGAATTTTCCAGTTGAAAGAATCATTGACCCCCCTTCATCATCATCATCATCATCATCATCATCCATAGTTACTGATATTATGAGATAATGAAAAGAACAAAAAAATAGAGAAAAAAAAGAGTAGAGAAAAAACACACACAAGAAAAAAAAAGAACAAACCGAAACATCTTCTTGTCATTCATTATCTTCTTTATGATTACAGAAATTATTGTTTTGATCATTTTCTTTTCCAGACTCTTTTCTATTTTGTATAGACTATGGTTATTTCCTTTTTTTCTTCTTTTTCTTCTTTTTGTTTTTTTTCTTGTTGCTGTTGTTGTTGTTGTTTTTGTTTTTGTTTCTCTATTCAAAATTAACCAATCAGAGTTTTGTTTAAATTTTATTAGTTTATCATTAATGAATTATTATTAAAAGGTTATCTTATTATTAATTATCATCTAATTGATACTACTAATAATACTACTAATATTACTACTAATAATATCACTACTACTACTACTACTAACACTACTAACACTACTAGTACTCTTATTGTTGATGAAACGAGGAGTGATTTCATCAGTTTACATAATCCATCTATTACATAGTAACAAAAATGAAACAAAACATTGTAGATAGACAGACAGACAGACAGATGGACAGATAGAGAGACAGACAGACAGACAGAAGTGAATTAAAATGTATCTGTTATATTCAAAGAGATAATATTCTATTCATATATTAGGAATAAATTGTTATATATGTATTGAATAAGATTATTATTGCTATTCATTATGTGGATCCTTTATCTGATATCATGGTATTTCAATATGATTAAATGTAATCAAGAAATAGAAATGAAAAAATTACGTTTACAAAGTTTAGATATTGGTAAGTATTAATTTATACATTTGTAATATAGTATGCTTACTTACTTACTTACTTACGTCTGTTACTCCTCGTGAAGGAACATAGGCCGCTCACGTATGTACCTACAAAACTTTTTGCTCTGGTTGTTAAAAGGGGCATCGGCCTCGTGGCTTCCGAAAGAACTCGGCTTTCACCATGAAGTGTCATAATTCTTCTAAATGAAGACCTTCTAACTCCCAGGGCAGAGTTAAAATGGTTTGATTTTTTTTCTGATAAGCGTTTTTTTAGCGAGTTAGTTTTCTACGGGATTGGGACATAAACCCCATGCCCAACCGTCCTCCTTTACCCGGACTTAAATTGGTATCAATTGGATATGTGCTGTTGATGTACTTATTTACTTATGCCTGTTACTCCTCTCCAAGGAGCATAGGCCGCTCACCAGCATTCTCTATGCAACCCTGTCCTGGACAGCTATTGATGTTAATAGATATAAGTAGTATGTATCATTAATCGAAAATGAAATGTTTGGTGGAAAAAAGTTAAGAAGATTAAGGAAAAGTGAATGATTGGTGTGAAAACGATGGAACAATCAAATCTGAGACAATTGATTAACATTTTGCAAACGAACAATTTACTGTGTGATTCACAGATTTCATGAAGAGATTATATAACGTTGTGCTCAAATACATTCGAATGTCTCCAATTGTGTTCTCGTTCACTGCATCCATTACCAAGGTTAGACTTGATAGTTTCAAATAAATTGTGTAATAGGTGGGGAGTTAATAATAAGTAGAAAATTTGTATTTTTTACGTTTCGTAACTTAATATAAGCCTATTCTTCAGAGTAAATTTCGGTTATATATTTACTCTGATGAAGTAGATTACATTACGTCACAACACATCAGAAATACAATTATTCTACTCATTGAGATACAACAAAAATATGTGTATTATCAATCCTGAACTGTTTCCTACACATGGTGAAACATGCTTAGATCAGTGCAAATAAGTTATTGTTTCCTTCAACAAATGACTGAATGCCCACTGAAAACAAGTACTAGAAGATGAATGAATATGCATTGACACTTCTTTTTATCAGTATAAAATTGTGGAGATTGTTGAGTTTTGATTGAGAAGATGAAACGATCAACATTATATCGTCATTGAAAACCTTGAAGTACTGGACGACCATTTTATTCTAGCATAGGACTCCTCATCGATCATTATATACGAGGACAGGCGATAACAAACATTCATAGGATCTAATTGGATTCAGATCCACGGGCCACTAAAATGCTTCATAAGACTACAAAGGTGGATTGATCAGTGATAAGTTAGTTTCAAGTTACATTGTACATCTTGGATTAATCGACGACATACATTCATTTAACAATGTTCAGTACACTATCAACTGTTAAATCAACCACATGAGGGAATCCTAAACTGGACCGATCCAAATCTGAATTTGTAAAACTGCCTTGACGTCACTCAATAGACAAAGTTTGTAGCATTAATTTTGTATCAGTTTTTGATGGGAATTATCCACTAAAAGAACATGAGTAAAGCTTTTTATTCATCTTTGACTCAGTCGTAAGGTGTAGCATTTAAAAAATTATGACAGTTCAGGGTTGACTGTTATTAATATTAGTAGTTTTATTCAGTATTTTATTCTCGGTACAATATAAAATTCTCAGTACAAAGTATTTCAACAAGTTTCCGTTCCTTAGTTCTTGATCAATCTTGACGATAAATAATAACTGGTCACCAGTTAGAGGTAAGCAGTTTAGGAATCAACATCTGAATGATGTACATTCTTTTCACTGCATATTACCAGCAACCATGATGTCTCTGACTAGCCTTTTCTTCTAAACTTGTACAACAAAAGGTTGTACACTTTTCATAAACTCACTTGAATAGGTTATACGATTAATAGCCATGTTAATGTATTAAAACAAACAAATAAACAGATCACTTGTTGAAATATTTAAATGACAAGAACAACTAGTGTAGTGAGCAGAACAACGGTGGGGACAATCGAATGTAACCATATAAAAAATCGTTAATTTGCAAATGATCAAACCATCATATCAACCTGGACTGTTCCTGTTGCAAACATCAATTCATGGTCTCACATTTCATTGTTCATGCGTTTTCGTACAAATTGCATTGTGTTTTTGCTCTTCCTTTCTTGATCTTTCCCCATCTTATGCTGTCAGACATTACGCTTTAAACTTGTGTCATATACTACTTATATCAATATAAGTAGTACACACCACAGTAGCCCAAATATTCAAATAAGTCACCAAGTTCCAATCAACTATCATACAGAATACATATTAACAGAAACCTTTAATTAATCCCATTCAATAGTTGATAGGGAATCACAAACTCTATACAATTATTATCAATCTATTGTGATATATTTATGCTTCTGTGATAAATGATTGAAGTTTATACTATTTAGAATTGTTATACACTTACTTATTCAGAACAACAAAGTAATCAGCATCATCATCATCATCAGCAGCAGCAGCAGCAGCATCATCAACAACAGCAACAACAACAACAAGCAAACAAACAAACACAATTATATTGAACTAATTAGATTGAAGTGTGTTTACATTTTTATTTATTTACTTATAAGTAGTATATAAGTTATTGTAAATAGTTTAGATACTCATAAGTGGTAGATATCACAATTTAATATTGATTTAATAATACCATTGAAAATTTAATCTTTCACAATGAATCCATCATACCATTTGTAATCATGATAGAATAAATGATCTATATATAACTAATTGTTTGTTATCAACTACCATAGCATTGAATCATCTACGATGTTCAACTGCTTTGTGGATTAGACCTTTACGTCGAAGGTTAGGAGTGTAGCTCCCTTAAGAAAACTACTTGATTCAAGTTAAACAACCGAATAGTATCATAGCCTACATATAAATCAAATGATTTGTGTGTTGTATATATTCTCTTGATGGTATTATGCAATCTGGTTTGTTTGTACTATAAATCTAGTATTCACTTGATATTGTTTTAGTTGAATCTTCCCATTGATGTTTTTGGACTGAAATTGATCAGTCTGTTATTGGCATATGTGCATACTGTGCGTATGCCTCGATATTGCCTTAATTTACAAGCATTGTAAGCAAAGATGGATAGTGGCTAGCAGTGGAATCCAGGACGCGCGTTTCGTCCTGTTTGGGACTCGTCAGCTGGATGTACCTGCATCTCAGAGTTGATGTTCACTCTGGGACTCGAACTCAGTACCGTTCGCTTCAAACGCCATCGCGTTATCCACTTAGCTACTGAGTCCTGATAGCCACTTGCTTGTGCAATCGGAAGATTCAAAATAAAACAATATCAAGTGAATTCAACTTCAACCCATTGCACAAGCAAGTGGCTATCAGGACTCAGTAGCGAAGTGGATAACGCGATGGCGTTTGAAGCGAACGGTACTGAGTTCGAGTCCCAGAGTGAACATCAACTCTGAGATGCAGGTACATCCAGCTGACGAGTCCCAAACAGGACGAAACGCGCGTCCTGGATTCCACTGCTAGCCACTGTCCATCTTTGCTTATAAATCCAGTATGTCTGAATGATATGATTGATATTGCAAAGACTGACATTATCGTTCTGAACTGATTTGGTTGGATTAGGAGAGGATCAATAAGAACTCTAGGTTATTTATAGAGATTTATACGTTATTAGTTTGGTTATATAAGTCGACAGCTCTAATTCGCAGTCTATCTATTTGTTTAAAATGACATAAAACAGTATTAAAGTCTTCAACTTTGGTATATCATTATCAATTTAAGGATGCTTGAGTAAATCCTTCATTTAAATAGAATATTAAAACATTATGATCTTTGAGGCGACATGTGAGTATCAACCTTCAAAATGTGACGTGCAAACTTAATGTAGACTGTTTCTAGGGTATATTAGAATAAGATAAATAGTTAAAAAATGTGTTTCCAAACTAAACTTATCAACAAACAATATATGTTTTGTGTTAATATGGATAGAGATAGATATATTCAGTCACTGACATGGCTCAAAATCGTTTGCAATGGCACAGGTGCATACACTGATTGTGTTCTCCCAAATTCTAATTTCGTGAATCCTCCTTGTCTCTTTGTTTCTCTTTCCAAATTTGTTTCACTGGATTATACTCTTTAAATAACATCTTCAAACCCCAATCTTTCGGATTACTGCTTATACTCTTACTCTTACCTCTACCACTGTGGGATTTGAATCGACGAATGCATCTCTGTGCTAATGTGGTATGGCAACACGAACTGATGTACGTACGTACGAAGTTCTACGTTGTTATTGACTAACCGACTGACTGTATATAGTTCACGATGAGACGGTAAATTGGTTACTAATCAATAATGAACTGATTAAAACTAACTTTGATTGCAGAGATTTACTTCATTGGTAATCTGCAATCGTCTTTTTTTCTAAAAATATGGTAAGACTGTAATTTATGGATGACTTTTCAGCGATGCTAAAGTGGCCTTGACATTGTTCACCTACTGATTAGGGCTAAATGCGGGTTTTCAACCTGTAAGAAGGATAAGTATTGGGATTTGTGGTAGATGGTAAAGGACATCAGCTAACATACCAAGACGCTATTTAACCAAATGGACAAAGAATTTCGCGCCGAAATTCAAAGTCTATTATCTTATACCTGACTACCAGTATAGGGGTTGTGGAGATTATCAAGTTTTTGATTGAGATCATGAACCGATTGATGTTAGACCACCACAATTGAAAACCTGGAAGGCCCTGGGTTCGAATCCCGCGAGCGGGATCGTGGATGCGCACTGCTGAGGAGTCCCACAATAGGACGAAACGGCCGTCCAGTGCTTCCAGGTTTTCAATTGTGGTGGTCTAACATCAATCGGTTCATGATCTTATACCTGACTGGTTCGTTCATAAATTATAGTCCCGCCTAAAATATTCATAATGAAATACACTACATGTTATAGGTTATACTGTTCGGAGGTAAATTTGTGACTGTATTCAAAGATATGTATTTACAGGACTACATTTAAGTTACTAAATGGTATCTCTTAACTTCAATACAAACAGTGATATAAAGATTTTAAATGTGTAGTTTCATAGTATTAATTTATATATGCATTTTTAAAGTTCCTTTAATTAAATCATTTGTCTCAATAGTTGAGATCATGAATCAATCACCATGGAAAACCTGGAAGCACTGGACGGCCGTTTCGTTCTATTATGGGACTCCTCAGCATTGCACATCCACGACCCCTCTGATGATCTCAACTACTGAAATAACTACAATCTCCCTTCTGATAAATCATTTGTCTTAATAAAGAAATACTCACGTTGATCTTAACAGATCTTTAAATATATACTGTAGTTTTACATTACAAAGTGAATTTCGGTTAGACAGTAGTTTTATTCAAACATAGGACTCTCTAACTATGCACACCTGCTATCTTACCACGGATTGAACCCAGTATTTACAGATTTCGTGGTTAGAGTTTAACTTGAGTTGACACCCTGTAGTTATATCATTAAATTCAATCTACTCAAAATATTACCTGAGCATTATTTGATGGAGTTTTGTTCTCTGATCTGAATGGTTTGGTTGTGGAGCTTTTATCATTCTTCTGAACGATATCATCAGGAGAAGAAATCATTCAGCTCAAAGAACAAAACTCCATCAAAATCATTCACCTGAGCTGTAAATATTCTCCAATGCCTGATTACTATGTACAACTAATGATTATATCTACCTTAAACCCTATATGAATGAATGACATATACATAGAAAGAATTTTCAATAACCTTAGCTATTACGTAATAAGTATTGTCTAAAACCTACATATGAATATATACTGAAATATTTTATCACTTCACTGACTGTCCACTTGGTGGTAAATCCTTTCTTCCAATCGTGAAATTACAACTCAATGGTTGTGAAATTTACATTCATCAAGACTTATTAAATGCCACTTATTTTGAGTAAGAGAAAATTCTCTTATGAATTCCTTTATGACAATAAGGAACTATCATATTCCATTGTCATTTTATTTAAACATATAAACATTGGTACAAGGAGGCTTCAAATGTGTATGCCCGACACAAATCATTTGATTTGTGTGAGGATTGTGATACTGCCTGGGTGACCAAACCAAAGTAGGTGGTTTTCTTGGTGGGCCACACCCTGAGCCTCCATCCTAAAGGTCTGATCAACAAGGCGGTGGACCAACGTTAGGAGATGCAGTCTGATGGTAGCCAATGACCAATAATTGGTTCATACACCTACTTCAGTTTGGGCACCCGGGAAGTATCACATTCTACATACAAATCAAGTGACTTGTGTGGTGTATATGTATTCCGTGCCTTTGTGTACCAAAATTTGTGTTCAAATATAATAAATAGACAAAACACCATTTGATCTCTCACGGTCCTGGAGACCATGTGCACTATTGGTTTGGAGTCAGGGTTTCCCAACTCCCTTAGGTGGATCCTTCATATCCACTAACCCGTTTAAAGCACCGGTTATTCACTTTTCATCTTCTCAATTTCGTAAACAACACCCCTGTCGCGAGAAGGTAGTGAGTAGGATTTATTTGGCAGTGGTTCTATGCACGTGGCCATATGAAGGCATTTCGAGAAGGAGAGCAGATTCGATCGTATGAATGATTATTATTGAATGATTGCTGTCGAAATGTATATGTCGCCTATCCTCGTATATAATCATCAAATTAAATCACGTTAGTCAATTGCGGAATTAAATAAGTCAAATAACGAGAATGGATTTTTGAATACATATATTTCGCATATAAAGCGAATGGAATAGAGAGAAGAGAAACGATGCGGAGTAAAGATGGCTGGTAAGCCAACAACCCATTTAACCAAGCGTTAAACAATATTTATAATTACACAAAAGTAATTTACAGACATGTGATGGGTAATGGGATAAGAAATGTACACCCATCTACGCGCTGATATAAAATTAGTCAAGATTGATAAGCGAATAATTAACAAGGTCAGAATGTGACTCAAGTAGAATGTATAGAATGGACTGTCCGAAACCTAGAATAAGGTATATGGACTTAACATATTAACCGACACTACATGATATACATTCATGTAGGGCATCCCTACCTAAATTCAATTGTCATTCTTTTGAAAGACCTTTGTGATTCAACACTAAAATGATTGTTTGAGTTACTTAAAATCTTCTGATAAGTCAACGCTATTCAATGTTATATTCATATAGTATTTAGATTGATTTTAATGTAATAGTGTGGTATGTACTACTGATGTCGTCAGATATAAGTAGTATTTATCATCAATCGAAAGTGAAATACCTGTGGGCAGAAGGTTAAGAAGATAAAAGAAAAAAGAATGAGAACTTTAAGTGATTGCTGCGGAAACGAAGGAACAATGAAGTCTGAGACGATTGATTGGCATTTTACAAATGAATTATTTACTGTATGGTTCTCAGATTTTGCTAAGATGTTCTGTAATTTTATATTCTAATTCATTCGATTACCTCTACTTATGTACTCGTTCACTACAGTAGGTATGTTTCCGATACTTAACATTAAATTCATAACTTGAGGTGAATTTACAATTCAATCTATTCAGTATTACATAGTTAATATCAGAATTGGGGTTTATGAAGATTGTATTAAATTAATAATTGAATTCATGAGTTGATTTAAGCTAGACCACCCAAATGCGTCACAAGATAAGCCCTCACATGAAATCCTCAAGGCCAAAGGAAAAGAGGAAGACCAAAGAACACATTACGTCGGGAAATAGAGATAGACATGAGAAAAATGAACAAGAATTGAATGGAACTAGAAAAGAAGGTCCAGGACAGAGTGGGTTGAAGAATGCTGGCCGGCGGCCTATGCTCCATTAGGAGTAACAGGCGTAAGTAAGTAAAGTAAGTAATCATGGGAAACCTGGATGCACTAGATGTCCGTTTCGTCCTAGTATGGGGCTCCTCGGCAGTAGACATTCACGATTTCCCATACGGGATCCGAACTTAGGACCTTCAGTCTCGTGAACGAACACCGTTCACTGCTTCCGAATTTTCCATGGTGGTCTATTCTAAATCGACACATAGTTAATAATCTGTTTTGCTCCAAATGTATATATATATACACACACACACGCAATTTCATATCTCTATGCCCAAGATGCACAAGAACCAGTCATCTTGAATAATTATGTGTAATTTTTTTTTCATTGTCTTCTAAAGAAAATTATGTTGGTTTTACAGACGGCACAATAAATTAGTTCAATGATCAAAGAATAATTTTCTTTTAATTTTTACAGATGAAGAAAAAAACTTAAGAAAATAGATGAATAAATTTATTTTAGGGTTTAATAATATTTAATGTGGTTGAATTCATGAGTCAATTGAAGCTAGACGATCATTGAAAACTTGAAAGAACTAGACGATTATTTCATCCTAGTACAGGATTCCAACAATGTGCATCCACGATCTAGCATACAGGATTCGAATCTAACATTTACAGTCTCGTGTGCGAACGATGTTCAGTGCTTTCAAATTTTCCATGATGGTTTAGCTTTAATTGACTCATGATCTCAACTATTAAATTACTATGATATCTACAAAACCCCTCCTGATACTAATTAACATGTAGTCATTAGTGACTGGCATCAAAAGGTATTTCCTGGAGTTCTAGTGAGAAGCAGTGACCAGTGGAGTTCAACCAGGTCTGTTGTGAGATAGTAACTCACTGAAGACAATGATGGACGTGTCGCTCAATTTTGTGGATTGGTTGAGATTAGACATTAATACCGTTGAATGCTGACTCAGTAATCTTGAAGTCAAATGCTCGCGCGCGAAACTGATAAGTCCCGGTTTCGAATCTTCACGAGGCGGGGTCCTGGATGTGCACTTCTGCGGAGTCCCACAGTAGGATGAAACGGCCGTCCAGTGCTTCCAGGTTTTCCATGATGGTCTAGCTTCAATTAACTCATGAATTCAACTATTAAATTACTATAATATCCACAAAAAACCCCTTTTAATTTATTACTGAATAAAGTCATCCATAATAACAAATAAAATATAGAATCCATTTGTAAAAATGAAGTTTAATTTAACATGAATCAAAGTGACTATTTAATGACATACCTTTTCATTATTAGATTAAATTACACATGCTAATCGACACAGTTCTAAACATGAATTCAGGTCAAAGAATAAAATATAAATATCATGAAAAGGAAATACATTTTAGGATAGAGTAAAGTTAAATATACAGAAATGAATTAATGGGTAACAGATAGATTGAAATCTATAGGACGTAATAATTGAATTTAGTAATAATTACTCATAATTAATAAATAAGTAATTAATTAATAGTTTAGGGGTTGTGGAGATTGTTAAGTTTTTGATTGAGATCATGAAATGATTGATGTTAGACCACCACAATTGAAAACCTGGAAGCACTGGACAGCCGTTTCATCCTATTGTCGGACTCCTCAGCAGTGCACATCCACGATCCCGCTGGCGGGATTCGAACACAGGGCATTCAGTCTCGCACTCGAACGCTTAACCTACCGGATAACTCAGCCGGCATCCAATGGTGTTAATGTCTAACCTCAACCAATCCACGAAGTTGCGCAACCATCTTTCAATGTACTGAGGTAGACACCTGTTTCTACCCGACACGGATTAGCTCCATTGGTCGCGGCTTCTCACTAGAACTCTGAAAATTGTCTCATGAAGCTAGTCACTAGTGAGCACATGGTGATTATCAGTTTAGGGGTTGTGGAGATTGTTAAGATTTTGATTGAGGTCATGAACCGATTGATGTTAGACCACCAATAGGACGAAACGGCCGTTCAGTGATTCCAGGTTTTCAGTGGTGGTCTAACATCAATCGGTTCATGATCTCAATCAAAAAAATAAATAATTAATATTAGATAGGGTGGTTTGTGGAGATTGTAGTGGTTTTGGATAGTTCGATTCATCAGTAGATGTAAGTTAGACAACCATTGAAAACATGGAAGTACTGAACGACTATTTCGTACTAGCATGGAATTCTTCAGAATTACGAATCCACAATTCCTACACGTGGGACTCAAACCTAGGACCTTCAGTCTCGCGGACTAACGATTAACCTCTGGAACAATGAACTGGCATCCAGTGGTGTTAATGTCTAACTTCAGGTTTTCAATGGTGATCTAATATTGATCGACACTTGAATTCAACTATTAAAATTATCACAATCTCCACAAATCCCCATGATGATAATGATCATGTGCTCACTGGTCGCTAGTCACTGGCTTCAAGATGGATTTCTTCAAGTCCTAATAAGAAGCCGTGACCAAAGGAGTCCAATCCGTGCCACATGGAGACAGGTATTCACCTTAGACAATGGATGAATGGTTGCACAAGATCATGGATCGATTGAAGTATCACGTTAACACCGTTGGATGTCGACTCAGTGGTCTAGACATTAGGGGGTCTTGTGCGAGACCTATGTTTGAGTCCCACGTGTGGGATTGTGGATGCGCACTGCTGAGGAGTTTCGTACTAGGACAGAATGATCGTCCAATTTTTCCTGAGTTCCAACAGTGATCTAGCTCAGATTGATTCATGAATTCAACTATTAAAATAATTAATACACTTATAATGACATAAATCAATCCTATTTATTTATCTAATATATTTGTATTGTATTTTTTATTTCAGAATTTTGTCTACCCCTAGGTGATTCATTCTGTACTGAACTTGTCCCGAATAGTTTCTGTTCAGTTGAAAAAAACGAATGTTTCTGTAAATATGGTTATTATTCAATTCAAGAAGATGATGGTATCATTTGTAAAACATGTAAGTTGAACTGTTTATGTATACTTACTTACGCCTGTTACTCCACATGGCGGAGCATAAACCGCCTATCAGCACAGATACAAATATCTTCTCATAACATTCTTAGCTAAGACTTTCAGCTTACTTAATGTGCTATATAATGCATAACAGTGATATACTGGATACTATAATCTCTCTTGTTTAGCTTTGTTTTCCTGTAAGCATATGAACAAAGTAGGAACGACTATATTTTCAAAATACAAGGAATCTGTAGAATTATGGTCTACTTTCGTTATTATTACTGCTCTAATAATAGATTCAATCGTAAAATTGTACATTTGTCGTGATGTGACTACCTAATGTAGAAGATCTTACGTGGAAGTCACATCATTGTCTACACGGACTTGTCGTATCATGATTCACGTCTCTAAAAGACACATTTAGGCAAGAGATAGAACAATATATTTAATATAAATAAAAGAGATAAGTTACGCTAGAATAACCGCGCCTGCAAGGCTGAGCCATGCCATCTGATCGAATTGAATTAATCCTTCCCATCTTTTCTATAGTTAACCTTCTCTTTGTGTCAATTGGCGAATATAAGTCTTTTCAGTAATGATATGTTTGACTTCAAAGGCTGTATGGTTAGGGTCAAATACCACTACAAATCCATTTCGTTGGTTGAGACTATAGTTTATGGATAACCTTTGAGCGACGCTAAAGAGACCTCGAGAATGTCCAGCTGCATACTACGGCTAAATGAGGATTATAAACCAGCGTGAGGAATTAGGATTAATACACACAGTTGATGGTTAGGGTTAGGAATCAGATATAGGGTTTTCATCACGAACTGACATCAGCTATAATGTCAAAACTCTATTTAACCAAATCGATGAGTGAATTTCTCGCCAAAATTCCAGACCTGTTATCGTAAATCTGATTGGTTTGTTCACAAATTATAGTCTCGCATTTCGTTGGTTTCTCTTCAGCTACATATACAAATTAAGTTGCCTAGTTATTTCCAGTTGATATATTTGTACAATATAATTCGAACAGTCTGATCACACATAATATACTTGTTAAGACATTATAAACGAAAAATAAACGGTCAGCCAGACACATTAAAAGATAAGGGGAAACTAAGATAACGATAAAGTACACGATGTGGAAAACCACGCCGGACATTAAATCAGTGTTATCAAGGTAGGTTAAGGGTAAGTACACCTCGTTTTTGAATACACAAAGGGGATTTCAGTTCTCGTATAACCAAGACTTCAATGAAACTTAATAGAAGCGTTTGAAAGCTTTTGTACAAAACTATGAAGGCTGATTCGATATCAACAGTATGACCGGTCTCAATCAAATATTTCTCAACGGAGTAATATATTTGTCTATGCCGTGACCTTATTTGATCATTGAAATTCATTTGTTTTTGTAGCCATTTAGGTATGCGTCCACCTACCCTTACTTGCAACTCACGATGTAAATATTACCGCACATACATGTAAAGTGACAAATGTAATGGGAGATAACATAATCGCTTACATACTGTTTTAGGTTTTCCTGGAGCATAGATCTTGACTTCTCGATAATTACTAGTTGAACTGTATAACATATCTTACTGATAGCTAATTTAGGTCTTGGTTTCAACATGAGACTATTTGAGTTATCTCTGAATGGTAGAGTAATGACAAGTAACAATGAATAATTGGTATGATGTAGAAAAAACTTAGCGCTTGTCTTGTGATACAGTTTCATGATTTCCATATTGTATGTCCTATCCACTTCCAGAGTTTTCTCCTAACTTCCTTCTCAGATCGTAGTTGGTTTGTTCTCTCCCACAGAAGGCTGTTGCTTATGGTATTCAATCAACGGACATTCAGTATCTTACGTAGGCAATTGTTTATAAATACTTATACCTTTTTGATTATGGTTGTGGTAGATCTCCAAGTTTTGGCTCCGTACAATAGAACTGTCTTGAAGTTCGTATTGAAGATTCTGACTTGAATGTAGGTTGACAGTTGTTTTGAGTACCATATATTCTTTCCTTACTTTGCCAATCCTCACATTTACGTCTTTGTTCATCGACGATGCTACCCAGATACATGAAACTTTCCACCTCTTCCAGGGTTTCTCCATCATTTGTGACTGAGTTGCTGTTCTCCATATTGTATTTGAGGATCTTACGTTTTCCCTTGGGTATGTTGAGGACTATTGATGCAAAAGCTGCTGCTACATTGGCTGTTTTGACCTTCATTTGTTGGCGTGTATGAGACATAAGAGCTATCTTGAATACGTTGAGTTTGTCACTATCTTTTACACACTACACACAAATTATTCATTGTTAGCTGTCATTTCTATTTTAACATTATGTTAGCGATTGAAATGAATTAAACATCATAACTTGTATGTAAGGCTGAAGAGAAAGCAGTGAAATTCAAAGAACTCCAAGTATCATCGTGTTTGCATTGTCTATAAAAACAAATACCGATACTACAGGTCGTTTTTTAAGAAAAAATATCAATTTTTGTATGTAACTATTCTCGGATGCATACATATTGGTCTTTTGGATCTTCCTATTCACGTAATTGATCCATCTCATTTGACACTTGTACATCTTATGTGAATGACCGTGATATTGCACACATGCTAGATTCCATTGTCAGATATCATCCTTGTGACCTGATAGCAATATTGAGGAAGTCCCACAGAATGTACAAATCTCGAAAAAATCTAATTGATTGGAGCACCAAACATCAGTCGAATGATCCTAACATCAAATACAAATAAAGTTTATGAATTATTCCTGCGAGTACTATGTTTGAAGCGATTACGAGTCCATCTACTTTGTGAATGGAACAAAGACTCTGTGACCAAAGACCAATAAGCTAGCTATTTTGATGCGTCTCAGGCCCACTAACTAGAAAGATAAGTCCATGTTCAAAACGGTGAAATATAATCCACAAACAGCCAGAAGCACAAGCAATAACAACAGGCACTAATCAAAAGTATATATACAGCATAAAATTTTCCTTGAGAAGAGTTACAAAATAGCATACTAATAGAAACAACGAACTAATAGTGTTTAAGAATCTCCCAAGTGGGAAATATGACATGAAGGTGAAAAAGACCGCTTTTGCCGCGAAAAACAAGCATTCAAATTTTTAAAATAAAATTACAAAAATAAGATGATTACCAAGTGAGTTCCAAGGATCTAAGATACCCAACAGCTAGTATCTACGATAATAACAAAAAAAATAGAATACCACTAATTCGTGGTTGCCTCTTCCAGCCAAACAAGTTGGTGAAGCCAAGTAGGCCCTTCTGGAGAGAAGCAGGCCACATCGATGCACGGCACAACTACCGGGGCTAGAATAGCTGTTTATTCAACCAGTTGGAATTTACCTTGTAAGGAGCAACCCCGTACGTAACATGCATCACTTTTGTTAACACTCTGTCGTTTTTTCATCCAAGAGTAATTGTGCTGTGTTTCTTTGTGGAGTTCATAATCGGTTTAAGCGTATCGGTCAAATCAGTGATTAGCCCGATCTCTACCAACCGGGTTACCACTCATGTTAGTTCATGGGTTATCCATCCTACTATCCAGGAGGTACGGCGCAGACGTGTGAGTCAGATTCTGCCTCTCATACCGCTAATCTACAACTTACTTACTTACTTACGCCTGTTACTCCCAATGGAGCATAGGCCGCCGATCAGCATTCACCAACCCACTCTGTCCTGAGCCTTCTTTTCTAATTCCATGCAATTCTT
The DNA here is from genome assembly GCA_944470425.2 of Schistosoma bovis. Taxonomy (NCBI): domain Eukaryota; kingdom Metazoa; phylum Platyhelminthes; class Trematoda; order Strigeidida; family Schistosomatidae; genus Schistosoma; species Schistosoma bovis. The sequence goes on along the minus strand of OX103958.1, from coordinate 22,205,335 downwards.
GTTCATTCTTCTCATGTCTATCTCCATTTCCCGCCGTAATGTGTTCTTTGGTCTTCCCCTTTTTCCTTGGCCTTGAGGATTCCATATGAGGGCTTATCTTGTGACGCAGTTGGGTGCTTTCCTCAATGTGTGTCCTATCCACTTCCAGCACTTCTTCCTGATTTCTTCCTCCACTGGAATCTGGTTTGTTCTCTGCCACAATAGGCTGTTTCTGACAGTGTCTGGCCAACCGATCCGAAGTGTTTTGAGTAGACGACTGTTAATAAACACCTGTATCTTCTGGTTGATGGCTTTCGTAGTTCTCCAGGTTTCCGCCACATACAGTACAACTGTCTTGACATTTGTATTGAACATTCTGAATTTGGTGTTGTTTGACAGTTGCTTTGAGTTCCAGATGTCCTTCAGTTGTAAATATGCTGCTCTTGCTTTACCGATCCGCGCCTTCACATCTGCATCAGATCTACCCTGTTCATCAATGATGCTGCCCAAATATCTAAAGGTTTTTACATCTTCCAAATCTTCTCCATCAAGTGTGATTGGATTGGTGCATGCTGTGTTGTATCGGAGAATCTTGCTTTTCCCCTTGTGTAAATTGAGACCTACTGCTGCTGAGGCTGCTGCTACACTGGTCGTCTTCTCCTGCATTTGTTGTTGCGATTGCGACAGGAGGGTCAGACCTTTTGCGAAGTCTAGATCGTCCAGCTGCATCCCATATGTCCACTGTATCCCGCGTTTCCCTTCAGATGTTGACGTCTTCATGATCCAGTCGATCACCAGGAGAAGGAGAAAGGGTGAGAATAAGCAACCTTGCCTGATACCGGTCTTTACCTAGAACGAGTTTGTCAATTGTCCTCCATCCACAATTATGCAGTTTAATCAATCATAGGAATTCCATATGATATTGACTATCTTCTGAGGCACGTCGTAGTATCGTAGAAGCTTCCATAGTGTTGTTCTGTCCACGCTGCTAATCTATAAAACTTATATAAAATTTGAAACAAAAACATATTCATTATTTGAGTAGATACATTAATTGATGTTTTCCATTTAATTTTTAAATTTAATTGAACAATGAAAAAGAAAGTGTTTTCCATGATCCCTTTGATCACTCTGAATTTTATTGACCATGTTTACTTAATTGATTTTTAATGAAGAAAAAACTGAAAAAATGTTTTCATTATATAAAGTTACTTATACTAATATCAAAGAGGTTGTTTTTTTAATTGTCTTGTCTTATAATGGGATAATTCAGTATTATCCCAGATTTGAAACAAAACAAAACATGGTAAGCAGTGGAATCCAGGATACATGCTGCTTCGTCCTATTTAAGACTCGTCAGCTAGATGTACCTACATCCTAGAGTTGATGTATACTTCGAGAAGATACAAGTAAAATAACACCAAGTGAATTTAAACTTTACCCCATTGCACAAACTAGTGACTATCAGGACTCAGTAGCTAAGTGGATAACTTGATGACGTTTGAAACGAATGATACTGGTTTTGAGTTCCGGAGTCAACATCAATTCTGCGATGCAGAGACATCCAGCTGACGAGTGCCACTACTAACCACTATCCAGATTTGCTTAAAATGTAATGGTGTTTCGAAAATTCTAACTTTACAAATTGAGTGACATTGTGTATAGACACAAGAAATGAGAAATCTAAAGTTTATTGACAAGTAACTATGTACTTATTTCATCGTTCTTGGACACAATGCATGTCCTGGAATGAAAGAACTGAAACTGTCTTAATAGATTTTAGCAAAACCTAAGTTTATGATTTCAAGCAGATTGATTTCAAAGATTGCCCATCATACAAAGTGCACAATGATGTCTACTAACTACGTTTTGTATGTATATAACAATGTGATATATAAGAATCTAATCACCACCTAAGTAATAACAAAAGGATGTATATTCATTTTATGTAATAAGTCAACTAGATGAAAGATACACGTTCATGAATTCAATTAATTGTTAGTTCATTTGTAATCAATAAATCCCAAGTAGTTATAAAGTAAACGGATGTTTATTTAAAAAAAGCTCTGCTTGTAAATAGTAATTTTTAACATATATCTTCATTATAAACAACAATGGATAGTGGATAACAGTGGAGTTCAGGATGCACGCCGCTTCATCCCATTTGGAACTCGTCAGCTGGGTGTACCTGTATTCCAGAGTTGATGTCTTTGCAGGGACTCGAACCTAGTACCTTTAGAATGATGGTATATCTAGATGATGAGAGCTGACGGTACACAAGTAAGTGACTACCAGGACTCAGTAGCTAAGTGGATAACACAATAGCGTTTGAAACGAACGGAACCGTGTTTCAGTCCCAAAGTGAATATCAACTCTCAGATGAAGATACATCTAGCTGAAGAGTCCCAAACAGGACGAAACGCACTTCTTGGATTCCACTGCCAACCACTATCCTCCTTTACTTATAATACTTATGACTTAAGACAATATTGAGATAATCCACACAGGATGCACATATACCAACAAGAGACAAGAGATAACATTTCATAAAAATGTGACCTTGGAAATGTTTATTTCTTCTTTAATCGAAGTAAATATAGTAACTTCGCTGGTTGAAATCATGAGTCATTTGAAACTAGACCATCATGGAAAACCTGGAAGCACTGAACGGCCGTTTCGTCCTAGCAGTGCGCATCCACGACCCCACGAGATTCGAACCAAGGACCTATCAGTCTCGCTCCAGGAGCTCAAACAACTAGACCACTGAGCCAGCATCCAACGCTGTTAATGTCTAACTTCAACCAATCCACGAAGTTGCGCCACCGTACACCATTATCTTCAGTGAGTTCCTATCTCACAACAGACCTGATTGAACTCCACTGGTAACAGCTACTCACTAGAACTCCAGGAGTGTCTCCTGAAGTCAGTCACTAGTGAGCAGGGCTGGACCGTACATGCGCACTGCTGATGAGTCCCATACTAGGACGAAACGACCATCCAGTGCTTTCAAGTTTTCCATAGTTGTCTAGCTTTAATTGACTCATGGTTTCAACCAGCGAAATTTCTAAAAATCTTCACAAAATCCATTCTGATAAAATATAGTAACATTGAATAAATATATGCTTATACCCCCATTTATTCCAACCATTAGAGAATTAAGATTTACACAAACAAGCAAAGAAAAAAAAATGCCGAAAACTAAAGTTTCATTCAAGCAACTATATCCATTCTATACAGAATTATTTCGGTTATGCATTGAATTTTGTTCAAACTTATTGGTTTACACATTAAAAACAGTGTACTACCAATAGAGATCAATGGACTTTTATGTACAAATATACAGTACTAAGGTCAAATGTATTCAAATGATAATCACCGAATTATCGCAAAGAACTTTTAACTATAAATTAAAGTTTAATAAATATAGTTTTCATTAGAATATACTAAGTCTATAACATAAAATGAAAGTAAACACTTAAAGGATTATTCATTATGTGGAAAAGATTTTGTGGAGATTGTAGTAATTTTGATGGAGTTTTGTATTCCGAGCTGGATGGTTTGGTCGTGGAGCTTTCATTGTTCCTCTTCTGAACGACATCATTAGCACAAACTTCAGACAGAAGTGAAGTGTTCGAATTTCTTCATATGTGTTTCACAGCTTGTTCTGTGCACCTCGATGTTGATTGGTTCTTGTTGACCTTAAATTTATAATTGTTCACTTCTTTGTTTTGGTTGTGTCTCCCATTGTTTTGATTCTTGTTCTTATATATATGCATGATTTTCCTGATTGGTTGATAAATTGGATTGATTTCAATGTGTTTGTTGATTGCTGATTGACCTGAGTGCTAGGCTTCTAAAAATTCTCTGGTGTTTTTGGAGTTTCCTCCGTCTAAGATTTCTACATTTTTTCAATCGAATGAGTGTCCGTAGTTATCCACGTGTATTGATATAAGTGAAGAGATATCATGGCGTTTGACTGCTAATTGATGTTCGTGTAGGCGAAGGTGAAGGGGGCGTCCGCTTTGTCCGATGTAGTGTTTTTCGCAGCTGGCACAATTTATTTTTTAGATGATGTTTGATTTGTTTTCCTTTGTTATTTTATCCTTTGGTTTGCATAGGATCGATTATAGTGATTTTGTCGGTTTGTGTGCCACATCTATTTCGAAGGTTTTCAGCAGTCTCGTTGCAAATGACAAATTTAAGGTCAATAAGAAACAATCAACATCGAGGTGTACAGAACAAGCTGTGAAACGCATATGAAGAAATTCGAATACTTCACTTCTATCTGAAGTTTGTGCTGATGTGATGTCGTTCAGAAGAACGATGAAAGCTCCACGACCAAACCATCCAGCTCAGAGAACAAAAATCTATCAAAATCATCCACCTGAGCTACAAATCTTCTCCACTGTAGTAGCTTAATGGCTGAATTCTTGAGTCGATTAAAGCTAGAGCACCATGGAAAACCTGGAAGTACTAGATGGCCGTTTCGTTCTAGTATGGGATTTCTTAGCAGTACGCATCCGTAATCCCACACGAATGCAGGACCTTCGGCTTCACACATGAGCGTTTAACCTGGAGACTGAATATTCTGGGTTTGTATGAGATCGTAGATGAGCAGTGCTGAAGAGTTCCGTGCTAGAACGAAACGACCGTTCAATGCTTCAAGCTTTTCCATAATGGTCTAGCTTTAACTGACTCATGAATTCAACTATTACATTATTCATTTCTTGTTATTATGATGGCACATCAATAGGGTTAACTGAATAGCTTCATTTAATTAATTATGATTTGTGGCGATTTTCCTATTTACAAACTATAAAACAGATCAACTTGACCTTAAAAAATCATTAAAAACTAAGGTGTAATATGTAGTTGTTACTTCTTAACACCAAACCCCTTAAGGGTGTATAATATTCACCTTACTAATGGTTAAACACAGTAGCCCCAGATCCTACAGAGTTCCACTTTAAACTATTAAATTAACCTTTAAGGGACGTGAATGTCTAATTTCGATCTACTTGTGATACTGTTCAACCATTTTCTGCATCATGTTTCATTTCTTACACGGTCAAACATTTTCCGATAACCGTTTTCAACTGAATTCTTCTCTAAACCATGTCAGAGGTGGGACAGATATCACTGAAAGCACTAAATAGTAATTAGACAACATCATGAATTAAATGAAGTTTCAATTTTAGACTATGGAGTCCCTTTCAGATTATTTAAAAATCATTTTACCATTTCAAAAATGTACTCTTCGACTGCCGTGTTCAAGGTTCACTTCATATTAGTTCCAAACTAAATGATGTTACTAAGCAGTTCCTGGATATATGAAGAGAGATGATTGATAAAAGAAGACATTTCACGATTAGAATTTTTGAGATGACTGTTTGATGAAGTATTTGATGAACCAACATGAAGTAGTTGGACGAATGACTTAGTACTATTCTAATGAGCAAGAATACAAGTATGGACAATCAAATGTATTTGAACACACAATTACAGAATCACTTAGTAAAATCTGAGAACCATACAGTAAAATGTCAATCAATTGTCTCAAACTTCATTATCCCTTTGATTCCACACCAATTATTCTTTGTTCCCGTTCTCTTTTGTTTGATCTTTTTAACCTTCTAACAACCAGACATTTCATTTCTGATTAATGATACATACGACTTATATCTATCAACATCAGTAGCACAAACCACATTATTTCAGAATTCCTTTATTCACTGTAGACATTAGCAAAATGATACAATGATGAAATGGGTATAACAGAATTTAAAAATAAATACACAAGGTTAGATAAGTTCAACTTTACGTCAACCAATAGTTTTATAAAAGAATAAAGGTGCTCTTAACTAATCGACGTTTCATTAGTTGAGATCATGAGTCATTTGAAACTAGACCATCATGGAAAACCTGGAAGCACTGGACGATCATTTCGTCCTACTGTGGGACTCCTCAGCAGTGAGCATCTACGATCCCGCCTCGCGGGATTTCAACTCAAGACTTATTAGTCTCACGCGTGAGCGCTTAACCACTAGACCACTGAGCCGGCATCCAACGGTGTTAATGTCTAACTTCAACTAATCCATAAAGTTGAGCGATACATCCACCATTGTCATCAGTGAGATACTATCTAACAACAAACCCGGTTAAACTTCACTAGTCACTGCTTCTCACTAGAACTCCAGGAAACACCTTTTGGAGAACGTCACTAGTGAGTACATGTTGATTAGTATCAGAAGAGGTTTTATGGAGGTTGTAATTTCTACAGGGTTTGAATCCCGCGAGGCGGGGTCGTGGATGCGCACTGCTGAGGTGTCCTACAACAGGACAAAACGGCCATCCAGTGCTTTCAGGTTTTCCATGGTGGTCTCGCTTCAATTGATTCATGATCTCAACTACTGAAATTACTACAATCTTCACAAAACCACTTCTGATACTAATAAATGTTTCCAATAAAATTTCAGTGTTTCTTCAACTTTGTTTATCAGTAGATTTATAATCATTGTCTATTTTATATATTCCTTACTACATCTTTACTTCATCAATCTTATCAACTTAAAATTAGTACTAACAAATGATAAATGTCAATTGGATAGTGACTGTATATATGTGAAAAATAGTATTTGTCATCCTGGTGCTGGAGCATGTATTTGTCCATCTGGAACTATTTATGTACCAGAAGAACAATCATGTAGTAAGTTATTTTGAATATTATATAATTGTTTTTCTAAGTAATACTTATATATTGAAACAAATTATACGAGAAGAATATCAACGACGAGACCTATAATTTATGGACGACCCTTGAACGAATCTTACGTGACCTTGAAAAGTATTGAACAATCAGCAAACAATGAGTATAGAGTAAAAATATATTATACAAAGCCAAAGTGGATACACTTCTTATACATGGCTCGAAAACTTGTCAAGATTAGGAAGAGGTCCAGAGGTTTTAAAATCGTAATGTATACGGTAGAGGAAATCACCCATATGGCCGCATTATAGTAGGCGTCTGGAGCCATGATAATGTTGCAAAAACTCTATCAGGCTCAACTACATAGCTTCAAAGTTGTTTGTGTACATTCGGTTGTTGGGTCCACAAAATGCCGCTTGTGGGCAACGATATAATGCACATAACCAATACTATGTAGCTATCTGTACGCTCTCCAATCATCCGTATATATTTTAATACCCGGCTGCACCCAGTGTTATTGGTGCTTTTATTATCGAGCGAAAAATTCCTATTCTAGCAGACGTTTTCCTTCAACACATCAAGAGACAACATCGCGGCAGTCTTCACAAGGTCCACAAGTCATTTTATCACCACAACCACAAATAAAGGAACTTCATAGTAGTCCCATTTGTTGTAGCTGCTTAATTATCACTTTTTCTCTAAAAATCCGCTATGAATCGATCGTACATGAGCATTAAGTACTAAAACTGGCGCTATGATCCTAAGATCCTTCAAACATTTCTGATCGGCTCGTCTATAAATTATAGTCTCACCGAAATCACTACAAAAGATGCCTGTGCAGTAAACTCCGACTGATAAAATAAAGAATCAAACTTTACCAACAAGTTTCAACTGATGACATCATTTTGAATGAGGTAATCTCAGTCAACAAAGATAATACAATCTAATCTATTCGATTTAATTTGTGTACCTCTAAAAATTCCACATATTCCATAGAAATCCAATATGTTGATACAAATTTGACATTAATTCAACTGATAGAATATTTCTTCATCAGTATTATTACTATTTCACTACTGATATTGCTCAATTCAATAGTTTATTTGGTTACATCATCATTACACAATTTAAAGCAACCAGAACCGAACTAAATAGTTACATTGTCATATTTGTGGTCCTAATCCTTATACTCAGGAACAGTAATTGTGACATGTGCTACTGAGATCGACAAATACAAGTAGTATGTGTTCTTAGTTAAAGTATTAGTGTTCTATATGATGGTGATTTTTACAGAGTTTGAATAAATGTCACTTAAGTTTAGATTGATATCATGGATGAATGAATGTTAGGCAACCATTGAAAACTTGGAAGCACTAGACAGCCGTCTCGTCCTAGTATGGGACTCCTCAACAATGTACATCCATTAACCCATGTGAGGGACTCGAACAAAAGACATCCCGTTTCGCGTGCGAACGCTTAACCTGTAGATCAGTGATCCAGCATCCAACGGTGTTAATGTCTAGCTTCAACCAATTTACGACGTTGCGCGACCGTCCACCGTTGTATTCAGTAAGTAACTGCCTCACAACAGACATAGTTGAAGTCCACGAGCCACGGCTTCCCAATGGTGGTCTAACATTGATCCATTCGTGATATCAATCTAAACTCAACAATCTCCACAATCATATACTGATGATTATCATTTGATTAAAAAATTGCTTTGCTATCATTTTATGTCGTAGGATTTCAAATCAAAACATTTGCAAATGATTTCTGTGATAAATGTGAACGTTTCCATGGTTTATGCTACAGATATGAAAACGACCGAGAATTAAGTCACAACAACAAAAGGTAAGTACTAGAATGAATTATAACAACTCTCCTATAATCAATTTGTTTAACAGACAGTATTATTCGAACAGTAACCATTTGTCTATTTCTTTATAATATTATGATCACCATTATGTCTGTATAAATGTGTGTACTTGAATCTTATTAATTGTCTTACCTTTGCATTACCTTACTTCGCTTGGCCTCGTTTAGCCTTTGCCTTGCGACACTTGGCCTTGACTCGATTTGACTATAAATCCACCTTTGTATTCGCTCGCGCACACATATTCGCCTCTCTGCTCCAACTCGCTCGATGTGTTTGTAACTTTGTTATCTGTGCTATCCAATAATAAACTGTAGTCGTCGCTTCGTGTTACCTTCTGAATTCATACACCGTTGGTATTTATTTAATAATGGTTATCAGGGTGATTAATAAACGAAGCCTAAGAGATTATCTCGAAGTTAATCTGTAGTCAAGGAGAACACAGGTCAGGACAACTGAATTACATTCAGCACAAAATTACAGAGTTACTTGGCAAAATAGAAAAATCATACTATAATACTTAATTTGCAAAATGTTCACAAATTGTCTCGAACTTCGTTGTTCTTGAATTTCCATATTAATTGCTTCTTATTCCCGCTCTTCCTTTCTTGATCTTCCCCCATCTTCTGCTGCCAGACATTACATTCTTGACTCGCGTCATATACTACTTATATCAATATAAGTAGCACGCACCATAAAGCCACTACAAAGTAACATACAAATCCAATGTATATGTAGGTAAGTAAAACGATTGTACTGAATCAAGTTGTAAAATATTGGTAGGTGAAAGACCAGTTTTCTAAGAATATTTTTTAAGTAGCATAACCCAACAAGTTGAAATACTGGCTCAAAGTACATTCAATAAGTTTATACGCTTAAAGAAATATTAGGGAGATAGTTCCTCTAATTTTAAAACATTTTAGTTCAGTACAGGGTTGCTACTTACGATGTCGAACGATAAGATATATCCCTGGAGTAAAAAATAAACCAGTTTGGTGAATGTAGAAAATCTCATTGTTGAAAGTATGCAAATTTAGTTAACTCATCCCATATAGCATGGATATAATTTAATCCTGTCGATATCGAGTCATTTTCAGTCTACATTTAACTAAAATCGTAAGTAATACATTTTCTTTGCAATTTTTAGACACCTACATTACAACATACCACATTGTACGAACATTTCATGTACCTAAATTAATGGGTACTGTGGTTGTTAAAAGGGACATTAGCGCCGTGAATTCCGAAGGAACTCGGCTTTTACCATAAGGCATCATAACTCTTCTAAATGAAGACCTTCTAACTCCTAGGGCAGAGTTTAAATGGTTTGAATTATATTTTCTCGTTGGCGTTTTTTTGGAGAGTTAGTTTCCTACAGGATGGAGTGGGTGACCACATGACCAGACGTCTTCCTTTATCCGGGCTTGAGACCGGCAGTTGCCCCAGAAGGGCTCCAGGCGGAGTTCTACATTACAACTAGTTAGTTAGATTGGTCGTTTGAAACAATATACATGAAGTATAATCAAGGATTACTAGTGGTGAACATCTTAATCTAATTGACATTGTAGACACTTTAAACATTCATTATCTAAAACTTGAATTGTGTATATAATAACAAAATTGCTAGGTCCCTTATTTTACCAGAGTTACGTTTATATGAGGTCTATATAAGTATTATCAAAAAGATTTTCTCTATACAGAATTACTTATCATTATTATTCATTTAACACTTTTATCAATTCAGTTTATATGTTAATAACATCCATATTAACTGTGTTCACTCCATCGGTAATACACTTTCTTTTTCTACATGCCATTAATCCCTCATCGAGGAGCATAGGCCGCCCATCGCTTCCAATGTATCACGTCCAATGTATAAAGCTATAATTTAACACATCCATACGATCATACATCTTTTGAAATAAATTTGGCTGAAAAAAAGAATTATCTACTGAATTAATCGTTTGGTAAATTATTAAGTAATTTAATGATTGAATTCATGAGTTGATTTGAGCTAGACTATCACGGAAAATTTAGAAGTACTTGACGACGGTTTCGTCTTAGTATGAGACTCCGCAGCAGTGCCACTACTACAATTCCCACAAACTTTCATTCTGACAATAATTATCATGTGCTCATTAGTGACTGGCTTCAAGATGTGGTTCCTGGAGTTCTAGTAAGTAGATGTGACAAGTGAAGTTCAATCATATCTGTTGTGAAGCAGTTACTTACTGAAGATAATGGTACACAGTCACGCGATATCGTAGATTGATTGAAGTTAGACATTAACACCGTTAGATGCCGGCTCACTGGTCTACAGATTAAGCATTCACGCGCGAGTTTGGAGGTCTTGTGTTCGAATCCACCATACGGGATAATGAATGAGCATTGTTGAATCTCCCACTAGGACGAGACAGTCGTCCTGTACTTTCAAGGTTGCATAGATTAAATCGACTCATGAATTCAATCTGTTTAATCACTACAATTCCCATAAGTACTCATTCTGACCACTTATTAGGTGTTATTTTAGATTATTCCATACGTAACACATTTTTAAAGAGTTGATCAGTGCGACGAATCTATTATCAAATATTATTATTGTTATTTCAGAATTCTATATGGATGTAAATGCCCATACAATACAGTTTCAATTAATACTAACCTCCTATGGAATAAATCATATATCAATCAATCTAAAACATTAGTCTCCATTAATAGTACACAAATAATCAACTATATGAGTGATAAAGAGAATAGTGGCTTCTGTCGAGGTTTGTTAGGTAAGTCTAACATTGATAGATACAATGATAATTATTCCATGTCTCTTACACACTAATGCAGATATTTACTTTAAAAAACATTGTTAACGTTGATTGGATGACTTATTCAGTAAACAGTGAAAATAAGAATCATAAAACCTATTTATATTCAATAATCTTGATGACTGATTATATTTCCTTGAAAAAGCTTGGACCAAATTGCCAGTTGACTTACTTAATTACGCTTGTTATCCCTCATCGAGGAGTATTGGTCGCCTATCAGCACTCGACATCCAACCCTGTCATGGACAATCCTTTTCATATCTGTTTCTATTTACGGACGTAATGTGTTCTTTCACCTTCCACTTTTTCGCATCCCTTCACCATTCAAAGTTAGTGCTTGCCTCATAATGCAGTTTAGTAATTTCCACAATATATGTCCTATCCATTTCCATCGTCTTCCCATAATTTCCTCTTCAATTGGAAGCTTGTTTTTCCCCTCACACAGAAGGAACCTTCTGATGGTATCCGGTCAATGGATGTTGAGTATCTTGCGTAGACAATTATTGATAAATACTCGTACCTTCTTGATGATGATTGTAGTAGTTCTCGACGTTTCAGTCCCGTACAGTGGAACTGTGTTGACGTTTGTATAGCATATTGTAACTTGAATGTATGTTGATAGTTGTTTTGAGTTCCGTATGTTCTTCAATTGTAGGAATGCTGTCCTTGCTTTGCCGATCCTCGCCTTTACGTCTGCATCTGAACCTCCTTGTACATCGATGTGAAGGATTCTACATCTCCCAGAGTTTCGCCATCAAGAGTGATTGGATTGCTGTTCTCCGCTTTGAATTTGAGGACCTTGGTTTTCCCTTTGTGTATGCTGAGGCCTACTGATGCAGAGACTGCTGCTACACTGGTTGTCTTCATCTGCATCTGTTCGTGTGTACGTGATAGGAGGGCTAGGCCATCTGCGAAGTCCAAATCGTCTAATTGATTCTGAGCTATCCATTGTATCCCGTGTTTTCCTTCAGATTTCGAGGTCTTCATAATCCAGTCGACCACCAGGAGAAAAAGGAAGGGAGAGAGTAAACAGCCTTGTCTGACTCCGGTCCTTACTTGGAATGCATCTGTCAGCTGTCCTCCATGCACGACCTTGCACTGTAGTCCATCATATGAGTTCCGGATAATATTGACAATCTTCTCAGGAACTCCGTAGTGTCGAAGGAGTTTCCATAATGTCCTCCTATCCACACTGTCAAATGTCTTTTCGTAATCAATGAAGTTGATGTACAATGACGAGTTCCACTCAACTGACTGTTCGACGATGATCCGTAGTGTCGCAATTTGGTCTGTGCACGACCGATCCTTACGGAATCCAGCTTGTTGATCTCGAGGTTGGGCGTCTACTGCATCTTTCATCCGGTTCAGCAACACTCTATTGGAGACTTTCCTTGGTATTGACAGTAGTGTTATGCCTCTGTAGTTTTCACATTTGCTCAGATCTCCTTTCTTTGGAATCTTGATGAGGTGTCCTTCTTTCCAGTCCATCGGCACTTGTTCCTCCTCCCAAATCTTTTTGAATAGAAGATAAAGCATGCTTGTGGTTGCTTCGATGTTTGATTTCAGTGCTTCAGCTGGTATGTTGTCGGGTCCTGCTGCTTTCCCGTTCTTGATTTGCCTGACGGCCATTCTAATTTCTTCCGTAGTTGGTGGGTTGACATCTATAGGAAGATCTATGTGTGCTGCTTCGATGTCCGGTGGATTCATTGGAGCCGGCCTATTCAGGATTTCCTCGAAGTATTTTACCCATCTGTTCCGCCGTTGTTGAATTTCAGTGATCGGCCTGCCTTCTTTGTCCCTGGCCGGCCTCTCTGGTTTACTGTATTTCCATGCTAGTTTCTTCGTTGTATCGTAAAGTTGTTTCATATTTCTTTCCTTTGCAGCTTTTTCCACCGTCGTTGCTAGTTCTTCCACGTATTTCTTATTGTCGGCTCTAATGCTCCTCTTCACTTGTTTGTTTGCTTCTATGTATTCAGCTTGTGCTTGAACTTTCTCTGCTCGTGTTCGGCTGTTGTTAATTGCTGTCTTCTTGTTCTTCCTTTCTCTGGTCCTTTCCAGTGTTTCTATAGAGATCCATTCCTTATGATGGTGCTTCTTTAGACCCAGAACCTCTTAACTTCTTTAGCTTCAGTTTTAAGTTGGCCACAACTAGGTGGTGATCTGAAGCTATGTCAGCTCCTCCCCTGCTTCTCACATCTTTCATTGTCCTTCGAAACTTTTTATTGATGCAAATATGATCTATCTGGGTCTCTGTGGTGTGGTCCGTTGAGATCCACGTTGCTTTTTGTATACGTTTGTGTGGAAATATTGTGCCTCCTATGACCAATTTGTTCAATGCACACAGATTTGCAAATCTTTCTCCATTTTCGTTTCTCTCACCCAAAGCATGATATCATCATATCCGGTGTTGTCTATTCCGACTTTGGCAGTTAGATCTCCCATCAGAATGGTTAGGTCCTTTCTTGGGCATTTCTCAATGATTGACTGCAGCTGCTCGTAGAATTGATCTTTGATGTCGTCATTGCTATCATTGGTGGGTGCATAACATTGGATAATATTCATTGTGATCCCCTCCTTCTTTGTTTTGAATGACGCTTTGATGATTCTGGATCAGTGAGATTCCCATCCTACAAGTGCATTTAGTGCTACCTTGGAAAGCATTAGAGCGACTCCCTGAGTGTGTGGAGCATTTTCCTCTTTGTGACGGGAGTATAGCAGCATCTCTCCCGTAGCTAGCCTTTTCTGTCCAGCTTGGGTCCAGTGGGTTTCGCTGATTCCCAGTACTGCCAAGTTGTATCTCCTCATTTCCGTTTATATTTGACTGGTCTTCCCGGTCTCGCACATTGTTCGGATGTTCCATGTACCTATAAAATATTTTGCTCTGGTTGTTAGAAAATGGCATCGGCCTCGTGGCTTCCGAAGGAACTCGGCTTTCACCATGAAGCGTCATAATTCTTCTAAATGAAGACCTTCTAACTTTCAGGGCAGAGTTTAAGTGGTTTGAATTATTTTTTCTGGTTGGCGTTTTTTTAGCGAGTTAGTTTTCTACGGGATGGGAACGCTAACCCCATGCCCAACCCTCCTACTTTACCCGGGCTTGGAACCTGCAGTAACTCTGAAATAACTACAGGCGGAGTTATACTACTTAATACTCCTTATAGATTAACAAGAATTAACAGTAATGAGTCAAAGGTGTTCTCATCGTTTTTCTTCAAATATATGTAGACTTTTTTGATTGAGATTATGAATCCATTGATGTTAATCCACCATCAAAAACCAGGAAGCGCTGGATGGCCGTTTCGTTCTAGTGAGAGGTCGTGACCAGTGGTGCTAATCAATGTCAGGTAGAGGCAGGTATCTACTTCAGATAATGGAAGATGGTCCACTTTTGATTGGTGTTACATACTACTTATAACTGTCAACATAAGTAACATACAATATATATTTCAGAATGATAATAATTACAATAATAGTGATAATAAAGTTCTTTTGAACACATTTACAGTAAGGTAGAATAAAGATAGGTATTAAAACATTATTTTATATCAAGCAAGTGGCTATTAGGACTCAGTAGCTGATATGATGGAAAGAAAAATCAGAATTCGATTAATTTACTCATTATGAGTCTTGTTCAACATTACTTCCGTTTTTGATTCAATGTAATGATTACACAATGTAGTATTCGGTTTTCTTTTCTCGTATGATATTTTCTTCTGTATAATATACGATATTCTTGTATTCAGTTGACATGGACTATGCTCAGTATGTGCTTTCATCCTAATTTCTAATCAAAATGGGTGGACAATCAACATATAAATGAGTGTATTTTCTACTGGAGTTGTCGTCATAGTGTTTTGGGGTTAATAACTCATCACTTATACCAGCCTTTGTGTTCTTACTTTCGCGTCGTGGGAATTGCAGAAGTCCCTTGTTCCGAGTATAAGTGATAAGCGTTTCCGACATAACAATCAGCGACGACCAGATACAAAGAGTAGCATTAAAAAACCAAGACAATAAGCATTCAAACGACAAGTTATAACAGTAGCTAAGAGGATAACGCGATGGCAGAAGAGTCCCAAAATAGGATGAAACACGCATCCGGGATTTCACTGCTAGCCACCATCCATTTTTGTTTATAATGCTTGTAACTGAAAACATCCTCAGAGGCAATCTGGACATATACCAATAATAGACTGCAGTCGTAAACATCGATGGGAAGATTCAAGCAAACAATACTGAATGAATTGAAACTAATAACAATTTCATTGGTAAAGGCTTAAATATTTTTCATAAAGATAAATAGGGAAATTATAATTGGGAAAGGATCGCTAAGCATGATAAAATAAAATACTGAAATTGAAATGAAATATAATCAGGGGAATCGTAGAAACAGAAATAAACCAGTGGGGGGGGTAAAAGTTCTATAAAGAAGATAGAAGGTGAAGTAGATGACTATGAAGGAAGAAAAGTATGAAGAAGAAGAAGAAGAAGAAGAAGAAGAAGAAGAAGAAGTAGGAAGAAGGAAGAAGAAGGAAGAACATCACAAAACATCGAGACCCTTTTGAAAACATTCCTGACATCTTAATTCATATTGGAAAATTCAAAACTATGTAATTTACTTTAACAGAACATAGAAAATTAGTTTACATTATCTTTAACCTGCTATTAGTATTAAATCTATCATTATCTCTATCATTATAAAAACGTTTAAGACTTGAAGACCGATTGACTAAATGAAAGAAAAACATTTCTAATATCAATTTTGAGATTATGGTAAACAACTATTAACTAAGTAGAATGATAGTCATTACAAATCAAATGATTATTGTATTAAAAAACATCTATTTTTTCCCCCATAATAGATTGATAATAACTAGAGGAACATTGAAAACTGCTGAGCATAGAACAACAGTCTCGGTGTAGTATAGGATTTCCTAACAGTACTAATCGATGGTCTCATATAGGATGGATTTTAAGTGATGAGCATCGTAATGTTCATTTAGTTTTTTAATTGAGATTATGAATCGACTGATGTTAGATCACAATTGAAAACCTGGAAGCGCTAGACGGCTATTTCGTCCTATTGTAGGATTCTCCACAGTGCTCACTAGTAACTAAATTCGTGAGGGAATTCTCAGAGTTCTAATGAAAAGCTGTGATCATTGAGACTAATTCGTGTCAGGCAGAGATAGGTATCTATCTCAGTAAAATTTATGATGGTCGCGCAATTTCGTGGATTAGTTGAGGTTAGATATTAATGCCGTTGGATTCTGACTCAGTGGTCTAGAGGCTAAGCGTTTGAGCGCGAGACTAACGGCCCTAGGTTCGAATCCCGCGAGCGGAATCGCGGGTGCGCACTGTTGAGAGTCCCATACTAGGACAAGTTCTAGTGAAAAGTAGAAAGGAATAGTTTTATCAGCTTAATATTCCTTCAAAAAATTTTTTCTTTCATATTATCAAGTTGGATGAAATAATTCGGCTTTTGTTGACATCAGAATACAAATTAAAAGGAAAATACATTGAACAGATGAAATGTGGTGAGCAGTGGGATCTAGGACCCATGTTTCATACTATTTAGGA
This sequence comes from Schistosoma bovis, assembly GCA_944470425.2. Classification (NCBI taxonomy): domain Eukaryota; kingdom Metazoa; phylum Platyhelminthes; class Trematoda; order Strigeidida; family Schistosomatidae; genus Schistosoma; species Schistosoma bovis. The sequence continues at coordinate 22,188,375 of OX103958.1, read as the reverse complement.
CAGGTCAACTGAAGATGCCTGAATCTCAGTGTTGATATTTACTATGGGACTCGAATCCATTACTATTCGCTTCAAAATTCAGCTCGTTTTTCATCTATTCTATATGAACTTTTATTACAATCGCTATATCAAGTCAATTCATACAGCATGCACATAGTCCAACCAAGAGTGATCAAATTTCAGTCAAAATATCAATAACAGAATAATCCAAACCATTTGAAATCTAATTATGGTAAAATAAATCCATCTTTAAGCTGATTTCACTCTCCAATCTAAAAAATGTAATTAAGTACATTTTAAATTACAAGCACTTACACGAGTTTTAGTGTGCTGTATTTAGAAACAACAAAATAAACGTTAGATTGATTCTTTGTCAATCATTCAAATAAATCATTGATGATAGTTCTTCCAACAATTTACTTACTTACTCCTGTTACTCCTCGTCGTGGAGCATAGGTCTCCCATCAGCACTCGCCATCCAATCCTGTCCTGAGCAGTCCTTTCCGGTTGTTTCTAGTTGATATTCATCCTTCTCATATCTGCTTCCCATTCCAGACGGAATGTGTTCGTTCGCCACCCACTTTTCTGATTCCCTTCACGATTCCAACTTAGGGCTTGACTCGTGACGCAGTTTGGTGATTTTCACAATATATGTCCTATCCACTTCCATCGTCTTCCCATAATTTCCTCTTCAATTGGAAGCTTGTTTTTCCCCTCACACAGAAGGATCTTACTGATAGTATCCGGTCAATGGATGTTGAGTATCTTGCGTAGACAATTATTGATAAATACTCGTACCTTCTTGATGATGATTGTAGTAGTTCTCGACGTTTCAGTCCCGTACAGTGGAACTGTGTTGACGTTTGTATAGCATATTGTAACTTGAATGTAGGTTGACAATTGTTTTGAGTTCCATATGTTTTTCAGTTGTAGGAATACGGCTCTTGCTTTGCCAATCCTCACATTTACATCTTCATTAGATCTTTCTTCTTCATCAATGATGATACCCAAATACGTGAAGGATTACACATCTTCCAGAGTTTCATCATCATCAAGTGTAACTGGGTTGATGTTCTCCGTGTTGTATTTGAGGATCTTGCTTTTTCCTTTATGTATGTTGTGGCCGACTGTTGTTATGGCTGCTGCTACACTAGTTGTCTTCATCTTCATTTGTTCGTGTGTATGGGATAGAAGGGTTAGGTGATCTGCGAAGTCCAAATCTTCTAACTGATTCTGAGTTGTTCATTGTATTTCGTGCTCTCCCTTATATGTCGAGATCTTCATAATCAAGTCAACCACGAGAAGAAAGAGGGAAGAGGAGAGTAGTAAGCCTTGTCTGACTCCGGCTCTTATTTGGAATACATCTGTCAGCTTTCCTCTATGCACGAACTCGCACTGTATTCCGTCGTATGATTTCCGGATAATATCGTCAATTTTCTCAGGAACTCCATAGTGTCGAAGAACGTTCCATAATGCTCTCCTTCCTGCACTGTCAAGTGCGTTTTCATAGTCAAAGAAGTTGATGTATAGTGATGAGTTATGTTCAACTGGTTGTTCGACGATGATCTGTAGTGTCACAATTTGGTCTACTTGTAGTTCTTCTAGACTTACTACTGGTCCTAAGCCCAGGTAAAGGAGAAGAGATGGGTATGAGGTCGGCAACCAAATCCCGTAAAATAAATCTTGCTAAAAAACGTCAACCAAATTAGATAAATTAAACCATGTCACTATACATTTCAACAACTTGCTTAGATGTAATTTAAGTCATTCAGGTAAATATTTCAAAGGAAAATTCAACTGAAGACAATCTATCGGTTTGGGGTATTTGTAAAAATTATAGAATTTTTGTAGACTTTAGTTAACTTAACGAGATAAACGAAATTAGAAAACATGGAAGCACTAAATAACCGCTTCTTTCTGTTATGAAACTCCCCATTAGTGAGTATCCATAGCTAGTAGTGTTCATCCATTTCTGATGTGTGACAAATATTCACTTCAGATAGTGAATGACGACTTGGTAATGTCGTAAATTTATTGAAGTTAAATATCAACACCTCTCGATTCCGGCTCAATAGGCTAAAGACCAAGAATTTACGCACGTGTATGATGGTTTTAGGTTCAGTTCCCGAATGCAAGGTCGTGAGAGTGAACTGATGAATAGTCTTACTCCTACTTTTAAAGTTCATATTTCACAATCATATAACGATGAACGACTAACTAGTGAGGACCAAATGCACCTTTTGGTTGTCAGACAAACATCTTACCTACACCACAAGTTAGCAAATACCAACCAGGCTTTCTAAATCAGTGCTATGGTTTCGTCCGACATCAATCCTTCGGGATTAGTAAGGCTTTCAAGATAAGTATAGTGATCAACTTACTTAATTACTTCACTTCACATCGCTGGTTCATTCGTAGACACTAACCATTCCTATCACAAAAGTTTCCATTTAGAGTAAGAGAAATGCATCGTAAGCATGCTGACATTGTTTCTCAAGGCGATCATGAGACTCCACGTTCTTCACAAAAATAGACCATATCATCTGTTCATCTTAGGTCGTTAAGTAAAACTCATGGTAAGAGATCAACTCTTTAAAAATTAAGCGTAAAAAAATCTAATTCTAGGAGAACATCTTCAACAAATTAAACAATGAGAGGATGATGATGAACATCAGTTAAGACTGATATTCCTAAAATCAGTTCACTTTTAGCTTTAACTTGATCAACAATACCAAAGTAGAGAGCGTTCATATAGTTTCCATACTTCATAGATACGCTTTTCAACGACAAACATTCCTATAAAACTTCTTTGTTGAACTAATTTATTACTTCTGTACATTTACTCTACTTCACAATTATTCTGACAGTAGATTACGTAATACAATTTAATGCAATCCAAATCAGTTAACCTACTGTATATATACACAAGTATTCATTTTTGATTGATCATCGAAACCGGTTAATGAACAAACTATCATTATTCGAATTGAAAATAGTTTCAACGAACCTTACTTACTTACTTACGCCTGTTACTCCTAATGGAGCGTAGGCCGCCGATCATCATTCTCCAACCCACTCTGTCCTGGGCCTTCTTTTCTAATTCCATCCAATTCTTGTTCATTTTTCTCATGTCTATTTCCATTTCCCAGCGTAATGTGTTCTTTGATCTTCCCCTTTTTCCTTGGCCTTGAGGATTTCGTGTGAGGGCTTATCTTGTGACGCAGTTGGGTGCTTTCCTCAATGTGTGTCCTATCCACTTCCAGCACTTCTTCCTGATTTCTTCCTCCACTGGAATCTGGTTTGTTCTTTTCCATAGTAGGTTGTTGCTAATAGTGTCCGGCCAACGGATTCAACGAACCTTACTTTTATTATTATTATTATTATTATTATTATTATTATTAGTAGTAGTAGTAGTAGTAGTAGTAGTAGTAGTAGTAGTAGTAGTATTGGTAGTAATAGTATTAGTATGATTAATATCAACTCTGATTGATGGGAAAAATGTTTTATTTCTAAAAGAATCTTATTTCCATCTGAGCAATATATATGAGCATTCTAAATAAACATATAAAGGTTAAGAGTAAATATTTCAAAGAGATTGAAAGTTGAATTTACATATCTAAAATCTAAAATTGAATATAAAATATCGCTTAGTAACTGATTGTTTTTGTTTGAAACTCGTCATTTATTCATTAAAATTCATCAAAGTTACTAATTCCAGATCACCATGGTAACCAATTTTTTTTTCAATTCATGACCTTTATCCATTACATCTACTCTTTTCCTTAATTTTACATGTTGAATGAGAAAAAAACTGTTAATAATAATAATTAAAATACAATGAAGAACTAGTTATTAGCAACAATTTAAGTTACAAATCAGAAAAATGCTTCTCCCCCCCCTCCTTCCAGCCAAACAAGTTGGTGAAGTCTAATAGGTCCTTCTGGAGAGATACAGGCCACATCGAAGCACAGTACAACTACAGATGCTAGAATAGCTGTTTTTGTAATCGGTTGGAGTTTGCCTCATGGGGAGAAACCCCATACATTCCATGTAACAATTTTGCTAATTTTTTGTCATTTTTCGATCCAGGAGTAATTGTGCTGTGATTCTTTGTGGGTATTGGTCGAGTGAGTGATTAGCACGATCTCTACCACCCGGCTTACCGTTCACGTCAGTTCATGGGACTGAGTTCCACCATCCAAGAGGCACGATGAGGACGTGTGAGTCGGGTTTTGCCTGCCATATATCGGAAAAATGGGTTATAAAATTCATGTTCCTTTTTCTATGACATTGATAAATCTTCTAATTGAACGCTTGATTCGATTTCTTAAGCTCTTTTAGTAACCCTTAGGGTAAATGTACACGGCAACTTAAACATGAGAGAAAAGACGAGAAATTTAGAAAGAACTCTTTATTCCAAGGTTAGTCTATGTACAGGAAATCTAGGGGATTTATAACACTTCAGATGGACTTGGGCTTATGGAAAGTTCTGGAACCTTGCTAAACATGGAAGCAGGTTAGGCAACTATTCAATCAGAAATGTGACACGTGACTTTTCACGTTTTAAATGTTCCGGAGAAAATCCTATTGAATGCTGATTCTATAAGATGTTTCCCATTGTTTTCAAGGCCCTCTTCAGGCTATATTTAAGGACATTTCTGGGTCTTCTCAACAGATATAGTGTTTATTTATTGCTGAAATCTTAATACAACACTTAAAGTGATTTGATATAAATAAGAGCTATGTGACCAAATTAAACTGAACATTCTCATAAGTTTCAGAATATCTGGTTGGGATTCATTCTATTATCGTGATGCACGATGCAACTAAGTAATAATATAACAGGTTCAATGTTGCTGCTTACTGACTGACTAATTCGAACTAGATCTATTTGCTTGAATGCTGAGTGAGCAATAAATAACTTGAATATGGATGTCAAGATATTCATCAAGGAAACCTCCAAAATGCCCTGGTACGACCGAGAGTGGGGAGAGTCAGCTCCCCCTCTCTAAATGTTCTCACATGGCCACGTGCAAACAGTCACTGCCAAGACCGTCCTACACACTGCTTTCTGGTACCATGGGGCGTTGTTTACGAAATTTAGAGAAAAAAAATGTCCGGTGCTTTAACTGTATGATGGATATGAAGGATCCACATAAGGGAGTTAGGAAACCGCAATCACAAACCAAAAGTGCACCTGGACTCCAGGATCCTGAGAGAACAAATGGTTTGTGGACCTGCTGTTGGTCACCCGCTACCATGAGACTGCATTCCCTGACGTTGCTCCATTGCCTTGTGGATCAGACCATTAGTTCAAAGGCTCGGGGATTATCTCTAAGAAAACCACCTGCTTTCGTTTGGACACCCACATTTCCATTTTCACCAGAACCATCTGCATACTGAACACATATGGATTTAATCTAAAAAATTAATAGAAACCTATTCACAGTTATAAGCTAACAATCTTATTCGCTTTAAAAGAACATGTTTAACTTTCTAATATACCGTAGTGTCGTGTTTAGCAGGTAGCTCGAGTGATCAACATAAATACAATCAAGTATGTAAGAACTTTCGTCTAAATTTGGGCGAATACATACTTACATACGCCTGTTACTCCTCGTCGTGCAGCATAGGTCGCCCATTAGCACTCACCATCCAATCCTGTAAAGAGCAATCCTTTCCAGTTCTTTCCAGTTGATATTCATCTTTCTCATATCCGCTTCCAATTCTCGATGTAATGTGTTCTTTAGCCTTCCTCTTTTTCGCATCCCTTCACGATTCCAGATAAGGGTTTGCCTCATGAAGTAGTTTGGCGATTTCCAAAATGTATGTCCTATCCACTTCCATCGTCCTCTCCTAACTTCCTTTTCAACTGGAAGCTGGTTTTTCCTCTCACACAGAAGGCTGATGCTGATGGTATCCGTCCAATGGATGTTGAATATGTTGGGTAGACAATTATTTATAAATACTCGTACTTTCTTGATGATGATTGCAGTGTAATGAACAGTACATGGGTGGGGATAGTCGAATGTATTTAACACAAAATTACAGGACTTGTTAATAAAATCCAACAACCATAAAGTAAATGCTTAATATGCAAAATGTCCATCAATTGTCTCAAAATGACTCAGACTTCACTGTACTTGCATTTTCATACAAATTGCATCCTGTTCCCATTCTTTACTGATCAATCCTCTTGTCTCTCTGCTTCCAGACATGTTCACGACTAATATCATATACTTCTTATGTCAATATAAGTAGCACACACCACAGTAGCAGTTCTCGACGTTTCAGTTCCGTATAGTAGAACTGTGTTGACGTTCGTATTGAAGATTTTGACTCTGATATTTGTTGAAAGTCGTTTTTAGTTCCATATGTTTTTCAGTTGTAGGAATATGGCTCTTGCTTGGCCAATCCTCACATTTACATCTTCATTAGATCTTCCTTGTTCATCAGTGATCATACCCAAATACGTGAAGGATTACACATCTTCCAGAGGATCTTGATTTTTCCTCTATGTATGTTGTGGCCTACTGTTGTTATGGCTGCTGCTACACTAGTTGTCTTCATCTTCATTTGTTCGTGTGTATGGGATAGAATAGCTAGGTGATCTGCGAAGTCCAAATCTTCTAACTGATTCTGAGTTGTTCATTGTATTTCGTGCTTTCCCTTATGTGTCGAGGTCTTCATAATCCGGTCAATTACGCGAAGAAAGAGGGAAGAGGAGAGTAGTAAGCCTTGTCTGACTCCGGCTCTTACTTGGAATGCACCTTTCAGCTTTCCTCCATGTACGACTTCGTACTGTAGTTTGATCGAATAGTTTCACAGTATCTAGGCACCAAGTTTATGTAAGACATTAATGAAGAAGAATGCATTTGTAACAGTTCATCAGTTGATTTTTGATAAATATATTCTTCCTTCTCAATATTTTAATCACGTTTGAATGAATTCAATTACATAGAATGTCTCTTCTGTTTATATCTTCCTTACATCTTATGAAATAATACATTCGACTCTAAAACGTTCACTTTCACTGTTATTCGTTTTTCTTTTACAGTCGACATTGGTATGTTCTGCAACCAGATCGATATGTTATGTCGATCATCAAACGCTTTTTGTTCAAATGGGAAGGTGATCAATAATATCTATTTATCACCACAGTGTATTTGTCAAGATGGATATTTACCAATTTATCAAGAATATTTAGATTATTATGAATGTAGTAAGTTATTCTGTTGTTTATGTATCCATGGAGTGAATAATTTATAGCTGTCTGATATGTCCAGAGTATAAATCTTTATCACTGATATAGAACTTAGAAATTCGGTGTACTAAAATTGTATTGGTCCATAATGAAAGTGAATGACTGATTTATGTAAACCCAGGACAAAATCTTATTCTATAATTTAAATACTTAGATCATTATCCGAATGGGGTTTTGTGGACACTATAGTAATAGAATAGTTGAACTCATGAGTCAATTGAAGCTAGACCACCATGGAAAACCTGGAAATACTGGACGGCCCTTTCGTTCTATTGTGGGACTCCTCAGCAGTGTGCATCCACGATTCGGCTCCCCGAGAGATTCAAACCAAGGACCTATCAATTTCGCGCGCGAGCGCCTAACCAATTAATTAGATATTCTGAAGTTCAAAAGCAACGATTTTCCCCTGTAAAATATATGATATGCTTCAATCAGAAACTCCAATTTACATTTTACTTCATTTCAGTCAATTACTGACTACTAATATTTAAAAAGTTTGTTTTTCGACCTGATGTGCTATATTAAACAACTAAATGATCATTTCTGCTTTTTCCTCTTATCTTTCATAGTTCCAGTCTGTGATAAATGTCACTCAATAGATCAACATCGTCGTCAAAAACATTGCGTATGTCCAGAAGTTGTCCAACGAAATCAAATTCACAAGGTCTATGAAATCAGTAAGAACATCCAAGACAATATATTTCGTAAGTTTACCTAATAACTAAAGAATTTCACTTTTGATCATAAATCATACTAAAGTTTTAGTTGATAAACTTGGGACAGACTATCCTTATCCATTTCTGATTTTTGTCAAATTGAGTAACTGAAGCCAATTCATGAAAATACTGCTTGTCATTGTAGATTATTTCGTCAGTTAATTGCTAAAAATTCCTCTCAATTCAACAAACATAATGAAGAGTAAACATATAACACAAACTCATCGGTATAATGTTCTAGTTAACACAGACAATTTCACACTTTACTCTCTGTTCGTTTGGTGTTGTTTACTTGTATCTTCCCATTGAAGTTTAAGACTTCAATTGATCAGTCTGTTATTGGAATATGTACATTCTGTGCGGATTGCCTCGAGATTGCCTAAAGTCACAAGCTTTATAAACAAAGACGGATAGTGGCTGACATTGAAACCCAGGACGCGTTCTTCCTTCTTATTTGAGACTCGTCAGATGGATGTGCCTGAATCCCAGAGTTGATGTTCACTCTGAAGCGAACGGTACGATCAAAGTTGTAATGCATTGAAGTATCAATTATGTCATTAGAAACGCAATCAAATGGAAGATGAGAAATTCGGATAACAGAACAGGGACAATTTCGTAAAGCACAATATAAATCAAAGGATGATACACGGTCATGTGACGAATAGCGAATAAAACATTATTTTGACTTCTAACCTTTAAAAACAGGTTATTTGTTTAAAATCGACAGAAATTCAAAGAGTGACATCCATATTGTCTAATAAACAGCAAAAAAGAAGTGAAGTTCTACTGTAAATATGAGAAATGGCCTGAATTATTTTAAAAATAGTATACTTGTACGAAAAGAGAAATAATTCGAGTTAGGGAAATATTTTGAATCATAATGGAGAATGCTATAAAAAGTGTAACTATCAGCAAACTACTGAATTATGACAAGTAGTATGGTACAATATACAAAAGGGGATGAAAGAGATATTTTCATTCGCCTCAAAATTAAATAAATTTGTTCTTATACGTAAATAGTAATTACAAATTAGATGTGGTACATTTCACATACAGAAAGCTATAATAAATTCAAGCCAAAATACAGCAACATACTATTGACCCGACCGTTGTTGCTACCTTGACGTGGTGGTCGGGCTTGCCTATCGTGATGAAGCAACCGAGCAATACTGGCTAGGATAACCGTTCCTCAAGGTCCTACCATGTCAGACAGGTCGGTTGAAGAGCGATAAGACTAAAAGCAACAAACCCATTGTCCGAAGGCAAATTCGTACTGCTGACTGTACAGAGGTGTGACAGCAGTAAGGTGTTTCCTTCAGACAACCAGCATGACAGCGATGCTGCCTTCCCACAAGGAGGGGTGGGATTAGAAAAGTCGATCCCTAAAAATGCACACCTCGCCTTATCCCACAGATATCCGTCTCCGGCGGCAAGGTCTCAAGAAGTACGGAGCTAACACAAAAATTACCCATAAAAATGTCGTGTGTGACCGACCTCAAGCAGTTGTCCCTTGGGCACTGTGGTCACGCTCTCAGGTCACTAAGACCACCTCTAATCCAATTTCCTTTTCAGGCACCTCCAGAAGAACCATTCCACGGTGTGGGAAACTGGGAAGTGATAACCGTCCTTATACCTCTAACAGCACTCAAGACCATTGTATTCATAGTCAACCTCCCTCTTCTAACATACTAGTGAACAAGATGAATAGTTAGTCATGAAACGTTTAACACACAAAATTAACAAGTTTCACCGAAACGATATTAAACATATATTAATCCCAACTAATCGATTCATTGGTTTAACATTAACTTATTCATTAAGACTCTCTGAAAGTGTCAACTTAAAGATGTGATCTTTTTTTATTAGATTAAAAACCAAAGATTTAGCTAGTGTCAGAAGAAGTTTTATGGACATTATAGTAATTTTAATAGCTAAAACCATGAGTCAGTTGAAGCTAGACCACCATGAAAAACTTGGAAGCACTAAAAAGCCGTTTCGTCCCGCCATGCAACTTGTCAGCAGTGCGCATCCACAATGAAATAGTTTTCCAGTATTTCCAGGTTTTCCATGGTGGTCTAGCTTCAACTGACTCATGATCTCATATATTTAATGGTTTAACGATCCCCGTCATATTAAAAGACCAATATCTGAACGAAGAATATTGCTTTCCATTAATTCTCTTCAGGTCGTCCAATTCATATATAACAGAGACAATTGCATTTGACTACGAAAGGTCGTACATACAATAGTCAAATTAGGTCATTCAATAGCTAAGATTACCATTGATTAATTGGCATTGAGGTTGGTCAGAGGAGAAGGAGTGGTTGAAGATATTTATTTTGTACTCACAGCTTTGGTTTCGTCATCCAAATGGCTACCACTCCAGTCATTTAAAGGACGGTAAGTTTGACAAGGTTTGGCGAAAAATCACTGGCCTTATAAATGGTTGAAAAGGATTGGTTTAAACAGGCACTATGACCAGTTTTTACTAAATGGGTCAATATCGAGCTGTTCACTCTTCACCAAACCTTTTTTAGCCACTCTGGGAAGTGATAGCGAGCACGAAAATGTACCATGCGCGTAGAAAATACTAATCGTAGTTCTCCGGCGTTGAAAGATTTCTATACTGTCCGTTGCAATCTCTAAGTTGATACTTCACTAGCCCCATCTCCTCTGATTTGTAGGTGCCTGAACAGGCATATCCTATTCATCGTTTATATTTCTCTTATTCTTACATTCGCGATTATATATTTAAAAATAAACTTTCTATGGTAAAAGCTCTATTCTGTTTTGTTTGATAATCCTAAATTCACATGCTTTAAACAATGTACATTGCATCAGAAGGGGTTTTGTGGATATTGCAGTAATTTTAATAGTTGAACTCATGAGTCAATTGGAGCTAAACCACCATGGAAAACCTGGAAGCACTGAATGGCCGTTTCGTTCTACTGTGGGACTCCTCAGTAGTGCGCATTCACGACCTCACCCCCTGAGAGATTCGAACCCAGGACCTACTGGTTTCGCGCGCGAGCACTTAACCACTAGATCACTAGACCAGTGCTTCCAGGTTTTCCATGGTGGTCTAGCTTCAGCCGACTCATGATCTTAGCCATTGAAATTACTATAATATCCACAAAACACATCTGATACTAGTCAACATGTGCTCACTAGTGACTAGCATCAAGAGATATTTCCTAGAGTTCTAGTGAGAAGCAGTGACCAGTAGAGTTCAACCACGTCTGTTGTGAGATAGTAACTCACTGAAGACAATGATAGATGTGTCGCTCAATTTGGTGGATTAGTTGGAGTTAGACATTAACACTATTATTATTATTATTATTATCCGGATGATATTATTGTTTCTTTTTTCTCCTGTTTTTCTTTTGTTGTTCTCATTGAATATAAAGATCTTTCTAGTACACAACAAAACATCACAATCTGTTTTAATCTTTCTATGGAACATCAATCTTCTATTTTTATAAAAAATGATACAACACATTTGATTGTATTCATTTCAAATCAATTAAATTCACCATACCCATATGATAGTTGCCTATTAAGTATGTTTAAAGAAGGAATATGGTGTAAAACATTTAATTATTCTAAGAATTACGATATTTTAACAAGATGTGCATCTATTCAAATTCATCATAAAAAGGTAAGTATAAATGGATGTTATGATCTTCTTCTTATTCATTACGCCTGTTACTTCTCGTGGAAGAATATAGGCCGCCTATCAGCACTCGACATCCAACTTTCTCCTAAGCAATCCTTTCCAGTTATTATTCATCCTTTTCATATCTGTTATAACTTGTGGACTGCAGATTACAGAGCAGCGTATTATCGATCGGACCAAAGACGCGTAAACACTTGAGAACAACCTAGAGTCCTGATTGGTCCCGCTTCCCTGTCTAGCCCAGCCAGTTGAGTTAAGAACGCAAGTCTCAGCCTCTGAGATGTGAATCGCTATATATTTCAAACATACTCTGTTTATATACCAATCAAGCAGACTACATCGTACCATAAAATAGAAAATAACATTTGTACAATATTTGACCAACAGGAAAATGACACGTGAAATAAGTATTGACCAGTAGGAAAATGAGACCGTCTCAAGTCCAAGGATAGAGTTAGACTTAACAGAATAATTTTTGGGATATTTTTCTGAATATCCCAATTCCCGATGTAGTGTGTTATTTGTGAACCAATCCCGCGGGAGGGATTGTGGATGTGCACTGCTGAGGAGTCTCACAAAAGGACGAAATGGCCGTTCAGTGCTTCCTGATTTTTAATGATGGTCTAACATCAATCGATTCATGACTTCAATCAAATACTTCAGTTTTGCAATTAATAAGATAGTTGAATTGTTTAATTGTAAAACTAAACTATTTGTTAGAAGGGGTTTTGTGGAGATTATAGTAATTTCGCGCGCGAGACTGATAGGCCCTGGGTTCGAATCCCGCGGGGGGGGGGTCGTGGATGCGAACTATACTATGTCCGCACTAGAACGAAACGGCCGTCCAGTGTTTCCAGGTTCTCCATGGTGGTCTAGCTTCATTTGACTAATGATTTCAACTATAAAACTATTTTAATTTTATACCATTATCTCAATTGTTTTCAATAATCCTGTTTCATTTGTCTTTCATTTCTTAGAAAGAGATTACTTTTAAAGCATTTGTCATTGTTTTATATCAATCAGCATTTGATTTTATAATTAGAGATATACAATATTTCATTTCATTTACATCATATTGGAATGAAGACTATATTACTATAGATTCAACTGATATCAAGTAAGTTTTGTATTATTGTACTACAATAGAATGTACTTTTTGAAGGTATATACATATATAAAAAGGAGAGAAAGATATTACATAACCGATTGAATTTAGCCAGACAACCAAGTAGAATTAGATGCTTTTAAACAACTGAATCTCCATAATTTGAAACTGTTTAAAAGTGAGTGGCTACGATTCTTTTGGTACCTGAACCATGAAAGGTCACAAATTGAACTATCCAGTTGCCTTTAGACTGTTGGTTTATAATTCATTAGTGTGTATTTCAAATTACAGTCAGTTTGGTAAATAGAATAAAGATCAGTTAATTTCAAGAGTAATATGATTAGATTTTACTTATTATGTCTTCTTATTAGAATTCTAAGAATTTCCCTTGAAAGTAGTCAGTGGTAATTCCAAGAGTCCAGCTGTTTACAGTGTGACAACAGTGTAATATCACAAATAGATAAAAGTTGAAAATTTGGATCACTGGATACTAGCTTAGTATTTTAAAAGTAAAGTATTAGCCAGCAGGTCTAAAATTCCTGGGTTCAATTCATGTGTTGATTATATGTGCATACCGACAGACAGAACCTGAACTAGGTCAAAACAACTGTCCAATAGCCAACTGATATCCAAACGTTCTCTAGTTTAAATCCGTCTTTAATGTAAACATATTTCAAATAGAATAGGTCCCTTAAAACTTGTTATAACTTGTGGCATTATGCCTTCCTAATATATTACATAATGATATCGTCAATTACAGAACAGAGATTTGTCGACCGAACCAATGACACATAAAACCCATACGAACAGTCTACAGTCCTTATCAATCCCGCTTCCTGAATAGCCATCCCTTCCTGTTGAGTCCAGAACACCAATCTCAGACTCTGCATTATGAATCATGTATTTCAAGTATACTGGTTTTATATAAAAACCAAACAGACTACATCGTATCATGAAATAGGAAACAACATTTGTACAAGAATTAGTCAAATGTGACTGTGAATGTGAGAGATAGTAATTGATAGACTGGACATAACTCAAGAATGGCAGATCGTATAATAATAGTTCATAAGTCAGAATAAGGCTTATGATTTGAGGAACACGAATATGAATAGTTTAGTTACTTAGCAATTGCATTATATATATATATATCCATATATACTGTTAGTCCATAAACAGATCCCAACAGTTATCATTCATTATTCTCATTGGAATATGACAACTTCTTACATTTTTAGAAAAAAACACCAGTACAATTCATTTTATACAACAGTTTCAGCAAACTTCAGAAGATTGGATTTCGTCTGCTTACTAATCACCTTGAAAGATTTCAAGGTCTCCATCTGATGTCCTGTATCAAGGAGATGTTCGGTGATCGCACTGTTTAGAGTCATTCTTTATTTTGTTCTGAGACTTTTTGGAACATGTTCATTTTATAGTTTATTACATGAAAAATAGAACAATAGATTATGTATATAAGGAAGTTAATGAGTAAGAAGATATACTACTGAATATATATCACGTACTACTTTAATATGCATAGTCAATTCAATGATGCTAATTGAATATAAATTCTAATGGAGAATATTGTTCTCACTTTAATATTTCATTATTAAAATTCATGATCATTTCTAAGTGGTTATTTTACTTCTAATACGTGTCTTTCATATAATCGTGTATAGGCATAAATTTCATTGTAATGTGTTTTAATGACATTGTTTTATTTCTATTCACTTGGTATTGTTTGCTTGAATCTTCCCATTGAGTCTTAAGACTGCAATTGATCAGTCTTTTATTGGCATATGTGCATACTTTGCGTATTGCCTCGATGTTGCCTTAATTCACAAGCTTATAAACAAACATGGGTAGTAGCTAGTAGTGGAATCCAGTTTGACGCGCGTTTCGTCCTATTCGGGGCTCGTCACCTATACAATTGCAGTTTTAAACATGAATGGAAAGATTCAAGCAAACAATACCAAGTGAATTTGAATCCACCGATTGCATAAACAAGTGGCTATCAGGACTCAGTAACTGAGTGGAAAACGCGATGGCGAATGGTACTGGGTTCGAGTCCCATAGTGAAAATCAACTCTGAGATGCAGGTACATCCAACTGACGAGTCCTAACTAGGACGAAGCGGTGCGCGTCCTGGATTCCACTGCTAGACACTATTCATCTTTACTTATAAAGTTTGTTTTATTTATGTTTTTTATGGTATAAATAATATTTTATAACCATCAACATCTATTAACGGTAACAGATTAGATTCTAGAAATGATTTGTAATACATTTTTATAGTTTAATGAATAATGTTAAAGGTAAATTGTACTTGTTATGATCATCTTATAACTTGTAGAAAGAAGATGAAACATAAATCTAATCACTTCTAGATAGGAAGAATTTCAAGGTAATTGCCAGCTTAGATGTGACAACGTGAAATATTTCTTCTTTGGATAAGGGTTTTGTTATATCCCGATGAGAATAGTGAATGGTAACTTTAAGGATCTATTTGTGGACCAGTACTATGCACATATCATTGTTAAGTAACTAAGCTATTCATATTCGTGTTCCTCAAATCATAAGCCTTATTCTGACTTATGAACTATTATTATACGATCTGCCATTCTTGAGTTATGTCCAGTCTATCAATTACTATCTCTCACATTCACAGTCACATTTGACTAATTCTTGTACAAATGTTGTTTCCTATTTCATGATACGATGTAGTCTGTTTGGTTTTTATATAAAACCAGTATACTTGAAATACATGATTCATAATGCAGAGTCTGAGATTGGTGTTCTAGACTCAACAGGATGGCATGGCTATTCAGGAAGCGGGATCGATAAGGACTATAGACTGGTCGTATGGGTTTTATGTGTCATTGGTTCGGTCGATAAATCGCTGTTCTCGAATTGGCGATATCGTTGCGCTATACATTAATAGGGCACAATACCACAAGTTGTAAAAGTAGTATAAACTGTTGAACATTTATCCATTACTTTCTTGTTTATTTATTCTCTAATTTCTTTCTTTGTAGAATGATTCATGGAAATTACACTACTAGGAATCAGTCGAAAATTTTAGAGAAAATTCACCAAAATTTAAAATTTACAATTCAAAATGATTTAAACAAGAAATATGCACGAAATGTTATTGATACAAGAGAATCTATACATTTGCATGTAGAGTATTATTATCAAAATAGTGAGTGCTTATTATTTATGCATAAATACTTTTTTTCTCTTTCTTTTATTTACTTACGACTGTTACTCCCAATGGAGTATAGGCCGCCGAACAGTGTTCTTCAACCTACTCTCTACTGGGCCTCCTAATTCTATCCAACTGCTGTTTATTCTTTTCATGCATGTCTCCATTTCCCGGCGTAATGTGTTCTTTGGGTCTTCCTCTTTTCTTTTGGCCTTGAGGATTCCAAGTGAGGACTTAAATTGTGACGCAGTTGAGTGCTTTCCTCAATGTATGTCATATCCACCTCTAGCGCTTCTTCCTGATTTCTTCCTCGACAGAAATCTGGTTTGTTCTCTCTCACAGTAGGTTGTTGCTGATAGTGTCTGACCACCAGATCCGAAGTACTTTGCGTAGACAACTGTTAATAAACACTTACATCTTCTGGATGATCGCTTTCGTACTTTTTCAAGTTTCCGCTCCATACAGTAGAACTGTGTCGACATTTGTATTGAAAATCCTGAGTTTGGTGTTGGTTGACAGTTGTCTTGAGTTTCAGTTGTTCTTAAGTTTTAGATATGCTCTTCTTGCTTCACCGATCCGCGCATTCACATCTGCATCAGATCCACCATGTTCATCAATGATGCTGCCCAGATATGTAAAGGTTTTTACATCTTCCAAATCTCCTCCGTCAAGTGTGATTGGATTGGTACATGCAGTGCTGCATCAAAGAGTCTTGCTTTTCCTTTTGTTTCTGTTTAGATCTACTACTGCTGAGACTGCTGCTACACTGGTCGTCCTCCTGAATTTGTTGTTGCGTATTCGATAGAAGAGCCAGATCATTGGCGAAGTCTAAATCGTCCAGATGAATCCTAGCTGTCCACTCTATCTCGTGCTTCCCACAGACATTGACATCTTCATAATCCAGTCAATCACCGGAAGAAAGAGAAAGTATAAGAGTAAACAACGTTGCCTGACACCGGTCCTTAATTCGAACGAGTCTGTCAGTTGTCCTCCATGCACAATTTTGCAGTTTAATCCGTCATCCGAATTCCGTGTGACATTGACTATCTTCTCTGTATCGTTCCAATTTTGGTGTATGTACCATCGAAGCGAGTACGGCTATACTGACTGACTGACTATCTTCTCAGGTACGCCTTCATAGTGTTGTTCTTTCCACACTATCAAATGCTTTATCGTAGTCAATGAAGTTGATATAGAGTGGTGAATTCTACTCAGTTGATTGTTCCACAATGATCCGTAGTGTTACGATTTGGTCGGTGCACGATCGATGCTGTTGATCTCGAAGTCCGGAGTCTACGGAATCGTTTATTCTGTTTAGCAACACTCCGTTGAAGACTTTTCCTGGTAATGAGAGAATAGTGATATCCCTGTAGTTCTCACACTTGCTGAGATCGCCTTTCTTTGGTATCTTGATCAGGTGTCCTTCTTTCCAGTCTGTTGGTACTTGTTCTTCATCCCAAATCTTGCTGAAGAGAATGTTGAGTATTTCTGCAGTTACTGTTAAGTCTACTTTCAGTGTCTCTGTTGAGATGTTGTCTGGTCTCTCTACTTTGCTGCTCTTGATTTGTCTGATGGCCATGCTGACCTCTTCAATTGTTGGTTGGCCAACATCGATTGGGAGGTCGGTGGGTGCTACCCCGATGTTGAGTGAGTTCAGTGGGACTGGTCGATTCAAGAGTTCCTTAAAGTGCTCTACCCACCTGTTTCACTGTTCTTCAATGTCGGTGATTACTTCACCTTCCTTGCTTTTCATTGGTCTTTCTGGTTCACGATAATTTCCAGCGAGCTACATTGTTGTATCATACAATTTTCTCATATTTCCTTCTCTTACAACCTTTTCCGCTGTCATTGCTAGATATTTCATATATTTACGTTTGTTGGCTCTGATGTTTCTCTTCATTTGCTTGTTTGCTCCTGTGTATTAGGCTTGTGCATTGGCTTTCTCTGATCTTGTTCGGCTGATATTGATTGCTGCCTGCTTTTTCCTCCTTTCTTGAATCTTATCCGGTGTATTAACAGTGATCCCTTCCTTATGACGATGCTTCTTGTAGCCCAGAACCTCATGATATGTTGAAGTGATTGCCTCCTTGATCCCTTCACAGTTTCTCTACATGGTAGTTTCCACTCAATTGAGTATAAACTTTTTTCTACTATAAGAATTTCATAGAAGATCATTTTTAAGCTATATCAATTATATAGCATACTAAAAAAATTTATTCAATGATTCTAAACTGATGACCGATTTAGGCATGAGATTACAAATTCGAAACGCCTGATTTCACTAAATATAAGACACAAACTGTACATGTTTAAAAACGACAAAACGCGAGATATCCAGTTATCAATTACGTTGGCAAACCCTCAATCAGAGATGAAGTGAGCCTTTTAAATATTTCAGCATGAATAAAATTTAAATGTTTATTTTATCATAGAAAACAGAACTTGGATGTATCATGTGGAAATATAAGTAGTTTGCTGAGATATGAAATTGCCAAAGATGACAGTATACAAATTATGTAGTTGGCCATGACTCAAACTACTAACTAAGTATGAGTAGTGTGATATTGAAGTAATAGAAAAGCCACTGTTAAAATTACAAAATCTCCTATTTTAAGTGAATCGATGTGCTAAATTTTAAGTATAGGATTTTCAGGAGAGGGCCTTTGCACTGAGTTGCCATTAAAGCCTTTTACAACAGTGTACGGCTATATTCAGATGGAATTCTCCAAGGTTGCTAACATAATTTTATATTAACTGCTATATATATGTTGCTCATAATAATAACTTAAATACAAAGTTGATCAATAGAATTTAATGAGTACATGTAACTGGAGAGCATGACATTGTTTGGTTTACAATGGCTGATCAATGTTTTTAGTGAATTTGGATCCTCCGAGCTGGTCAATTTGATCGTACAGCTTTCATTGTCTTTCTACATAACAGCAAAATATGATTGAAATTCTGCGAGAGCTGATAACCTATGGTAGGTTAGAACTAAAGTCGCCCAGTTTCCCAGTCTAAGACGTTACAACAAAGATTTCAGGACGCGACTGACATCCTATAGGACTGAAATATTTACAGCCGGTTTTTCAGTCAGCAATATTACTGTCACCATCAAAAGCTATTGGAATACCATAAAACTGATTATAATTTATTTTTCAATCATAAAGCGTATGGTATTGTAGATATAATCATAGAAAGAACTAAAACCTAACAACTTTAAAGATTTCACTTATCAGAATCATATCTTTTGTCATATAGATTCGTACACATACATCAGTATTGAACAATGTTCCATAAGTCAAACATCACCGTATGCAAAATCAGATGAAATTACAATTGTACATAAAAAGTAAGTGTTTTAAATTATATTTGTAGTAATTTTCAGTAAAACTGTAATTGTATGATCAATGCAACATCAGGTCTATGAGTTGAGATTTTCTTTCGTACTTCACATCATGAAGTGATCATAGTTGGACTACCTGTGAAAACCGCTTCGTTCAAGTATGAGACTCTTCAAAAGTGCATATCCATAACATAGGATCCTCAGATCTCTTGATGAACTCGAAATTCAACAAGTGGAATATCAAATAGCATTTATCTTATAAAACAACTTCTTAATGTTAATTTTATATCATATACACATTACCTGAGATTAATAAGAAAAACGTGTATTATGCTATCACTCAGTGACACACTAACAATTCGTCCTATTTTTTTCACTTTTCTCAATTAAATCATACCATTTAATCAGTCAGCTACAACGTAGGACCAAGCACATATATTCATCCGTCCAAGTTGCCATACCTCATTAGCACAACAAGGTGAACACCGGATTCATAGAAGTAGTTAATTAGGTGGTGATAATATATAAAAGAAAGATTGCAATAAGGATATAGTACAGGAAGAAAGAATTAGTTCATAGAAAGAAAGATATGAAGCGATTTTAATCTCTTAGTTTAAGGGAAGATAGAGAGTGTATACACCTACTCCATTGTGATCGATTCTGAGCCAATGTCACCCAGTCTCCAATCATTGGTTATGATAGCCACGAGGACCGGAACCAAGTAGTATGCATCTACCAACATGGCTCAGACTAGAAGTTAGTGAATTCAAGGAGTGATGCCACGTTTTGGTTTGGCCGCCATTAACTTTCTTCCAACCATCCCCAACACTAGTCAGCATTGCACGTCGTGGTAATCGGTGATTGGGCATACGTAACACGTGGCCCAACCATCTCGGTCATAACCTCATCAACTGATTTACCATCAATCCCACCAATCAAAATACAACTTATACTGGGTTTATATATCAACCAAACAGATCGCAACGCACCATAAAATAGGAAATAATATTTGTACACAATAAAGCCAAAAAGTGGCTGTGAACGTGGGAGTCAGTAGTTAATAAACTGAGCAT
Source organism: Schistosoma bovis (assembly GCA_944470425.2). Taxonomy (NCBI): domain Eukaryota; kingdom Metazoa; phylum Platyhelminthes; class Trematoda; order Strigeidida; family Schistosomatidae; genus Schistosoma; species Schistosoma bovis. The sequence continues at coordinate 22,167,987 of OX103958.1, read as the reverse complement.
AATTTAGAGACACCAAATCGTATAATAATAAATTATAGGTCAAAATGAAGCTTATAATAAGGGAAAGATAAATATACATAATATATAGTTATTGAATAATTATACTATAAGAATATTTATAGAATATTAGTCCATTAATAATCCTGGGAAGTTACCTGTAATTTAATCTTCACTAGGATATCACAACAACATGTGACCTGTGTGCCTTGTTAATGTATAACGTAACGATACCGCCAATTAGAGAGCAGTGACTTATCGATCGAATCAATGACGTGTAAACCCGTATGAGCAGCCTAGAGTTCTAATTGGCCCTGCTTCCCGCCTAGTCCAGCCAGTTAATTCCAGAACACCAGTCTGAGTCTCTGCGATATGAATCATTATATTTCAAACATACTGAGTTTATATACCAATCAAACAGACCACAACGTACCATAAAATAGAAAACAACATTTGTACAAGATTTGGCCAAATGTGGCTGTGAATGTGGGAGGCAGTGACTAATAGACAGGACATAATCCAAGAATAGTAAAACGTATAGTAATATAGGTGTCATTACCAAGGTTTGATTTGATAATTTCGAATAAATTGAGCATTGGGTTGATTGTTATAAATAAAAATCATATATTTGTAATATCCCAATGAGTAGAAAAATTGGATTTTCTGATGTTTCGTGACTTAGTGTAAGTCACTTCTTCAGAGAATAAATAACCAAATTAAAATTAATCCAAGTTTAAATAGTACAACGGAACAATGCAAGAATATTACATGTGATCAATCAAAAAACATGTCTGAACAAGTTGATGTCATGTCATTTCTGTCAGGGTGATTCATAAGTGATATGTATGTAAATTTTGTGTAAGTATGTATATGTGCATTGTTTAAGAATGAAAACTTGTGTGACGTCTATGGTAAGAAAGGATAGATGGTCCAAGTAGGATGTATAGTAAGACCTTCCTTTCTATTGAGAGAAGTAAAATTAAGTATTATATGGAACGCCTCAGCTACCCTTCTTTCTTTGTAGTTGGAAAAGCCTTTTTGCAATATTTTGATATTTTTAAAATCGATTTGGTGGTTGTTGAAAATGGCATGAATTGCTATTGCCGATTTAATTTGAAGTTGGTTCAATTCTACAGGATTGTTAGGAGGTTTCTTTGTGTACCTAATATGTTCTTTGGCTCTAGTCACGATTTCGCGGGATGACTCTCCAATATAATAGGCATCACAATCAATACAACCTAATTTGTAGACGCAGTTCTGTGTGGACATGAACGGGATTTTGTCTTTCAGGCGAACTAAAGTATTACATAGTGTGTCCGTTGTTTTGTAATACACTTTAATTCTGTGATGTTTTAAGATTCTTTGGATTTCTTCTGTTGTGCTATGACGGTATGGTAGGACTACAGTGCCAATCCAAGGCATTTCATTCGAATCATTATTATAATGTAATAAACTGTTTTGTTTTAATATGCTTCTAATAATCTTCATAGGAAAATTATTAAATTGTAAGGTGCTAACTATAATCATTTGTTCTTTTTGTTTGTCTTCCTCTGATGTGATGATTTTGTTAGCTCTTCTAAAAAGATTTAAGGCTAGCGAGATTTTTGCACTGAAAGGATGTGCTGAATGGAAGTCAATATAACGATTTGAATGTGTCGGTTTTCGGTAAATGGATAGGTTTAGACTTCCATTTGGATTTCTTTTTACTAAGCAATCCAAGAATAGTAGCTCACCATCTACACTTTCATTTTCATTCGTGAATTTGATGTGCGATGAAAGTGTATAATAATGATTCTTAGGTCAAAATAAAGCTTATATTAAGAGGAATATGAATATGAGTAGTTTGGTTATTCAACATTTATACGATAAAAATAAAGGTTTAGTATTGGTCCATAAATGGATCCCAGAGTTACCATTCATTATGCTTATCGGAACCTAACACCCTAATACCCTGTGTCTAACCTTATTATTACTTAACCGGTGAGACCAGCAGATGCGAGCAATATTTCTAAGGAATCTATGGTCAAATACTAGTAGATCACGAGTATCTTCTACTCTTAATGGCCACGCTTCGCAGCCGTAAATTAAAACAGAACGAACTGCCGCGCAGTATACTCGTCCTTTTATTGACAGACGGATATCTCGCCTTCGCCATAGGTAACGTAAGTTGACAAAAGCCAAACGAGTAATATACAGAAAATGATTTGAAAATTCATTCATAATGGTCATAGCTATTTGAAGTCACCTATAAAGATATTTATGATATAGTAAATGAACGGAGCTTCTTTTAAATAAATGAGTATTTGGAAAATAAATAGTTTACTTCAAGATAGAAAGCTACCTGAAAGTACCATTGATGTTGAAGACTTATGACATTTTACCTATAGATTCTTGATGTTTACAATCTTTGTACTTATAGGATAATGTGTGGCACATACATTACCCAATCGTAGTAGTGTTGATTAAATGTATTAGAGCTGTTAGCATTATTTCATTGAGTATTATTTCTTCTTGTGAATATTTTGCACTGAATTAATAAAACAGAATGATATTGTATAATTCAGAATGATTTACGAATGCTAGTTAAAGGTGCATTCATAACACCTTACTTTTAAATAGTCCCCATAAAAGAAAACCTAATTCTGTGGTGTATATGTTACTGATGTCGACAGATATAAGTAGTATGTATCACCAATCGAAAGTGGAATGTCTGGCCACAGAAAGTTGAGAAAACTGAAGGTAAGAGAATAAGAACAGAGAGTGATTGGTATGGAAACAAAAGAACAATCAAGTCTGAGACAGTTGATGGATATTTCGCAAATGAATATCGATTGTATGGTTCTTAGATTTTACCAAGATATTCTGTAATACAACTGGATGTCCCCACTTGTGTTCTCATTCACTATAATTCATCATCCGGTAATAATTTGTTTTATTTGACATACAGTCTATGAAAGTCTAATCAAAAAAGGTATGGTATTGGAAAGTTAACAAGACAATTTCTAAAGTATACTGATCTAATCTTTATGGATAAAGTTTGTAGTATTGAAATGAACGAAAACTCACGTAGGGGATAACCAATTCACTATTTAATATAAAATTACACTATGGCTTAGTAAAGTATGAAAAATATACATTAAATACATGATTGGCATATCTTCTTTGATTTGTCGTTTAACCAATCCATGATTCCTCTGATTCTGTTGATATTTTGATTGCTCTTAGATTTCTTTTCTGTTCTCCAATTCACTCTTCAGCTACCAGGCATTCCACTTCTGCTTACATACTACTTATATCTGACAGTATAAGTAGCATACACTACAGTATAAATAATGAGTTAAGTGAGTAAAAACTAAATCATTATATTCAATAAAGGATAGTTGGAAACATCACTAGACTTTTATGTCATATATGTAAACAGTGATCTACCAGGTATTTCTTTAAGCTTGAAGAAATTTAAGACTCTTCATAAATTCAGATTCAAAACACTCAGTACTATACCTTAAAATGATGGTATTTTGTCTTCTCTTAGTATATACATATCTGTTTTATTTGGTTAATTAGATTTTCTTGCTACTGGACGAATAACGCATTGTATAGTACTCAATATTGACTGAATAGTTCAGTACTTTTTCGCTAAATGTTACTAATAGCAGTTGGTGCTCCCAAATGCCTTGGTACGGTCGAGAGTGGGGAGACTCAGCTCTCCCTCTCGAAATCCTCTCACATGGGTACGTGCAAACAATCACAACTAGGGAAGTCCTACTCACTGCCTTCTCGAGGCAGGGTGTTGTTTACAAAATCGAGAGGACGAAAAGTGAATATCCAGTAATTTAACCAGGTTGATGGACATGGAGAGTCCACCTAGGGGATTTGGAAAACCCTGATTCCAAACTAATGGTGCACATGGGTTCCAGAACCCTGATGGAACAAAAGGCGTATGAACCAATTTTTGGTCACCGGCTACCGTGATACTGCATCTCCTGACGTTGCCTCACTGTCTCGTGATTCAGACCTTTAGGTAGAAGGCTCCGGGTGTGGCCTTCTAAGAAAACCACCTGCTTCGGTTTGGACACCAGGGAAGTATCTCAGCCCTTACACAAATCGAATGATTTATGTGGCTCCTATCTATTTGGTGCCTCCATGTACCAATGTTTATGCGTTTAAATAACTACATAAATAAACTTATAGTCAGTATTTCAGAAATAGTTTCCAGTTCTTCAAGGTTGTGAATGCTGTTTACTCACAATCATTAAAAAGAAGCATGAAATAAAGATTGAACATTGATTTTCTTATTAAATAGCCTTTCAGTTAGCTCATGTACGATTTATCTTCCGTCTGACCAAAAGACAGTGTTTTGAAGGTATAAAAAATGCTGTAAAATAGCTGGAAATGTATGAAACACATTTGTGAGTGACGCAATTTTGGACAAATTTCTTCCAAATGTTGTATCACCCATCATTGATTGAACTATCTGTTTCGGCTACACTAATTCATATACATTTCTTTTCATCTCTTATTGTTCGGTCGCCTGTATTGTCGAATATCGGTAATATACATTCCTTAAATAGTTTCCTATTTGACGTTGTCACTAACGTGCTTTGTCGACAAGATACATATGAATATATATTTTATGTAACATCAATATCATTCAATCAAATGAAGAATCAACCACAGGCACCAAATATTCCTAGACTGGAAACACTCCCTGAATTAGGTTAATTGGTTAAATGTAGAGTGATCTGTTCAGGGAATTCGATTTCAGGAACTGTAATAATTGAGGATAACCACTAGACCATTTGATTATTCTACCAAACTATCATTAAACTTTTTTGGAAGAAAATCGTTCAAGTTATAGCAACTCACGTGCAATTGAGTTTGTTCTCATTTAACAAAGTCATTCTTACTACAACAACATATTGTACCTTTATTGTTGTTGTGCTTGTATGAAATATATGTGCTTGGACATTGCTTACCACCTATCCATATATTCATTCTACTAGCTTTATTATTAACTGCTTAACTGATTTGATGATCTATTCATTTCCCAATATATATACATGTACATTTAATACTCTACACAAACTCTTGGTTCGCTGACTCATTCATTTGCCTCACTGCTTTGTGATCTGAGTTATCTACTAATAAAACTGTAGTCGCTGCTTCTCTTTGCCTTCTGATTTCAAACACCGTTGAGGATTATATGGTAACGGTTACGAGGGTGATTGGTTAACGAAACACAGCCACTACAAAGTCTCGGAGTGAACATCAACTCTGGAATGCAGGTACATCCAGCTGACGAGTCTCGAGTAAGACAAAACGAGCGTCCTGGATTTCACTGCTAGCCATTATACATCTTTGCTTCAAAATCATTCTACCGAATGTTTATTTATATGGAACAATATTATATATCCTTTTTTATAGTTGTCTATTATATTCACCTGAAGTTATTAACGAAATAAAATTCCATTCAAATCATTTATCAACATATGGAAACTTTGCCATTCCATTGAATGAATATACTTCAGTCAGTAGTATGAAGTTATTGACAAATATGACAGAAGCCAATTCATTTCAATTGAACTCCAATGTAATGGGACTTTATTCAAACGCAAGTTTTACAACCACATCAGAACTACATATCAATTGTATATTTCGTGTTTGCCAACACATTAGATGGTGTGTATGGGTAAGTAAATCAAGGATAATACATTAATTGACCTTGAGAGGTTCTTTATTTTAACGATTTCACAAACCAATCCAAATTAGAGAACCACTGAAGATCTCAAAGCACTAAACAAACATTCCTCAACAGTATGAAACTCTATAGAAGTGCACATTCACAAACCCATAATCGAGAACTAATCTCAACACCTCCGGTTTCGTGCGTAAACGTTCAGTCTCTAGATTATTGAGCTGACATCTAATGGTGAACAAATCTAACTTTATTCAAACCATGATAATGCTCTATCATCTCATATTTCGTAAGGTGGATAACTATCTCACATCTAACATGAACTGAACTTTACTGGTCATAGCTTAGATTGTTTCGTGATTTTAATGAAAATCAACAATCTCCACAACCCCATATTGATATATTTTTATCTTGACCAAACTTCGTATCGTTTTACTTTTCATAGTTAAAGTTTTAGTAGTTAATCTGCGTGTTGATTCAATGTGTATCTAATACAGTAGCCTATACACCTGAATATAACTATTCGTGACCTTAAACAAAACAAAATAATATTCAGACAGGTTCTACTAATTCATGTCATTAGATTCTTCTAGTCGAAAAAATTCATTGGAAACAATAACAAATTATAGCTGGTAAATGATTTGAAATAAGTGTAGATGATCAAATGGCAAGTTATTCTTATTCTATACACCATAGGTACTAGTGAATACAATGGAGGTTGTATTCATTAAGATGTGTTGTTTTCATTGTTAATCGCCTCCTCTGACGTAATCTTAATGGTTAACATTACCATGATTTTTCATTGAACATCTCCTTGCAGTATCTGAGCAAAAAATTATTCATTAAATGAGAAAAAACTGTCATAGATCAGATGGGTTATCTGTAAAAACGACTACATTTAACTAATTCCTATTCCAAGCTACACTATAATTTGATAAACTATCTAAAAGTTCAGTTTTTCCCCTAAAATTTAGTTAGTGGCTAGCATTGGAATCTGGAATGTGCATTTCGTTCAATTTGGGATTTTGACTAAATGGTACTAACGAAGTAATCAGTTTAGGAACCATCTCTGGTAACAGAGGTTATTTACACTACTGTAATCCATGATGGAAGGTGTATTTCTTTCTCAGGCGTTTTAGCTGGCTTAAATGAAAAATGTAGTTTCCAATGACAAAAATAACACTTTATCATACTACGGAAGTACCAAGCATAGAGCAATTAGTTATGATGGGGAAAATTTGCAAAATAACAAAAGTCATATCTCTTATTAATTCTGTGATAGAAATTGTTTCTAAATATCATAAACTGGGTGACTTATAAAACGAAAACATAGTTGTATTAGTATAGGGGTTGTGGAGATTACCAAGTTTTTTTGATTGAGATCATGAACCGATTGATGTCAGACCACCATTGGAAACCTGGGAGCACTGGACGTCCTATTGTGGGACTCCTCAGCAGTGCGCATCCACGATCCCACTCGCTGGATTCGAACTCAGGGCCTTCGGTCTCGCGCGCGAACGCCTAACCAACTGGATCACTTAGCCGCCAGTGGAGCTAATCCATGTCGAGTAGAGATAGGTATCTACCTCAGTACAACGGAAGTTGGTCGCGTAATTTCGTGGATTGGTTGATGTTAGACACCATCACCACTGCATGCCTGCTCAGTGGTCCAGTTGGTTAGGAGTTCGCGCGCGAGACCGAAGGCCCTGGGTTCGGATCCAGCGAGTGGGATCGTGGATGCGCACTGCTGAGGTGTCCCACAATAGGACGTCCAGTGCTTCCAGGTTTCAAAGGGTGATCTGACATCAATCGGTTCATGATCTCAATAAAAAAATTCATAGTTGTATTTACTGATTACGATGCATTTAGATGACTTGACAGCATGGAGTTTATTCCAAGACCTAAATAGCATTTTAGCTTTATAATTGACATCAGTTCATAATGAAAACTCTAACTCTAATCCCCAATCCCAACATTTATCTCTAAATCCAGATTCCGATTTCTCATACTAATTTATATCACTCTTTTAATCCTAGTAAGTAAGTGAATGAGTGAGATTATAATTTAAGGACGACCTTTGAGCGATGCTAAAATGACCTTGAGAGTGCCCACCTAATAACTGGAACCAAATGAAGGTTATAAAACCATATGAGGAATTCGAATTATAATTTACAGTTGGTCGTTAAGGTTAGGAATTAGATTTAGGGTTTTCATCATGAACTGACATCAGCTATACTGCCAAAACTCTATTCAGCCAAATGGATAGGTGAATATCACGCCAAAATCCAAGACCTGTTATCTTATACGTGATTGGTTCGTCCATAAATTATAGTCTTGTCGGTGGATGTTCACAAGGTCACTTCAGTATTGCTTAAAGGTCATCTATCAATATATTTATTTAACATGACTGAATCCTTTTACTTTTAATATTTTCATTCTACAGCCTTCATATTGTAATGATCATATGAGATCGTTAGATTATGATGTACATCAATCAGATTTATCGGAGAGTGATATGTTTCCATCAATAATAATGTTAACGAAATCGTTGAAAATTAAAACTTCCAACTATAATTCAATATCTCCTTCACCATATTCTTCTCCTTATTCTCCTGTATTTATACAGAATAAAAGTATAAGTAAGTTTAATATTTTTCTCAAGTAGTTGCTTTCTTCTTTTACGATCAAGTAATGTACATGTTTACTTTTATTCAAGACATAATAATGCATTCACTACTGACTAGCTTATAGATGTAAATCATGGAGTTCTAGTGTAAAGCTATGATCAATGAAGTTCACTTCATGTTAGATGTGAGATAGTTATCTACTCTACGAAATATGAGATGATAGAGCATTATCATGGTTTGAATAAAGTTAGATTTGTTCACCATTAGATGTCAGCTCAATAATCTAGAGACTGAACTTTTACGCGCGAAACCAGAGGCGTTGAGATTGGTTGTTGGTTATGAGTTTGTGAATGTGCACTTCTATGGAGTTCCATACTGTAGAGGAATGGTTGTTCAGTGCTTCCGGGTTTGAAATGGTTATCTATGATCAATTACACATATAAAACCTATGGAGTGATATTGTTTCATTTTAAGATAAAGAAAAGAGAATTAGAGAAACATGGGATTTCTTATATTCTTGAGTTCTTTGAACTGGACAGTTTAATTACGGAGCTTTCATTGTCATCCTAAACAATATCATCAGCTCTTACTTCACGTAGTAATAAACTTTTCAGTTATTTGACTTATTCTTTTATGAAGTAATTTGTATATTGTCAATGAACATTCACAACATAAATTTTCCATTATATCTTCAGAAACTGTAATGATGAACTACTATTTGATTCTTTATGTGTTATTATACTGCATTAAATAAAGGGCTTCATTATATTTCCACTGTTATTGAATATCTAAGAAGCAAACTACTTACAAATTATGAGTAATAACAAGTATAAACTAAGATGGATAGTGACTAGTAATGGAATCCAGGACACGCAACGTTTCGTCCTATTTGGGACTCGTCAGTTGAATGTACCTGCATCTCAGAGTTGATGTTCACTCCTGTACTCCAAATCAGTACCGTTCGCTTCAAACGTCATCACGTTATCCACTTAGCTACTAAATCCTGATAGCCATTCGCTTGTGCAATGGCGTGAAGTTTGAATACACTTTGTATTGTTTGTTTGAATCTTTGCATTAGTGTTTAGGACTGCAGTGATCGAGTATCAGAGTGAACATCAACTCTGAGATACAGGTACATCCAGTCGATGAGTCTCAAATAGGACGAAGTGGCACGCGTCCTAGATTCCACTGCTAACCAATATCTATCATTGCTTAATTATAAACAATTTCTAATTGATATTTCTCTTTTTATATATAGATTCTATTTGTCAATCTGATAATATATTTATCAAATTCCCTACACATTTTATAATTTTTATCATTTGTTTAATAAGTGGAATCAGTTTTATAACATTCTATTATCAATGTAATTCCTCAATATGTCAAACTCCCTACAGTCGATGTTGTTGTCAATCCTTCTATCGATCTAATCATGAAAAATACAATGGTAATCCATTGATTACTTATAACTTATGTAATAATCCTTTGAATACTAAAGTATTACAATCCACTATTGATGAAAATGATAACAAACATTATTCTATGAATAATATGCTTAAAGAGAAATTTCAACAAAGTTATCATTGTTCTCAATTGAAATGTATTCAATCCGATTGTTCAATTAAAACTCATCATGATAGATTTCATAATCAAGAGGAGAATCTATATCATCATGATACATTAAAAGAGATAAATGTTCGAAATTGTGATGATAATGATAATGATGTTGATGATGATCATACAATTTGGGACAAAATTATCCCAGTCTGTTATGAAATGAACTCCAACTCAAATATTATTGAAATCTATAAAAATCAATTATCCTCATTATGTCATTCACAAGAAAAAGATATTTTAGTTCCTTGTTGTTTACATAATCAAAATTTATATTTTCATCAATCATATTGGGATAATAATACTATTGATAAGCCAGAAACTACTTACAAATCTATAAGTAGTACTGATTATATATGTTATAATAAAAATTTTGATGATTTAACAAATATTGTTACAGTTAAAAATGATTTATCTAACGATAATCATGATGAACAAATATTCAATGTATAAAAATGATTAAACAAGATATAAAAGTTGTACATTGTGAATAAATGAGTGGTGATTATGAATTATGATGAAGCACTCGTTTGTCTTGTACATCATTCTCTAATATTTGAGTATGAAATTTACTTTTACTTACACCTGTTATGCTCCTCGTGGAGGAGCATAGGCCGCTCAGCAGCACTCTCCATCCAACCTTCTCCTAGGGAATCCTTTCCAGTTGTTTTTCATCTTTTTCATATCTGCTTCCGATTCCCGATGTAATGTGTTATTTGGCCTTCCACTTTTCCGCATCCCTTCACGATTCCAAGTGGGGACTTGCCTCATGAAGCAGTTTGGTGATTTCCATAATGTATGTGTTACCCATTTCTATCTTCTTCCCCTAATTTCCTCTTCAACTGGAAGCTGGTTTGTTCTCTCACACAGAAGGCTGTTGCTGATGCTATCCGACCAATGGATGTTGAGTATGTTGCGTAGACAACGATTGATAAAGACTTGTACCTTCTTGATGATGATTGTAGTAGTTCCCGAAGTTTCAGCTCTGTATAGCAGAACTGTGTTGACGTTCGGATTGAAGACTGTGACTTAAATGTAGGTTGACAGTTGTGTTTGAGTTCCATATGATCTTCAATCGTAGGAATGCGAAAGCACAATCTATTATTATTTTATTAATATTGATGTGACTTTTTCCTGATTGCTTACCATGTGATATGATCACTAACCAGAATACGAGTTATATAATTTTAACACTATGCCACAACAATGACATACTGATCGATTTGTTCAGCTTAGTGTGCTTGTTGAAATTTATCCTGACTAGCCCTGCTTATTGAGTCCAGAACGTTAATAACAGCTCCCACTGTATGAATCATATATTTTAAACATACTTCGTTAATATATAAGCCATCATCAGTTTTCCTTCATTAAATGAAAACGGTTATACTTCGACAGTTAATTTTCAAGAATGACATAAATATTTAGCCAATATTATCTTATAATGAAATTGGATATTATCTTTTTCGAAGATGTTAATGAGTTCTGTACAGAAAAGCACAAATCTTACCACAGTTCAGTAACCACATCCATACTAATCTAAGGGAATTCTAGCCATAGTTACTTGTTTAACAGCTGAAAATCTTACTCAGCTAGTATAGTGTTTCAATTTATTCTTTGGATTCAGTTTGGGTTACGATATATTATCCTCTGAACACATTATTAATATGATAGCTGGTTATACTGTAAAGAAATAGATTAGTGGTTAAATCACTAATCGTTTAACGGTAAGTCGCATGTTCTAACCACATACTACCTAGCCCAATAGTATCATTTGTTCATTGACAGATAATCCTACGCAAATCCGTATCTGGTGAGTTACCTTGTTGATCATCTTCGAGACTGAATTGAATATATGAATTGCTTGGCAAAATTGTTATTTCTAAAAGTCGATTTTGGGTTACAATATACAGATTTTAAATTTATTTAAACCTATATATCATTTGATATCCTACCTCTTACATATGAATATGGTGACTAGAATATCGGTGTAAAGAGCATATAGTCAATAATCTCATTTAGAGAGATACACTATGTCAAGAAATTAACATTTACCGTTACATTAGTTTCTGATAATAGTATTCAGATGATTGTAAAGCCCCTAAATGCCCTGGTACGGCCGAGAGTGGGGAGAGTCCGCTCTTCCTCTCGAGATGCTCTCACATGGCCACGCGTATATAGCCTCTGTCAGGGAAGTCCTACTCACTGCCTTCTCGTGTCGGGGGCGTTGTTTACGAAATTGAGAGAACGAAAAACAAATGTCCGGTACTGTAGCCGGATTCCAAATCAATGGTACACAAGGGCTCCAGTATCCTGAGGGAACAAATGGCGTATGAACCAATTGTTGGTCACCGGCTACCATGGGGCTGCATCTACTTACGATGCTCCACTGCCATGTGGGTCAGACCTTCATGTCGTGGTGTGGCCCCCTAAGAAAACCACCTGCCTCAATTTGGGCACCCGGGCAGTATCACAGCCCTCATACATATCGAATGAGATTTGTGTGACGCATATGTATTTGGTGCCTCCTTGTACCAATATCTATGTGTTAAAATAAAATAAACTCAATCCGAAATGACCATGGGCAGTTTCGGTGTATAAACCGAATCCGTGTAACAATTATTTATTCTCAGAAGGGTTTTTTTATGGATATTATAGTAATTTAATAGTTGAAACCATGATTCAATTGAAGCTAAATCACCATGGAAAACCGGGAAGCACTGAACGACCGTTTCGTCCTATTGTGGAACAAAAAAAAACAACGAACACACTACGTAATACTTTAGTTCGCCTGAAAGAAAAATTCCCTTTCATGTCCACACAGAACCGCGTTTACAAATTAGGTTGTATTGATTGTGATGCCTATTATATTGGAGAGTCATCCCGCGAAATCGTGACTAGAGCCAAAGAACATATTAGGTACACAAAGAAACCTCCTAACAATCCTGTAGAATTGAACCAACTTCAAATTAAATCGGCAATAGCAGTACATGCCATTTTCAACAACCACTAAATCGATTTTGAAAATATCAAAATATTGCAAAAAGGCTTTTCCAACTACAAAGAAAGAAGGGTAGCAGAGGCGTTCCATATAATGCTTAATATTACTTCTCTCAATAGAAAGGAAGGTCTTACTATACATCCTACTTGGACCATCTATCCTAACCATTCAGTCTGATCGTATTTACAATTTCACACTTTCATATTACAAATTTAAACTCTATCCTTTCTTACCATAAAGGTCACAATGCACACATACATACACACACAAATTTACATACATATCACTTACGAATCACTTTGACTGAAATGACATGACATCAACTTGTTCAGACATGTTTTTTGATTGATCACATTTAATATTCTTGCATTGTTCCGTTGTACTATTTAAACTTGAATTAATTTTAATTTGGTTATTTATTCTCTGAAGAAGTGACTTACACTAAGTCACGAAACATCGGAAAATCCAATTTTTCTACTCATTGGGATATTACAAATATATTATTTTTATTTATAACAATCAACCCAATGCTCAATTTATTCGAAATTATCAAATCAAACCTTGGTAATGACACCTATATTGTGGAACTCGTTAGCAGTGCACATCCACGATCCCACTTCACAAGGTTCGAACTCAGGCTCAATGGTCTAGAGGTTAAGCGTTCGCACGCGATACTGATAGGTCCTTGGTTTCGAATCTCGCGAGGCAGGATCGTGGATGCGCACTGCTGAGGAGTCCCAAACTAGGACAAAACGGTCGTCCAGTGCTCCCAGGCTTTCCATGGTGATCTAGCTTCAATTGACTCATGATCCCACCTATTAAAATTATTTATTCAATAAAAAAGTAGTTTAATAATATTACTATTAATAATGATTGATTTATAAACAATAATTAACTCAATCTAATAAATCTTTTGTTATTTTAACTTCATTCTATTAAAGCCAACCTACATTATCAATGATCTTGGTAACAATGAAAATATATGATAAATTTAACAGGTTACATCAAAATAGGTAGATACTATTCTTGAGAATTCAAATAATACTTCAGCCTACTTTCGAAACATCAATAAAAAGTGACAGACAACAATGTGCATACACATTTAGTCACCTTTATTTATTGTATACACATAGGTATGTTAGATTTACTTAATTGGAATCATTCAAAGGTATTATTTGGTTGTATAAGTAATTTAGGCTAATACAAAAAGCACTCATTCAATGTATCAGTACTTTGATTGATCGTTTAGATACATGGAGTGAAGAGAAAACTCATTATCAATCAGTTCTCATGAATAAACTTATTCTAAACATGCTATATCTGTGACGGCAGATTAGAGGACAGCAAATTGTCGGTCGGACCAAAGACACGCAAACACGAAAGAACGGCCTAGGGTTCTGACTAGTCCTGCTTCCTTGTCTAGCCCAGCCAGGTGAGTACAGAACACAAGTTTCAGCCTCGGAGATATGAATCATTTATTTCAAACATACTCTGTTTATATTACCAATCAAGCAAACCACATCGTACCATAAAATAGAAAATAACATTTGTACAATATTGACCAGTAGGAAAATGATACCGTCTCAAGTCCAAGGATGTCGTTAGACTTAACAGAATAATTTTTGGGATATTTTCTTGAATATCCCAACAAAACATACAACTTGTGTAAATGTTTATAAATTCAATCAAACATATTGAATAGACTAGTGTCGTTGAGTCGAATAGTTGGCTAATTATTTACAGGTAACATTATGAACATTAATGACTTTTGCAAGTAAATTATTTCATATTGTATCACCGGAGTGTTGGGGTGATCCAGAAATCGCTTGCAAAAGACAAGCAAGCATCAAGAAACACTAAGAAGTGTTTCGTCCAATCTGCGTTCACTTGGAGTCTTGGCCAGAAATATCAAGGTAACGAAACGTCACATGCGGAAGCTCTGATGGGTTGGCTACTACAGTGCTACCTATGTTTGGTAGCATTCCAGAATATTCCAGCGACCCAAGGACATTTATATATATTATAAAAGCCCTATATTTTATGTAATAAAATGAACCTCGGAGTAAAGTATTTTCCCCCATGCTTGCGTCTTCTCTCTGGTATCCAAGTCGCTGTGCAGTTCTAGCTTTCGGGGTACCAGAATAACTTAGGAAACCAATATAGCGTTCAATCGATACGACTTATCACGGAGTATGGTAAAAGTTGAGTTCTTAATAAAATTCATTCAGCTGCCAATACAAGTACCGTCTACTATTTAAAAGTTTCACGAAACAAATGAAACACGACTACAAAGTAATAAGAATGGTATATTTCGTTGCTATTTGTTGGAGTGATCCAGAAAATTGCTTGCAAAAGACAAACAAGCATCAGGAATCACTAAGAGGAGTTCCGTCCAATCAGCGTTCACTTGAAGTTTTTGCCAAAAATATCAAGGAAGTGAAACGTCACATGCAGAGGTTCTGATTGGCTGCTTGCTACACTGCTTCTATGTTTAGTGGCATTCCAGAATCTTCTAGCGACCCAAGGACATTTAAAATACTATAAAAACCCTGTATTTTTTTGTATTAAAATGAACCTTGGAGTAAACTACTTGTCGCATACTTTGAATCTCTCTCGTGTTCAGGTCGCTGTGCAGTTCTAGCTTGGGGGTTACAGAATAGCTTAGGAGAGGAGTATAGCGTCCAAATACGCAAGACATTATAGCGACTCACGTGCAATTGAGTTTAGTTCAGTCAAGGTCTTTTGTTGACCTATTTAATGGACAAAGTCATCCATGATATAACAACTTGTTGTACTATCTTTATTATTATGCTTGTATGAAATACATATGCTTGAACATTATTTAGCGCCTACGCATATATTCATTCTGGTAGCCTCATTATTAACTGCTTAATCTATCCGCTGACTCATCCATTTTCCTATATATATATATATATATATATATATATATATATATATATATATATATATACATTTGCACGCATTCACTACTACTACAACCACTTGCTACTGCTACAATCGTAGTTCGCTTGCTCATTCATTTTGCCTCTGCTGTCTGGTCCGAATTATCTGCTAAATAAACTGTAGTGGCTGCTTCTTTTTGCCTTCTGATTTCAAACATCGTTGAAGATTATACGATAACGGTTTGAGGGTGATTAATTATCGAAGCACAGCCATTACAACATCAGTGTTATGGTAAAAATGATTCTCGTTGCTAACTCGATTGATGATGTAGCTTCCTAGTTCAGAAATGAGATTGAGTTGTGAATAATCCCACTCCCTAAGTTGTACCATTTAAATAATTTGCGAATTGTCTATTCGCTTCATAGAGTCAAGTATTGATGGCTTGTTGAAAAACTATCCAATGTTTACCCGGTACTTTTAATTTTCCCTGCTCTTGTCACTAGGCCATACCAACAAACGGTCTTAAGCTGCAATCTGGTTAATTTTATTGGTTACGTGCAAAACCATAACACTATAAATCTTGTTTTAAACATAGAACACTTGATACAAATCACAGTAATACATTTTCAAACAGATCCCTGGATATATATATAGAAATGATCAGGTGTATAGTATTTTCGCAATTGATAAGTACCACACTAAGATTAAATCGAGGTAGGAGTCTTTATCATAGGACGCTTATTACTGATCAACATGGGGAATTTCGTCGTAACTCAGGCAAAAAGCTATAGATAAACGAAGCGACCGCCTCAACAAAAACATTCAGGTCTTATTGGGCTACAGCTTTGTCCCTATCCAGAAAAATCCTGCTTTCTAGGCCGCTGAAGGCTTCACCGTGCCATCATTGGAGATGGTCGGAAATAAAATAACGGAATCGTCTATGATGATGCGCCTAATGCCTTGCACACTGTGTGTACCACTGTCGGACGGAAGGCCCACAAATCTACGTGGCTGTGCTTACCACTGGAATAAACAAACTACTTTCCTTAAGATAAGTCCTCGATCAGTTACTGTATTAGTAAATTATCAGTTATTATCAGTAAAAACTATCTCTAAGGCGTGAAACGTTTTGGAAGAATCTGAAAAACACCTAGTTGCTGAGATAAATTTATTGGGAATAGGTAACATCTCACAGTTATTCAGTATTCTTCCCCATCACCCTCACCCTCAACACTATCAACCCCAACTTCTTCATAATCCTTCTCTAAAGCTGCAAGATCTTCACGAGCCTCACTAAACTCGCCTTCCTCCATCCCTTCACCGACATACCAATGGACAAATGCACGTTTTGCATACATCAAGTCAAATTTGTGATCTAAACGAGCCCAAGCTTCTGCGATCGCTGTTGTATTACTTAGCATACAAACAGCACGTTGTACCTTTGCTAAATCACCACCTGGAACCACTGTAGGAGGTTGATAGTTGATCCCAACTTTAAAGCCAGTAGGGCACCAATCAACAAATTGAATTGTCCGTTTCGTCTTAATGGTGGCAATGGCTGCATTCACATCCTTTGGAACAACATCACCACGGTACAACATGCAGCAGGACATGTATTTACCATGACGAGGATCACATTTGACCATTTGATTTGCTGGCTCAAAGCAGGCATTAGTAATCTCAGCAACACTTAACTGTTCATGAAATGCTTTTTCAGCTGAAATCACAGGTGAATATGTTGCCAATGGGAAGTGAATACGTGGATAAGGGACCAAATTCGTTTGAAACTCAGTGAGATCAACATTCAAAGCTCCATCAAAACGCAGAGAAGCTGTAATAGAACTCACTATTTGACCAATTAAGCGATTTAAGTTCGTATAAGTTGGACGTCCAATGCCTAAATTACGACTGATCATAGGCTAAATATATAAAGTGTGCAACCTACCGACATATGTCATATATTGCTTCATTATCAACCATAAATGCACAATCCGAATGTTCCAAAGTTGTATGCGTTGTTAAGATAGAATTGTAAGGTTCAACAACAGCAGTTGCAATCTGTGGAGCAGGGTAAATAGAAAATTCAAGCTTTGATTTCTTCCCATATTCAACACTCAGTCGTTCCATCAACAAAGATGTGAAACCTGAACCGGTGCCTCCACCAAATGAATGAAATATCAGAAACCCTTGAAGACCGGTACACTGATCAGCAAGTTTACGAATCCTATCTAACACCAAATCAACAATCTCTTTCCCAATTGCGTAATGACCACGTGCATAATTGTTTGCAGCATCTTCTTTACCAGTGATCAATTGCTCAGGATGAAAAAGTTGACGATAAGTACCAGTCCGAACCTCATCTACTACAGTGGGTTCTAAATCTACAAATATTGCTCTTGGAACATGTTTTCCTGAATCAGTTTCACTGAAGAATGTATTAAATGAATCATCTTCACCTCCAATAGTCTTATCACTCGGCATTTGCCCATCAGCTTGAATTCCATGTTCCAGACAATATAATTCCCAACAAGCATTGCCCATCTGAACTCCAGCTTGACCAACATGTACGCTAATACATTCCCTCTAAAAAAACATATATTAATTAGTGGGTTCAAACGAAAATATACCATTTTGGAGTGAGTTGCACCGGCAAAAAGAGCGGCAACGAACGAAAGTCCTGTACGTTTAGGGTTAATTAAGTTGACTCAGTTGTTCCGTTTTTTTTTATAGATCAGATTGAGAAATCCTATTGGTTAAATAATTAAAAAAATGTTAACCTCTGATTGGATAATAATTTTTGGAACCGTGACACTTGGTCAACTGAAATACTGGTTTGATTCTGATTGGTTATTAATTTAATTCATTTATGGAGGTGTTATTACTGATATGCGTTTTTAAGATGACCAATGTAATTTGTATCTGTTATCTTTTTCCGTGTTGTTGTGTTACGTAATAAAACTATCGATTTTAATTAGAAACATTCAGAAGAACGATGAAAACTCCACGACTAAACCATTCAGCTCAGAGAATAAAAGGTTTGAATAATTTTTTCTGGTTAGCGTTTCTCTAGCGAGTTAGTTTTCTACGGGATGGGATCGCTAACCCCATGCCCAACCCTCCTCCTCTATCGGGGCTTGGGACGGGCAGTGGCCCCCGGAGGGACTCCAGGTGGAGTTTCAGAGAACAAAACCCTATCCAAAAACACTTTAGTTATTAACGATTATCAAAATAAATGATCAATTAGTCAATAAGTAGCACTGATACATTGTTTAAAATCTTTTAAAACAATAATATATACAGCGTAAGTTAAACTCCTACTCGTAGCAACTACGTAACAGTTTATATATTGGTAGTTATCGATGGGGATGTTAGATCCCCAGAACTCACCTGATAATTCTATTTTAAAATTTTGGATTTCCTGTTTTCGTACCAAAAACACCCATTTTCACCATCAATTCGTATTTCCTACTTGGGAGGACCTTAATTGCTATTATTACGTTATCTCTTTTGTTATGCAATTTTGTACCGTTTCCCAATGACATTTTTATGCTGTATATATACGCTTGCGTTGTGCTTATTGTTGTTGTTCGTGCTTCTGACTGTTTATGGAATATAATCCCCTCTTCTGAACTTAGACTTCTCTGTCTAGTTAGCGGGACTGAGAAGTGTCGGCATAATTAGCTTACTAATTATTGTGTTACAGAGTCTTCGTTCCGTTCTCAGATTAGGTGGACTCGTAATCTCTTCAAACATAGCAGTTAGAATAAACCACATGTTATTGAGGTATTTACCTGTTCAACGGTGTGACAACATAAAGAATATCGAAAGCCAAGAATTTGTTTCTCGGAGGCGATCGAAATTATGTAAACTCCCAACCCATGTGTTATATCTTAGTGAAGATTAAATTACGGGTAACTTATGAGAACTAATAATTGGATTAATTTTACCTATATATTCTTATGGTATAATTATTCAGTAACTAGATTAGGTATATCTAAATTCATCTTATTATAAGCTTCATTTTGACCCATAGATTATTATTATACGATTTACAGTTCTTAAATTATACTCAGTTTATTAATGACGGTCTCCAACGATCACAACCACTTTTCGGCTTGAACTTGTACAAATGTCATTTCCAATTTTATGATGCGATATGGTCCGTTTGGCTTATATATAAACAAGGCATTTTTGAAATAAATGATTTGTACGGTGGAAGCTAGTATAGGCGTTCTGGACTCAACTGGATGGGCTAGGCGAACAAAGGACCAATAAGAAGGCTAGGCTGCTCATATTGGTCGAACGTCATTGATTTGGCACAGTACTAAGATTGAATAAGTCGTATTTCGATTGGCCGATAAATCACGTGGTAACTAGCCGGTCTTAACATCATGTAAAGTTAATAAACTATAACCTTACAAATTATAATATATTTGGAAAATAGGTATGCGCAATATAAGCTAACAGTAGTCTCATAGTTTTTGATTGAGATCGTGAACTGCTTGGTGTTAGACCACCGTTGGAAAACTGGAAGCACTGGACGGCCGTTTCGTCCTATTTCAGGACTCTCCAGCAGTGCGCATCCACGATCCCGCTTCCTGGATTCGAACCCAGGGCTCCCAGTCTCTCGTGTTAACGCTTAACCTACTGGACCACTCAGCCGGTATCCAATGGTGTGAGTGTCTGACATCAACCAATCCACGTGATTGCGCGACCATTTTCCATTGCACTGAGATAGATACCTGTCTCTATCCGACACGGGTTAGCTCCACTGGTCACCGCTTCTCACTAGAACTCAGAGAATTCCCTCGGGAAGCTAGTCACTAGTGAGCACATGCGTACTGAAGGCCCTGGTTTCGAATCTCGAGAGGCGGGATTGAGGATGCGCACTACTGAGGAGTCCTACAATAGGACGAAATGGCCTTCCAGTGCTTCCAGGTTTCCAACGGTGGTCTAACATCAATCAGTTCATGATCTCAATCAAAAAGTTAATAATCTCAACCCCTATACTGATAATGGTCTTATAGGTTAAATCAGTATAATCATTTATCTTCTTTAGCTATAAAAATAAAATCAGTGACTTTGGAGATTTACTTCGTTTTTTAATTATATAATTAGCATTTCAAACAAGCTCAAGTATCTTTAAATCAGATATACTTTCAACAGATTAGAAAATACGACGCGTTGTTAAGTAGAGTTTGTTTGTATTTCTGATACAAATACAGGTCACACTCAGATGTATTAAATCTTTGAACATTGATCTGGCAAATGTATATTTTCCTATTTGTCTTTAGACTGATTATCAAAATATACTTTTTTCGGAATTGGAATCAAATGTCCATACAAACATACCTTTCCGTATATCTTTACCTTAGATTGTGAAGTAAACGGTTATTTGTAAGTACTTGGAACAAGTCTTTACAGTTACGTTTTATCTTAATTGAAACATTGTAGGTTTATCCCTAGTTTTTTTTTTCATTCTAACATGGTCTGCCAGTTTTTTTTTTAGAAGAAACGGTAAATCGTCCGTAGAACCCGACTTTTGTTTTGCTCGGGTGACACTCATTATTTGCGTAAGTAGGGACTATAAATCAGCAACTGCATTTATCTTTATTCTTGCTTGCCTCGGTTGTTCTGTCTGGCTGAACACCGAGTAATCAGCTATATACTGGGGTTTAATTGTTAACTCGGAACTTGATAATAAGACGACTGGCCAACATGGGACATGGGACACCATATAATATATCAGCAAGCGATTGAGACAAAATAAATTAACTGGCCAGAAAGCTTTATTCTCCAACAGCAACACTGAGATGGTAACCGATTCAAAATAACGCTTATGTAATCGACTGACTGAAAATTATAGAGTAATATAAATAACAAAATGATGAGTAAAATTCACACTCCTAATAACATCGCTCCAATGTTTTATTCAAGTATAAGGACTGAGTGAGTTCAATAAGATCAAAATAACAATGGAATAAAACCATTCCGATCAATACATCACACCTTTTAAACTCACTGTTACACCTAGACCTGAAATAACATGCAGATTTGGTAGTGCATTACCAAATACTCAACTGATTAGCCTTATTAGACTTTGTATTGAATAAATGAGTTCCTACTGAATACCGCTGCAGGATTCATTTTTGTATGGTCATATGCAAATATGGAAAAAAACATGTGTCTGTTTCTAATTATGACTAGCCCTTTGTATTCTTTGTGGCCCCTAAATGCCCTGATACGGTCGAGAGTGGGGAGAGTCCGCTCTCCCTCTCGAAATACTCCCACACGGCCACGCGTATACAGCCTCTGCCAGGGAAGTCCTACTCACTGCCTTCTCGTGGCGGGGGCGTTGTTTACGAAAATGAGAGGACGAAAAGCGAATGTCCGGTGCTTTAACCGGATTCCAAACCATTAGTGCACATGGGCTCCAGTATCCTGAGGGAACAAATGGCGTATGAACCAATTGTTGGTCAGCGGCTAACATGGGACTGCATCTCCTTACGATGCTCCACTGCCTTGTGGATCAGATCTTCAGGTCGAAGGCTCGTGGTGTAGCCCCCTAAGAAAACCACCTGCTTCGGTTTGGGCACCCGGGCAGTATCACAGCCCTCACTCATATCGAATGAGATGTGTGTGGCGCATATGTATTTGGTGCCTCTTTGTACCATTATCTATGTGTTGAAATAAAATAAAATAAAATAATTCTTGTACTATGTACTGTATGTCTTATTGTTGTCCGTATTTCGTATAGGCATTCCCAATCCTAAGAATAAATGTAGTTATTACTACTACATTGTTTATAATTTCTAAATCCTAACTGTTTGCTTGATATTGTTGAGTCTTGTAATAACCGTCTTATATTTCTTTTGCTTTACACTGTTTTTATGACGCTCGCCAGATTGGACTATCATACTTTAGTTGATATTTTACAAACTGATTACCCTATTTCATACGGTCGATTTTCAAGCACGTCTCATGTTTGTTTTGGGTATGGTTGCTATTTTTCCCCGGTAATTGTATTTTTCATTTAATCATCGCTTTCTAGATAACTGTGTTGTAGCCTTCATTTGGATTGTTATTGAAATGTACATATCGTCTATCCTCGTATATAATTATCGACTTAACTCGCGTTACTGAATAACGGAATTAAATAAACCAAATACGAGAATGGATTTTGAATATGTATATTTCATACATTCGGTGACTTGAACATGGAATCAGGGAGACGAAACAAAGAGGGAAGAGCAAAGCAGATTGAAGAATGCAAGTGAGCCGACTCGATCCAATCAAGCGTTAATCAATATTTATAGCCACAGACATGTGATGATTAGGATAATCAATGCATCTACATAAGCTCATGTAAGAACAGTCAGAATAAATAAGCCAATAAGTGACAAGATCAAAATGTGATTTAAGAAGAATTAATAGATTGACTTGTCCTTAAGGTAGAATAAACCATGTGGGTTTGACAATATCATATGATGCTACACTAACCCCCACAACTGCTCGTATTTGAAGCGAAATGAATCGATTACCCCTTTTCTTTGGGTATGATATTGTTCCTTGACTGTTAAGACTATTTTTTTCTACTGTGATAATTAGGTTTTATCTACAGTCGGTACCAACTAGAAAAAGTACCATTCGGGTGCGATTACCTTTATTTGTACTTATATTCTTTCTTATGGTACCTCTCACGGGTATTTTCTGCACCGTTCAGAACGCTTGCTACGTTGTGATGTGGAATTTATTGAAAGATCAGCATCTTTGAAATAATTGGAATCGGGAGAGCGTGTCTGGAATTTTATCATAGGAACAGACACACAGAAACAGTCCAACCTGTTTTTTTATTTGACAAAGGGTTTGACGTTGATTGCTTCATCACATAGTTCGTAAGGTGGCTTCTGTAGCCAAACCCAGTATCTTGAGAGTTTGAACCCTTATCACTCGTAGAAAATCCGTAGGCAATATTAAACTATAGAAATGCTGATAATAATAACGAGATGAATTGTCGAGACGCCCAAGTGTTATAAGAGATATTTTTCGAAATCATACAAGTAGTCTATATGTATATATAGTTACACAAACTATTTAACTTTACACTCGCTTGATTACTACCATTATTGCACAAATTACTTGACCATAAGGAAATTAAAAGCTGATATTCCATGTTTAGACATGTTACATTCTGAGATTGCTGCTGTTTTTTTCTTATCACAAAGTACACAATGTGTGTGTTAAGGGAGCTGAGGTTTTAAAACTACTGATCATGTTTAGTTGTGCTAACATTCCGTCTTCTGGCACCAGAACCTTCATATTCTGGCTCGTTTATAGTTGTATCGTGTTTGGGACTTGCATTTTGTAGTTAGATTTCAGAGTCATTGAGAACATATAACGAAAGTATGTAGGACATTTACTCTCATTGTTGTTATTTTGACAGTTGTTATTGTCATTTTGGTAATATTGTTCCAGTGAACGAACCTGCTGTAATTGTCAGATAGACGGATCTCCGTATCATCATTTACTCACCAGTTTAGGTTTGGCAATCGAGGATACTTAGTTGTTATGACCTTGAATCGCTTTTACCCCGTCGATACTTGATTATGACTTGACCTTGATCTGTCTAGTCTAGATTATGACCTTGACGCGATAGGCTGGGCGGCTTAACCTTGAGTCTAGTACGCGTGAGTCGAGATGGGGTGGAGAGAGAACTATTCTAGAACCTGATTGGTTGGCAAGCACGCAAATGAGAGAAAACAAGACAGTTGGAACACTGAATTCTGAATTCGGATTAGTGCAAAAATGTACATGAATAAACAAGTGAATATCCTGACCACAACGTACAATAATTTGGAAAAATACAATTATGCCCGAAACTGGGAATTAGGGTACAAAATAAGATGCAAAATATTATGTTTAAATTACAATATTTTCGGAACAAAAAAGGGTATGGCAGTGAATGATACATAGAACGAAAGCTTATGTTATGTAGAATAAAATAGGGACAAAAATAAATGTCAATGTTTTACAAGCTTTGAATGAAATGAAATAACGTCCCAAGAAAATAGCTTTCGTAGTTGCCTGGGCTTCTTATTTCCCCGTTCACAACATTAGTAACAGTGTATTTCATCTAGTATAATAACATAGATACTCGAACCGTGACAGTGTACATGTGAAAATTTGTAAATGCTTGAAAACACGTGTGCTTACTGACCGCACATGACATTTTTTAATTAATGCTAATTTTTGTTGTTTTACTCTTTAGAATCTTACTGTATCTTTTATGAGGACTTCTATAGCTGGTAGCTCAGTGGTTGTCTTATTCCTCACCGCATTACTTACTCTACTCATTGTGTTTTTATAGCTGGTATAAGTACAGCAATATATCTGAACACACTGTGCAAACTCCCAACAAAGTTAATGAAACATTTTAAAATAAACTAAGTGATAAGTGAAAGAGAAAAGGATGGGTGAAAATATTACTTGGACTATTAACAAACTGTTTAACGAATAGAATCTAGAGACAGGTCAAAAATAAATCAAGTGAATATCAAATAACTACTGTATATAAGTTAATCTTAAAATATCTATCCAGGTATTAAGACTAGCAGGTTGGCGAAGGACTCCTTTCCAATAAGCGCTTTTTCAATGCACTTAAATCATACATACATGAACTTCGTTGGGATGATGATGTAATGGGTTCTAATAACAACGTGAATATACTAGATATAGGATTGTGATCGTGTTGGGATATTCAGGAAAATATCCCAAAAATTATCCTGTTAAGCCTGATGCTATCCTTGGACATGAAATGGTATCATCTTATTGGTCAATATTTATTTAACGTGTCATTTTCCTACTGGCCATTATTGTACAATGTTATTTTTTATTTTATGGTACGTTGTGGTCTGCTTGACTGGTATATAAACAAAGTATGTTTGAAATATAATGATTCACAAATCCGAGGCTGAAACTTGTGTTCTGGACTCAACTGGCTGGGTTAGACAGGGAAGCTGGACCAATCAGAACCCTAGGTCGTTCTACGTGTTTGTGCGTCTTTGGTCCGATCAATAATTCGCTACCCCTTAATCGGCAGCATTATTTCTCACAGTTATAACAGATCGCTACTTATGAACTTATTTAAAACACATGAATATTAGATTTATTATGTCACAGTTGACTCATCATGATGTAATTGCTCAATATTTATGATGTTACGTCGAATTACAATCCATGTCTACCCTGACGGTCCCTAATATGGTAGGCAGGGAGTATCCAATTCAAGGTACCCCTAAAGAACAAATGGAATCTTACCGACAAAATCATACATTTAATTAAAAGATGAAACATATTTTGTGATTTTATTCCTACTCATTCTTATCGAAAGAATGGAAGCGTCATATTGAACTTGATGTAAGAGAGTGAAGTTGCACTGATTGTTAAAAATAGGAAATTTGGATGAGGACCACCAGATATAGAGCTAAAGACGCAGGGGACTGAAAGTTAGCTGGAACATCAGGGAATTTCGGTAAGCATGGCGTACGACTGAGATAACTTCCAAGTTGACAGTTTTTGGAAGTGTGAGTCGCATATTGGTGATGTTTAGCAAGAACAAGATGGAGATAGCCAGAAAATACAGTGAGCTTACGCTGTTGGAGCAAGAGTCGATGTTTATGTGCCTAAGTTGGACTCCATAGCAGACTGTTTCAGAGATAAACTATGGAAGCGATTTCCGATCATTGTAAAACAAGGTCAAGATGCCATTTAAACTTTCAACCAGGTAGTCGTCAATATATATCGAGAACATTAAATATATCATCGAAAGACACAAGCAAAGACTCGTATATATATGGCCATGAATATCTGGTTCTATATTTGAATCAAACCGACTTTAGAGAAGACGAAAATACCTTTCAGTATGTCTGTCAAAAATTACTTTCTGTGTTCAGTCGACGATAATCGCTAAATGGACACCAATAATTGCTATTCCTTTTAAATCCATGTCCTGTACATTGACTGGATTATTTCTAAATATATCATGTGATTAAATTCAGTTTTAGCCAATTTTAGCACTTTGGAAGATAGTCGGAGCGATTTCAAAAATACAGATGTTTCTGTGGTTGCAATGTGATTCGAGCATTGTGACCATTTATTTTGGAGACATATTTAACTCCACAACCTTATTCACTTATATACTTTACTTACTTATGCCTGTTACTCCCAATGAATCATAGGCTTCCGACCAGCATCCTCCAATCTACTCTGTCCTGGGCCTTCATTTCTAGTTCTATCCAACTGTTGTTTATTCTCATGTATGTCTCCATTTCCCGGCGTAATGTGTTCCTTGGTCTTCCTCTTTTCTTTTGGCCTTGAGGATTCCAAGTGATGACTTAAATTGTGACGCAGTTGAGTGCTTTCCTCAATGTGTGTCACATCCACCTCTATCGCTTCTTCCTGATCTCTTCCTCTACTGGAATCTGGTTTGCTCTCTCCCACAGTAGGTTGTTGCTGATAGTGTCTGACCAACAGATCCGAAGTACTTTGCGTCGAAAACTGTTAATAAACATTTAAATCTTCTGGATTATTGCTTTCGTACCTTTCCAAGTTTCCGCTCCATACAGTACAACCATGTTGACATTTTTATTGAAAATTCAGACCTTGATTTTGGTTGACAATTGTTTTGAATTCCAGAAGTTCTTCATTTGTAGATACGCTCTACTTGCTTTACAGATCCGCGCCTTCACATCTGCATCACATCCACCGTGTTAATCAATGATGCTGCCCAGATACGTAAAGGTTTTTACATCTTCCAAATCTCCTCCGTCAAGTGTGATTGGATTGGTACATGCAGTGCTGCATCAAAGAGTCTTGCTTTCCCTTTTGTTTGTGTTGAGATCTACTGCTGCTGAGACTGCTGCTACACTGGTCGTCCCCCTGAATTTGTTGTTGTATGTGCGATAGAAGAGCCAGATCATTGGCAGTGTAAAGATCGTCCAGCTGCATCCAAGCTGTCCACTCTATCTCGTGCTTCCCACAGACATTGACATCTTCATAATCCAGTCAATCACCAGAAGAAAGAGAAAGTATGAGCGTAAACAACGTTGCCTGACACTAGTCTTTACTTCGAACGAGTCTGTCAGTTGTCCTCCATGCGCAATTTTGTAGTTTAATCCATCATCCGAATTCCGTGTGACATTGACTATCTTCTCAGTATCGTTCCAATTTTAGTATATGTACCACCAAAGCGAGTACGACGATAGTGACTGGCTGACTATCCTCATAGTGTTGTTCTTTCCACACTATCAAATGCTTTATCGTAGTCAATGAAGTTGATATAGAGTGGTGAATTCTATTCAATTGATTGTTCCACAATGATCCGTAGTGTTACGATTTGGTCGGTGCACGATCGATCCTGTTGATCTCGAAGTCCGGAGTCTACGGGATCGTTTGTTCTGTTTAGCAACACTCCGTTGAAGACTTTTCCTGGTAATGAGAGAATAGTGATATCCCTGTAGTTCTCACACTTTCTGAGATCGCCCTTCTTTGGTATCTTTGTAGTGACTCACGTTTATCACGAGAACACGACTGGTTTAATAAAAACAATTATTATTATAACCAACTGTACCAGTGTTTGTTTTAACGTGCTTTTGTTTGACTGTGCTAATGACAGCTATTTTCTGCTTCCATTCTTTCGCTTACACTTCGATTGTAACTTCGCGCGAATTCGGTTACCTTCTGTAACCAAGCTTGTATCCTGGCACGATCTCGGTATCCTTTCGATGCCACGAGATCGCCAGCAAATAAACATCGACTTGGTCCATTAATTGCCTTCTGGTATTCGGCTTCTCGGGGATTTTATGGAGTCATTTGGAACGAGCTTCTTACGCCTTCTGATCTAATTGGCACGTGTTTCTTGGTAGCGGTGTTCACAGTTAATCTCAACTCGACGCCACGCTACAATTGGTGACCCGTATTTTGGAACACGCCTCAACTTCTGATCAAATCTTCCAAAGAAGCCAATTCGGTGAGTCTATCATTTATCTATCCACGTCTGTCGTATATTTTCATATTTTTTAATATATAATATACGCGACATGACGGATAACGATAAGAATAGTATTAATATAATAGACTCACACGTATATGTACCGAATCCTTGTCACTTTTTATTCGCGTGATGATGAATTCCACGCTTTATTCGAGAAATGTTATCCTATTAACGATTCTCCTCGCTGACCCGGCTGCTTGGTACGGAATGCATACGCATACGCATATCCGTCTACCACCCAGCACCAAATGGTTAAGTTGAACGGTTTCACTGCCAACTTAAAAGTGTTCTACGAGCACACGAAAACGGCAACTGGCACGAAACCTTACCGCTCGTTCTTTTAGGGATCAGAACGAGCTTAAAGGCAGATATACAATGTTCCGCCACTGAACTGGTATACGGCACGACATTGCGTCTGCCCGGAGAATTCT
The DNA here is from genome assembly GCA_944470425.2 of Schistosoma bovis. Classification (NCBI taxonomy): domain Eukaryota; kingdom Metazoa; phylum Platyhelminthes; class Trematoda; order Strigeidida; family Schistosomatidae; genus Schistosoma; species Schistosoma bovis. The sequence continues at coordinate 22,138,670 of OX103958.1, read as the reverse complement.
TCACACCACGGAGCAGACCTAATTTCGGTAAATCAGACTACGTCCATCGACTGTCTGCATTTATGCGAACGCTGTCTCCGGTGTCAACTCGAATACAACATCGACAGGTCGCTCTCCCTCGAGAGTTATCTACCTGTTCACATGTTTTTGTACGAGTAGATTCGGTACGCAAACCTTGGCAACAACCTTACGAAGGCCCTTTTCACGTGATCGCTCGTCACGAAAAGACCTTCAAGGTTGATCGATATGGACGCGTCGAGATCGTCAGCATTGATCGTCTCAAACCAGCACACGTCGATGACAGTGCCCTATCTGACACCCTGAGATTCAATGCTAGACCTATCAAACCTAGCGGGATCCTTAAATCTTCTTCAGGTCCCACGCTAGATGCATCTGAGACCTCATTCTCACGTCCCGGTCAACAGCACGCGTCATCTGCACCGTCTACGGACGAGACGACAGTCTCACGTCCAGATCAGCAGACCACGCCGCCTCTGACCTCGGATGAGATTGCAGGCTCACGCGACGCGAACGAGACTGCCGTCTCACGTTCCGGTCGCCGAGTACGGTTACCCGTACGCTTCCGCGAATAGTCGCACAGTCAACTACCGATACGGTGTAGGATTATTCCTATACTACACGTATGCTACACTCTTCTTTTTTTGATTTTCTTTTTGTTTCCTGAGCCCACGCCTTCGACCATCTCCGTTTGGTTCCGTCGACTTCAGTCAACTTTGGCGAAAGCTGGCCTGATCACCCATGCTCTTGTCAACGCACTCAGTCGATATATTGGTTTCGAATGCTTGGCACACGCTTGGTCACGAACTTGGTCGTAACGGTCGCTTCTGGTCTTTTGGCTCAACGTGGTTTCGTCCTACGTCTGCAGCGTTTCTGGTGCGCACCTCTACGAACGCCCTCTTCAGATTCTGGATACAAACCACTCTGGTGTAGCATGCCAACTCAAGCAATAAATACAACACATCGCTCCTGGTACCGTTCTCCGATAACGACCTTCGTTGGCAACTCGACGATCAACGATCGCTTTCCTGTTCGCCAATTCTTCCGTCCTACAATCGCTCATCAGCCGATCAGTCCCACGATTCAAACCGCTATTTATCGAAAGTGTAAACCCTTTCTAGCGGGGGGCTCCTGTAGTGACTCACGTTTATCACGAGAACACGACTGGTTTAATAAAAACAATTATTATTATAACCAACTGTACCAGTGTTTGTTTTAACGTGCTTTTGTTTGACTGTGCTAATGACAGCTATTTTCTGCTTCCATTCTTTCGCTTACACTTCGATTGTAACTTCGCGCGAATTCGGTTACCTTCTGTAACCAAGCTTGTATCCTGGCACGATCTCGGTATCCTTTCGATGCCACGAGATCGCCAGCAAATAAACATCGACTTGGTCCATTAATTGCCTTCTGGTATTCGGCTTCTCGGGGATTTTATGGAGTCATTTGGAACGAGCTTCTTACGCCTTCTGATCTAATTGGCACGTGTTTCTTGGTAGCGGTGTTCACAGTTAATCTCAACTCGACGCCACGCTACATCTTGATCAGGTATCTGTTGGTACTTGTTCTTCATCCAAAATCTTGCTGAAGAGAATGTTGAGTATTTTTGCAGTTACTGTTAAGTCTACTTTCAGTGTCTCTGTTGAGATGTTGTCTGGTCTCTCTACTTTGGCGCTCTTGATTAGTCTGATGGCCATGCTGATCTCTTCAATTGTTGGTTGGCCAACATCGATTGGGAGGTCGGTGGGTGCTACCCCGATGTTGAGTTTGAGATGTTGTCCACCTCGTTGTTTATTGGTTCTTGAGTTTCAATTTCATCTTAGCGACCAGCAAGTGAAGATCTGATGCTATATCGAATCCTCTCTTGGTGTAGGAAGCTATTTCCTACAGGTGTAAATCTGAACTACTTTCTTGACTATCGAGCACTGAGTCCTGGTTTGGCCAAAGTCAGAACAAGTAAGCTGTTTGGTCTGATAGACTGTATCTGTTTATAAAACGTAAATTAACACCGTCAGTATACAAGATAAACAGTACGGTCTATTAAACAAAGTAAAGGAGAGACATAAATAACATACTGACCAGTTATTAGAGGATAGGAAAAATGAGTCAACAAGGCCAATATTGTTTTATGATGAACATAGAATTGTGATTGGTGAAGTAACAAGACATAGTCATACAAGGTCAAAGAAAGTTATTGTGGTAGTGGGCGTTACACTTTAGCATTAGTGCGTTCATTTATCGATCACACTTTACACTTAGTTTCCACGCCCTCCTTATTTCATCTGAACCCTTTACTGACCCAGATATGGTCGATTTGGTTCTGTATAGTGTGATCTGGTGAAATTCACGTGGCCTTTTGCATGAGTTAATGTGGAATATATGGTGCCGCCTATGACCAGTTTATTGAAGACACATAGATTTGCAAATCTCTCACCATTTTCGTTCTTTTCTCTCAATCCTTGCCGTCTCATGATGTCTTTATAGCCGGTGTTGTCCATCCCAACCTTAGCATTTAGGTCTCCCATCGGAATGGTTAAGTCCTTTTTTGGACATTTCTTAACGATTGACTGAAGCCTGTCGTACGATTGATCCTTGACGTCTTCATTGTAGTCGTTGGTAGGCGCATAGTATTGGATGATATACATTTGATGCCTTCTTTTTGTTTTGAAGAAGGCTCTGATGAACCTGTATTTATGAGATTCCCATCCTGTAAGTGCTTTTTGTGCTTGTCTGGACAGCATTAACGCGAATCCTCTCAACTCTCAGAGCAGAGTTTAAATGGTTTCAGTCTTCAGTGATAAGGATAGGGGGTCTATTGACCTATATTAATTTGTATTGGCATTGGGCCTTAATGCAAGACACTGTGAGGAATAGACATTCAACATTTAACACGGAGAAAAACACAACGATCGTATGGCATGGCTAGGCCATGCAGGCGTGGTCCCTGCTGGATGTCACCTTATATCTTTTATTCATATTAATTATATGGTTCTTTCTCTAGCCTAAGTTTACGGTCTATCATGTATTGGTAATTGTTATGATGTAGTGAGTTGGTGTAGACGGTAATATGTCTTCCGCGTAAGATCTTATAGATTAGGCAGCTATATCATGACAAATCTGCAATTATAGGACTAGGTCTATTATTAGAGCAGTACTAATATCATAGTAGACCATAATTCTACAAGTCCTTGCAGTTTGTAACACTGTGTAGGTTTAATCTCGTTTTGAATATGTCAAAAAAGGTGCTGATATTATGTGTTCTGGTGGATAATTTCAGTAATTTACTACTCGGTGCGAAAAACAAAACTCCAAACGTAGAAGATTTGATCTCGGTTTTTGAACTTTCTTCAAATGTCCTCTCAAATGATCAGTCCTAGACAGAAGGAAAAGATAAGACATATTAATCCCAAGGTCATCCTTCAGTTTATGATAAGATAACGGAAATAAGTTAAGATGTATCAGTCTGTATTCATAATACAGACCAGATAGACCTTTTGCCATCTTAGTACCTCGTTGTTGAACTCGTTTCAGTACACCCGCTTCATACTTGAAACAAGGACTCACTGCCCGAATCCCATATGTGGTCGCACGAAAGTCGGGTGTAATAATCTAAACATTTCATCACCCAAATACTGGAAAGACCTAAGAATAGACCATGATGCTCTCTAGCCTTTTGCAGCAGCAGTCTTACGGTGACTGGTAGTTCTGAGATCACTGCTTAGTATGACTCCTAAATCTTTATAGTTTTTTACTTTAGGTAACACGAATCCACATAATGCGTAGTGATACGGATCATCATAGTAGCTTAATTGCATCACGACATTCTTTTTAGAATTTACTTTTAGTGACCACCTGCCCATCCATGCCACCAGTGGGCTGAGATAATCCTGTAATACTATTTTATCTGGCATTTTGTGTATGGGTCTCCAAATCCTTATGTCATCGGTAACGAGTAGAACGAATGATTTTGCTGCAGTGGGTAATTCATTGGCATTAAGTGAAAAGGAAAGAAGACCGAGTACTTTGCCTTAAGGTACTCCACTTTTTACAGGCTTCCACGATGAGAGAGCTCCATTTAACCGTACCATTTGCCTCCTATCATGGAAAAGTCGAATACCCAGTCTATGACTGCAAAATAGATTCCAAAACCTAATTTTAATCTAAGATCAGGATGGGAGACCCTATCGAAGGCTTTAATCAGGTCTATGGAAATCACATCTACAGGAATATTTCGATCTTTCTCCACGGCCCAATCTTCTCCTGCACTTAGACTTATCAAACATAATAGCCTCTCCTAAAACCACGTTTTCTGGATAAAGGATTGTGTCATGCCACATATTTTATAACAGCTATCTGAATAATATTTTCCATTAGTTTTACAACTGCAGTAGTTAAGCTAACGCATCGATAGTTAGTAACTAAATCTCTACTCCCAGCCTTATACACCAGACTAAGTATCGAGTCTTTCCAGTCTCTGGGCAGTCTGGACTGCCGTAGAGATATATCGAACAGCATCGCTAAAGGTCCAGCAATTATATCTTATAGCTTTTTCATAATCCTAGGATGAATATTACCAGGAAAATTGGACTTATCAGGTTTGAGATGCTGAAGTAGTCTTAAGACAGCACCTTTCGCAATAACAACAGGGTCCATCAACAAGCTACCACAATCGTAATGAGTCGTTGGTCGTTCATTTTAGTGATAGAAAACACTTTGATGAAATATTCCTATAAACCTTCGGTATAATTTATTAACAATATTAAAGGATCTTCTTGAATCAAATATGTTGAAATTATCTGAGTTAAACATTTTTTTTACGAGAATAACAGTTTCGTACTATATTTACAATCCCCAACCAATTGTTTTTCATATGATAATCTAGTCCTACTTATTAACGTTTTACAAACATTCCTAATCTTATAATAACTGGATCTGTACTGTTCGAAGCCAGTGGAGGTGAACAGATTCCAGTGCTTTTTCTTGCGTCTAAGAATTTTCTTGACTTGTTTAGTTATCCATGGTCAATTGTTGTTTAATCTACGTGGTACCAATTATGGTATGAACGAGGATGTAACTGAAATAAAGTTGCCTTTTAATATAGACCATGCTTCTTCAACTGATGACCTAGTATCTACTGACGAATCTGTCTTAGCAGCACACTCCTGAATGGTTATGTTAGCTCTCCATACATTTGGGCCAGGCTTAGCCTGATTGTATATCGTGTCACTAGCTCTAAATGGGAGTGACAAAACAGCTATTCACTAACGGTGGAAGAGTATTTTGGTTGGCAACATCCTCAGTCGCATGATTATAAAGTCCAACAGAAAAGAACCTTGGTTTGCATCAAAACGTGTGGGTTTGGATGCATGCTACACTAATGCATGCTTCAGTGCTGTTATCAGGAACCTACTAATGAAGGAGTTTATATATCCTATCGTGGTCATCTCAGTCCATCTAATATCAGGTACATTAAAGTCTCCTTATATCAAGCATCTGTTATATGAACTCCACAGCTCAATGTGCTCTTAAATAAAGTCATCAGCTAAGCAGATTGAGCTGAGATAGATGACACCGAGTATAAATGTACCACATCCGATAGTAAGCTCACAGATAATGACTTCACAAGTTCCACTATCAGAGTATTCGCGAACAAAGAGGCGGATATTTATATTATTGGCTATGCATAAAAGGACGCAATCTCCTTTCCTACATCTATTTTATCTTTTCTTAAGTAGAGGTATTCGAATAATTATGGAGTAATGTCGAAGTCATGGACTAGTCAAGTTTCTGTCACAGCTAAAATGAGTGGCTCTAGTTTGTTCACTCATGCTTCTAGTTCAAAGAACTTACTACTTAGACAACGAGCGTTGGCATATAAAACTCCTAGGGAGAACTGCCTATTCATATAGGCCTTTGTAGCATCAGCTTCCAAGACCTGACCATTTGAAAACCCACTAATCGGAGATTTTCCTCACCGTTTTGCCAACGGGTTCCTAGTTCGATTAGTGCCATCTTCCTTTTTTTCTTATCTTCAAGAGACATATCAAGTCTTGCTCGGATGTCAGTATTGCCGTGACTACGGGAGCTACTTAACAAACCCCTTTGGAGTTATCTGGTAGGATGCTACGGATATATTATTCGATGAGATTAAATTCTTTCCAGTCACGCCAAGGTGAAATTCTGTGTTACTATCAGACTTTGTTAGTGTATTTCGGGACTCAGAATGGGAGTTTACCAATGACCTGTCAACAATGTATGTATCGTTAAAAGCTTTTTTCTTTTCAATTCTTTTTCTCCATACTGTCGTCCACTTTTCATCACTCAGGGTAGCCACACCGGAACTATTTGGAACGGTGACAGTTTTATTTGAGTCTTCAATTTCCACTAGATATGCATGACTACCAATGTCAATACCAAGTGGCGCTTCACTCCTCGTTAGTTTTAACGGGGATTTCACTTTTTCGTCGATCACGGTCGGTATATAACGCGTCCCGTAACAGCACGTGTAACACTGACACATTCTTCACTGTCAGTAAACGTGTTACCAGCGCAACCACCATCTTTCTCCCTACATGTCAAGGCTAATCGGGGGGGTCCGAGAGATGGTGCTACACAGTGGCTAGAGACGTCATCAGATGCGGCTCAGAATAGAAGCCAGTGGCGATCCTGCTGTAACCTTCTTTTACTTTCTTCATAAAAAGTGGTTGTGTTTCCCTTACCTGAAAGATTTCTTCCGACTGTACTTTTCCGTTCCCTCATTACTACCACACTACCTTACACCAATCTCTTCGTTATTGTTCTCTCTTTTTTACGCTCCTTACCTTTTTTTCTTTTCTCTTCGAATTCTCATTGTTTTGTGTGGCGCATATATATTGGCGCTCTCTTTTGCCAATATTTATTTGTTCAAATAAATAAATAAATAAATAATCGGCTCACACTCTCCTGGATTAGTAACGTCTTATTTGTACAGCAAAACACGTAAAGCCAATGCGAGTTAGCCTTCGGGAATCTTTTGTATGCGGTGGGACTTAAACGGTTACACATCTTATGGAAGAACTCTTTGCACTCATTGCACTGCATTTCTCCATCTATGGGGAATAAACGGTTTGGCTGTCTACATTTATATGTACTACCAACCATCTGTAATCAGATTAAGAAGGCTTAAAACACTATATGATCACAATATGAACACAAATGTTAGAGTCAATTAGAAAAAAGGTACTAAAAGTCAAACTTTAGCAGTATTTCAAACCTTAAGCGAAATACTTCAAGTTAAGGTAGATCAAAAATGCTTCTTGATGAAACAAATACACAAAAACAAGGACAATCACAACAAGTACAAAATCATTACCCTTTTTGGAAAGCGCTTGGATTATATTTTCTGGTTGGTGTTTTTCAGCAAGTTAGTCTGCTGTGGAGTGGGGTCGCCATGCCCATGCCAAACCCTCCTCCTTTGTCCAGGCTTGGGACCTGCAGTAATCGCAAAGGGGCTCCAGGCAGTAGTTCATTTCTATATCACTCGACTCTATGCAACCCTGAAGTCACTTTTCAAAGTGACCTTTACAAATAATGGAAACTGCCGAAGAAACTGATGTGAATTCGTGCTCAGCTTTAGTAAGTATAATTTATTTTTTAAAGGTTTGAATGAATAGACATACAATATCTTTGCCCTAAACTGGCGCTTACTACAAGTATTGGCGGCTTTTAAATGGTTGACTGTTGCTTTCCATTTTTACACGCTACATACTCGATAATGATCTATTGCTCTTGTTTTCTTCCCTGCATTTTCAATTTTATGAGGTTTTTGCATAATGTTGTCCTTAGTTCATACCATTGTATCTACATAATTTGAGTTTGTTAATCCAGTGCAGCTGGTCGTATTATGACTAGCTATCATTTCTAGAATAATTTTGTCATATTCAACCTATCAAATGGTTATTTCTTCAAGATTTTCAGAGTGATTACTCAGAGCATGAGTTGGTACTTGCTAGTTGGTTCATGTCAAAGTTCTTGTAAATCTAAATTACAATATAGGTTTGGATGCGTTTACTCATTCCTGGTAAATCTCAAAACTTCTAATGTCCATTTAATTGCTTTGTGCCAATAAGTTAGTTGTTGCAGGTCAGGGATTTTGTCCTGCTCATCCAATTTGGCTTGAGGTTAGTTAGCGACATTTGGCTTTTGCAAATATTCTTGGAAAATGCGCAAAATCCAGGAGCCAATCATACTGTGTTTATATTTTCTTTCCTAGGTGTACTAACAGTTTGGTAAATTCTTTCACTGTTAAAATACTGTTAGGGACATCGTAATTCTCGCTAGTATAATTTCATTTGTCGTATGGTTCTTTTTTAACTTCGTCGAAATCTCCATACAATCTCAATAATTGACAAAACATGCTTTGTGAACTTTTAAGGATGAGGCTGAAAATGAAATTAGAACAAGATGATTGTATGACAGCTGATGTTTAGGCCATTTGCCATGATAGACATTAATCTTAGAGGTAGCTTGGATGCAAAACAATTTTGTGTACTTCCTATTAACCTTTCACTCAAAAGGGCTGTCACTACCAGTTTAAGTGTGTTCTTGTAACCAGTAACAGAAAAAGTATGAGACTGACATTGATCTATAGTTGTCCCACTTGTGAGCGCTGCTTCAATGAATTACTTGAAGTGCTCTGAATGTAGAGATACAATTACATATCTTGACAAGCCCTTAAATGAGCCGAGAAATCCGAACAGTCATTTGTAAGCATAACCAATATCATTCCTGTCTCATGACTACAATGTTGAGGTTAAATGTATGATGTTCCAGTGATTAGTATACTTGAGGATTAGGGATGAAGTTGTATTTCAGAACTGTCATCGTTTTAGAGTAGTCACCTATTTAACTTGATATGTTAGCTTGCATTTCCGCACCAGGTTTCATTTCGATGACGTTTAATGCGGTCTTAAATTGTGAGTCAACTGAATGTATCTGTGAAAACGTGATAAATATGTATAGAAAAGGCTATTAATAAAGGTGGGTAAACAAACAAGCGTAACTATCCAAATAACCACTTTGGACTTATATTTAGGTTAAAACGTTTTGAATTCTAGAACTTTGTACCTAGTTCATTTCTCGTCCATCAAGTTCAGTTACGTGTTTTCTGATCAAATAAATAAGTTTCCGTTTTCACCGCCCATCAAAAATTAGATTTTCTTCCTAAGAAAAATAAGTATAGCATTTGTTTTCGATTTATGGCGAGGTTTGTTATAATTTTAAATAACAATCAATTTAAGATATTTTCTTTGGGCGTGTAACCTGTGCCCTAAAAATTCGAACGATATATATGATTAGTAACCAAGTGCATTGTTCGACATCTACACACTTCATTAACGTTCATTTTGATAGCTTGCATCAAGTCTAGTTCGTGTTTCATATTCAGTTCTACTTGCAATATGTGTAATAAAGATCAAATTAAGAGAGTGTGGCATATTACTTGGGAACTTCAATAGAGCACTTTACTGAATTGTATATATATATATATATTCACAGTGGTGTTTATAATGTGATACTTGCAATCTCCATCGGGTTTACGCTTGGACTGGGGGCTTATTGTGATTCTTCTACCACTGTCTTTTTACCAATACTAAGAACTCGCTGTTGCTGATTTTCCCGATCTGCAGGTTTGGACCTTTTAGTGAAAATCCTTATTATCTGTTCAAGTAAATAGAACGTACTTTACAACTGATGCAAGTTAATTACGTATCGACACATGCACCGGGCTGCAGGCGATAACCAGTAAACAGAGCTGTGTTTCACTTATCTGGTAAGTTAATGGAGTACATAGACTACTGAGATGCCTCCATTTGTTCTCATAGTTAAATACGGTAGTTGGTTCTGATTTATACTTATTACAACGTTTCACTAGTCACTTGTACTCGGCTTAATCATTGTGAATTGTTTTTGCTATACAGATAATTTCAAGCCGTTAATAAAAGGATGAATACTAGGAAGCGATCTTGTTTTTCTCCACGATATGGCGATATTAAGTGTGCAGAATTAGAACAAAGTCATTCAAGCAATATAGAATCTCTTTCTCCTGTTCCTGTCGTATATTCCTCCGAACCTGAAAATGAACCTCTTCGGCGAAGTCATGATAATGTAAATACTTTAATGAAATCAAGTCCTACTGAATATACTGGTGTTTGTCAGAGTTCTGGGCAGAGAACTCTCAGGCAAAGGACTGCCTCAGGAACGCCCTCCGAATCATCTCACGGAGCTGAAGCTAAATTATCATCTGTCTCCGTTAAACCTCGGGGACTTCTGAACAGAGTGAGTTTTATACATTGGTTTTCTGCTTGGGTATTAATGTTGATCTAGCGGGCAACATTGTAATTCCACATTACTGTACTAGAGAATAGTTTTCTTATATTTGTATGAGGTTATCATGATTACTTGTACTTCAAGGTCACTAGTTGCGAAAAATACCGTGGTGTCATACCACTTAACGGAAGAGTCATCCTTTGTATTGCCACCTCGTAAGCGATATGACTCATTATCAATGGTGTGATCAGATTCAGTCTAGCTCTAACAACCAATCATTTTCAGTTGCGTTTCTCTATGATCCCCTATTTCTGTGTAATTTTTGTGATTGCTAAAACCAGTGTAGTATAGCTGACAATACAACGCCAAACACGAATTTGTTGTTAAACGAGTTTGCACAGCAGAGAAGTTATTTCACTAAACCATGCTGTTTTATTTTACCATCTCCTCAGTCTTCCGGTGTATCTTCTCTGACAGATTCTCAATTTCCTTTCTTTTCCAGAGGCTACGCAGGCCATCCAAGGTGATTCCAATATGTGGTTTATGTTTGGGTACGTCAGAACTGAACAACAAAACTAACTCTGCAGAAGAAATGATTGCCTGTTGGGAATGTGGGCAGTCAGGTATGAACTAAACTTAAATTTTTTATCAGTGAAGGGCTCATTGTTTGGATGTTATGACCTCGTGTTAACAACGTGACTACGTGGCCTTAAAAAGTAGGCTATTCTGTTTCATTTCAGTGCTAAGTTCGTCTAAATAACCGCTGTTATACGTCTAATGATGAGAAGACCAGTTTTTTACTACTTAGGACAACCTATGACCTGGTCCAGTAATATATTGTTACAGTTTTTCACACGTATTTTTAACATTTAGGGAGAAATAATCAAATAAAGTAATCTACACCTATATTATTTTGCTATTAGGGTTTTACTTTGTTCACTTGAGTCTGTTTTCTTAATTTGATGCATATTCTTTGTAAAAGGATCTATTCAGTGAAAATTTCGTGGATTAATTATTGCATGCCATTTTTGTGCACATTAGTTTTAGCAGGAGTTATCATTTTGTATTTATCCATATTTATTTATTTGACTAATTTACATTACCTACTTATTGTTTTTTACATTGTTGCTCAACTTTCATCATTCAAAAAATAAACATCTTCAGGTCATCCAACTTGTCTCAAAATGCCACCAGATTTAGTTAAACGTATTTCATCAATTCGTTGGCTTTGTGTTGACTGTAAGAGATGTTGTTTGTGTCAGTCGAATTCAGAAGATCAAAATGCATCAACTGATAAGGAGGATCCTCAGTCTGATTTATTATTGTGTGATGTTTGTGACCGAGGATTTCATCTTAAATGTGCTGAACCTAATATGCTAGAACCTCCGGAAGGTAAGCTTCTCAAGTAAAAATGTTTGTTATTTTTTTGCTAGAATCTTATTCCATGTACTTATACTAATTGTTGCTCTGGTTGTTAGGAAGAGCATCGGCCTCGTGACTTCCGAAGAATATTGGCTTTCACCATTAAGCGCCATAATTGTTCTAAGACAAGATTTTTCAACTCAGAGGGCAGAGTTTAAATGATTTAGTTTGTTTATTCTGGTTAAAATTTTTTAGAAAGGCTGTTTTCCATGGGACAGGGTTGCTGACCCAACGCCCAATCCTCCTTTTTTACCCGGGCTTGAGACTGGTAGTAACTCTAGAAAAGCTACAGGCGAAGTTTAGAATCTTATCATTCGTAGAATATTACATTATTTGGTGATATTTATAATGAAGTTGACCGTAATTCTCAAAACAGATTTCAAGGTATTCGTGATTCAGTTGATAAAACCACTTCTCTCCCTACGCATGCATATAATGTAAGTTATTATGAAGTATAATTATGCTGTAACCCGGGCATCAGATAGTTTTCTGCTCTTTAAAGGATATTGTAGATATTAGCTTAGTTATCTATAACAAATAAGCCTCTATTTAGTATTTTTATTTCATAGTTTTATATCTGTCAAATTATTTCAGGTATGTGGACTTGTCCTATTTGTTCACAATCAAGTACGGAATGTTTGGACATAGATCCAAGACTACGATCCATTCAAGTTTGTGATCAGCTAACTCAACATGAAATAGACTGGATGAAAAAAGCGGCCAATATCAGTGGTGCTTATCTAACGGCACCATTGTCATTTTCTTTCCAACAATCACCAGAACCTATCATTGAACATAATGAAGCGTCACAATCATCTCGGCCGAGTTTTTCAATGACGTCAAAATCGGAAGTTAAACAATCTGTCCCATCTGAAAGTAGTCAAACTGGTAATATTCCAGCAACTGTATGCAAATCGTCAAAACGTTTAATTCAGAAATCACTGACTGATTGGACTTTAAGCTCTAAATCGAATAGAAAGTCAACCAATTCTATGCAAGCTCCTCTTCAAACGGAAAATACTATAAACCAGTTGCCTACTGAAAATGAAATGACAAAAGATGAAAGTCCTCCTAAACGAGGTAATTTTTTCAACTTGCATCATTTATTTACTCCTGATTTAAATAATATTTTCTATATCATAGCATTCGGTTATTTGTTGCTCTCCATGAGTTTTGGATTTGTATGTCACAATCAATTACCCTTCTCATAAAGCAGTTTATAGCTATTTCCATGTATTGACAATGAACTTCATTTAATGTTATCTAAATTGTGATCAGAGTTTGACTAATTCAAACATTTTCCCCAAGTAATTCTTAACTGGGTTTGTGTTAACTGATGTAACAACGATTCTCATTCTTTTTAACTGACATATTCTTAACGTAGAAGTAGTTCGATATTGATGCTTCTAATAGTAATCACCTGCTGTGTAAGTTATAAATAAAGTGATAGCACTAACCACATGGAGACAAAAACAGTGTGACTATGTTTTGTTAGGATATTTTTAAGTAAACTTAGCACAGGCGTTGATAATAAAGTTGGATGGGGTTTGCCAGACTTTATTATTACTACGCTGAGTGAGAGTTATGATTATACCTATTTGCATGAATAGTAGAAGTTACTTTTCGTTAAACATCCACCTACAATTCTTCAATTCCTTGATTCAAGGCACAAGTTTAATCTAGATTGAGAGTTAAATTTCTTTGATAATGAATAACTGTCACAAATCCGTATATCATTGAGTTCATCCATATTTACTAATATTCGATCTACCCGAATCTAGTCATTAACGTACGTTTATTTACTTCACTTTGTTTTGAAAAATACTTTATTGTCAAGTATGTGAGTAGTTGTTTCATCTGAAATATCGTTTGTCCGACGATTAGGTAGAATATCATATGGCGAAAAGAACATACATTTATCCTAGATCATACTATGTCATTTTTCTATAGGAGTGAGGGTTGAGCATTTCTTCAGTTGTAAACATTTGTGAACTGAAAATAATATATGCAACATTATTTAATCACAAATATTCAAAGTAACTTGTAACATTCAATAAAATTGCTCTCTACCTTAGTTCTAGTTGTCACTTAAAGTCCTTAGAATAATGCTTATTATAATTATTATTGTCATTTGGATTTATAACTTTACAGTTTCACGTCTTCGACGTTCCTCTCTATGTGCAAGTTTAGCTTGGCAAGGTCTGCTGCGTTCTTGTGACAGATCAAAACCACTGCAGAATAGATCTATTGAACCACATAGTGTAAAACCTATTGGCGGTGAAGATGATGACGATGATAAAACAGATATTTTAATTTATCAAAGCACCACTTCATCATGTAAAGTGTTTAACAAATTGTCTAAAAATGAAACAAAAGTTAAGAAATACTTCAAGCGTACTGTATCATCTCGAAGCACTGACAATTTTGTTCGCAATAAGGCTAAGCAAAACAAGATCAGTCTACCTGGGGAATTAAGGTCAATTCATGCTTCTAGGGGTGGAACTTCTACTGGTTTGTTTAATCGTGAAACTCTTCGTGTAGCCTCAGGAAAATTAAATGGAAATCAAGGTAATCTTATGTTTTTTTCTTACCATTATACTTGTTAGGAATGTTCTGGTTTTGTAAGATTTCCCTATTTTTCTTAATACTTCTTAGATCAGTTTACGCTTTTAGATTTTAATTTGATAGAAATATCATCTGGCGAGTCGTAAAAGAAGCGGCAAAAAGTGTTGTGCTGCAATGTTCTTGCCATTCTATGAGATTTAGTAAATCAGTTGAGGGCATTCTTGTTATACCTCTGCGAGTTACCAGTTGAAAAATCACTAACAACTCCATAGTTCTCTCAGATTATGGTTATTATAAGACTTATAGTTTGTTTATTCCATTTACGAATTAGTTGGTTATGATTTGGTAATGTGACCGGAATTGTAACATAAACATCTTCCCAACGCTTTTTGATTTGAAGAGTGACTTTGCTAGTCAATTTAAGTTTGTGATAGAGAAAATCCGTTTATCTTTTCGACACAATATATTCAGAATCACGTATGAATGACAAATAAATCATTAATGTCTCCATTATTTTGTTAGTTTAAAATATCGCTATTTGCTCATTTTTTTTAGTCAAACGTCATGTGTCTGGTCGATCTGATCAGTTGTCAAATTCATGTAAAATGAATTCTACAAGTAAAACAACGCAGCACTCGCTGAAACATCGTCTGTCGAAATTGACTAATAATAATGGTAATTGTTTGAAACTAAGTAATTCATATAATCACATATCTCAACCTCATCAACTGCGTCGACAAACTATGCCTACTTCCATTAATAATAAATTTAACGTTAATCACTCCAGTAGACGACGACATTTAAACAAATATAAAAGATCTTATTATTATAGAAATAAACGAAAATCGTTTAAGCGTGAAATCGTTTCAGATGAAGAGGATTATGACGATAGTGTTTATGAAGCAGACGCTGATGATGATGGTGACGACGATGATGATAACGATTCAAATGAAAATATTACAGAAGGTAAAAAGACAAATGATCTTCTAACTGGCAAAAAGCCTACGACAAAAATAAATTCAGTTGAAGATGGTAACACAGATCTTTTATCTACTTCAAACAACAACGCTGCTTATTTTGATTCAGAAAATGATGAAGCACCAGAGATGAGCACAATATCGGATGAAAATCGTGCGTTATTTCATTCAATTCAAGCTGATGTACAAGCTGTAAGTTTCTTCCACTTGTGTTTTATTCTGCTTTCATCATGCAGTTAAATAATTAAAGACGACTGTGTAAATACACATATAGTATATAACTCAGTTTTAAGCTAAACTAATTATAACTTATGCAGTGCGATTTTACTTCAAGCCGATGTGTTATGAACTCCTTATAAATTATAGGGCTAATGTCCCATCACGTTATCCTCTGAATCCTCATTGTAGGTCAAAGAGTATTAGATCGATATTTTGGTTTGTTTTGTTAACCCTTGTCCAAAAATTTCATGCCATTTACCTAAATTGAACTTGGTCATTTTAGTTAAGTGATTATTTTATCTACCGAAGGTCGACTAGGTTTATGATTTTAGTCAACTCATGATATGACGTAATTCATGTACCTTAGTTTCTAAGGGAAGTTCTTTATTCAGATAGATTAGAAATCGACAAACTTAATAATGTAGACGGCTGAATATAAATTAGTTAGCCGTTAAGCAATAGAATTGGTTATTGAAATCCTACTTTATTCAGTGAGAAAAATATTTAGAGAAGGTAATCACATCCAAAATCATATGTTAGGGGATCTTTAAGTATTTTGTGTATTAGAATAGAGCATAAATACAGCACGGAGAATATGGAACCACAAACTGTCAGTTATATATGTACAGAGTGTTCAAATAGATATTGACTTTTTTTGAAATGATGAAGGTTTATAGCTCGAATAGATGCTTTTAATGATGTGTTTATTGTCGGTCAGTCAGTCAGCTACAACGTAGGACCAGGCACATATATGCACCGGTTCAAGTTGCCATACCTCATTAACAAAACGAGATGGACACCGGATTCATAAAAGTAGTTAATTCAGAGGTGGTAATATATGAAAAAAAGATTGCAATAAGGATATAGTTCAGGAGGAAAGAATTAGTTCGTAGAAAGAAAGATATGAGGCGATTTTATTCTCTTAGTTTAAAGGAAGACCGAGAGTGTATACACCGAGCTAGATAGGTTTAATTGCAATTTTATTGTCATTCTGGAGAAAATTATCAGTGCCTACTTTGTGTAGAACAAGTACATGAAGTTGACTTTGCTAATGTGCAGACTGTCAATAAAAGCTCTGTAGTTGAACTATTTAACCCAAAGAATAAAATATCACTAAAACAAATCAATTTAATTATGTTTGTTCTTTAATTGCAAGTAAATAGAGGATGCTTTCCACAAGATAAATTAAACATTTACATGTTTCGATTAGACATTATTTTATCTTAATTTTAATAAAAATAAAGTATAATAGATTCATTTTTGTATTGATTGTTTGAGTTTTCCCATTGATGTTTTGGATTGAAATTGATCAATCTTTTATTAGTATATGTGTATCCTGTGCGGATTGTCTCGATATCGCCTTAAGTCAAAAGCATTATAAACAGAGATGTATGGTGGTTAGCAGTGCAATCCAGTACGCGCATTTCATCCTGTTTGGGACTTCATCCCATTGCACAAACTAGTGGCTATCTGTATTCAGTAGCTAAGTAGATAGCGTGGTAGCATTTGAAGCGAACGGTACGGTGTTCGAGTCCCGAAGTAGGCATCAACTCTAGAATTCAGGTACATCCAGCTGACAAGTCCCAAATAAGACGAGGCGTGCGTTCTGGATTCCACTACTATCCATCATCTATCTCTGCGTATATAGTATAACAGAAAAACAAAACCTATTCAAACATGAACTTCCTATAGGAAATAGTACTTCTTTTTTTTGAAACTTTATACAAATGTAATATCAACGACTCAACTGTGATTTAATTTAAATAATCGTTAATTTAACTGTATAGATTTCATAATAGAGTATTTTGTGGACTTTCCTTTCAAGATCGTTACCCTCTTATTTTTCTTAATAATTTCAGTTTAGGAGTTAGTTCTTGATGTACACTGTACAATTGGATAAATTATTCTTCTTAGTTTTTCAGCTCTAAATAAATAAAACTGTAAGATATCATTATACTAAGCGTTTTTAAGCTCAATAATTCTGTACAGTTACACTTTAAAGTAATGGGTGTGGTTAAATGTTTACTGAATATTCATTAAATAAACAATAACGGCACATCAAATTTATTACATTGATTTTGTAAGTTATCGAAACTGTGATAACTGCTACTATGTGTTGTACAGTGGATATAATAAAATAAACTGACTTTGGTTAGAGTAAACCATGTCTGTCTGACACTAGCGTGAAATTCAAGTATCCATAATGATGATGATTGGCATTTTCTGCCATTCTATATGGTTGAGGGTGGAGAGAGTCAGCTCTCCATCTCGAAATGTTCTCATATGGCCACGTTCATACAACCACTGCCAAGGACGTCCTACTCACTGCTTTCTGGCGGCAGAGGCGTTGTTTACGAAATTGAGGGAACGAAAAGCGAATGTCCGACGCTTTAACCGTGCTTGTGGGTATGGGGGATTCACCTATGGGAGTTAGGAAACCCTAATTCCAAACCAATGGTACACACGGGCTCTAGTATCCTGAAGGAACAAATGGAGTATGGACCTATTGTTGGGCACCGACTACCATGGAACTACATCTCCTTACGTTGCTCCACTGCCTTGTGGATCAGACTTTTAGGTCGAAGGCTCGGGATATGGCCCCCCAAGGAAACCATCTGCTTCGGTTTGGGCACCCGGGCAGTACCACAGCCCTTACAAATCAAATGAGATTTGTGTGGCGCATATGTATGTGGTGCCTCCTTGTGCCAATATCTGTGTTCAAATAATAATAATAATATTGGTTATTGACTTTGATTAGAAAATATCAATGCAAACTATCCTCTTATATTCACATTGTCATACATTTTCATAGTTATTGGAACACTGTAAATATCAGAAAAGTTGTAACTTTTGGAATTATTTTGCCAAGAATTGTTATTGTATGGTTATTAAATAACTTCATTATATTTTTACTATCCATCAACTACTGTTACGCATCTTACTACTACCTAATTATTGTTAATTATTCACTCCTTACTCTGTTCTCCATCACTTATGTCTTGGTTGTGCATAAACTATAGTTTCCTAGTTATTTTGTGTTGTGGTCTGGTAATTCATGTCTATAAACCCATAAGTACTTAAAATGTCTGACGAGATTATATGCTAGCTGTGTTCCTACTTTGTGTTAAATACTAGGTTAGGGGAAACCGTACGTCCTGGGCCCAATCGATGTTATGGATTATATCATTCACTGCTCAAGGTTAATTGTTAATGATCAGAGTGTATCATTGGTCATTTTTCGATGTTGCATTACCCGATTCCATATTCATTGAAATGACCACTGAACCACAAGTCGGTAATCTACTTAGTAGATTCTTTTAGACAGTCTGTATTTTTTATCACTCTTGGCTTTTCTTTGTCAATACAACTAAACGTGTTTTTATAAATGGATGTTTTTAATTGTAGTAAGTAAATATTACTGTTTTTACCACTGATCAATAAATACTCCATTCTTGTTCCCTATTTGATATGAAAAACTAGTATTCTATTGTTAATTATATATACTATATGTAATATACGGTTAGCCAAATAAAATATTCTGTTAGTGGGGTCGTTTTCATATGTAGAGGAGGTATCATTATTTCTTTTTCAATATATAGGAAAGAGAAAAACCAAGATTCACTCGCGATTTCGTATCCTCTCCTAACTTCCTCTCTTCTCTCTCTCCGTTCTTCCTCATTTTTTCTCGTAGTATGTTTCTTGTGAGGAATCAGATAGTAGGAAAGATTGATTTTTTTCTCTTTTAATAATTAAGTTTCTTATTTATGTTCATGTGTATATGCAAAATATCTTGTTCTTTTGTATTAGCATTGATGCTTTTTATCAAAAATATGTAGTTACATATAAATTCATTTGTATCTATCCTATTTTGTTTCCTCCGTTCTCTTTCTATCATAAATATATACACACACATACACATAGTGTTACTTTTCTTCGGCCCTGTTAAAATAAATGATATGGTTATATATCGCTAGCGAATTATCATAATAAAGTTCATTCTGTTTGTTTTTCATTTATTCTTAAAAGAAAGCTTGATGTTTGGTTGGTTAATCAGTTCTCCGTTTGCTACTAATCGGTCAATACACACACACACACCAGCGGATATACATAAGTCAAGTGTGTGTGTGTGTGTGAAGCTAGTATCTATTTGTTGAATAAGACAGCTAATTACTAACCCGTTAATTAATTTAATTGGTGATTTTTCTTCACTTGAACAAGTATTAATACAATTCATATGGAATCGGGTGACAATTTTTAAAATCGAAATCGCTCATTAATTTCAATATGTTCTTATAATGACATTATGCTTCCACGGTGTGGGTGGCAACTACCTCTACACCTGTAACCAGGACCCATGGCCGATGGGAGATACAATTAAAATAAAGAAGTAAACAATGACAAGTTTAAGGTCAACAAGAACCAATCAACATTGAGGTCACATGTGGAGAAATTCGAACACTTCATTTCTACTTGAAGTTTGTACTGATGATGTCGTTCAGAAGAACGATGAAAGCTTCACGACCAAACCATCTAGCTCAGAGAACAAAACTCCATCAAAAACTCATGACCACCTTATTCACGACAATCTCTGCATTGAACCAATGAGACACTCAATTATTGATACAGAAACCATTTGTATTTGTGATTTTTCTTTTTCTCTATTGTCTTTTATGGTCAACCAGATCATTGGAATAATTCTACGGTATTAATGTCATCTTGGATATCGATGAAGAGAAAATAACTTGATCATAAAATGATTCGACTGAAAATCTTTTTAATAAAATTAGAAGAGAGAATTCTTACAGCTATTGGTCTTGTTAGTAGATTTAAGATATATCGAGAATATCAAAGGCTACTGTGTTTGCCTCTATCCTTGTAGTTTTGTTTTCGGTCCCAATAAAAGTCTTTCGCACATGTATTACTAAGGTAGGCATAAATCTCTCAAAGTGGACTAATTTTCATTGTTGACGTATCAAATATATGTGTCGCATCGGTTTTATGTTTTTTCACATGATCATGGTCATTTATCACGATCATTTAAACAAATAGCTTTTCATATTAGTTGGCAACCAGGAATCGCTGGACAGTTATTTCATTCTGGTTTAGGACTCTCCAGCAGTGCGCATCTACTGCCGAATGAATAACCGAACCGAAAACCTTCAGGTTTCGTTTTGAACGCTTGAAATTTAGATCACTGTGGTAGCAACCAGTGGTTTATATGTTTAACTTCAGTCAACTCACGATATCGCACAACCATCATCCATTTCCATATTAGTGGTGGTATTTATCTCATGCTCAACATGTTTGAACTGCATTGGCTATAACTCGGGGAATTAACTCGTGTCTTTTATTTATCTGTTTTCCGCTATTCTTATTATTTTCGGTTTAAATATTCGGTTATCAATTTTCAAATCATTGTGACCAACCTAGTTTATTGACGCTTAATCTCAGTTTCTATACGGTAGTGGTTGTATCTTCTCATAGAATTGTGATTATTCAAGGGACTCACATCTGACTGCCTTCCCTTCTGAGTCAGTAACTTGAGTTTATTCATAAACTGTATTTTTAAAGTTAAGTGACACAGTTGTTCAATAATAACTTTGTTATTAGTACAGTCCTGGCACATTAATTTATACTGTTCGATTCCTCATTTGTCTGACTGGATTGTCAAGGTGTATGAAAGTGCTTCACTGTCAACGCTGTTAAGTTGAATATCTATTCCTTATCCTTTTACAATTTCTGTCTAATTTTCATTCCTCTTGTGTGTATTTTTTGGGTTGTTCGGTCTTTAAAACAATACCAATGACATTATCTTTGAACTGGTATATTCTGCTTTTTCTTCGTATATCCCTATACTTCTCTAGAGAGTCAGTTGAATTTCAGTAAAAATTAACTATTTTGTTTATTTATAAATTTAATTATTGACATTGTTATTACTTGTGTATAAAATAGTATTATATCTTGTATTGTATTTACATATTAATTGTCTATAACTAATTGGGTTTATTAATAATTAGGTTTCAAATTAATTACTAACTTCATTAAGGGACCATTTGATGTAAATATTAGAGAATAAATGAAGATGCTTAGATCATTTCGATTTAATTGTCTAAGTTTACTACACAGTAGGAGTTGTTTCGACTTTCTATTTAAATTGTTCGCATAGTATTTTTTTTTTGATGCTACATTGGTTTTCTCGATTTACTACTTCATTATTATTGTGATGGACAGATCATCAACATATACTCTAGCACAGATGCGCATTTGTCCAAGTTGCTGTACCTGCATAAGCACGATCAGATGAAATAAAGAAAAGAATGCCAAGATGAATCGGATTAGTATAGTGATAATGATAATGAGAAAGATCAAAATGCTGAGGATATAGTTTAGAAACACAGAATGATGAGGCATTTAGAAAGGAATAGTGTACTTCAAGATCAAGATCGAGAGGAAGATAGCGAGTAAATGCGTTTATACTATTACGAGGGATTGCGATCCATATCACTCTAAGTCTTCAACTATTGATTGTGGTTATCTCTAGAATCCCAACCAGATAGTCTGCATCTACCAACATGGCTCATACCAACTGTTCGTGACTTGATGGACTGGCACCACATTTTAGTTTAGCCACCACTAGCTTTCTTTCAACTTACTCCCATACTAGCAAATATCGTACGCTGATGTAGGGGGTGATTGGCCATATATAACACACATCCTGACCACTTCAGTCGATGATGGGTTACAATCTCACCAACTCCTTTGCGCTTAATCAATAAATCAGAAACAAAATCAACAAAAAAAAGTAAAGAATGTAAATAGACAGCACTGAAATATTGAAAAGTTAAACAGAAATTCAACTTCTCACCACTATTAGATACTTTTATGGTAAATTTATTAGAAATATGTTGACTAAATTTTTAAAACGGTCCAAGATCCCATGGTTATTATTTTCACACTTTATCAGATATGAGTTTCAAAATTCAGTTATTATTATTATCATTGTTCCTCATAACACCTTAAGTAATCACTGAGAGAATTATGCTTTATTTTTTTTTCAACAGTGTCTTCCACAACCTCTTGAATCCAGCTTATCTCTTCCACCTGCAAATAATCCTAAAGTTTTAGCTGCTATGGATAACTCATCCTTGAATCTATCGTCGAGTCAGTTGGTGATGACGCCCAGCGATTCTAACGAGAATGATGCTCATCATCAACGACAACAACTTGAAAAACTAGAAGATACTCGTTACCCGCCTCAAATACAACTTGGTCGTTATGTTATAACTACTTGGTATTCAGCTCCTTATCCTTCGGAATATGCTAGGTTAGTTAAGAAAGCCTATTTTGAAGTACTTTGGAATGTAATACAACAATGTTGAAATTTAAATCAAAGGGATTACATTGGTATTTTGTGTAATGGGAAGAAGAGTAGCTATCCCTAAAGTATGTCGAATAAGAGTGCCTGCATATTATGTAGTAAAGAGGATACAACATATCGATGCAATGTTACGATACCGTTTTAAACGTAGCTTTTGATATGAAAAGGCTACAGTTCACTAATTATTGTTTTCTTTTAAATGTCTTCCAACTGGTAACATTAAGTGAACAGGATTGATGCGAAGTTCACGACTGTATGTTAGATCGCATAATGCGTGTATAAGATCATGGAAGTGATTGTATGTAGATATTTTCAAATGTATTTTCAACGCCACTGACTATCTTATTCTTTCATAATCAGTATGGTGATACAAGTTTGAGGTTCAAGTTAGTCAGTCATAAGTAATGTCAGAACTGGCACATTTGTGCATCAGTTCAAGTTGCCACATGACATCAGCAAAGCGGGATGTCATCTAACTCAACATGGTTTAAAAGCTATTGACTTTACTATACGATAATCTAGATGATTTTGTTCATGAATATGTTACTATTTCTTGCAGATACCTGAATATGTAGCTTAATATCTAAATAATTTGTTAGTTAAATTTAAATGAGTTCATTATACCGTAAAACAATCTTTTGCGAGTAAATGAATGAAATGGAGTCTAGTGTTTGACTGTTGTTATATATATATACGTGTATAAGTAAAATAATGTATTTCAACTTATTGATTTCATATTGTTTTTGTCATTTCAGTTCATTTTTTTGTAGTAGTAGTAGTGGTAGTATTAGGACACATGATTTTATTTTGGTCATTTTGACCTTACTTTGGGATAGATAGGTAGTTAGCTAGTTAAGTGTATTGAACTTTTAATCGACCTGTATGTATAGTTTTCGGATAATATAACTGAAATGAATTATGTTAGAGTTAGCAAAATTAATCAAAATGCTTTTATACTAAAATTTGGACACAATGATCTTAACTTTTTGTGTATATTTTAATGTTGTTTATTACTTATTATGTATAACAGCTTATTTTGAGATTTTTCTAAGATTTAGTTGAACACATAAACGTTGGTTGGTACAAGGGAGCACCAAATACATATGCACCACACATTAACAATCAACCCAGTATTCGTTATCATTGCTTTGTGTGAGGGCTGTGATAATACCCGGGTGCCCAAACTGGGGTTTTTTAGATAGATTTCCTAAAGTTCCAATTAGAAACCATGACAGCCAAATCGTGATACATTTTTTTGAATAAAGTTAAAGTGTGCATGATTGTCAGTGGCCTGAATTTATCGATACATGAAAGTTCTTTAGAAAAATAAATTGAATTTGGGTATGAGCCACATTAAGTATATGGGTTAATAATACTACTTAGTTGTCCACATTGAAGTAGTGTTCAAACTAAGGACTTATTGATTGAAAGTAGAACACCTTAACCACTAAGCAAACGCTCTCTAAGTTCTTGGTTCTAATCGAATCCATAGTTGTAGGTTTGGACTGTTGAGTTCTTCCAGGATAGGTCAGGGTTTAGAGAGTTTGCTAGTCCTCTCTTTGATTTTCAATGGTTTTCCTTTTAGCTTTATTGGTCAGTGAAAATTATCTTCGAATGTCTACTACTTTGGGAATAGAAAATAACGACTTTCAATATCTGTTCCTTTTAATTACTCGAAAGCACCATAAAGTTTGTTTGCATGTTTCATACACTGCTAGATTTTACACGTCCTACTTATACTCTCATATCCTTTATTTGCTCAGAATAATCCTTATTTGAATGTCAATTTACTATGTCAGTTATTCAATCTTTACGGTACTTTATTTTTTTAATTCCTAATTTTCGTTGTCTGCTTCGAATTTGTGGACCGAGCAAATCAGTTGCTTTTACTGCGATGTAATATAATAAATGTGACAACTATTAAAACTATGAACGTGAAGATCAACAGTCAGTCATAAGCATCCGAGTATCAGACTCATGAATATCGTTTCAAGTTGTCACTTTATATCAGCAATGTGAGGTGAAATTATCAAGATATACGCCAAAGTCACAGAAGTAGTGTTAGTACCATTTTTTAGTAGAGAAGATTAAGCAAAATAATGTAATTTGGGAAAAAAAATGATGAATTTTCATTTTAAGACAAAGAATGAATGCATCTACACCATTGCAATCAACTTCCAGCTATATCGTCCAACGTCTCCAGTCATTAGTCACGACAGTCACATCGGTCCTAACGTGATAGTCTGCACCTACCAACATTGTTCATTCAAGCCCTTAATGACTTCATGGACTTGATGCTAGGAACAACACCTAGTCAGAACTATTCATCTGTAATAGTAGACTGATGCTAAAATATTAAATAATTCATGGTATTAATATATACAAATACCCTTAGTTGATAACAGTGTTGCTTTGTATTGTGAGATGTCTGGATTTTAAAATAATGATTACAATCCAATAAATCATCTTTAACATACTCTCTTGCATGGATTGAAAGTTTTCAGCTCCTTTCTTCCATATATATAAGTTGTCGGAAGAGTTTTCTCTTCTAATGCCATACTACAGTTAACGATGTTGTCCACTATTTAGTTTTAGATGTATTTTTTTCTTAACTTTTGTTAATTCATGTAAATATAAAAAGTCATAGATTGTATACTTGTGTTTACGAATGTATCATTCGTTTTTAGCATTTAAAATTTACATAAATATGTTATTTGTTTTGTCTTGTTTCCATTAGGCTTACGTTGTTGTATATATGTGAATTTTGTTTGAAGTATATCAAGACTCGCAATGTCTACTTAAGGCATATTGTAAGTTTTATCCTTGGGCCTTTTTAATTGTTTTATCTTTTTTTCTGGAGCTCTAAAGTTTGTGTCCAGTTGTTCAAAATGTTGGTACGGAGGGTGTGATTTATCTGGGTTTTTTTTAATCGCTAATGATTATTCGGTCTATAGACTTCTGACACTCCTAGCTTCCATGATTTGGGAAAAGTGAATTATTCGTTTTCGAGCTTATATTAATGAAATTAACTTATTCAAAAAGTATTTAAGTATAAGTCGCACCCTAAGTGTGGCTAATAATGTGGTGTATGCTACTTATGTCCGCCGACATCTAACACCAATCAGAAGCGGAATGCATGGTAGCAGACGGCTAATAAGATCGAAATGAAGAAAACAGAGAGGAATTGTGAGTTAGAAAAATCATACAGAATGCGAAGGACAATTGATGGGCGATTTGCAAAGGAAACATTTGATGTATGGTTCTTATTCCGTAACTTTGTATTAAATAATAAATTGGTTGTCCCCCATAATTTCTCGTTCACTAAAGTGATATTATCTGATTATTCAAACCGAAATAGGTTGAACAGTATTCAAACCAGCAACCTGGGGAAATCAGGATAATCTTAGAGTTGAATGTGATTTCGTGATTATTTATTTATTTCAAC
Source organism: Schistosoma bovis (assembly GCA_944470425.2). Classification (NCBI taxonomy): domain Eukaryota; kingdom Metazoa; phylum Platyhelminthes; class Trematoda; order Strigeidida; family Schistosomatidae; genus Schistosoma; species Schistosoma bovis. The sequence continues at coordinate 22,112,341 of OX103958.1, read as the reverse complement.
ATAAATATTGGTACAAGGAAGCACCAGATACTTGTGCGCCACACATGCCATTCGGTTTCTGTGAGATCTGGAATACTTCCCGGGCGCTCAAACCGAGGCAGGTGATTTTTTTAGGACACTCCTTGAGAACTTGACGTAGAGGACGTTCCACATGGAAGTGGAGCAACATAATGAGATGCAGTCCCATGGTAGTCGATGACCAACAGTAGGTTCATACTCCATTTGTTCCTTCAGGATACTAGAGCCCATGTGCACTATTGGTTTGGAATCAAAATTTCCCAACTCCCTTAGGTAAATACTCCATATCCACCAACCTGGTGGATCAGATTCTGTAAACTTCACTTACCTACTGAAGTTTCACTGCTTGATATTGATGCATCATTTAACTCGGCTGATCGAATAATCTTAATAAATTTTCACTAAAAGGCATACCAAAGAAGTACATAAATCTTGTGAAAAGTCTTTATTTCAAACACTACTGATCGAGTTACACCAAGCAATAACCAGTGAAAAATATTGTAACAGCTTTACAAATTTAATAACTTACCTTAACTGATATGAATGCAAGTGTTTATCGAAAATCTTGCATTTTCCAATGAATGTTTTTTTTGTGTGGTTTTTGATAAGTTTTGCGAAATGAACGCTATATCCGTTTCCTAAGCTATTCTGTAACCCCCAAGCTAGAACTATACAGCGACCTGAACACAGGAGAGAAGACGCAAAGTATGCTAGAAATACTTTACTCCAAGGTTCGTTTTTGTACAGAAAACACGGGTATTTATAGGTGTTAACATTTGTTAAGTCAACATCATATTTTAGCCAATCCGCTAAAAGATATATTATGCTACTGAGCAATAGTAGCATGCCACGTTGACATTCTAGAAAGCTCCATCATGCTCTTTTTGATGGAGTTTTGTTCTCAGAGAACAAAACTTCATCAAAATCGTCCACCTGAGCTACAAATCTTCTCCACCATCCATCATGCTCTGATTGGCTAGAACTTTACGGCTCCTCTTTAGGCCTCTGAAGGCTCCGTCGCAGTTCTCTGAAAGCCGACTCAACAGTTTTTTCTCCTCTTTTTGTATCATTTTATTCAGTTATCATTTATGTATTACTCGTGATCACTTGTAATTTTTTTCTTTTTTTTCACTAAAGGAAAAATGTCCATATAGTTTTCCACCTGGTAATGAAATATATCGTTGTAAAAATATTTCAGTATTTGAAGTTGATGGTTATACTTCACGTTTATATTGTCAACAATTATGTCTTTTAGCTAAATTATTTTTAGATCATAAAACTTTATATTATGACGTTGAACCATTTCTATTCTATGTTGTTACAATACATAATAATGCTACAGATGAACAAGAACATAATGAAAAATCTAATCACCATAATAATAATAATAATAATGATAATGAACGATGCTTTCATTTAGTTGGTTATTTCTCTAAAGAGAAACGTTCTGTACAAAAGTACAATTTAAGTTGTATTCTAGTCTTACCTCCATATCAGAAACAAGCATATGGAAGATTTTTAATTGATTTCAGTAAGTTTGATTTTTTTTCTTTTTCTTCTCTCTCTCTCTCTCCCTGTGTGTGTGTGTGCGTTTTATTTTGTTTACTCAGCAATTATGTTTTGGTAATTCTTAATATTATTTATTACTATTGTTCTGTTGTCGATTTTTTCACTGTGTTTGTACAGTATACTTTTATGAATGTTTTTGTTGTTGTTGTTGTTGTTGAAGGAAGTGCTTTTGTAAAATGCATTTGAAATAGGTAAAATGGGTATGTATAAAAGTTAATTATAATCAATGAACACCCTAACTGAATTTCTTATGTCAATATTTAATAACAATGGTATATAAAGATAGTCGACAAATTTAAGTTAATTGGTGAAATACATAAAAACTAAACCAATGGAATAGTATTTAGTGGATAATGTGATATGATTAGTTAAATTGTGAATGGTAAACCAGTATAATATGTAATGAAACTGTTAGTGGAATCGAATAACTGTTATGTATTTAACAGATATTCAGAGACACATAAACTTGAAATTCCACACAATGATCGCTAGTGGTGAAAGTAACACAGAGATGAAGATGACCTTAATAACAGATACGATGGGTTTTTTTATGATTTAAATCATGAACTGATTTTATCTAGATTAACTTTAAAGAAACCTGGAAGCATTAGAAAACCATTTCATTCTAGCTTGAGATTCCTCGGAAGTGCACAATCACAACACTGCTTCAGGTAATCGAAGCCAGGATCTTGGCGAACCCTTGACCCCTAAACCATTGAGTCGATATCCAACGGTGTTTTTTGCTTAATTTCAATCAGTTCAAAATATTGTGCAACTCTTATCCATTCAATGCGGTAGAGATAACTGTACCACATCCGACATGATTGGACTCTATTGGTAATGATTTCGCATTAGAACTCATTCATTAGTGAGCACATGATTATTATTATAATTGTTAAGCAAACTTTTAAAATTGATAAGCATGTGGAAAATCCTTCGATCTGAAAAGTAATACAAAGGAACTAAATGTCACTGGACTATAGTTGAAGAACATTGAGTGAGCTTTATATAGACTGTCTGCAAATAATGTGTAACTTTTTTTCAAGATATAATTATCTTTGTAACAATTAGATGTCTATCTTGGTGTTTAAAGTAAGTCGTTAACTTTAATTTGTTTTTCCTCTCAATTGTGTATATACAAATCTGATTTCTAATCCTAGTTTTGTTTACACATTGGCTAACCCGTTCTGTCTGGTTGATATTCATTCTCACTTTTGGGAATTGTTAATTGTCTGCACACTTAAAATGGAAGTACGCGTACTCGAAAGCTTACTTCATCAGTTAATAAATGCTATAAAACTTCACATCTTATCTCACGGATCACCTTAGTGATTGTTACTAATTTTACATATAAGTTATCTTAAAAATCTTTTTTTAACAATTTTTCATAGGTTTCCTATTGTCCCGTATTGAAGGCCAACCGGGTTCACCTGAAAAACCACTATCTCAACTTGGCAATCTTTCATATCAGTCGTATTGGCGATCAAAAGTTCTACCATTTCTTTTATGTTCTATGAAAAATTGTAAATTATTAAATTCAACGCTGTCTAATCATGAAACAGACTCGGATTGTTTGGCAAATCCTGTTGGATCTATTGGGTTTCGTGATTTTGTCATTACCATTCATGAAATTAGCTCTACTACTGGAATAGATCCACATGATGTAGCCAGTACTATTCAACAGTTGGCTACAACAATTACATTAAGTGCAGATGGAAGGTAATAATTCCTTATTATTATTATTATTATTATTATTATTATTATTATTATTATTTTCAACTGGTTTCAGTCTTTTTAAAAAATTTGATTGGGATTAGTGGTTTAAGCTAAGATAAAAACCTTACTCCATCTCATGTATAGCGTCGAATGCCTTATCTTGCTATTGTTTTAACTGATAAATATACAACCACTTGCTAATTTTCAAAATGAAACTTTTCTTGATAGTTACTAATTTTATCCTAGTCAGTCGAAGGTGTTTTATGAAGATTGGTTCAATATTTGGGACGTATTCGTCGTAGATTGATACCAGCCGAGGTACTTATATTTTTTGCACGAAAGTGTTCTTTCAGTATAAAATAAGGTCATATATGTTATTTACCAAACATATTGCTAAGACATCTTTTGTGAATTTCAACGTTAATTACATGATTAGCAAAAATAGATGGTAACTAGCAGGGGAATCCAGGACGCGCATTTCGTTTTATTCGGGACTGAGCCATCACCCATCTTTGCTTGTAATGCTTTTGATTTAAGGCAGTATCGAGGCAATCCTCACAGGATGCACATATTTCATTTTTAAAAAAAAATGATCAATGTCAATCCTAAACATCAATGGGAAGAATCAAACAGCCAATACAAAAATTAGTTAATGATATGATTAATAAGCTTATTTTATCCATAATAAAGTAGCAGGTCAATAAAAATTTCATGTATTTTGTTCTCTTAATCAATTTATTCAAATCTTTAAAATTATAGATACTGGGTAAATTAATCATAAAAAGCGAGTGAGATCTAGTTGAAGATTTGCGTAATTGACAATATTTTTTTACAGAACAGAAAAGTTAAGGCTAACGATAGAATCAAGGGCACGCGATTGATCAGCCGTGTTTATCTACATCTGATTGTTTATGTCCTCATTGGGACCCGAACTCAGAAACCTTTAACTTCAAGCACTGAATGTGTTATCTAATGAGCTACTGAGTCCAGACAGCCGCTCACTTGTGCAACAGATATAACATATTATCATGAGAAAGCATTTGAGCTCTCCTGTTTTTGATTATCCTGACTGAATTTTAATCAACCTATGGTTCTTTTGAATAGCAGACATTTATTTATTTATTTTATTTAAACACAAACATTGGTACAAGGAGGCGCCAACTAGATATACACCACATAAATCATTCAATTGGTGTGAGGGATGGGATACTGTCTGGGTGCCTGAATCGAGACAGGTGATTTTCTTAGGGGGCCACACCCCGATCCTTCGACCTAAAGGTCTGGTCCATAAGACAGTGGAGCAACGTCAGGATATGCAGTCCCATGGTAGCTGGTGACCAACGACTGGTTCGTACGCCATTTGTTTCTTCAGGATACTGGAGGTCATGTGTACCATTGGTTTGGAATCAGGGTTTTCCAACTCCCCTAGGTGGACTCTCCCAACCCACCAACCATGTTAAGGCACCGGACATTCGCTTTTCGCCCTCTCAATTTCGTAAACGAACACCCCCGCCACGAGAAGGCAGTGAGTAGGACTTCCCTGGCAATGGTTGTCTGCACGTGGCCATTTGAGAGCATTTAGAGGAGAGCTGACTTTCCCCACTCTCGATCGTACCAGGGCATTCCGGTGCGAATAGCAGACAACAATTTCAAGAATTATTTCTTAAAATGACAATGAATAGTTTTTGAGTAAATATGTTGCACGGAGTTTATACATTCTGTGTTGACAGTGTCACAAAGTGCTTTTGCTTTTTTTTACCACTATTTATATGAGACTGTATTTGTTAAGTAATGTAATCTGAAAGTGTAGATCTAAACTATCAAGATATACCACTGATCAAAGACGATTTACACCAATTCAAATTGCACTTCATCAAAAGTTTAAACTGCATTTCTTTGTACATTATTGTTTTCATACTTTTGAGCTAATTTTTGTTTTTACTAGTTTATTGTCATCAGTTTGGTAAAGATAGGATAGCTAAACAGTTATAACTTACTCACGCCTGTTACCGTTTGTGCAGTAGCATAGGGCGCACACCAACATTCTCCGTTCAACTCTGTCCTAGACAATCCTTTCCAGTTGTCCTCCAATTGCTAATCATCCTTTCCATGTGTGCTTCCGATTCCTGAGGCAGTGTTCTTCTGTCTTTCTCTTCTACGTTTCCCTTCAGGATTCCAAGTTAGCACTTTCCTTGTGATGCAGTTTGACGGTTTCCGTAATATATGTCCTATCCACACCTCCAACGTTTTTTTGTAATTTCCTCTTCAGATGGAATCTAGTTCATTCGCTCCCACAGTAGGCTGTTGCCTATTGTATTCGTCCGACGGACACTGAGTATCTTACGTAGACAATCGTTGAGAAATACTTGCACTTTTTGCTGATAGTTGTGGTATTTCTCAAAGTTTCGGCTCCGTACAGTAGAACTGTCTTGACATTCATACTGAAGACTGACTGTGATATCGATTGACGATTGTTTTGAGTTCTATATGCTGTCCAACTGTATGAATGATGTTTTTACTTTGCCAATCCTTACCTTTACGTCTGTATCGGTCCCCCCCATGTTTATGGATGTTGCTGACCAGGTATGTGAAAGTTTCCACCTGTTTCAGATCTCCATCAAGTCTGATTGCGTTGGTATTCTTCGTGTTGTATTTAAGGATCATGGTTTTTCCCTTAAGTATTTTGAAACCTACTGATACAGAAGCTGCTGCTACACTGGATGAACATTTCACCTGTTCAATTTACATTTATTCATTGTTTACTTCTGTTGGATTTATTCACCCAGTAAACACGTTCTGTTCATTGTTTATGTCTTCCTAAATGTTTTTGATTGAGATCATGAACCGATTGATGTTAGACCATCACAATTGAAAACCTGGGAGCACTGGACGGCCGTTTCGTCCTGTTGTGGGACTCCTCAGCAGTGCGCATCCACGATCCCGCGAGCGGGATTCGAACCCAGGGCCTTCGGTCTCGTGCGCGAACGCTTAACCAACTGGACCACTGAGCCGGCATCGAATGGTGATAGTTTCTAACATCAACCAATCCACGAAATTGCGCGACCAACTTCCGTTGTACTGAGGTAGATACCTGTCTCTACCCGACAAGGATTAGCTCCACTGGTCACGGCTTCTCACTAGAACTCCGAGAATTTCCTCACGAAGCTAGTCACCAGTGAGCACATGTTAATTACCAGTATAGCGGTTGTGGAGATTATTAAGTTTTTGATTGAGATCATGAACCGACTGATGTTTAAATACACAGTAAATGATTCGATTCGGCACATTAGTTTGTCGAAGCAATATTTTATTACTTATATCATCTATAAGTATATTTTTCTATTTATTCAAAATTTTTTATGCTTCTCCGTTTGTGTTATCTGCATTTTAATTTACTATTATTTCTTTAATTTCTTCTTCGGTACATTCTAGACCTGTGATCTGTTTTGATTTGAAATATTTATTACAACTACAAGAGAAATATGAAGAAAGATCAGTTAATTGGATTCCTATTGATGAAGAATGTCTTCGTTGGTCCCCGTTAATCCATCCTCAAGTAGGTTTTTTCTTTTTGAATTTCTTTCGAATGTACATGTTTTCTTTTTCTATCTTACTGACTTCTTTTTTTATAGTTTAATGCTAGTCATAGGTATTTACTAACATTTCTCAGTGGTACGTAGGGTTATGATTATGAGTAAATTATCCCATTTTAGTGCATCATTAATTTTCGAGATTATCAGATTGTTAAATAGTTTCTTCATCGTTTATGAAATTACCTAGAGAATATTACTTGTGTTTTTACAGAAAGAAATGCTTAGATCTTAAGTTTTTCTTTCTTGGATAGTATAATTCTAGAAACTTAAATTTTTCACTTGTTCGTACACATGAAGAAGCCCTTGGATAACGCACCCGATATTGAATAAACTCGAAAAACCTTGGCGCTTATCAGAATATTTAGAAACAATTAATGGTTCTTTAGTAAAAAAAACTCACATTCAAGCTGATAAAATAAACCAGTAACAACAATCAACTCTTAGCACATGCAAACACAAAATGATCAGTTCAATGGATCCAAACGTTTAAAAAAGTGTTTTGGTATAGGCCAGTAAAAGAACAGATACTCTACGATTAACCAGTGGAATACAATGAAGTAAATTATGCGGTAAATATTAGTTACTCATGAATATTACATTTATAGTGCAAAAATCTTACACCTGTCAATAAATTGTCAGATACCTGCTCTTATTCAATCGGTAATGAGTATTGGATGAGCTGAGGCGATAAACGCAATCAAAATTCATTGCCATTCGTTCCTTCAGAACTCTATCGTCCGGTGATAGTCATTTATTTACATACATATTAGTACAGATAAGCACCACAATAAATATGTTCTGGGCAGTGAGATTGTAAAGAGATAAAGAAAGGAAAGTGAGGGTAATGAAAAATCTATATATGAATATGGATAAGTAGGTGAGAGTAAAAGCATTAATATGAGAGGCCTTTCGTTTAAAACATAAATAAAATAAAACAGGAATCTTTTCAGCTAGAGAAGTTCCTCTCACTTTTATGACGAAATGAAACGAAAATTCACAGCACGATGACCAACGTCTTCTATTCTGAGCCGTATCAGGTAGCATTCCATGTAACTGTGTTATGCTATCTCGAGGACCCCAACCAGGGAGTCTTTAAGGACTGACAGGTACCAATGTTGTACAACTTTTTTTCATACCCTAGCACACTATGTCATAAACTAGCCACTCTTCCGCTTTTCCAACCAGTCCCACCATCGGCAAATAATGCATGATGTGTAATTCTTCAGAACGACATTTGTAAGCAGGTTGTAGTTTGTGGTATTATTAATTTCAATCATCTTTGGAACTGAATAATTTTATTTAAATCATGATTTTATTTGAACTCAGCATTTGTTTCTATGTAGACATTGCAATTCATCAAGATACTAATCCTACCTTTATAAATTTTCACAGTATTCTGTCGGTTATCGATTGCTGTCGTTAGACTGTTCGATTAGTAGGTCACAAGTCTGAACCCAGGTTCACTTCATTTTCGACAACCGGGTAGTATTGTCATTACGCAATGTGTCGCCCAAAGCCGAGCGTATAAACCTATGATTGTTAAGTTAAACTGTGCGAAGTAATAAAGTGTTTTTTACCACCAGCATTTCATTTTTTTAATATATAGGAATTGGACATTTCAGCAGACAGTTCTGGTGGTGGTTGTGACAATTCTAATTCACAAATAGTTCATCAGAATTCATCTATCATTCCATCTGAAAATGTGGTTTCTTCAACTGTACCAAAAATGAATAGATTCTCTCCTCAAAAACACAGAACTCAGTCACAATCGGATAAGGCGCCTATCAACCGAGAAAATAATATTGTCAAGTCACTGGAAACAGCTCCTCGCAAACGTAGTTTACGAAGTACCTGTAACAATAACATTCCTTCAACTGTTAACAATGATGATAATTCTTCTAACCAATCTTTGTCCAACAGAGTGTCCAACAATATTTCGGATAACGTAACTGATATACATTTTAGACGTCTTCGTTCCCCACCTAGTTCCACTCATTCTCTTGATAAAAACAGTGAACAAATATCTCCACTTACTACTCTATCTGAATCTATTTTCACTTATCAGTCATCAAGCAGACAAAAACACGATTCTTTAGTTGCTACGGCAAGACATGGTTCTACGAATGTCGAATCAGTTTCTTGTAATCCTATTAACCCCACTGACAAGCCGTTGCATAATCCACGTAAAAAAGTTTCTAAAACTAAACCGTATCCTTCGCCTTGTCGTAAGCGAAGTTTTTGTTCAGATGGTCCACGTCCTCCAGATCCACCGTCTCCCCCTCCACCTGGTTAGTTTGTCTGTTGCTTTCTCTTTTTTGTCCTGTTTAACATTCTCCTTATGTCCTCGTTTTTGATATGCCTTGTCTATTGTCCAAATTACATATTTAGTGCTTGATTTTTTTGGTGAATTCCATTCTTTTTGTGTGTATCTATACAAACCGCTGTTAAATATCACTCAAATTACATATTTAACACAATAATAATAATAACTTCAGACTTCACGCACTACATATTGTAGCTCATCCGCTTAATTTTTTGTGTGAAATCGACAAATAGAAATACTAAACTTAGAAATGAGTTAAATCTAAAGTATGGAGTAAAAGCATTCGGTACCATTGATTCTACTTTACAACTATACTATTTACGATAACCGGGATGTTAATCAACTAATAATGTAAACACATGTTTCGATGTGTTTCTCTTTCTCACAATGGAAACGTTTCCTTGGGACTGGTGTACATCATTCATTTGATTGATCTTAGGAAGCGAAGTGGCTTGGTTCATCTACCATTCCAGTCATCTCTGAAGTAGTCCCGTCAGTCTTAATGAGTTGGTATCTGACGAAATCTCAACACAGATTTAGAAAGGTAGCTTGACTTTTGTCAACTCGTGTCCTTTGTGACGTAGGCATGATGTCCATTTGGCAAACAAAGTGGGAAGAAACTGCTCAGCAGTTCGTTCTGTCCTTCTTTGTGGTTGTGAAACATGGTCTATAAAAGTAAAAAGCATCCATAGGTCGTGGGCTTTCGATCATAAGGACTGTTCGTATATTGTGCAAGGACCGAATGTGCAATGCTTTATGTACAAAGGAAACATCACGAATTAATGTATGAGGTTTTGAATCCTAATCGACGGAGGTGGTTGGGATGTGTGTTACGTATGTCTAACCTCTACCTACCTCTTGAATACAGGTACACTCAGCTGACGACTGCCAGACGGGACGAAACGTGCGTCCTGAATTCCACTGTTAGCCACTATCCCTATCTGCTTATAATGCATAACAAATATTTTCGATTTTTCTATTTAAAGTCCTTTTTAGGCAAGGTTCCTTTTTTATGGGATATGGTTTCTAACCTCACTTTTAAGCCTCATTCAATGTTTGGACTCGGAAGTGGGAGTAACCTTTGAAGGGCTTCATGTAGAGTTGTGTACATAACAAAGTCCTCACTGTTCGCGTTTCTGTGAAGATGTCAGTTGTTTAATACATACAACGACTTCTACATCATGTTCTTGTAGCAAACTTTGTATCACTGTGTTGTTGAGGGTACTCCGTTGTATAGTTTTCCCCTTGTGAAACGTATTGTCATCTTACTGGAATTAACAGTTATGTGGTTTGCACAATTTTCAGTAGAATGTTCCATATTCGACGTTAGTTTTAACTGACAAAATGTTTGAAAAAGTCTATATTTTTTATGGTTATCTTGGTACCTTATAAATTCAGTGAACTTAAAGTTGATTTTCTGAAATTTTATGTATATTTACCAATATTCATATCAGTTCACAAATTGTTCTGTTTCTTTTCTGTATCTCTTCACACATGCAGGAAGTGGTAGTGGATGCACATCCACTGACAATTGTTCCATTGCTACTAGAACTCGTCGTCTCTCTTATAATGCACCACAAAAATCTTCGACAAGAAATTGCAATAATACAAATAATGCTAAAGAGACAAGTTTATTTTCAACATTTATGAATTGTTTCAATTTCTCTTGTGGTATGCCTACTTCTACTACTTCTGAAAGTTATGTCACTAGTATTAGTAGTAGTAGCAATACTTTGACGACTCTTAATAATAATCATAGTAATTTTTCTTCATTATATAGTCTGAAAGATAAATTATTCACCGCGTCAGCAGGTACAACAATACATACAAAAGGTGACAATATTTGCCCACCATCATCATCTGATTGCTTAGATATGTCACCACTTCGTCCATCTTTTTCCAGTTCACCAACAACTGTGTTAGTTAGAGATGACAGTGATAGTGATTGTGTGGGAATTTTTGATGAAGAATGTCAAGGGACTAGTGAACAACGGTGTCAATTGAATGTAAATCATCAGGTAAGAACGTTTTTGAATTATTGTGACTTTTATTTGATATGAAATCATTTATGAAGTATTCTATGTATTAGTCCCGTTTGAGTCATATTTACTAGGAAATAAGACAAACCATAGTATCGCTAACGCAACGGAAAAAAGTCTACGCCTAATGGACCTCACAAGAACAAAAAGAAACTCAAAACCAGAGAAGATATTGTCCTAGTTCCAGTGGACAAAGGACTCACTACAGTGATTATGGACAAGGAAGAATATATCAGGAAAGCCGAGGAACTGCTTGAGCATGAAAGTCTATACAAACCAGTCAGTTCCTCAGCCAGAAAGTCACCACCAACTTCCTCCTCGTTTGGTAGATCAGTCGTCACAGGCTACAGAGGACAGAACAGTCTGATCGATGTTGCTGGAGCAGCAGACCAGTTGAACTGCTCCTCGACAAACTGACCATCGTCCAAGACGTCGGTAGATGTTCACAGATTGGTTCACTCGCACCACAATTCTTGCTGCCAGTAACTCAGATGAGTTGCGAGAGCCCCCGGCAGTTACCAGATACATCTGTTTTTAATTCGTTAGCACGCTCCGACCATCAGGCTTCTCAGCGCTTACACAAGCTTTGCCCAATTTCATTATGTAACAGTTTCCGTTTGTGATCAGACTCACGGTCACCCGGAGTTGACTGACGGGCTTCAATGAGTTGTAGGGAGCCAGAAACAACCCAGTGCTTATAAGTGAACGTTTCGCGAAGCCGCAAGCGACTTTACTCGCCATTTTTCTGTCACCATGCAATTGCAACCAATGCTCCTCGATACTTTTCTGTGGAATGTTAGCTAGCATTGAACTTAGCTATCCTACCTCAATCCCATCAATTCGATTCAATAAATTAACTGTAAAATCATAGTAAACTATTCTTTACTCTTAAAAGTTAACTTGGTTCGATAGCCTTTATATTCTGTTCATTGTTCTATAAAAGTGTATTTCACTCATTTTCGTCAACTCATTTTCTTCCCTTTTATGTTATGAACTCTTCTGCAAATCGATAGACTGACGGAAGATATTCAAGCTTTGATAGCACAATCGTTTTTATTTTCAAAACTTAAAATATACCTATTCTAACGAATTTAAGCAATAATAATACACAATATATTTGGTGTGAATACAATTTACAGACGACCTTTGAGCAACGCTAAAGTGACCCTGAGGATGTCCACCTACTAACTAGGACTGAACGAGGGTTATAAAGAAGTGTGGGGAATTATAATTTTGATATACAGTTAATGATTAGAGTTATGCACTAGATTTAGGGTTTTCGTCACAAACTGACATAATCTAAAATGCCAAAACGCTATTTTGTCAAACGTATAAATGAATTTCGTGCTAAAATCCAAGGCCTGTTATCCTGAATCTGATTGGTTCGTCCATGAATTATTGTCTCGTCATATATATATATACTTTGTTCGAGTCTAAGGGTGAATATCAAGTCTAGGATTCAGGTACGCTTAGCTGACGAGTCACAAGTAAGACGAAATGAACATTCTGGATTACACTGTTACCAACTATCTATTTGTATTTATGAATGAAAATGGGTTATTTTCATCATGAAAGATGTTAAGACTTCAGTACTGTGCATTGTAAATAAAGAAATCAATAATATTTTATTTATGATCGAACGGTTAACTCTAGATCTGTTCAGTAACACTTATTAATGTATGAATGTTGATAATATGTACTATTTGTTTGATTCGGCTTTTTTAAGTTCATCGAGTTTTGAACATGTGATTTCCTCGTTACAAATTCAGTAGTTAGATTACCATATCACATATCAAAACCCAAATTACAGTTTCTTCCGTAATAATTCTTTTGGTTGGTAGCTTAGATCCGTCAACTAGTTAAAGACAAGCATGATCCTATTGAAATCATCTAAATTAAGTTCTTATTGTTAGCGAAATTTCGAACAGAAACAGTTAATTCCTTCAGTGTTTTCCAAATGATGTAGTAATAATCGATATTTGTCATTTAGTTAATGATTATTGAAGTGGCACAGTCTCTTGCTACACTACATGATGATATAATCTATATGCTGAAAGGAATAAATTTTCTTCAAATTCATGAAAAAGTAAGATTTGCCTTTTTAAATGATGATACATAGATTCATTTCAAAAACGTTCAATTGTCTAAATTAAAGTACCTGGATTCCTAATGGTTTTTTGTCCAATTTCCAGGAATAGAATATTTTACTTCTTTTTTTTCTGACGAATTATTGATTCCTCATTTTGTTTAACAATATCATTCTTCCCCATTTTTCCTTTGTTTTTTAATCTATAGGAGGAACAATTCATTAAAAATCATGTTGTTGATAGATTATCATCACTTAGTCCTACTTCAGTTCATACACCTTCTCCACCGATGTTATCACTTGCTGATGGTTTATCAACTAATGACATTGATTTGCCAACATCATTGAATGATATAATCAGTAGTAATCATAATAACCGTAGTGGCAATAATGATAATACTGTTTCGTTTATATCAAAATCACATCATTCTTTTGGTAATGAATTGAATAATAGACCACCACCGTGTTTATCACTTTATGATAGTGGACTACTTGTTGTCCACTCAAAATCGAATGATTCATCTATTAATTCTCTTTCGTCGTCGTCATCACCGTCATCGTCTTCTTCAGATTCGACAGCTAAAGCTGTAGATTATTCCTTGGCGAATAGCCTTCACTGTGTCCATCGTCACTATGAATTAGGTTGTACTTCAAATCGTCGTTTAACAGATCCTTCAAGAACTTCACATAAATTCAATTCCAGTTTTAGTTTTCCTTTGTATGTTGAAACTAATCTGGATGATGATGATGAGGAGGAGGAGGATGTTTTAAATACTGGTATCACTACTACTGCTACTACTTCTGTTACCACTGCGAGTAATGATCGAGATTGTATGCTGTCATCGTTGTCGGAAACGAAAATCCTTCGACAGCAACAACATCATCAACGTAATAACCGTCTAATACAACAGGATGATAATCTTATAACAACAACTTTATGCTCTGAAATCTCTGTACATTCTTTATCCGATGCTGTTATTAGCACAAACAGATCTCTTCTATTTAAAGGGTTGCGTAAATCTCTTCATAATCGAACACATCATTCTTGGCCTACATCTCCTATACATTTAAGTTCATCGTGTAAATCTGCTCCATCTAATTATAAATTTCAAAATAATGACTATACAATCCGTGGTTCTGAATCCTCATCATCGTCATCGTCCTCTTCACCCCCAATACTTTGTCGCGCTGTAAATAATTGTACACCATTAACAGCTCCTTCATTAATACCATTCAATACAACCGATAATCATAAATCTCCATTGATTGGCAGTTGTCATTCAGTAAGAAATCATCAGTTGAATCATTCGCCCTTACCTCCTGTTTTAATAACCAATGATGTTAAGCCAGAAACAATATTATCACCTATTTTCAGTACTTCACTTTCAGCTCACTGGATTAATCAACATTGTGATGATATTCAACCACCGATTTTATTACCATCAAATTCTTGTGAAACAGGTAAATTGTCCATAATCACTTTGTTGCATGTTTTTACTGATTCATTAGTTAATAACTAGTATTATGTTTTCTTTGGTCCTTTTTAGCGTTGATCGAATTTTATCGATCAAATTACTATGTGGTCATTAGTCTAAGCAACTTAACATCGTATGTACTGTGTTATGAAATGTCAGATAATGATTGTAGGAAGAACGCTGTCGACTATCTCCAAACTACTTAAAAAATACACAGAATAGTGTTAAACGTTTATTTTACTCATTATTCCATTATGCAGTTGAGAAACTTGCGTCTAGACACTCTTAGGAGTTTGTCTTAATCAACAAATGTTCAAATTCTGCAATCTAATTTGATTCGGCCTACTGATTAGTAGTGTTTATTTATGTGATTCTCAGTTTGGATATTACTTCTTATTTTATTCATCTGACAACATTGTGATAACAAAACGGTTCATAATTGTAGCACGTTCTAAATAATAACAGATGTCAATGTAATATTTGCATATCATTTCAAATTAAATGGTTTGAGGATGATTGGAAGAATTATCTCAATCTAGGTTTTGTGTTGCTCGAAACTTGTAGCGCGGTATATCCATAATCTTCCCGGAACTAATGATTCATGAAAAATTGCCATCTATATTACCCATGTTGGGCTACATGGCTCAATAGTAAATGATACAGATTCCATTCGACGAGTGGCCAATGGTTGTGGAAACTTACATCCATAGATTTCTAGTGTTTGTCTCCAGTCATCAAATGAATGACCTTATCAAATAAATTCTCTCAGACTGTTGGTATTGTTGGGACGAATATTAGGAAACTTGGAATATTCTGAACTATTTTCCGGATTATTATTTTTATTTACATCTCTTTTGTAATTAGTAGATAACTTTATTGTCGCATTTCTATTTTCCACTTATTGAAAGCTTCCGGCGAACCTATTCACTGTTAATTAATTATGTACTGCTTGCTCTGCTCTCTACTACTTAGGTTATGATTGTGCTTAAAGTGTGATTTTTTATTTGATGTGCTGCGTTGTCAGGGCTTTTAAATATACATTTGCATACGTTTTGATTTATAGTTACATTGAGTATAATAGAGAACTAATGTCCTTCCTTTCTTCGTCGTCTGATTGGCTGCTGGGCTAGAAGGAACTTGAGGATCAATAAGCGTTGAGGACTTGGCTGTTGTTGCTCATTAGTCAGTGTGTAAATTCGTAAAATTGAAGGTCAACGACCCTACTGGTGATGTAGATAAACTAATTAAGGATTGGAATCTTGACTGAGGAATATAGCACACTATAGCGATCTAGTATCACAAGACATAACAACTGATTACACTATAGCCTAAGCAATAAAGTGCAGTCATTATGAACTTTAAAACGTGAAATTATTTTTTACTCAATAACCAGTCATAATAAACATAGAGCCTGGAGAAAGAAGTGAGCGTTAGTCTTTTTCTATCCTACGTTAGTATGCTAAGGTCCATAATCAATTGCTCTGTGATATGATCTTTTTTCTACTGTATTTCAGAATGTTCAATTAATGCCACTGGAAACCTAACTCATCCACCTGTATCGCCTTACTCATCCTCTACCATTTCATCTACTCATATTGATTTATCGGACAATTATGCAAGTGATCATTCAACTGTGTTAACTCTTCCAATGACCGGTGAACAACAATTGCATAATAATAGTAATATAAATATGAAAAGTATCGATTGTGTAGAAGATAGCTATGTTAACGGTCAATTAATGAATTATACAACAGATACCGATGGATTGACATTAATTGCATCCTATAACGGTGATGATCTTGTAAATAATCCATCCAAATCATTATCATCATTTGATAATAATTCACTCTCTTCTATGATTTCTCAAGATAGTAGTAGTGAACAAACTGTTGCAATGTGTTTATCCGATAGTTTAAGTCCACCATTTCTTGAAGATGCACAAGATTTCTTCAACGGTAACAATTTTACAGAGAAAAAACGAAATAATTTATTAAATGATAGAACCTTAACCTATAATTTCAAACATAATCATCAAATGGATATTTATTCTCATCATAATAGTAATAATAGTGCTTTACGTAGTCGTCATACTTCAGAACCGAGCAAGATAATAATGATGATGGACATGGTGTGTTATTATCCCATGGGAAATTGTCGTCGATGTCATAGTCATCCGAATTTGAAATTTTGTACAAACTCATTACTGTCTGAAGTAAGAATAACACTTGAAGATGATAATGATACTACAACTATTATTACTCAGCCAGCGTTAGGTTCACCAGTCAGTCATCGATCATTATTGGAAGAACAATCTGATGATTATTTAGTGAAAGTATCCGCTGATTTGTTGAATTTACCGTTATTTTCTGAAAATATCAATATATCTAATCAACCTATGATAGCAGTTTCCAGTCAACATTACGAAAGTCTTCCATGTGTTACTCAGTCACCTACTCTTTCTTTGTGTAGTCATTCACCAGTTGTAGATGAAATATCGTCTTATGTTGTTAATAAACAAGATACTAAACCTGTTGATTCAAATCATCCCTCTAAGTTGTTGTCGCCTTCATCTTCTTCTTGTAGTCCGACTAATGAAAGTAACGTATTCCAGTCTTCAATCATTTCATCAAATAATCCTATCAACTTGTGTAATTGTGCACCGAATCCTTTAGACATTTGTAGTACTATGTCAACAACAGTAACAGTTACTTCATGTAACACTGATACTGATACACTATCCTACTTAAACTCTACTCAGACATCATCTAAACCGTTAAATATACAAAATATTTCGTTTCCAGAAGAAGAAATTGATTTTGTTACTGATTCAAATGTTAATTTGTCAGTTGTATCTCCGACATGTGTAACATATTCAAACAATAACCCATCAACAGTTAATTCCTTGTCATTGACATCAACAATTCCATTGTCTACAATGAGTTTATCACTAATATCTGATAGTATTGTTTCTTCTATCATTCCAGATATTCCCAATCCTATTATTACTACCACTGTACATATAGATGTAACTCGAAATAATCCCACCATTGGTCAACATTTTTCTCCTTCAAAAAATCAATATTTGTCAGAGTATACAAGTCCTGAAAGAGAACACATTCCTGTTGTAGTATCTGATCATGAACCAGATTTCGATTCTACTGAATTAACACATATCCACCATCATCTACAATTCGAAAACAATAATCGACATGATTGTATCGATAATAAAAATACGATAATTACTAAGGAATTCTTTCATACACCTTTGTCGAACCACGACGATAAAACGTTATTATGCGATACAGATGACATTTTGTCAGAATCATCAAATTTTGTTTCGCCTGATACAGATCAATTGGTTTGTGGATCAACACATTCTTATTCTAGTTCTGTTTTATCGAATATTTTAGACCAATCAGATTCTGTTATTGTCACTTCTTCTACTACTATTACTACCAGTACTACTATTAATGATATTAATTTTACTAATAATCTCAGTAAATCATGTGATATGAATTTATTAAGTACCAATTATTCTGGACAACTTTCTAGTTTACCATTAATTAATATGGAAGTGTTTCCAGTGACAACTTGTACAACAGTAGGTGTACCATCTCAGTCAGATAACTGTTGTATCAATAATATTAGTAGAGGCATCGGTAGTGTACTGTCATCATCGTCATCTCATTTTCCTGTCATTCATCAGTCAACAGGTTTAGGAAGTTTCCCCTATGAATCTGATTTCTCTTATCAACAACAATCAAATATTTATGATTCGATACCAATGAGAACATGTCCACAACTTAATAGTAGTAGTATCCCAACACCATCATCAAGAATAACAACAAGTCGTTCTAAAACAAAACGAGATGGTAATACTAAAAAGAGCTTGAAAACTACTTGTAGACAGTCAAGGTCATGCTCTTCCATCTCTCCAGTTTCTTTATCTATTCCATGGCCAGAGGGTAATCCACTAAAATCGTCATATGCAAGACATGCATCATATCAAGTTGTACCAATTAATCAATCTACGTATAACATAACGTGCGATCAGTATAATCCATCGGATTTGTTTGGTTCGACAGGTTTCCCATCAATAACATGTCACTCTTTAACTCCTGGACAGATAGCACACACATCACAAAATAATAATTTATCAGATTCTTATCTATGTAGAGCATCTAATGCAATGGGAACCTGTGAATCACTCCGTCTTCCAACAACATCATACTGTTACTTAACACCGATGTCTTCGTATGATGTAAATATGAGTACACAGCAACCTTTCGACACTTGTTCCAATTTTCAAAATCCCAGTCAGTTGTGTGGAATGGATCCTGTACCCTGTTCCATGTCCAATCTACCGAATTCATGTAATCTAGAGCCTCAACTTCCACATTTGTCGGTTGCACAGAATTACCAATGCATTCCATCTTCGTTTCCTTTTTCGCATCATTCAAATTCTCAGTCACTTTTACCTTCCGGAGTCAATCAGTTCATACCGGAGATGGGTAATAATAGTTCCTGTCAATCACTATCAACTGCAATTAAGACAGACAGAACCCTTCATATAAATCAACTGTCATCCACTCCAGTTTATCCTGTCTATTCAGGGAATTTTTCATTTCCTCTTGTTGTAACAAGTACAAGAGATGTTCTTTCATCAAATCTTCAACTATCAACATCAACCGGTTGTACAGCTTCACAAATTAATAATTCACTTCTAGTAAAGCCAGATTATTTTAATTATTCAGGTAATTGTAATTTAAATCAACCGTCCATTCTTCCATGTACCGAAAGAAATGTACAATCATGTAATATTGTTGACAATACTTCATCTCTTACACAATTATCAGGTTCCTACTGTTCTGGAATTGAACAACAACCAACGTTTCAAAATACCTCCTCTGATTTCCTGTCGAATATTTCGTCAAATATAAGTTCAAATCAGTTTATCATGGTTAATACTACTACTACTACTGCAATTAATAGTATTGTTGATGATATCACTGTTACCTCTGCTCATATTCCCTATCCTGGTATACTTAGTAGTAATTGTAGAAATAATCGAAATAGTGATATTAATAGTAGTATAGGTAGACTGTCACAATATGACATTCTACCAGCAGATACAACTTTACCTTTCTCAACAATAGTCGATACATATCATCCGAAAGATGCATTGTATAATGCTAACAATAATAATTATAATTATTATCATTGTTCTGATAGCCAAAATAATTTATCTCTACTAGATTCACCTGTTGTTATGCAATCACCATCATTAGTTGGTTGGACTCCAACTGATTTAGTTAATAGAACAGGACATTTCACTCAAATTCCTTATCATCCAATGCCTACTTGATAATTATTGGATAGATAATGGTAATTTTCTGTTTTCTTACATGTATCTTTTTTGTTCCGATTCTCTCTCTCTCTCTCTCTGTACCTCACCCCACCCCCCTCAACACTTTATTCGAGATTGTTAAACAAAAATATGCTTTTTCATTTTATTTGCATTTTCTTCCCATTCCCTCTTTCTCATCAAATGTTTATTGTCTCAAACATTACATACATTGAGTAGCTTATTCTGTAAAGAAAAAAAAAGAAGGAAAAACAGAGAAATTTTTTTGCACATATATTTCGTATGTATGTATGTATGTGTGTGTGTGTGTACAACAATTATTGTCTCTTTTTTTGGTAGTCAGATAAAGGAACCAAATTTTGTTTTTGTTTTTCCAAGATTATAATAATTTATTATTATTTATTTATTTAATTTTTCTTAACTACTGAAGTGTATCTTTTGTTTGTTTTTTTAATGTACAAAGCCAATATCAATGATTCATTGTATATGAGATAACCATAATGATTAAAAAAAGGGGGATAATGTGAAATGATGAAATCATCTTTATTTATTTCAGGGAATTTTGTTGTTTGTTTGTTTGTTTGTTTGTCTGTTTTCTACATGTAAATAAACGAAAATAAATAAACAAAAAAAAGAGAAAAAAATATAGTCATTACAATTTATCCTTGTGTTTTACCTACTTCTTTTCTTTTTTTTGTTTAAGTTGATTGATTTATTATTCAATAGGATAAATTTATTGTTGTTAAGGTGTTTGATGCTTATAATGATTGAATGAATTCATTGCATAAAATATTCATTATCTTAGACATTATTATTAATAATCCTTCGTTAATTTTGTATAGAATTAAGTTATTTTAGTTATTGTTCTGTTAGGTTTCTATCATAGTTTATTTATTTATTTATGAAAATTCAACGTAGTACATGTTTATATATTTTCAATTTTCAATCAATCCTATTGTGTTTTTATTACTTTTACTATTAGGTTGTTTAAATAGAATTAGTTAATGTGGATTTCCAACGGTTGATGTCGTATTAGTTGACAGATGAATTTATTTACTTATACTAGTTTAGTATACTTGTTAAAAGAAGATAGGATATTGTGAAACTATTATATGTTTATCAGATTGGTCCTGGGTTCGATTGTCGCAGGGAGCGAGATCGTGGATGCGCACTACTGAGGAGTCCTACAATAGGACGAAACGGCCGTTCAGTGCTTTCAGGTTTTCCATGGTGGTCTAGCTTCAACTGACTCATGAACTTAATCATTGAAATTATTATATTTTTGTTTGATTGTAGATGAGTTTCTTTTGGTTTGTAATTGCATATTGTTTATGGATGGTGCTAATATATTAGCTATAGTGGAATGAGAAAGCATTTTAGTAGTTATACAACAAATAGAAGTATGAATTCTATTGGTTACTTTACCATTCATTAGATTTTATATAATTGGTATTTGATGGTACTTGTGTTCTTTGATCTGGTTATTAAATTATTGTCGACAGTTGGTGTTAATTTTAAACTATATTTTATGCCTAGTCAAATTTTTAATTATATTACAACTTCCGATCGAGTTATACTGAGTCTCCTCAATCTGTACATTTACCAATTCTCTAATTCTTAAGTGTGAACGTCAGCGTCGAATGGTGGCCTAGTAGTTAGGGGTTCCGACATTTGGTCATTAAGTCTCAGGTCCAAACCCAGCTCCGCTTATATCCTGGGACCACCGAGTAAGTAATGCAGTTGTTAGGAAACGGGTACTAGGTAAGGATGGCAAATCAATTGAGGAAGTAGTAGAATTTCATCCGTTGAGATGGCAGGGACATGTCTTACTTATGTCCAACCACCGAATGCCCCGACGTGCTATGTTCAATGATATAGGAGAAGGTTGGAAGAAATCTACGGGCGGCCAGACCAAAACATGGCACAAATCCATGAAGTCACTGACAAGTGTATTGAGTCACGTTGGTAGGTGTAGACTACCTGGTTGGGGACCACGAGATGATAGAAGCCGATGGTTGAAAACCTTGAATGACATGGCTGAAAGTCGTTTGCAGTGGCGCAGGTGAATCCACTCTTTGCGTTCTCCCAAATTCCAATCTTCTGAATTCTCCTTGTCTCTTTTTCTCTTCCCAAATTTATTTCACTGAATTATACTCCTTGAATAACATCTTCAAACCCTAATGTTTCCGATTACTGCTTATACTCTTACTACCTCTACCACTACGGTATTTGAATCGACAACTGCATCTCTGTGCTAATTTGGTATGGCAACTCGAACTGATGTTCGTACGTACGAAGTTCTACGTTGTTACTGACTGACTGACGGCTTATATCGGTAGGCATCCTGAAGCTTTTCTCTTAGTGTAGTAATTATTAAAAGTAATAACAAACCAGTCATATCTACTAGTAATGGGATATTGGGAGTGGGGCAGATTTTACTATTTGAACTCAAACATTGGTACAAGACGGTACCAAGTACATATGCGAAACACAATAACACTGAGGCCAGTAGTAGTTTTCATTGATTTGTGTGAGGGCAGTGATACTGTCTGGACGCCCGAACCGAAACAAGAGGTTTTCTTAGGGGGATACTCCTCAAGCTTTTGACCTAAAGGTCTAATCCACAAGTCAGTGGAGCGATGTAAGGTGATGCAGTCCCATGTTAGCCAGTGATCAACAATAGGTTCATGCTCCATTTGTTCCTTCAGGATACTGAAGCTCATGTGCACCATTGGTTTTGAGCCAGGGTTTCACAACTCCCTTATGTGGATCCTCCATGTCCATCAACCCAAATAAAGCACCGGACATCCGTTTTTCGTCCTCTCAATTTCGCAAACACTGAGTAGGACTTCCTTGACGCTGTATATGCATGTCCATGTGAGAGTTTCTTGAGAGGGAGAGCTGACTCCTCACTCTCGGCCGTACCAGGGCAATTGGAGGAAGAAACTGGGAAAGATGTCAAGTAATAATGCTTGTTTCTACATAATTTTATTCTGTTAGACTAGATCGTCCTAAGACCACCATTGGAAACCTGGGAGCACTGGATGGTCGTTTCAACCTAGTATGGGACTCCAGGCGCACGGGAGTCGAACCCAGGACTCTCGATCTTGCGCATGAGCGCTCAACCTCAAGTTAATTGAGCCGACAACCAATGGCGCTAATGTCTAATTTCAAACAATCCACAATATTGTTCGACCATCTTCACTTGTCTTCGGGGGGTAATTGCCTCACACCCGACTCGGATTAGCTCCACTGATAACGGTCTCTTCCTAGAACTCTTGTGAAGAGTCATAGATGCGCACTATTAAGGAGTATCATGTTAGGGCAAAACGAACCTACAGTCCTTCCAATTTTTCACTGATGGTCTAGCTAAGGTTTCTTTGTGATTGTCATCATAGACTTTTGTAGAGGTAAGCTTACTAAATATTTTAGACGTGTTTATCGGTTCGTTCCTGTAGCCTTGTTTGTGACTGACTGTCTTCTTAGATTTCATTATCTTCATGTACTCTTCGACTAGTATATATTGTCCTTGTTAGTTGACCTCCGGTCTTGTGATTGATTGACATCTCTATGTGTATTATTATTATTATTATCAGCTTTATTCAATATTATATTTTTGGTACAATATAGAATTCTCAGCGTAAAGTATTTCAACAAGTTTCCGTTTCTTTCTTCTTCGTCGGTCCTGGCGATAAATATTGAGTGATAGCCAGTTAGATGTTAGCAGTTCACTAAATGAACATCTGAATAATGTGCATTCTTTCCGTTGTATATTGCCAGCAACCACATTGTCTCTTATTGAGTTTTTTGTAACTTTGACAACGAAAGGTTGTACACTTTTCAGAAACGCAGCAGAATAGGTTGTGCGATTAATAAACATAATGATATATTAAAACAAACAAAAATAGATAACTTGTTGAAATATCTAGATGGCAGGAACAGGTAGCCCAGATGATCAAGCAGGCCGCCGAATTGCTGCTTCCACTAATTCTCTGATATTCTTGTAGCTTACGAGAATCTAGATTTTTATTTTCTAATCAGATTTGACCTGATGGTTATCTTCATGCATTGGTATCATTGATAGTATATGTTGTTGCTTCCTTACTGATCTATGTTTATTCATGAGTCGGTGAAATGGTGCACACTTCTTCTAATGTAATGTTTCCCGCTGTTGGTGTTAAGGCTTTAAGCCCGGCTTTTTAACACGTGGTTTATTCACCAATCGAGATACGACTTATTGAATCTTAGTACTGTACTAAAGGAATGACGTCCGACCAGTGTGAGCAGCCTAGCATCGTTATTAGTCCTTTGTTTGCCTAGCCCATCCATTTGAGTCCAGAACGCTAACAACAACTTCCACTATGCTAATCATTTATTTCAAACATACTCGGTTTATATACCAGACAAACAGACTGCATCACATCATAAAATAGGAAATAACATTTATACATAATCAAGCCAAAATGTGGCTGTGAACATGTGAGACTAGTCAATAAACTGAACATAACTTAAGAACAGTAAATCGTATAATAATAATCTGTAGGTCAAAATGAACCTTATAATGAGAGGAATATACTTAGTCTAGTTGCTGGACAGTTATACAATAAGAATATATATACATAAATAATATCAGTCCATTAATAGTTCTTAGAAGTTACCCATAACTTAATCTTTACTAGGACATTACAGTTGGTGCAAAGTATTTTGTAAACGACGTTGAATTTGCTTTCCTTTCATGTTGTGGATTCTGGTCCGCATAGAATACAACTACGTTTGTTTGTGAACGAAATTAATGCTAAATGGTTCCTGTGATATTTCTCTCATATTGTGATACAATAGTTTTCTTGGTTTCCGAAGTTGATTTTTTGACAGTATGTTGATTGGCT
Source organism: Schistosoma bovis (assembly GCA_944470425.2). Classification (NCBI taxonomy): domain Eukaryota; kingdom Metazoa; phylum Platyhelminthes; class Trematoda; order Strigeidida; family Schistosomatidae; genus Schistosoma; species Schistosoma bovis. The sequence goes on along the minus strand of OX103958.1, from coordinate 22,087,271 downwards.
ACGCACCTTTTGATTAAGTTGTTGGCGTAGCCACTTTTACGGAAGACAGACTGCAGACGAATTTTCATGTAGCGAGAGTAGTTCAGTGAGTTTTGGGGCCGGCCAATAATTTATGAACGAACCATTCAGGCCCCATATAGTAGGTCTTGGATTCCGGCGTAATATTCATTAATCCATATGGACAAATGGCATTATAGATAATACCAGTTCTTGAGGAAAACTCTAGTTCCAATAACTAATCGTAACGCCAACAGTAAATCATAAACCTATTTGCTCACATTAATATAAATCTCTCATTTAACCCTAGTAAATAGATGGACATCTTCATGATCACCTTGGCATCTGTCAAATGCCGTCTATAGATCATAGTTTCACCAGTTTTTGTCCTTCTGTATAGCATCCCTGCCTCAGCTACCTTTATATATTTAGTTTCTTTCTATTCTCATCTAAATTTATAAGAAACACTGAATTTCCCTTTTTTTTTTCTTCTGTGTAAACCGATACAAAGAACCTTATATTTCTGCTTTGATACTAAGTAAATAATTGTCCTATATTTTGTTATTATTGCAATCAATCCTCCTAATTGTTTCATGTCAAATAAATGTAATACTTGTACAACTCAATTAAATAATTTTTCGTTTGATGTGGTGTCATTTCAAGGAAGTTCATATCATTCGGAAACTAAAATAACTTGAAACATTTTGTTGAATACATGTGCTACTTATTATAATGTGAGTAGCATGAAATTTATGATTAAATTTTAAAAATCCCTGGACAAGAATTCTGCAATCATTCTGTGTATTTTTTCAAACTATTGCTACATTATTATTATTATCTACTATAGTCTATATAGTTTCAGTTCTTCTCTATCTTATTTATTACATCCAAGTATCATGCACTGGTTTTGTTGATAATTACAATTCCAAACATATCAATAACTACATAAAATCAACACTCGTTCCTACTGACAGATAAACTATGTTAAATTTAACATTTATTAAATTTCAAAAGTAGAATAACAACTCAAGTATTACGTATAGTAGTTTGCAAACTGTAATGATTGTTTCGAAATTATGCTAGTAAATGATGGATAGTGGTGTAGTGAAGGAGAACACAAGTGAGGACAACCGATTTTATTTAGCACAAAATTACATAGAAAAACCACACTCAAATACTTCATTGCAAAATGTTCATTCATTGTTTCAGACTTCATTGTTCCTGCGTTGCCATACCAATTGCTTTCTGTTGCCAGACATTCTATTCCTGACTAGCGTTATATACTACTTATTTCAACATAGGTAGCACACACCACAGTAGAACAATATAATAAATAACGTTGGTTATAAGGTATGTTACGAGTGGTACTACAAATTTTCTGCATCGTTTTAGATAGTATATAAACAATCTGCGTATATGAAGAAATATTTTATCGGAAAATTACTCAGATCTGAAGGAGTACAAAGTTTTTACATAGTGTCTGAAATTCCCAGTGTTTGCATCTAATTCTTCAATCGGTGTAGTTGTTAATTGACGTAAAACAATCCACAGTACTGTATTGTACATTGTTTTACGTCAATTAACAGCTGCTCAGTGGTATTCGTTTATAATCTTAGCTAGTGCTTTTATCTAAAAAAAATCCTTGTTAAAGAAATCAAATCACAAACTGATCATTTTGATGTTCTGACCTATTTGAAGATTTTGATAAGTGGAATTAGTGATTAATTCATAAAATAAAAATTATCCATTAACAAATTATGATTAGTTATAATAATACTTACTTATGGCTGTTACTTTTCATGAAGGAGCATAGGCCGCCCACCAGCATTCTCCATCCAACTCTCCTGGAAACTCCTTCCCGGTTGCTCCTCATTTTCTTGATGTTTAATACCAATTCCCAACGCAATGTTTTCCTTGTTCTCCCTTTTTTCTGTTTCCCTTCACAATTTAAAGTTAGTTCATGCCTCATGATGCAGTCTGATGATTTTCTCAATGTATATCTTACCCACCTCTAACGTCCTTTCTCGATTTTTTCTTCAGTTGAAGTTGGTTCCTTCTCTCTCACAGTAGGCTGTTGCCCATTGTATCCGACCAATGGAAATTGAGTATCTTGCATAGAAAATTGTCTATAGGTACTTGTACATTCTTGATGATGGTATTAGTAGTTCTGCAAGTTTGAGCTCCGTATAGTAGAACTGTTTTGACATTAGTATTGAAGATTGTGACTTTGATAATGGTTGACAATTGTTTTGAGTTCCATATGTTGTTCAAATGCAGGAATGCTGTCTTTACTTTGCCATTCCTCATCCGATCCTCCTTGTTCATCGATAATGCTGCTGACCAGGTACTTGGAAGTTTCCACCTGTTCCATAATTTCCCCATGAAGTGTGATTGTGTTGGTCTTCTCTATGTTGTGTTTGAGGATCTTGCTTTTTCCCTTGTATATGTTGAGGCCTGCTGACGCAGAGGCTGCTGCTACACTGTCCGTTTTGACCTGCATTTGTTGGTGTGCATAGGATAGAAGTACTAGGTCATCTACGAATTCAAAATTGTCTAGTTGCATGCAAGCTGTTCTTTGTATCCCGTGCTCTCTCTCAGATGTGGATGTCCTCATAATTTAGTCAACCACCAGAAGAAATATTAAGGGAGAGAGTAAGCAGCCATGTTTGACTCTGACACTCACTTGTAATGCGTCTGTCAGATGTCCTCCATGCACCACTTTGCACTGTAGTTCGTCGTATGAATCCCGTTTGATGGTGTTGATGATTTTCTCAGTTACGCCATAGTATCGAAGAATTTTTCATAATATTCTCCTATCCACACTGCCAAACGCTTTCTCATAATCAAGGAAGTTGATGTATCGTGAAGAGTTCCATTCAATTGATTTTTCAACGAGACCTGTAGCGTCTCGATCTGGTTTGTGCACGACCGACCCTTAAGGAATCCGGCCCGTTGATGTCGAAGTTGGGCGTATACTGAGTCTTCCATCCGATTCAGCGACACTATTGAAAATCTTTCTTTGTACTGAGAATGAGGTGATGCCTTTGTAGTTTTCACATTTGCTCAGATATCCTTTCTTTGTTGTCTTGATGAGGTGTCCTTCTCAGTTTATCGACACTTGTTCTTCCTCCCGAATCTCCCTGAAAAGAAGATGGATCATGTTTGCAGTTACTTCTTTATCTGACTTTAGTGCTTCAGCTGGTACATTGTCAGGTCTTGCTGCTATCCCACTCTTGATTTGTTTGATGGCCATCCTGAATTCGTTTGTTGATGGAGCGACATCTATAGGAAGATCTGTGTGTGCTGTTTCAATGTACAGTGGATCCATTGTAGCCGGTTTATTCTAGAGTTCCTCGAAGTGTTCCAACCATCTGTTCCCCTGTCCTTGAATTTCAGTGATTGGCTTGCCTTCTTTTTCTTTGACCGGTCTCTGGTTTACTATGTTTCCCTGCTAGTTTCTTCGTTATATCATATATTTGTTTTATATTTCCTTCTCTTGCAGCTGTTTCCGCCGTCGTTGCTAGTTATTCCACGTATTTCTTCTTGTCGGCTCTAATGCTCCTCTTCACTTGTTTGTTTGCTTCTATGTATTCAGCTTGTGCTTGGACTTTCTCTGCTCGTGTTCGGCTGTTGTTTATTGCTGCCTTCTTGTTCTTCCTTTCTTTGATCTTGTCCACTGTTTCTGTAGAGATCCATTCCTTATGATGGTATTTCTTTAGGCCCAGAACCTCTTGACACGTTGAAGTTAATGCTTCCTTGATACCTTTCCAGTTGTCCTCCATAGTAGTTTCTTCTTCCTTCAGTAGATCCTGTAAGGCTTGGAACCTGTTGTTGAAAGTTATCTTGAATTCATTGAGTTTGTCAGTATCTCGAAGGAAGGCTGTATTGAACCTTTGTAATGTTGTTTGTCCAGTTGTCAAGTTCTTCTTTAGCTTCAGTTTCAAATTGGCCACAACTAGGTGGTGATCTGAAGCTATGTCAGCACCTCTCCTGGTTCTCACATCTTCCATTGTCCTTCGGAATTTTTTATTGACGCAAATATGATCTATCTGGTTCTCTGTGGTCTGGTCCGGTGAGACCCAAGTAAATTAGTGTAGGCGTTTGTATGAAAATATTGTGCTGCCTATAACCATTTTGTTGAACAAGCATAAATTTGCAAATCTTTCCCCATTTTCGTTTCTCTCCCGGTCCATGTCGTCACACGATATCTTTTAGTGGCCCTTAATCTGAATTTAGTTGTATTGTATGGATGTGTGTTTTAATGTGTAACTTCTTGATATGTACTTAGTGTAATCAATTGAAGTACAACAAATTTATCGATTATATATCAATACAATTTATTAATCAATGGATATTATAGTGGTTTAATTTTTTTGATTGAGATCATAAACCGATTGATGTTAGACCGCCATTGAAAACCTGGAAGGACTGGATGTGGATTGGTTGAGGTTAGACATTAACACCGTTGGATCCCGACTCAGTGGTGCAGTAGGTTAGGCGTTCGCGCGCGAGACTGAAGGCCCTGGGCTCGGATCCTGCGAGGCGGGATTATGGATGTGCACTGCTGAGGAGTCCCACAATAGGACGGAACGGCCGTCCAGTGCTATTAGGTTTTCAATGGTGGTCTAACATCAATCGGTTCATGATCTCAATCAAGAAAACTTAACAATCTCCACAACCCTTAAACTAGTAATTTAATTGCTGAATTCATGAGTCAACTGAAGTTAGACCACCATGGAAAACCTGGAATTAATTAAGACATGTAAACTGATTATTTGTCACCCATAAAAATGTATTGAAATTTAATGAACAATGGTTACATTGAATAATTTACTGTAATAACATTTCAACCTAATGGATATTGATTTAGTTCTTATAAATTGTAATTTGAGATTGTACATTCAGTTCAGAGATTACAACACCTTCACCATCTTCATTCTGAGCTATGAATATTCTCTATCATTTCTGTTTAGTAATAAGTATGAAAAATATTAGACACTATCGTTTTACTTAGCCTTCAGGACTTCATTTATATTTTCAAACTAAAATCTCATTGAGTACAGCTCTAAGTATTTCTAATACTACTTTATTGCATATATGTTAATTGCGTCTGTCATTAATGTAACTATAGTAACGACGGTGTAGTTCGGTTAGTGTTCAACAAAATAATGATTTCTCTCAGAGTTAAACTTGACCTCATAAGGAATATCTTGTTACTAAGAGATTCTTTGTTGTTTAGCATTTGCAATGGAATGTAGGTCATTTTATATGCTCATTAGAAGACATGCTGAATGATTTAATGATAATGAATATACATCGATTCGTAATTTCATTAAATTCTGGTGCAGTTCATATCTTTTGGTTCATACTACGTTGTTTAATCTCACTGAACACGACTAATCGATAATCAAAGATATTGAATGACAAGGCGATGTCGATCGCAGTGGAATATCCCCACTTACTCTCGCTCTCTCTGCATTTCTTATATTTAGGTTCTGTTCATTTCCTTTGCTTCTCATCTTATTATTTTTCTCGCTCAGTGAGTTGATGTGAAATGTAACAGAATGGATCGATGTAATATCTATGACAGGCTCTGCATTGATTTTTACTAGATATTCATAATGAAAGTCTTAATCATTTAGTTTGATGGAATACTTAATCCTTAGAGACAATTTTAATTTCTAATCATAACATACTTTATAGTTGGATTCATGAGTCGATTTAAGCTAGACCATGATTGAAAACCTGGAAGCACGGGACGGCCGTCTCATCCTAATATGGGACTCCTTAACAGTGCGTACCCACGACTGCACATGCGAAACTCGAACCCGGGATCTACCGGTCTCGCGCACGGACGCTTAACCTCTAAATCACTAATCCGGCATCTAATAATGTTAGTGTCTAACTTCATCACACCCATCATATTGCGCGGTCGTCCACCATTGTCTTCAGTGAGTAACTGCCTCACAACAGTCACAGCTTCTCACTAGAACTCTAGGAAATACATCTTGAAGGCAGTCACTAGTGAGCACTTGATGATTATTATCAGCATGAGGGTTTGTGGAGACTGTATCGTGAGACCGAAAGCCGTGGGTTCGAGTCTCACGTGCGGGATCGTGGATACACATTTTTGAGAAGTCTCATACTAGAACAAAACGGTAATCCTTTACTTCTAGGTTTTCTGTTGTAGTCTAGCTTAAGTCCACTCATGAATTCCACTACTAAGTTACTACAATCTCCACAAACCTCCCATTTCTAACAATGATGACATATTTATCTTGTACGTAATCTCACTGGATATCAGCTCTATATGAAATTCTGACTTAAAAGTACAAAACTATTATTGTAGTTTATGGATTATTTTTCATCTTCTCAAGAAAACAAAACTTTTCTATCATCTACTCTAATTGTCAAAATATTGTCAGACACATTCAATACAAATAAACAGGTTCTTTTTTTTATATTCAAAAACAAAAATGTCTAATTGAATATTGAAACATCAAAAAGCAGACAATTGATAGTTTGCCTTTAGCTAAATAATTCAATTTTCAATATTCGTAACAAAAAGGGGCTTTTTCCCAAAAATCTTTCTTTTTTTTTCTGGACACACATCAGAGATAAAAGATGAAGTCTACGTGTGTGTGTGTGTGCGTATGTTTGTTTGCATATATATATGTATGTGTGTGTGTGCTCACATATTCTAATGTAATCACAAATACATAGAGACAAAGAGATAATGGTCATATTGTATAACACACTTATTTGTAATTAATTATACACAAAATAAATAAAAAAATTCATATCCCCATATCTTTCAATTTTGATCATAGAGATAAATGATTAAATTGTGTTTGTTTAAATAAAACATTAACATAATATGTCCAATTTAAATTTATTCAACTCTATAAATGGTAACTGAAGTTTCAAATGTTCCTGTAACAGACTACTTATATATATATATATATATATATATATATATATATATATATATATATATATATATATACAAACATACATAAACAAAATTGAAATAAATATGAATAGATAGACTTCATCTTGTTCTGATTTATGATATGTCACTTTATCTGATCTGATCGTCGTCGTTTTCTTCTTCTTCTTCTTCTTCTTTTTTTATATGAATGCTGGATCGTTTCCATGTTTTATATATGTTAAATAGATTGTTAATTTTGATATAGATTTAAAGATGTCTATGTAGATATGTAATTTTTACTCATTCAAAATACATTCTCTTTATAAATAATGAGATATTCAACTTAATTAATTATTCGAAATAAATTGAACAATGAATAAAATTTAAACATTCAATGCATATTCTCAAACCATTTAACGCTCTGGTACGGCCGAGAGTGAGAAGTGTCAGATATTTCTGTACAGATGCTCTCACATGGCCACGTGCATGCAACCATTGTCAGCGAAGTCCTACTCACTGACTTTTTGCTGCTGGGGTGTTGTTTATGAAATTGTGAGAACGAAAAGCGAATGTTCGACGCTTTAACTGGGTTGGTGGATATGAATGATCAACTTGGCGGAGTTGGAAAACCCTGATTCCAAACCAATGATATACATGGCGCTCCAGTATCCTAAGGAAACAAATGGCAAATGAACGTACTGTTGATCACCAGCTACCATGTAACTGAATCTCCTTATGTTGCTTTACTGCTTTGTGGATCGGAATACTAGGTCAAAGGTTAGGGGAGTGACTCCTCTAAGAAAACCATCAGCTTCAGTCTGCGCACCTGAACCTTACACAAATCGAATGATTTATGTGGCATATGTATATTTGGTGCCTCCTTGTATCAATGTTTATGTTTTTACAGAAATAAATAAATTCAATGCATAGTTAGGTTTTTATTTTATTGTTAGATGATAAAAAGAAGTTGGCAGAGTATTTTTAAACTATTTCCAAACCCCATCCATCTAGTGATATTTTCAGAGATATTGCTAGTGAATTATTTAGGAAGTGAATTTGTCGTGTGTGCTACTGATGTCGACAGATATAAGTAGTATGTATCATCAGTCGAAAGTCAAATACATGTTAGCAGAAGGTTAAGAAGATCAACGAAAAGAAAACGAGAACAGAGAATGACTACTGTAGAAATGAAGGGACAGTGAAGTCCGAGAGGATTGATTGACATTTGGAAATGAAGTATTTACTGTGTGGTTCTCAGATTTTACTAAGATGTTCTGTAATTTTGTATTCAAATAAATTCGATTGTCCCCACTTGTGTTCTCGTTCACTACAAATCTATTAAGTTGTAAACTTGACATCGGTTACTCATTAATTCTAGCCAGAACTAATGTAGCAGATTAAAAGAAATGTCTAAGTAAATTCAAGTTTAAACAGTTGAAAGCAATTAATGAAAAATCTTTGACCTCTACTTGAACTCTCTTACTATCAATTTCTATCAGTTGAATTTATGACAGTGAAATAAACCTATACATCTTCACAAATATAAAACTCACACTAATATGGATCAAATGACTAGATTTCAAATTTTGATATGCTTAGCTAACTACGACTAAACATTGTCAGCTCGATATAAAGGCAAGGATTAGCAAGGCAAGGGCTGCATTCCTACAATTGAACAACATATGGAACTCAAACCAACTGTCAAACAACATCAAAGTGAGGATCTTCAATACGAACGTCAAGACAGTTAGTTTTACTGTATGGAGCAGACATTTGAAGAACTACCACAACCATCATCAAGAAGGTATAAGTATTTATAAATAGTTATCTACGTAAGATAATCATTGGACGGATATCATCAGCAACATCCTAATGTGTGAGAGGACAAACCAGCATCCAATTGAAGAGGAAATTAGGAAAAGATCCTTACTCAAAACTCCAGTGAAGAACTACAAATTAGCTCTTCATTTGTCGCTTCGGAAGGCTTATTTCAAGTACGTCTATCCGTGAACCCTGTAGCATATTAGTATGGTTTTGCTAACGTTCGTGTCGCACTAAACACTTGAGCTGAGACAGCACTGACCGATTGCATTGCCATTAACAATCGTTTATGTGCTGTTAGATTAGAAAGTCCATCAAAATGAGAAGAAACCAGTGTCAGACACAATATCTCGTCATCTCCGCACATGCTCCAAAAAATTGCAGCCCAGATGTAATCAAGGGTGAGTTTTATGACCAGTTAAAAGTTTTTCCACAGAAAATGCATTCGACAGATATTGTAATACTAGCCTGACACTTGAATGTTCAGGTCAGGCGTCTAGGCAAGAAAGAGAATCGTGTAGGTGGCAGATAGGGATTTGTTGGTTGCAGGTCAGATAACGGGGACTGTCTACCTCAACTGTGCGCAGACCACAACCTGTTTCTGGCTAGCACTAACTACCGATACGGCGTCAGGTATTGTTCCTTCTTGAATAAAGTTTGTGCGCAATTGATTTTGTGAGTTCTTGGATTATTCCTCAACTTTCCTGGTGTATTCTTCCTTGTCCATAATCACTGTGGTGCATGCTTTGTCCGATGGAACTATGAAAATGTCTTCTCTAATTCTGAGTTTCTTAAAGAATTTTCGTTCTTGTGTTGCGTTAGCAGTACTGTGGTTTGTCTTATTCCCTGTTGAGTTTCTTCATTTATTCCATCAGTTTCGAGTGAAGGCTAGTGCGGCAAAGAATTCCAGTATTGAGGCGTCACTTGTATTGTAGTTTAATTTTTTCCGGAGCAGGTGTTCTATGTTTGTCAGAGGTTGCTTTGACAGGTTGACTAGGCAGTTATTTGTGTCTTGTTCCGTATATGATTTTGAAATCTTGAGTAGTTTTTTTCTTGATGGTGTTTCTTTTTTTGTGCTTTTATGCCTGATATCTCGATCGCTGTTGTCAAGATTGCCAAATTTTCTGATGTGTGTATCCTCTCTAGTTTTCTCTTGTCGCCATCCATTACATGTTGGTATATGTGGGTTCTGTAGTTTTGGAGTCCTATCTGAAGCTTTTGCTGGTGATGTCGTTCAGAATAACGATGAACGCTCCACAACCAAACCATCCAGCTCAGAGAATAAAACTCCATCTAAATCATGCACTTGAGCTACAAAGCTTCATCATCTCAAAATAATTTAAACGTAGTACCCTTCTCGTTGTTTGAAAATGGGAAATATCTATTTTCAAAATGCGTAAATATTGCAACTAACCTATCTGTTTTGGATTTGTTTTGATTAAATCATTATGAACACCACATGTGTGCTTTCATGCGCTGTTATAATAGAGGTTACAGATTATTTCGACTTCAGTTACTGGATAACTTAAACAGAAACTCTGTAGTTCATGACAAATTTCCTTTTAAATCTATCCTTTAAGGAGAATGTAAGATAAATTTAGTCCAATACAAATATCATGGATGGGATAAACAGAAAATGTAGTCGTAGCAACTAAGTTGATAGAAAATCTTAGGGGTAGGATATTGATAGAAGATATTGACTATTAAGGACATTTGAAAATATTTTTTGAATAATTAGAATCGTAATCTATGATGAAGAATTTATAATTATAATTATTACCGTTGAAGTGAACAAGAACACCAGTGGGAACAACCTAATGTATTTGATTATTAAATTACAAAATCTCTTAGTGAAATCTGAGAACCATACAGTAAATACTTCATTAGCAAAATATCTATCCATTGTCTCACACTTTGTTGTTCCTTCGTTTTCATACCAATCACTCTTTGTTCTCATTCTCTTCTTTTCGACTTTCTCAACCTTCTGTAGCCAAACATTCCGCTTTCTGTGGTGATACATACTACTTATATCTGTCGCCATCAGTAGTACACACTACACCATTGTTTATCGGTGTACTAACATTGTTTATTAAGTTCTACTGGATAATATAAATTTCCTATCAGTAATCAGTAGCTGTCGAATATAGAATTAACCAGGTACTGAATAGTCTATAAAATAGCTGTATATTGTAACTTAGACTAAGAACTATTAAAAAATATCTTTCAAGATTACAATACAGAAACTTAGTTCATTAATTTAGTCACATTAGTAATCAGTTTACATTGATTTAAGTTAAGTAGCTGAGTAACAACTCAGTGAAAGTTTAACAGTTAAGAATACTAAATCAATATGATGGAAGTTCTAAGCGTCAACTAGAAACAGAATCCATAAAATATAAACTTAGCTTCCAGGATATTTTTATCATAACTGATTACTAAGTAGTAACCGGTATCATGTTTGCCTAAGCCTTGATAGTATTTTCATCTTATCGACCAGAATGCAACATGACAATTAGTCTAAGTGAATTGATATCCCATAAACTATATGTTTTCATAAGGTTCGCGATTATTGGCAATCTCTTTTGTGTCGTTCACTTAGTTACCACTCGTCAACCTATAGAGAAAACGAATACTTCTATAAATATATTATTTATTTATAACAATCTTACTAATGCTCAATTTTTTCGAAATTATCAAGCCAAACCTTGGTAATGATACCTACTTCTAATTTCCGTTCATTCATCAAGATATTAGCATATCTTTTTAGAGTTTTTATTCTTATAAGTATGATAATAGAAAAATTATTGAACGAATTAAAACAATCTTGTTAGGTTCGTTATGCTTGAATGCTACTACTGATTCGTCTTACTTGAATGGAACGAAGGATCAATGATTCAGAGACTCGATAGCTTTTCTAGTTCGTTGTCCCCAACTCAGCTAACTCGATCAAGAAGTCTGGGTGAGGCGTAGAAAGTGTATTCTACAGGCAAACAGCAGATATCAAGTCAGGTCAAGCACACAAACATCAAGCGTATTTATGCAAATATTTACAATCGATATTGTCATGGAAAATTTTTAAACATTAATCAATGAGTTCATCAATTGACCGCTATTAGCACATTTAATCGATAGGTTCATCAGTTGACTGCCATTCAAACATTTAATCGATAAGATAAAATAAAAAAAACATGAGTTTTGGGGATCTATCGTTCCCAACAAATCTAGATCATCATACTTCAACACACTCTATCCTGGACTTTCGTTTCTAGTTCTATCCAATTGTTGTTCATTCTTCTCATGTCTGTCTCCGTTTCTCGGTATAATATGTCCTTTGGTCTTCCTCTCCTTCGTTGACCTTGAGGATTCCATGTGAGGGCTTGCCTTGTGACCTAGTTGGGTACTTTTCTCAATGTGTGTCTTATCCACTTCCAACAATGCTTGCTGATTTCTCCCTCCACTGGAATCTGGTTCGTTGTGTCCCACAGTAGGTTATTACTTGATATTGTCTGACCAACGAAACCAAAGTATTTTACGTAGACAACTGTTGATAAACACGTATATCTTCTGGATAATGACTTTTGTTGTTGTCCAAGTTTCTACCCTATACAATAGAACAGTCTTCATATTGATATTGAAAATTCTGACCTTATTGTTGGTTGACAATTATTTTTGAGTTCCAAATATTCTTCAGTTTCCTTTTTCATTCAATTAATCAATAATTAATCAATGAAAACTGTAATGATTAAAAAAATTAGTCACTAACATATTTTGATTCATCTGTACAATAACAAAAAAAGTGATCAGTATAACTTCTTTTTGTAATGCCTCTTCAATAAGTCAATAATGAGAATAGAAGTCAGTATAAATTTATTTAGTTAGACTACTTGTAATTAGGGTACCATCTTTACTGAATTTCTTTTCTTCTTCTTTTTCATTAAGTATAATTAGAATTGTAATAAACTTTTCCATCATCATAATAATACTAATAATACTGATGATGACGATAAGTAATATTTCCATTCTCTGGAGTTTTTCCCCCTTTTTTTATTCCCTAAATTTCTTTTGATTTCATTTTATCAAGTACGGAGAAGAAAAAAACATATTACTTCAACCTTATCTAATTAACCTTCAGGAATAAATGATGGGTAAGTGAGAGACGGAGAGAGGGGGGGAAAGAAGGGAGGGAGGAAAGGAGAACAGAAATGCTGATGATCACAATAATCATCGGTGAAATGTTGTTATTCACATTTTTTTCTCTTTTTTTTCCTCTTTTTTTTTAGAAAGATGATTTGATTTTTGTGTAAATAATTTATTTATTTATTAATTTACCATTTCTGTTCTAATCAATGTGCAACAAAACTTGTGTTTTTCTCGTTCATGGAATAAATCATTATCATAAGTTACTAAGAATAAAGATTAATTTAATTCAATAGTCTAGGATGTGATTAGTTAATAATATTACGCAATGATGATTAATGATTTTCTAAAAAAGGTTATAAAATAGTCATATTGTTTAAACTTTAAAGCCTTGAGTAGTATATATTCACACTGATTGAAATCACCATGGAAAACCTGGAAGCACTGGACGGTGCAACTTCGTGGATTAGTTGAAGTTAGACATTAACACCATTGGATGCCGGCTCAGTGGTCTAGTTCGTCAAGCCCCTGGCGCGGGACCGATAGGTCCTGGGCTCGAATCTCGCGGGGTGCGGGATCGTGGATGCGCACTGCTGAGGAGTCCCATACTGGGACGAGACGGCCATCTAGTGCTTCCAGATTTTCCATGATGGTCTAGCTTTGATTGACTCATGATTTCAATCAGTGAATATATACTACTCCAGGTTTAAAGTTTAAACAATATGGCTAGAAAACCTGGAAGTACTGGACGGCCGTTTCTTCCTATTGTGGGACTCCTCAATAATACGCTCCATGATTCCGCTTCGCGAAGTTCGAACTCAAGACCTATCGGTCTCGCGCGTGAACACTTAACCTCTAGATCACTGAGCTAGCATCCAATGATGTGTTAATATCTAACTTCAACTACTTAAGTATTATCAGAAATTTATTTAAAAATTTGTAACTTTTGAAGTTCATTTAGGGTCTTTTGAAAAAAAACTTGGCAAGACTATAATTTTTGGATGAACTTAGTTAGATTTAAGATAGCAGATGTTGGATTTTGGCATGAAATTCATTCACTCATTTGGTTAAATAACATTATAGCTGATGCTAGTTCGTGATGAAAACATTAAACCTAAGTCATAACCCTAACGTCTTCACACTAATCTGTAACCTTCATTTAACCTTAGTAAGTAGGTGAACATTCCAAGGTCATTCTAGCGTTGCTCAAAGGTTATCCATAAATTATATTCTCACAAAATAGGTAACAATCTGTAGCAATCTCATAGTTAGTGAATAACAAGGATTTCTATGATGTAAATAACATTAAATAAATATATAATTAATTTCTTTGAATTTCTGCATAATTAGTATCAGTCTATAATTAAACCTGAGATCATATTTACTAGATATTGTCAATTAGTTAAGTTTTTAAAAGAAATCCTCCTTTCTCAGTTGATCATTAAACGACGAACAACTATGGAAGATCACAATGTTATTTATTGTATAGTAAGATTCATTTATCTGAAGGTAATACTCATTATTGAATAACATTACAAAACTAGAGGGGATTTGATGATTGTTTTATGCCGTTTTGAAGCTCATTGTCAATATACCAATGACTCTATAAATAAAAAAATATCGAAAATATAACCTTCCATTCTCACGGTGAAACATGATTTCTTCAGATTATTCGATTGGAGTACAATGTCACATGCTTTCAAATCTAATCAGTTTGTGGCATAACGGAATGATCATTCAGTACAAATAATGATCTTCATTTGATTCTAATTACTACTGAATTATGCCATACACAACTCCTAGCTAAAATATTGGGAGCTTACCTTAAATTTAGTCATATTGTTACTATTTGTTTAAGTGATTCGAGGAGATTATTTAAATATTCAGATAATACTTCCTTATGAATGAATCTCAACTAAAAAACTAGTGAAAGGCACTGAAGAAGTACTGGACGGCTGCTTCGTTCTACCTTGAGACCAGTCAGTTTGTCATCACTGAGTCATTAGCACACCCTTAGAATTTCCGAGAACATTATTGTAACACAGAGATTCATGAAACATTCTTTCTTTCCTATATAGCTTGATTGTCGAATGTTTGTAACCGAATTGTAGATCACCAAATAACAAATGATGCTTTTTATTGAACAATGTGAGCATCAAGTATGATGCTGTTGTTTTATACATCAGAGAATTCATATGAACGTGAGTTATTGTTTTTATTGTTGTTCACAGAATAAAACCATAGTTTCCTGATGGCCTTGAGTTAACTTGTCGGAATTAAAATAGAACCTCATGTTTTTTTGAAGTGTAGTGATAAATAGATGGTTGTGCAATTTCACGGATTGGTTGAGATTAGACATTAACACCGTCGGATGCCGACTCAGTGGTCTAGAGGTTAAGCATCCGCGTGCGAGACTGAAGGCCCTGGGGTCGAATCTGGCGAGGCGGGATCGTGGATGCGCACTGCCGAGGAGTCCCACAATAGGATGAAACGGCCGTCCAGTGCTTCTAGGCTTTCAATGGTGGTCTAACATCAATTGGTTCATGATCTCAATCAAAAACTAAATAATCTCCACAACCCTATACTGATGATAGATAACATGAATGTTATTATTAACCAAATGAAAATTCCCAATTACTGATTTTGAAAATGATTGGAATCAATAAAGATATTTATTATTCAACCGAAAAACAAGTTTTAGATTGTGCTTGAACTAATTTGAAATGACGTACCTACTCCTAAAGCAGATCATTTGTTAAACTACTTGATTTGATTCAGTGTGTAGTTAAGGGTGTTTACTGAAGCTAGATAGTATTTTCCCTATATAACTCTTATTCTATATCAGAAGGGTGACAAGCATTGCATTATAGCTGACATCAGTACATAATAAAAACTCTAACATCAAGTTATTTGAAACTATCAAATCCACCCTTGGTATTGATACTTTAACCTTTTTAAATTATAACTGATGTCAGTTGGTGATAAAAACTTCATGAGGTGATAATCCGAACTCATAATACTAACCCAACTCCCGATATGTTAACTCGATATTTTTTTCCTTTTGTTAAGAGGAAAACATTTGATGTGTAAGGATTAGTTATTCAGATCATAGCTATTAATCCAGCTGACAGGGTGCCCGAACATGATCGATATTGTATAGTTTAACCGCTTACAATAGTTTTCATTTGTTGTTTAAATGTTCCATACTACTAGAATACTAATTATTCAGTAGTTTATCATTTGTACAACTATATATAGTTTAGAACCTCTACTCAATATTCTTTTTTTAAGTATCGAGTATTAACACGACATATATATATATATATATATATATATATATATATATATATATATATATAACAGTAACCAGAAACACCATTTAGATAAAGATCCAGATCTGGTTAGCAAGCGTTATTCATTAAACATTGTATTTAAATACCTAATTAAGTTATTGATATCATTCACATAATAGTTGAGTGTATTATGCACAAGTTCGGTCATTTCATACGTTCGTTTACATAATTATATGACACCTATTTTATGATCTAAAGATTATGATCATTTTCTTCGTCAATCACTTTCACACACTAATAAAACACCGCCTCGAGCCCCTCTGGGGCTACTTCTGGTTTTAAGCCCGGATAAAGAAGAAGAAGAAGGTTTGGCATGAGATTAGCGACCCTATCCCGTATAAAACTAACTCGATAAAAACGCCAACCAGAACAAAACTCTCATTTGAATGATAAACCTCTCGAATAAAACTGATTGAGTATTCATTAATGATTGAAAGCATGTTTATTTAATCCTTAGTATTCATGAAATTCTGTCGATCAATATGTATTGTAGTTCATAGTATTAATGAACCGATACAGCCAGCATCAAGTTTTGATGTTATGGGGTTTTATTTAATTGACTGAGAGCATTGAATCGTGGTTTCCTACAAGATGGTACTCGTTAGAAAATAGTGTTAGTAATCATTAATGAACTGATTTTCCATGTGCATTCCGAAATCTCCTTTTACATTTGAACTTCTAACAATTAAATCGTTACTGTATCACGTATCTTTCAGTCATTTACAGAGTTCATTGTCGATTGTTTTATTGGTCAGTGTGTTATTTATCACCGTATAATCTGTATCTCAAATATATCGTAACATTGGTTTTTACTTATTATTGGTGTATAAAATCAAACTTATATTAGTGAATACTTCAAATGTTGACTGGACAGTATGAATGTATATGTCAGTTCTACAGGAGGTTAGTTGTGGCCCGAAGAACTCATTGGTAACGTCTCTAACTGTGAAGTTGGGTGACATGGGTTCAAATCCGTCAGGTAGCATCAGTTCCCTCAAAATTAAAGGTGCACCTTTCAGATGAGTGCCAAATAGCACGAAACTTAGGTCCAGGGTTTCATGTTGACTACTTCCAACCATCATCATATATCTACATAGTGCACACAATGTCGAGTCACCTAGACTAGTGGTCACATTGCAACTTGGTCGATAGCATTCGATCTACATTAAGAACGACCTGACACACATGATACTGATCACCACCCAGTGATCAATTGTGAACTGAACAGTGTGTTTATTAATATATCTGAACTTATGAATTAGGTTGGAATCCAACAAGAGAAACTATTCTTCGTTAAAATTGTAGATACTCCTTGTAGAAAAATACCAACTGACGTTAAATGTAGATTCACAGTTTTCTGCTTAAAATAGGAATCCTTACATTAAGAAGTCAGTATTGATTCATTTAAGAGAAGATAGATAGTGGCTGACAATGGTGTTCGGAACGCGCATCCCATCCTGTTTAGGACTTGTCAGCTGGATGTACCTGCATCTCAGAGTTGATGTTCCTTCTGGGACTCGAACCCATCGCTTTATCAACTTAACTACTGAATCCTGATATCCATTTGCTTGAGCAATGGAGTGAAGTTTAAATTCATTTGGTATTGTTTACTTGGATTTTCTCATTGATGTTTAGAACTGTGATGGATTATCAACTCGATATGCAGTCACATTCAGCTGACGAGTCCCAAATAGGATAATAATATCTTCGAAAATCACAATAGTTAATATTATTTCCTAAGAAATTTTTTTCTATATTACTATTTGTTTCATTGTCAAAATGAGTTAAATCTAAGCTGTGCCTTATTTTCATTGATATATTAATTACCGATATTGTTTTATTAATCTTTCATAATGTTTGATGTTTATCTCCAATATAATTACTTGACCTTATTTAATCAATGACAAGGTTAATCTTATCATTGCTCTACTCTTGCATGAACATCATTATATAATATACATATATAGGGAGATGCGACCTATGCTCCATTAGGAGTAACAGGCGTAAGTAAGTAAGTAAGTATATAGGGAGAGAGAGAGAGAGAGAGGGGATAAGAATTACAATAATAACAAGATAGTGAATACAAATTACTGAAATCATTAATTGTAAACTACACTCTTCACACACACACACACACACACTTGATTCAATTCAGCATAAGTTGAAACAAAGAACTTTTATTGTTGATTCAAAATGTAAAATAAAAAGGGAAAATGTTTCTATTTAATCTGGAATTATCTTTACTAGTTTTCTTTTTGAGAAAAAAATGAAAAAAAATTTTTCTCAGTTTATTGACTAAACATAATAGAAAATTATTATTAATTTATGTTAGAATTGTTATTAAGTGCTTTAATATCAGAAGGGAGTTTTGTGTATATTATGGTAATTTAAATACTTGAGATCATGAGTCAGTTGAAGCTAGATCACCAGGGAAAACCCTGGGAGCACTGGACTTCCGTTTCGTCCTATTGTGGGACTCCTCAGCAGTACGCATCTACGATCCCGCCTCGCGAGATTTGAATCCAGTCTCGTGTGTTTTGTTGTGAATTAAAGAGAATGAACAGTTTCATGAAATGTGATATGTTTGGCTTATAACTATCGCACAAGACATGTAATCTTAGTTAGTAAAAGAGTTATGTTAGAAAAAAAGGTTGAGAGCGGTAAGAACATTTCAAAGTATGGAAACTAGCCAGAGATTTTTGTGGACTTATTCAAAATAAGGTAGATTCAATAACTTATTCAATAAAAACAAATGTTTTTTATATCTACAAAATATGTATTCCATGGATAGTTAAATACTAAGTGTTTATTCTTATATCTTATTTATTTATCTGAACACATAAATATTGGTACAAAGGGGCACGAATAGATACGCGCCACACAAGTCACTTGATTTTTGTGTGAGTTATGATACTGCCCGGATGCCCAAACCAAAACAGGTGGTTTCCTTAAGAGGTCACACTCGGAGCCTTCGGCCTAAAGGTCTAATCCACAAGGTAGTGGAGCGACCTCATGAGATGCAGTCCCATGGTAGTCGTTGATCAACGATTGGTCCATATGTCATTTGTTCCCTCAGGATCCTGGAGCCCATGTGCACCATTGGTTTGAAATCAGGGTTTTACAACTCTCCTAGGTGGACCCTCCATGTCCACCAACCATGTTAAAGCGCCGGACATTCGCTTTTCGTCCATTCAATTTGGTAAAGAACAGTAATACCGCGAGGCGATGAGTAGGACTTCCCTGGCAGTGGTTGCATGCACGTGGCTATGTGAGAGCATTTCGAGAGGGATAGCTGATTCTCTCCACCCTCGGCCGTACCAGGGCATTTGGAGGCTTACTCTCGTAACTAAACATTTAATGTTCGCCTATTAGTGTAACTGAAAGATGTAATTGTTTTGATTAATTAATAAATAGACAAATAACTGTTGATGTAATAGCTGAGATTATGAGTTAATTGAAGCTAGATCACCATGGATAAACTGACAGTACTGGGCGGCTGTTTCGTCCTATTGTGGGACTCTTCAGCAGTGCACGTTGACGATCCTGTTGACTTGTTGCATCAACCTTTCAAATAAAAAGATTTTATATCATCAATGTAGATAAATATCAGTGGGAATTTCATGGACATGATTTAAAACGTAATAAAAATTCATCTAAATAAGTGTTTTACTACTGAAGATTTTGTAATCATTTACTCGATTTAGACAATTATTCGTTAATTTACTTTTATTGTAAACACTTTGACTATAAATGTTGTGAAATTTCATGGAGAACATGTTGATGAAATGTCTTTTAGATTGTAAAATTAAAATGTCATGTAACAATAGTATATTCTGGTAAACCTGAATACTGAATAAATTAGTAAGTAAGAGCTGAAAATCAAATGAATTCATGAGATAGTGGAGAAGATTTGTAGCTTAGGTGGATGATTTTGATAGTTTTATTATCTGAGTTAGATGGTTTGATTGTGGAACTTTCATTGTTTTTCTGAACGACATCATTAGCAAAAACTTCAGGTAGGAATGAAGTGTTCTAATTTCTTTTTATGTGATTCACAGCTTGTCCTATCGATTTTGATTGGCTATTGTTGACTTTTAACCTAGCTGAAGTTTGTGTTGATGATGTCGTTCAGAATAACGATGAAAGCCCCACGACCAAACCATTCAGCTCAGAGAACAAAACTTCATCAAAATGTACCCATTCAGATTGAAGTCAGGATTGTTCCAACAGAAATAATCATTAACAAAGTTCATTGAGGTGTTTTTATAGTTACAGTAGACTTAGTTACAAAATATTCTCGAATATTTTTAATCAAACAAAGTTCATATCTGGCATCCTGAAGATGCATGATTACTGTATAGTCATAGATGATAAGCGCATATTTTTTCAAATTTTCCAAATGATATAGTTTACAATTCGAAAGCTTTTGTATTTTCGCACTTTTGACATTAATATCCATTAGCTGTCACAATTCAGTAGCTTAGTAAATAGAGTAATGGAGTTCGAAGCAATAGATAATGGGTAAGAGCTTCACCATGAACATGAACGCTGTCTTGTAGGTACATCCAGATGTCGACTTCCAAATAAAATAAAACTTTTATCTTAGATTGTGCTGCTGATGGGCAGTCTATGTTTCACCATGAAGGGTAACAGGCGTAAATAAGTACTACTAACTACAATTTAAAAATGAACTGTAACCATTTTTATATTTCTTCAAAACTGGTGTTAGCTGAATAATGTTTTGGTTTCATAAACACCGTACGGCTATAAATTATTTCTTATATACACATGTACAAACACTTGAATACTAATGATAAAAGGAATAGTGACTTTATTTCTTTTAAGACAGTCAACACAAAGCCCCAAGTTTGTTTTATGATTGTTTACATTCGTTGACATGCGTGTCTGTTATCTGGAAAAAGCTGTAGTTACGTTTATTTCGTTATCCATCCCATATAACATCACCGCTAGTGATATTTTGACCGTATCAAGCGAAGAATATCAAAATAAAGTACATAGATTTAAAGACACTTAGACTAGTGGTCATATTATTATGTAGCTAATCAAATTTGACCATTACTGAGAAGTAGATTATATTACATTGATTACTAGTTAGTTATCGACTGCCATACAAGAATAGTGTTTGGCGGTCATCGCTAAAGTAATTATTATTGTTATAACTTGTGCTCTGTGTCCTTAATAATGTTTAATTTAATGATGCCGCCAATTAGAGAACAGTGAATTATCGACCAGAACAATGGCGCATAAAACCTGTACGAGCAGTCTAGTGTCTTTATCGGTCCTGCTTCCTGTCTAGCCCAGCCTGTTAAGTCCAGAACACCAATCTCAACCTCTGCGATTTGAATCATGTGTTTTGAACATACTGGAATTATATACAAACCAACAAGACCACATCGTACCACAAAATAGGAAACAACATTTGTACAAGATTTAACCGAATGTGGCTGCGAATAGAGAAGATAGTAATTGATAAACAAGACATAACTAAAGAATGGCAGATCGTATAATAATAGTTCATAGGCCAAAATAAGTTTTACGATTTGGGGAACACGAATATGAATAGCTTAGTTACTTAACAATAATACGATAAAAATATACGCATAGTATTGGTCCACAAATAGATCTTTAGAGTTACCATTCATTATTCTCATCGTGATATAACAATTATAAATAATACTGGAACTTTTAAAGCTTTAGTTATGGCTTCAATCTCCACTCATAATCGACTCTTCCTTCTATTTGGCTAATTCATCCTCTCCAAAGTTACGTAAGTACTGGTTATGTACTGGTTTATACTTATTTCATTGATTACACCTAAGATATAAGAATCTACTATGAAAATTTAATCACTTATCTTTCTACTCACATAGAATTATCATCATTCTAACCCAATTATGTATCAGTCATTTGATCTACTCCATCAAAATAGATCCTATCTAATGTTAGTAACGCCTTTATAGACATTTTAATAAGGTTTAATCAGGAATTATGTATGTATAATGACTTATTTATACTTCAATAAACATTCTATAATGTTAACATTATGAAATAAGTAGCAACTTCTTTTAATAATGATAATACAATAAAACAAATAATCTATTAAACAAAATGATTATTTTGAACTATTCAAACCAATTCCACAATGTTTTATGTCATTATCTACTTCATTTTACAAGAATCTTAAATCAATCAAAACTGATGTATTCAATTATTCATTTTCAAGAAAAAAAACTCCTCAGCATTGAGCATCCACGGTCTCATCTACCCCCCCTCCCGCCGCGGGATTCGAACAGCCGTCCAGTGCTTCCAGGTATTCCATGGTGGTTTATCCTCAATGGACTCATGATTTCAACCATTGAAATTACTACGATCTCCATAAAACCCCTTCTGATAAAAAGTAAAGCGTTTAATATACCTTCTCAACAACAAAAAAGTAAGAAAAGTTCCTTTCAGAAAAGACAATTTCAACAAATTGACTCCTTTTCTTTCTTACTCTATTTCGTTATTATTTTTATCATTATTAGTTTCAAGTTAGTGATAAACCGACAATTTTCGTTAAGAAAAACGAAACTCTTCAGCACTGCGCATTCACGATCCCGCCCCACTCCCGCGAGATTCGAACGGCCGTCCAGTGATTCCAGGTATTCCATGGTGATCTAGCTTCAATAAACTCATGATTTCAACCATTGAAATTACTACGATCTCCATAAAACCCCTTCTGATAAAAAGTAAAGCGTTTAATATACCTTCTCAACAACAAGAAAGTAAGAAAAGTTCCTTTCAGAAAAGACAATTTCAACAAATTGACTCCTTTTCTTTCTTACTCTATTTCTTTACTATTTTTATGATTATTATTATTATTAGTTTCAAGTTAATGATAAACCGATAATTTTCGTTAGAAAGAAAAAAACAAACTTTTTTTTGTTTTCTTTTCAAGAACACTTGAAAAACTAATTATTTTATTTTTCTCTTTTTCAATGTTGTACAACATTTTTATGCTTGTTTGTTTGTTTGTTTATCTTAATCAATGTGAATACACCCGGTGTTGTGTGTGTGTGCGTGTGACCTTGAGTGAAGAGGGAGTTTAAAATTTAAAATAGACAAACCAATTATCTCATTTTTATTACTTATATATATTTATATAATAAAATATTTGTTAATCATTATTTCATCTACTTATATAAGTAGTGGAAATAAGTAGTATATATGTACATATATAGAACATGAAAAAGAAGAACTTCAACTTGGGGGAAAAATGGTATGTTATAGAATATTTCAACAAGACAAGATAGAAATGAAAGAAATTTATTATTTGCTTGCGTAATTTTCATAAA
Organism: Schistosoma bovis; assembly: GCA_944470425.2. NCBI lineage: Eukaryota > Metazoa > Platyhelminthes > Trematoda > Strigeidida > Schistosomatidae > Schistosoma > Schistosoma bovis. The sequence continues at coordinate 22,063,677 of OX103958.1, read as the reverse complement.
TGATTATTTATTTATTCTTTATAGCATTATTTATTCATTCATCCATATAATTATTCAATCAGTGTGAATAAACAAATGTATTTTTACAATTATACAAATTGATAAATGAACACATCTAGTTCCATATATACTGATAAGTAGTATTGACAAGCATACAGTGAGAAGAAGAGCGAGAGGGAGAGGGAGAGGGAGAGGGAGCAGAAAACGGAAGACTGATGAAGTTAACTATTTATCTTATCGAAACACGTTTTTGGGCCAAAAGGTGATTTATTATTATTGTTATTATTATTCAACAGTTAGTTAATTAATCATAAAAAGAAAGATGAAAAAAATTATCCGAATATTTATTATGATAATTTTAGTTTTGTTTTATCAAGTTGAATGGTATCAAAAAGAAAAATTAATAACTAGATAGATATACTACTATTAAACTACTTATCACCTATATGTACATAGATATGTATATTAATGTATGTACATCATTGGTTAATCAGTTATTTACTTCAACTAGATTAATTCATAGAATAAATGGTCTGTAAAATAATCTAAGGACAGATAGTTAATATATATAATATGACATTAAAACTTATTATTGTTCATATATATATATATATATATATATATATATATATATATATATATATACATAAAACAGTATATACAGAAATAGGTAAACACAAGAGTACTTATAAGATAACAGCATGAATAACACATCCTTTCTTGATAAATTATAAAATAAGCACAGTTTGTGTTTTAATCACTAAAACCTTGTTTATAATGAATTTATTTTTTTGTTGTTGTGGGAGCGAGGGGGGGCGCGAGGGGAAAGAGGGATAAAATTGCTTATCGTCACTTTCAAGATGATGAATTCAAATAATCATGTTGGTATTTTTTGTAATTATTCATCAAAGATATCTCAATCATTTAGAAAACTAACATTCATAATCATAATGATAATAATACTGAATCTTTTTACTTGTTTCTATCTGTCTTGTTTTTGTTCTTTTTTTGGGGGGGGAGGGGTTGTTCATTTATCTCAATTAACTTGCTTGTTTTTGTAGAAGACTGTTAGACATAAAAACCGAGATAAAGATGTTTAGAACATCAAGATGTTTAAAAAGATATTGAAAATTGAACTATTTTTAACGAGGAAAAGTGTTGTATATGTAAAATCTCATCGAATGAATTTGAAGTAAATTCAACGTTTCACATGACAATTTGGTTCAAGAATTTTCAAAGAAATATAATCGAACATCAAAATTATCAAATAGAAATAGAGGTACATGGTCACAATTGATTGATCACTGGGTGGTGATCAATGTCATGCTTGTCTAGTCCTTATTAGTGCAGATCGAATGCTATCGATCATGTTGCAATGTGGCCACCAGTCTAGGTGACTCGACACTGCGGGCACTATGTATTGATATTTAGATGGTAGTTGGAGGTAGTTAACAGGAAACCCTGGACCCGGGTTTCGTGGTACATGGTTCTCTGGTTCATTGTATGACTGAATAGGTCATCCAATCAACATTAACAATGTCTAAAGTAGGTATTTACATTATTGTGTAAGAGACACATGTGGTGTGAAACGAAGAGTATTAAGATAACAGATTGTTATCAGAATGGATTTTGTGGAGATTTTAGTAATTTTCAATAGTTGAAATCATGAATCAATTGAAGCTAAACCACCATAGAAAACCTGGAAGCACTGGACCAGGTTTCCCGTGGTGGTCTAGCTTGAATTGACTCATGATTTCAACTATTGAAAATAACAGATTGTGTCTATATGTAAGTGAGAAGAGATTTCATTCACTGTATATTGTCTCTGATCGGTGAATATTAAGAAAACTTATAATTTCTATAAATGAGATGAATCCGAAATATGATAGCATACATAAAATGATGATAAATAAGCAAGATAAAGGAATGAATTCAAAGAGGAAGAATGTATTCGTAACTGAATGTTTGTGTTATTTCAATGTTCCAGTTAATTGGCTAACATATTCAGATAAGATAACTGATTTGAACCGTTAAATGTAATATCTGTTATTCAGATAATACAAGATAGATAAAATGGAATAAGGAGTTCAGGTTTACTTATTAATTATTAGTTGCCATGGCACAGCTAATTGTATTCCATCACTTCTATTAATAATATTTGGATTAGCCCATTTATGTATGGCTTTGGCTGTTAGTCTCTCTCTTTGTAAGAATCAAAGCATTTTTGAAAGATTCTTGTGCTAGTCAAATCAATTGTATGACCCGATTCTATCGAGTGTAATGCTATCGCTGATTTGTTTTTCTTACCTCAAATGAGGATTTAGGAATGTGCTCAAAGCATAGTTTGTATTTCTTCACCTTCACATTCAGTTACCTTGATGTTTCATCTACATACGTTGCATTAGAATCACAACATTTGATTTCATAAACACAATTCCGTTATTCCTCCTTGTGTATTAAGTCTTTGATTCTTACTATTTTTGGTCCTTACAGTGTTGTTTGTTTGAAAGAATACTTTTATATTTTGAAGCGTTAAGATCCTTCTGAAATACCTTTATGATATGGGATCACCATTGTGTTCACCCATTCTTTTTGCTTAACTCTTTTTTTTAATAATATCACTTTGTTCTTCATTCTTAATTATTCTCTTGATAAAATTCTTCGAATAATTATTCATCATCAGGAGTAGATACAATTAAATTCATTTCCATTTCTATCTCATTTGGTTCACTGACAAGTTTTTGAACGTTAGTGATCAAAGCTTTCTCCACTGTCACTTTGATAGAGTGTGAATGCGCTGACTTAAATTCTACATCCTGTTTTATAATGATATAAGTGTCATTTACGTATCTTAATCAAACGTTTGGCTATTATTTGAATAACAGAAACTACATTCAACGGTTCAAATCAGTTATCTTATCTGAATATGTTAAACAATTAACTGGAACATTAAAATAACACAAACATTCAGTTACGAATACATTCTTCCTCCTTAAATTCATTCCTTTATCTTGTTTACTCATCTTCATTGGACGGCCATTTCGTCCTGTCGTGCGCGCACACTACTGAGGAGTCCCGCAATGGGACGAAACGACAGTCCAATACTTCCAGTTTTTCAATGGTGGTCTAGAATCGTGATCATCAATACGATAATTACAACAATGTGCTTTTAACATATTAGTAGTCAAGCATTAAAATAGGATGTTTTGAAAAATCTCTGTGATAATTTAGTTTGATTTAAATAGTTAAGATTAAACAGTAACGGATTGATCATTACAGTAATCGTAACAATGGGTTTTATTTCGCTGAGTTATTACTGTACTAACTAAATTACATCATAATCAGTAAATGAAATGAACATGGCGAGACCATAATTTATAAATGAACCGACCAAATTTAAGATAACGGGTCTCAGATTTTGGCGCGAAATTCATTCATACCTTTTGATGGAGAACAAAACTCCATCAAAATCACCCACCTGAGCTACAAATCTTCTCCACCATCTCAAAATTTATACCTTTGTCTAAATAGTGTTTTGGCAGTTTAACTGATGCCAGTTAGTGATGAAAACCCTAGATCTAATTGCTAACCTTAATCATCAAGTGCAAATTATAATCCTTATTCTTCATTTTAGAGTCACTCAAAGGTCGTCTATAAATCATGGTCTTATCATGAATATTCTTTACTGATAGTTAAATGCTGGAATTCAGTCGGCAAATCGCATATTAACTGGAAGCTTTTAGTATGAATTTAACAGAGATTTCATACCTTTTTATAATTATTCCTTATATTTGTACATTTTTTCTTTCATATTTGTAATAGGAGAAGATGATTAGGCTACATAAGAGTTATATTCTGGTTTAGCCTGTTGTTATATTGTGGAATGTAGTACTGATATGAACAGATATAAGTAGTATATATCATAAATCGAAAGTGGGCTGTCTGACCATAGAAAGTTGAGACAATCAAAGAGAAGAGAATGAGAATTGAGAGTGATTGGTATGAAAACGAAAGAACAACAAAATCTGAGACAACTGATGAATATTTTGCTAATGTAATATTTACTATATGATTCTCAGATTTTACTATGCTATTTCTGTAATGTTGTATTAACACATACATTTGGTTATCCCCATCTTTGTTCTCGTTTATTACAATATGTGGTTACTATGACTTGTGTTTCAAAACTATTCATAATGGCTAGTATATAGAATGAAACAAATACAACAGTTCTCATTGGATTTTTACTACCACCCACATCCATTCCCCCCCTTTGTCTCTTTTTCTCGCCTATTCTCAATTCCATTCCCTTACATTATAGATTCAATAAGGCTACTCATCTCATACCCTTAAGTTGTTTTTTTTTTGTGATACAAGCAGATGGACAGACATATACAATGAGAAAAATAAAGTAAAAACAAGAAGAAAGAAAAAACGGAGAACAAGCAATCAAATGAAGAAATCATCTTTTCCCTAAAAAAAATTTGTTTTCTCTCATTCATCTTATCCAATAAGAGAAATTGAAGAAGATAAAGAATCATATATGTAGAAACTGTTTAACCGTCTGTTTATGTTATTCACCAGCTTGTATCCATCTTACTCATATTCTAATGATAATAAGAATATAATAATGTTCAGCCTACCACCCCCTTACATTAATAAAAAGGTCATATGTTTTAATTGTTACTTAGAGAAGAAGGATAAATACAGGTTGCTGTTGTTGTTGTTGTGGTTGTGGTTGTTTTGTCTTTTCATTTGATTTACTACTTATACAATTGTAGTAACTTGATTTATCTCATTTTACACTTCATACAAAAGTCTATTCAATAAATTTTATCAACGTACACTGGAACTCAAATTACAATCAATTCATATTGGTAAGTTAACCCTGTATGACTTATATTTCATGCTCGTTTACAACTTTTATTTTGTTCTTTTTGGTAGTTTGGTTGTTTTGAAGTAAAAGTGTTGGTTTGAAGACATTGAAATGGTGTAGAGATGATTTGTAACTCAAATGGATGATTTTGAACTGAATGGTTAGGTCCATTCAGCTTTGAAGACACTTTCTAAAATGTCACTAATGTACTTTGAAAAAATTACATTGTTCACTAAGTAGTAACAAATATATATTACAATAGTTAAGATCATGAATCAATTGAAGATAGATCACCATGGAAAACCAGAAAGTACTGGACGATTGTTTCGTCCTACTGTGGGACTCCTCCTTGGTAGTGCGCATCCAAAATCCCACCTTCTGAGATTCCAGGTTTTCCATGATTGTCTAGCTTCAATTGACTCATGATCTCAACCGTTGTTTGTTTAGTCTTTAATAATGATTGAATTCTATTGGTAAAGTTAGATTGTAGTCATTAGTCTAAATTGACTCAACTTGATCAATAAAATGTGATCAGTAATAAGGACTAGAAATAACATAAGTAACAGATAAGTTGTAAATAAATCAATCTTACAAGTTACTCACATTCACAAGAACCTAGTGATAACATTTCAAAGTATGATGCTGAGTGGCTAAAGTTCATTGAAATTGTAGATATATACTGTTTAGGTGAATGATAACTAACATGAAATCTAAATACATGGTTTCCTGCCAACTACTTCTAATTACCTAATAAACTTCAGAATTATTGATTACAGTCAGTCAGTAACAACGTAGAACTTCGTACGTACGTACATCAGTTCGAGTTGCCTTTACCACATTAGCGCAGAGATGCAGTTGTCGATTCAAATGCCGTAGTGGTAGAGGTAGTAAGAGTATAAGCATTAATCCGAAAGGTTAGGGTTTGAAGATGTTATTCAAGGAGTATAATCCAGTGAAATAAATTTAGAAAGAGTAAAAAAGAGACAAGGAGAATTCAGAAGATTAGAGTTTGGGAGAACACAAAGAGTAGATGTACCTGCGCCATTGATTACAGTTCAGTTGTTTCATCTCTACATTAAAAGTCTTTAACTAACCTCATTGATTTATATTAGTTTACCACCACACATACAATTCAATAGGTAAAGAAACTTGTGGTGGACCAAATAATATATGAACTCAAAAATGATAACAGAGTTATTAAGTGCAAACTGTGATGTTAGTATATATCAGTAAAACGTTATAAACACAACAATAATTAGAGACGTTACTTAATTCAGAAGATTTGTGCGTGTTCCAGTTGAGTTTGGTACCAAAATCCACAATTATAGATGATTGAAGATTCCAGTAAGCTTGATGTCCTTCCAGTGATATAACCAAATGTAGAATATGATATAATTTGGTTGTAGTCTATAAATGTATACGGTAGTTGATTTAGAGTTCAGTGAACACAATCACGAGCAATGAAGAACAAGAGATAAGTGTATAACAGTGTATTTGTTAGTAGGTAACAGCATGTGTCATGTTATGAGTGTAATACGACGGAAGAAAGTGTGTTCAAGATCATACACTTAAACAACATGTACAATCATTTAATGGTAAATGTACAGGCTATGAAAAACTAACAGAATAAATACAAATAACATCAAAAACTATTTACAAAATAAGCTTGTCATGCATATCTCCACAAACTAAGTGTAATAGAAAATAGTTGGAACATTGTCATAAATCCTCTGAGATCATTTTCAGTTAATTCGAAGCAATTGGTTGAACTGCAAACCTTCTTTCTTAAATGATTCAATTCATATACTCTTACTACCTCTACCAATACGGGATTTGAATCGACAACTGCATCTCTGTGCTAATGTGGTATGGCAACTCGAACTGATGTACGTACGTACGAAGTTCTACGTTGTTACTGACTGACTGACTGATTTTATTCATATTTGACCTTGAGTTCGATAATGAAAACTTGTTGTTTCTAAGGTAAATCTTGACATTAATATCTTTTTTGAAGTAAAGTTGAATTAGATAATGTTGTCTAGACAGACAATAGAAGCTTTATTCTAGTTATTTTATCTTATCTTTTTTTATTTAAGAGTTACTAGTAGTTTATTTTACTTTAACGGTAGACCTAATCATGTCTTGGATATAATGGATACTATCAATGATGTCGTTTAAAATATCACGTTGTATACTAGTCATTCAGTATTAGTTCACTATTGAGCTAATAAATGGAATTTATGAATTCTTTAAAATTGTAGAATTACTCCGCCTGGAGTCCCTCTAAGACCACTACCAGTCCCAATCCCCGATAAAGGAAGAGAGTTGGGCATGGGGTTAGCGACCCTATCCTGTAAAAAAATTAACTCGTTAAAAAAACGCTAAACAGAAAATACTATTCATCAGTACAGTAAAAATACAAATTGATTAACCGCGGATTGATTGACGTTAGACACTAACAACATTGGATGCCGGCTCAGTGGTCCAGTAGGTTAAGTGTTCGCGCGCGAGACTAAAGGCCCTGGGTCCGAACCCCGCGTGAGGGATCGTGGATGCCTACTGCTGGGGAGTCCCACAATAGGATGAAACGGCTGTCCAGTGTTTCCACGTTTCCAACGCTGGTTTAACATCAATCAGTTCATGATCTTAATCTAAAAAAAAACAAATTAAATAATACAAGCCTTAAACAAGTAGATAGAGACAGAGTTAATCATTTGTATGTGGACGTGTGTGTGTGTGTGTCTGTGTGTGTAGGACCATAATGTTGAGGCATTTCTAAATGATTAGTAAACGAAGAGTGAAATCTGTATGAAGATAAGCTACTTTTGCTGTTTTACCAACCATCTATTACTTCAAAGATTCTCGTCAGTTCAGAATAATTGATTACCTCAGAGAATTTATGTTTTCCAAACTTTTTTTTACTTGAATGACATTCCATTTCAAATAAAGTGATTATGAACACAATGTGACATTCAAACTTTTCACAATTATTGATTATGGAGAAAAACACTAAATTATTAAAACGTATTATTGAAATCGTGGTAATATGGTAATTCATTCTTATATACTGTCCTAGGAGATTACAATAGATATCACACTATATATCACTGATAGCTTTTGCCTTGGACTTATTATTATTATTATTAATGGGTTTATTCAATATAATATTTCTTGGTACAATATTTCAGCACAAAGTAATTCAAAAAGATTCCGTTTCTTATTTCTTGATCAATATTGATGATAACATATTGAGTGATCGCCAGTTAGATGGGAACAGTTCAGGAATCGATATCGGAATAATATATTCAATCTTTTTTTAATGCACATTACCAGCCATCACGGCCACTCGAGTATATTTGTCTAAAATAAGCAGTTGTATAGTGAAAGTGTGACTCAGTGGTTTAGTGGTTAAACGTTCGCATGCGAGACCAAAGGTCCTGGGCTCGAATTCTGTGAGCAGGATCGGGGATGAGCACTGTTGAGGAGTTCCACAATGGGATAAGACGTCGTCCATTAAGTCTTGTGAAAGTGATTGTAAAATCTTTAAAAAAAATAATGAAGATATTTTAGATAGGATACTTTGATTTTTAAACTGAGCATGTACTTGAATGTGCTATCGATAGTGGAGATTACGATCATTTATTTTAATCTTAGACATTTTTCTTTATCATGAGTATCACAATCATAAAAATTAGACAAAGCAGGAATTTATGTTATTTCGCTTTATTGATTGAGATCATGAACCGATTGATGTCAAACCATCATTGAAAACCTGGAAGCACTGGTCGGCTGTTTCTTCCAATTGCGAGACTCCTCATCAGTGCGCATCCATGATCCCGTCTCGCGGAATGCGTGTCAGGTACAGACAGGTATCTACCTCAGTACAATCAAATAAGGTCGAGCACTTTCGTGGATTAGTTGATGTTAGACATAAACACCGTTGGATGCCGGTCAGATCAGTGGTGTAAAGGTTAGGCGTTTACACGCGAAACCGAGGATCATGGGTCCAAATCCCTCGTTCGGGATCGTGTGTGAGCACTGCTGTGGAGTCTCATAACAGAACGAAACAGCCATCTATCGCTTCCAGGTTCTGATTGGTAGTTTAACATTGATCGATTCATGATCTGAATACTTTCTGATGTCTTTAAACTTACATTGTCTATCACTATTTACGTAAAATGAAATCTTGAAACAATGTAAACTGCAATTCTTAATAATAAATGCCAGTTAGTTAAATAACCGACTATTCTAAAGGTAGTTTTTCTATCGCAAACTAATTTGTAGCTTCAATAAATTTGATAGAAAAAAATATAGAAATTTTCACACTATTGTTACATCAAAATCAGTACTGTAGTGAATTAAGTCTTGGTAGGGATAGCCAGTTTGTCGTTTAAGGCAAAATTACAAAATGTATTCATAAAATATGAAAACTATACAATAAATGCATTATCTGCACATTTTCTGTCAGTTGTCTTTTACACGCTCCAGCCCCCAAATGCCCTGTACCACCGAGGGTGGGTAGAGTCCGCTCTCCTTCACGTAATGCTGTCACATGTCCACGCGTATACAGCCACTGCTAGAGAAGTCTTATTCACTGCCTCCTAGCCGCTAGCGTGTTGTTTACGAAATTTAGAGCACTGAAAGCGAATATCCGACGCTTTAACCGGGTTGGCGGATATGGAGGGTTTACCTAGAAGAGTTGGCAAACCCTGATTTCAAACCAATGATGTATATGGGCTGCAGGATCCTGAATGAACAGATCGTTAGTCCCTGACTACCATAGGACTGCATCTCCTGAGGTTGCTCCCCTACCTCGTGGATTAGACCTTTAGGTCGAGGGCTCCAGAGATGACCCCCTAAGGAAACCATCTGTTTTGGTTTAGGCACCCGAACGGTATCCCAGCCCTCACACAAATCGAATGATTTATGTGGCCCATATCTACTTGGTGCCTTCTTGTACGGATGTTTAGGTGTTTAAATAAATAAATAAATAAAATAAATTATCCTTTCAATTCTTTTGTTATTACAACTACTGATTATTAGTTCTGAGATATAAAGTAAACAATGTTAGTGTTACGTAATCTATTTTAGTTAACTCATTTTTAAATTTATGATTGTGTCATAAATCAGTAAAATCTAAGTAACACTTCAAGAAAATTATTCATTAATAATTTTTATTTCAACAGTTGAGATCATGAGTCAGTTGAAGCTAGACCACTATGGAAAACCTGAGAGCAGTGAACAGCCGTTCCGTCGTATTGTGGGACTCCTCGGCAGTGCGCACCTACGACCTTGCCTCGCGGGAGTCCAACCCGGGCCCTATCAGTATCGCACCAGGCACTTAACCAACTAAACCACTGAGCCGGCATCCAATGGTGTTACTGTCTAACTTCAACTAATCCACAAAATTGTAATGTTAAAACATTTTAGAGACTAAGATAAGCCGATGGTAGTATTCTGATGTGACAGTCTATTGAAGATATTAATTATGATCTTCAGATAAAGATAATAAACCTTTAAATGGATAATAATTTGAATCATGGCTTTAAACATATGAAATCAACGGAATCCTATTTACATACATACATGCATACATACATACATACTTACTTACTTACGCCTGTTACTCCAAATGGAGCATAGGCCGCCGACCAACATTCTCCAACCCACTCTATCCTAGACCTAATGAGTTACATAGTATGAAAGTAATTATTTGTAAAATGATCACATTTGACTTAAAGATGGGTAGACGGGGCTCAGCATGCACTTACGAATATGTATTTATAATTGCGAACTTCAGTAAATCATAGCTCATATTACAGTTGAAAGAGATATTAAATATGTAATGATAAGTAAAAGAGTTTATGTTTACAATGATGATATGAAGCAAAATGGTACTTGGTTTGAGTCCCAAAATGAACATAAACTTTAGAATGGAAGTAAATTTGACTGATGGGACTCGAGTTAAATGAAAGGTATATCCTGAATTCTTTTACCACCAATCCTCCCTGTTAATGAGCTTATGATTACATCATATTATTAAAACCTATCTCTAGTGATACTCACCTCACTGACTTTAATGCTTTCATAATTATACATTAGTTTCATTAAGAAATAATACATGCAGTAGTACATTTTGTGTAATTTATGACAATAACTCACTTTACAAAATCATTGTCTTTTTGGTGGTGTTTTGTTCTCTGAGCTGGATAGTTTGGTCGTGGAGCTTTCATCGTTCTTCTGAACGACATCATCAGCACAAACTTCAGATAGAAGTGAAGTGTTCGAATTTCTCCATATGTGTTTCACAGCTTGTTCTGTGCACCTCGATGTTGATTGGTTCTTGTTGACCTTAAAGAAGTAAACAATGATAAATTTAAGGTCAACAAGAACCAATCAACATCGAGGTGCACAGAAAAAGCTGTGAAACACATATGGAGAAATTCGAACACTTCACTTCTATCTGAAGTTTGTGCTGATGATGTCGTTCAGAAGAAGAACGATGAAAGCTCCACGACCAAACCATCCAGCTCAGAGAACAAAACACCACCAAAATCATCCACCTGAGCTACAAATCTTCTCCACCATCTCAAAATCATTGTCAAAATAACCAAACAAAAAATATATATTCCCCTTAATTTAGTTATCAAAATCATTTACCAACCTGTGTTCAATATGTTTCATTGATTCCAAACACCTCTAGGTTGTATCTTTTCATTTCTACAGCGATTTGGATGACTGTTCCGGCTTTCTACATTGTACGAACATTCCATGTACCTAAAGTAATGATTGATCTAGTTGTCAGAAGGTAAAGTCAGCCTCATGAATTCCAAAGGGATTCGGTTTTCACTATGAGACATCATAACTCTTCTAAATAAAAAGACCTTCTAACTCCCAGAGCACAGTCTAAATGGTCTAAATTTTTTTTTCTGGTTAGCGTGAGTTAGTTTTCTACGCGATGAGATCACTAATCCCATGTTCTACCCTCCCCCTTTATTCAGGCTTAGTACCGACAGTAACCTCAGAGGGGTTTAAGGTAGAGTTAATTGATTTACCACCACTCTTATATTCTTTCATTATAAAAAAAAATCGAATTCAATCAATGTTTTAAATTTCATTTTTACCCTTAAGCAACAAAAAAAATTTTTTTTCGTCCAATCTTTTACCCCTTTTGCAAAAAGAAAGAAAATTTTTCATTTTCTTTGATGACCAAGCACTTTTTCACATTAATAATAAAACAATCATAATATAGAACCGATTTCTTCTTTTTATTCTTCCCCTCAGTTTATTCGTTGGAAACGCGTTTTTTCTTGTTTTTTTTTTAAAAATTTTTTTGTATTTTTTTCTTCTCTTTTGTTTTTCTTTCGTTTTTTTTGTCTTATCCCATCTGTTACAAATTTCAATGAATAAAAAAGGGATAATAATTTAACAGAAATATGAATTAGATTAAATAGTAGAATGAATATTTCTTATTAAAGTTTGATCGGTTATGTGATAGATTTCAAATAAACTTATTTCTTCACAATTGATTGATCACTGGATGGTGATCAATATCATGCGTGTCAAGTCCTTATTTAGTGCAGATCGAATGCTATCGATCATGTTGCAATGTGGCCAGCAGTCTAGGTGACTCGACATTGCGGGCACTATATATTGAGATTAGTTGGTGGTTGGAGGTAGTCGACAAGAAACCCTGGACCCGGGTTTCGTGCTACTTGGCACTCATCGGTAAGGTGTACCTGTAATCTTGAGGGAACCGGTGCTCCCTGGCGGATTCGATCTCGTGTCAGCCAGCTCCACAGTCAGAGACGTTACCACTGAGCTATCCGAGCCGTGACTGACCTCCTGTAGGATTGAGATGTAACCACAATTGATTGATCACTGGGTGGCGATCAATGTCGAATCCACCAGGAAGCACCAGTTCCCTCAAGATTACAGGTACACTTTACTGATGAGTGCCAAGTAGCACGAAACTCGGGTCCAGGGTTTCCTGTCGACTACTTCCAACCACCATCTAATCTCAAACTTATTTCTTGATTAGATACAAATTGTATATACTGTAGTATAAAACATGGTAGAAAGTTATATGGAAAAATGGATAGTGGCTAGGACTGGAACCCAGTTTGACGCGCGTTTCATCCAGTTTGGGACACGTCAGCTGGATATACTTATGTGATGTGTGCTACTTATATTGACATAAGTAGTATATGATGTTAGTCGTGAACAGAAGGTCTGGCAGCAGAGAGACAAGAGGATCGAACAGTAAAGAATGGAAACAGGATGCAATGTGTAAGAAAATGCAAGAACAATGAAGTATGAGTCATTATGAGACAATCGATGGACATTTTGCATTTACTTTATGATTGTTAGATTTTATTAACAAGTCCTGTTAAATGTATTCGATTGTCCCTACTGGTGTTCTTGTTCACTACACCTACATATCAGAGTTGATGTTCACTTTGGGACTCAAACCCAGTACAGTTCGCTTGCAAACTGACCACATTATTTACTTAACTACTGAGTTTTGATATCTACTTACGCCGAATGAGCTGAAGTTGAAATTCACATGGTATTGTTTGTTCGAATCTTCCCATTGATGTTCAGGACTACAATTAATCAGTCTGTCATTGGCATATGTGCATACTGTGCGTATTGCCGCGATAAAGTCTTAATTCACAAGCATTATATGCAAAGATGAATAGCGAACGGTACTGAGTTCGAGTCCTAAAGTGAACATCAACTCTGAGATGCACGTACATCCAGCTGACAAGTCCCAAATAGGACGAAGAGGTGCGCGTCCTGGACTCCACTGCTATCCACTATACCAACTGAATGTAATAAAAAGTTGTTTATTTCATTAAATTCAATCATTTAAACCAAAAATCATTAATAAGACAAAATGACATAAATGGTGACAATGAATTAATGATTTCCACCTTGAATTTCTTATAATTAAGATGATTTTAATGTAGAACGAGTTTTTTTCAGAAAATTAAAACAAGAATAGAAAGAGATCTGATATTAGTTTTATTTTGATTGAGATCACGAATTGATCAACGTTAGATTATCACTAGAAATTTGGAAACATTGGATGAATCTTTCGTCCTAGTATCGTACTCTTCAATAAACCATACAAACAATTCCGCACTCAGGAATCGGTTATATTTAGAGCTTAGATTCCTAATATGCCGTGTATAACTTGAGCAACTTGAACGCTAGAACCATCTCGAGTCAAAATTGAGAAAACAGGAGACAAGTGAAAGGAATGCTATTCTAAACATTGTCAAATATGACACAAAACTCTTAGGTATTTATAGTTTTTAGTAAAAATGTAGTGATTGTTATAGTCCTCCGATCCATATACAGGGGGTTATTAGCATTTGCTCAACAGCGAAGCTACACGTACAGATTCTAAAATATTCCTCCAAAAGGTAATTGGATAGGACATCTTCGGCTCTTTCTGAACTTCTTAGATCTTCCTCGAGTTCATCCGTGAACCGTCCTCACAGAATCGAACCTATAACCTTCAGTCTCATGCGCGAACTTTTAACCACTGAGTGGACATTCGAAGGTCTTAATGTCTAACTTCAATCAATCCATTTTTTAGAAAAGTTTAAATGCTGTTAAATGAAGTGAGACTTTTTGATTGAGATCATGAACCGATTGATGTTAGACCACCGTTGGAAACATAGAGGCACTGGATGACCGTTTCGTCCTATTGTGCGATTCCTCAGAAGTGTGCACCTACGATCCCGCTCGCAGGATTCGAACCACATACTGAAATGAGATTATTTAACTTTGAAGCAAAACCACTTTTAAAAGTGATTTTTATGTGTAACCAATATAATCTCGAAAGTCTATGAAGATAGATACCAAGTTTTTATCTGAAAAGAAAGAACTTGAAGAAATCTCTGATAATAGAGTTATTCATAATCCTGGAAATCTTTAGATTTTTTCGAAGAACATAAAGAAGGTTAACTATTGAAAGACAAATTATCATAAATTATTTATAGTTGTGAAATGATAAATTTTCGATTACAAGTCGATTGACTGAATCGATTGATTAGTTAGTTATCCTAATTGTCGCATATCAAAACGAGAAGGTAGTCAAGAGTACTCACAAATGAGAATTTTCAAGCATACATTAGAACGTCGGAAAGTTTCAAAAGTTCTACAAACTAACAATGATCTATAGTGAGAGTTTGTAATTTCCAGTTGTTGATTTTCAAGACTAAAATTGATCATTTTGTGTTCCTATATATATATCTATCCTGAGAAAATTGGTTCTGAATAACCTTTAATCAAATATATTAGAAACTTGAGATTAAAAATTATTTTGAGGTAATCGTCGCCAGATGAACATACAACAATAGACAATGATCAATTGAAGTCCTGGAGTTCAACAACGGGAAGTTACAAATCCTAACGAATACCTTCACACTCATTAAACAAGTTAATGACTATCTGGAATCAGTAAGTTAATGGATAATTCTCTGATTTTTCAAACGAAAGGTATTGAGTTCCAATCTCATTGTGAACATAAACAATGGGGTCCACAGGTACATCTAGTTTATAAGTCCTACATAGAAGGACACTATAGCTATATATTTTGAATTCATTAGTTCGAATATGTCGTCTCTCGATCAATGAGATGGTTCATCTTGACATTCAGAAACGTTATTCAGTCAGATTAAATCAACAGTAACAACTCTGACTATGAAACTGGAAGACATGTGTTTACACTGCAAAGGGAGTTTAAGTTCCATAAATATTATAGATATACCTTTTTGGTAAGTGTTCACTAGCATGAAACTAGAGTTCATGGAGTGAGACTATAATTTATGGACGATCTTTCAGCGACACTAAAGTAACCTTTAGAGTGTCCATTAATGACTAGGATTAAATGAGGGTTATAAACTTACGTAAGGAATTCGACTTATGATTTACAGTTGATGGTTAAGGTTAATAATTAGATTTAGGGTTTTCATTCCTAACTGACATCAGCTATAATGCTATGAATCTGTTTAACCAAATGAATGAGTGAATGTCGCGCCAAAATCCAAAACCTAATATCTCAAATCCGATTGGTTCGTCCAAAAATTATAATCTCACCGTTCATGTCTTTTGGTCAATTGTCTCCAACTATCTAACAATAAAAGATGATACACTTACTTTCTAATCATTTAGTCTAGTTCCAAACATGAGTTCGATTAAAACTATGGATTATACAAATATGATATTATCAGAAGGGGTTTTGTGGATACTATAGTAAATTTTAATAATTGAGATCATGAGTCAGTTGAAGATAGATCACCATGGAAAACTTGGAAGCACTGGATGGCCGTTTCGTTCTATTGTGGGACTCCTCAGCAGTGCGCATCTACAATACCGCTTCGCGAAATTCAAATCCAGAATCTATCAGTCTCGCGTGCGAGCGCTTAACCACTAGACCACTGAGCCGGCCGGCATCCAACGGTTTTAATGTCTAACTTCAACTAATCCACGAAATTGAGCAACACATCCATCATTGTCTTCAGTGAGTTACTATCTGACAACAGACCTGGTTGAACTCCACTAGTCACAGCTCCCCACTAGGACTCCACAAGATACCTCGTGAAGCCAGTCATTAGTGAGCATATGGTGAATAATATCAGAAGGGGTTCTGTGGAGACCGCAGTAATTTATTAATTGAGATCATGATATTAGTTACTTTCAATAATCTTTGTATTTGTATATTTAACTTTAGACTATTTAGTACAGAGTATCAATCAATTGTAATCAGTTCTATTACATAATAATCATGGGTATGATAACAACAAATGTATTAGAAGAATCTTTAAGTTTTGGACCTTTACCAACAAGTTTAATGATAGCTGAACCAGCATATTTAATTGCACAAACAACAACAGATCGATTATCTGAATTACCAACAATCTATGTAAGTTAATTTCTATGAATTACTTTCGATGAACTTATCAAATTTTTAAATTTATATTGTAAACTGGATTAGAGGAATTATGATGACACTTTGTAGTTAATAACGTTAGAAGATGATCAATATCATATACATATCAGATCCTTCTTAGTGTAGATCCAATCCTATCAACCGAGTTGCAATGTGACTATTAGTCTAGGTGACTCGATATTGTATGCATTATTTTGAAAGAAAATGGTGGTTAGAAAGTCTGACATATATGACATTGATCACCATCCAGTGATCAATCAATTGTAAATACATCTCAGTCCTACAGGAAGTCAGTTGTGGTTCAGACAACTCAATGGTAATGTCTCTGACTGTGAAGCTGGGTGACATGGGATCGAATCTATGAGGGAACAATAGTACTCTCTCAATATTACAGGTACACTTTACTGACGAATGCCAAGTAGTACGAAACTGAGGTTCAGCGTTTCCTGTCGACTACCTCCAACCACCATCTTATAATATTGTACTTCGCAACTAAACAATGTTAGTTTGAGCATTATTAAAAATTATGAAGTGGTTGATATATGTATGATGTAATTAAGTAGAATAGAGAAATGCATAATGTACATGTGAGTATATGTTGTAATTCGAGTTATTGGTCATCATCGTAGAGTAGTAATTTTTAAACATTTGAAATTTAAACCTTCTTACTGCAAACCATCCTCAATAATACAATATTATTATTAATACTAAAGTGAAGTGAAGTTGGTTACTATTGAAGAAATTCATTACAGTAAATTGAACAGATCAACAGTATTCAAAGTATAGATATTAGTGTAGGGAAGATCTAGAAAATTCCTCAAAAACTAGCCAACAAATGCTCTGAAGAAGCATAGTATCCAATCCGCATTCAATAGAAGTTTTGCCGGAAACATCTAGAAAGGGAAAAGTCACATATCTCGTTATCTGATTGGATGATTATTTATACTGCTACTCTGTTTAGTAGCGTTCCAGAATTTTTCAAAAGCTTAAGGCTATCTGAAATGTTATAAATACCCTAAATTTTCTGTGCAAAAGCTAACATTAGAGTAAAGCGTTGACGAGATACATCACTTTGTTTCCAATAGTCTAGTTATTTTGAATTATGCTCAATTGAGACAGATATCAATATTTATACTACTTTGGTAGAGGTTTATGAATTCATATCAAGATTAGTGTATGTATCTTGAGTGTTGTTAGAGGTATGAGGGTGATTATTACTTTCCGGTTGCCCACATCGTGGAAGGGTTCTTCCGGAGGTGCCTGAAAAGGAAATTGGATTAGAGGTGGTCTTAGTGACCTGAGAGCGTGACCACAGTGCCCAAGGGACAACTGCTTGAGGTCGGTCACACACGACCTTTTTATGGGTAATTTTTGTGTTAGCTCCGTATTTGTTGAGACCTTACCGCCGGAGATGGATATCCGTGGGATAAGGCGAGATGTGCATTTTTAGGGTCGACCTTTTCTAACCCCACCCCTCCTTGTGGGAAGGCAGCATCGCTTTCATGCTGGTTGTCTGAAGGAAACACCTTACTGCTGTCACACCTCTGTACAGTCAGCAGTACGACTTCGCCTTCGGACCTTGGGTTTGTTGCTTTTAGTCTTACCGTTCTTCAGCCGACCTGTCTGACATGGTAGGACTTTGAGGAACGGTTGTTCCAGCCAGTATAGCTCGGTCGCTTCATCACGATAGGCAAACCAGACCACCACGTCAAGGTAGCAACAACTGTCGGGTGTGTATGTGTGTATGTATTCATCAGACTGGTAAACGTACCGAGATCGTCATCTATTTTACTCATGTTTCATATATCAAACGGATTATGAACAGTTAGTCTATCCCGGATGAATCCATTTAAGAAAGCTATCAGTTCAAATACAAGGAACTGAATTTATGTAA
The DNA here is from genome assembly GCA_944470425.2 of Schistosoma bovis. Lineage (NCBI taxonomy): Eukaryota > Metazoa > Platyhelminthes > Trematoda > Strigeidida > Schistosomatidae > Schistosoma > Schistosoma bovis. The sequence continues at coordinate 22,044,942 of OX103958.1, read as the reverse complement.
ACTGATTTACCTTAGTAAAGTATTCATCATTAGTACATTACTCTATAAAATTTACTTTAGGAATATAATACAATTCATATCTCATGAAAAGTAAGTTATTCTAATAATGATGGGTTAGAATGCATTTGTTTCATTTTCGAACTTTGTATTTTAAACTATGACTCATGCATCAAATAGATCTATGGTAATATGCTGTATGCTACTTATATTGAGATATAAGTAATATGAAGTAGTGATCGATAGTGGAATACCTCTTCAGCAGAAGTTTGAATTGAAGGGAATGGGAAGGGGAACAGAAAGTAATTAAAATAACAACAGAAGTGGTAAAGCTATGAATTATGTAAAGGAAGACTGATAGAAGATGTGTAAATAACGAATTTAATGTATGATTTTCATATTTCGTGAAGGCACTGTCTTAATTGGTTTACCCTCACTTGAGTTCTCATTCACTGTATTTTTCAGACATAGTCTTTCGAATCAATGTCCATTCGGATCCAAATCATCTTTTGTTCTGAGTAGATTCAGAAAATGTGATATACGTTTACTTCATTCTCATCAACATGCTCAAAACAATTAACAGTCGATTTGGTCTATAAAAGCACATTATGAAAGATGAACGAATGTAAAGTGAAAGTCTAAGTTTTTCTTTTTAATATTTTCACTGAAGGATACATTTTCTTTTGTTTCTCTTTCTCTATTCATACAATAGGCTGATCCTAAACGATTATCTGATCCAATACGTCTTATTGAATGGGTATGTAATCTACGTTGTGCTAGATGTCCAAGTGAACAAAATATGGAATTAGTTTATTGTCATCAATTAGGTCAATCATTCTATCGAACAACACGTAGAATTGAAGCTGGTGAAGAATTATTAATTTGGTTTCGAAGACAAGATTTACAACCATTAGTTACAGAATACTTGAATAATTTGTATATTTCCGAAGCATGGATAGGACATAGAGTAAAAGCAACGGATCTATTACAGAAAGATTATGAACAATTTGTAAATCCACATAAATCTTTCAATACAGAATATTGTAAGTTGTATTATGATGGTAAGAAGTATTAATCTTTTTTTGAAGAAAAGGTTGATAAGTTAAATTTACTCATAAACAAAGATGAATGATGACAAGGAGTAGAATTCAAGACGCACATTTCGTCCTATTTGGGACTCGTCAGCTGAATGTACCTGCATCTCAGAGATGAGATGATTTGCGATAAGACGGCTTATTCAAACATTTGAGCCATCTATTTTACCATCTATCTAACTGTTGTTAATATAGCCGTTTGTTTTAGATTTGTTTATATCCTGAATCACTATGAATGCTTACTTTATACAGTTAAACAGTTTTATGTAAATGATTACAAATTGTTCAGATTCTAAGTAGTAGAAAACTCAAATGGAAGCACTTTGTTTGAAGGTGAATGGCAGTATATTCACGGATATTAAGAGAAACTTGTTTCGATATTGCACATATGGTACTGAGAATTTCTTCTTCTTATTATTATTCTTTCAGCTTTATTCAATATTATATTTTTGGTACAATATAGAATTCTCAGCGCAAAGTATTTCAACAAGTTTCCATTTCTTTCTTCTTGATCGGTCCTGGCGATAAATATTGAGTGATCGCCAGTTAGATGTAGGCAGTTCACTAAATGAACATCTGAATAATGTACATTCTTTTCGTTGTACATTGCCAGCAACCATATTGTCTCTTATTGAGTTTTCTGTAACTTTGACAACGAAAGGTTGTACACTTTTCAGAAACGCAGCAGAATAGGTTATGCGATTAATAAACATAATGATATATTAAAACAAACAAAAATAGATAACTTGTTGAAATATCTAGATGGCAGGAACAGGTAGCCCAGATGCTCAAGCAGGCCGCCCTTTATAGACAGTAAGAAAGGTGATCATATTGAATAAGATCATTATTGGTATTATTGTTATTATTATTCAGGACCTGTTGGAAGCATGTTGTTGTTAAACTAACTTGTGTGTGTGTGTGTAGATTTGTAATTTCATTGAAGCTATGATATTATGTAATCATCATTTGATATTATGGGAGGGAAATATTTTACTCTATATATGATTAAAGCCCATTGCAGAACTCCTAGAATTCTTCTCAATCATGTTCCATTGGCCAAATGATTGAATAAAGTTGTAAATATGGACCGTTGGGTAAATATTCTGTGCCTAAAAGGTAGTGCGGTCATAGGTATGAACTGTTGATGTAACTTATACTAAGACAAAGTAGCTACAGAACGTTATTTAGATGACAATAATAATAATTTGATTGAGTTCACGAATCGATCAATGTTAGATCACCATTTAAAATCTGAAAGTACTGGACAGGCGTTTTGTTCAAGTATGAGACTCTTCAAAAGTGCGCATCCACAATCCCACACAAGGGATTTAAACCCAGAACCTTTGATCTCTAGTGTGAACACTTGACCTATAGACCACTGAGCTGACATCCAATCGTGTTAATGTTAAATGTTCGCGCACGAGGCCTAAGGTGCTGAGTCCGAATCTCTAGTGTAGGTTTGTGGATGCACAGTTTTGAGAAATCCCATACTTGAACAGAACGCCCGTCCAGTACTCAACAATCTTCACAACTCCATACTCATAATAATAATAATATTTTTTTAAATCAAAGACAATAAATTCAACTTTTACCTTTAACATTTAGGCAAATTTCAATGTTCCAGATGTCATGATGAATTCACTTACATTTATCCCTATATATCACATTGTTTATTTAAATGTCAAAAACAAACTATCATTCAAAGTATTCAATGGTTCAATCATCATAGATTCATAGAATCAAATGAGTTTCCTATTGAATTAACTAATAAATATACATATCAAAAAAATATCGATTTATTATTACATAACAATATGAATACACCATTAAATCAGAACAAATTAGATCATCATGAGAAGAACACAATTGAAAATGATGATGATGATTATGATGTTGATGATGATGATGAAGATGATGATGGTAATGATAATGATACACAAGTAACGATTGAAACTAGATCCAATAAAATAGAGGATCAATTACAGAAGGTGGGAAATATTGGGAAAATGAATGAATTAACATCTATGAAAAATTTCAATTCATTACATAGAAAATATTTACATAGAATTCAATCTAATCATAAAATTGTCGAACCTTTTAAAACATTAAAACAAACTACTTATATAGATAATAGTAGTAATAATTTGTATACTAAAAAATCTAAATTAAAAACTACATTATTACCATTAAAATCTCGTAATCCATTAGTTGAACAATTATTACAGACAATCATGTCACATAAAATAGATTCAAATGTTGAGAATAATTCATCCAATCTAATTTCGAATATGACATTATCATTAAAAAAACCAATATCATCAACATCATCATCGACGACGATGGCAACTATGACACTGACAACAACAACAACAACAACACACAACATCACCGTTAATAAGTAGTTTAGCATTAGCACAAAATTGGTGTGCACGTTGTTTTATTACATTTCGTTTAACTAGTGATTTAGTACATCATATGCGTACATGTCATAATCAAGGTAGTAAATATTCTAATGTAAAAGATCGTTTAGTATCACATCATAAAACAATGAATACAACTGATTTAATCAATAATAGAAAACAGTTAAGCAATGAGAACGATGATAATAATGAACTGGGTTTATTACACTGTAATGGGCAATCATCCATATCATCATTGACAACGGTTAGAACATCGCCACAAATCACAATAACAACAGCGACGACAACAACGACGACGACGACAACAACAACAACAGTACCATCTTATTGTTCAACATTAAACAAACCTATTTGTTCTTTATGTGGTGAACAATTTAAAGAAAAACATCATTTAACTAGACATATGCTATCACATACATAAAAAAAGATAAGTAGTTTATTAAAATTTGGTATCAATATTTTGTTACTTCAATATGATAGTTACTTGGATTATCACCATTTTCCATATTGATCTGTGAATACTAACAAGTTATTATTATTATGATTATTATTAGTGATGTACAAACATTGGACATGATGATTTACTTCTATTCCTATTCAGTTATTGCCTTCATAACATGATATTTAATATTAAGAAAGGACTTTAATTTCATTATATTCGTTTTGTAATTAGGAATAATTGTCATACTGTCTTTCTTGTATTCAGTGTTATTGAGGTAGACAAGAACATACAAAAATGAGGACAATCGAATGTATTTGAGTAAAACATTAAAGAATCCGTTAGTGAAATTTGTGAATCATACAGTGAATACTTCATTTGTAAAATGTCAATCAATCGTCTCAGACTTCATTGTTCTTTCGTTTCCACAGCAGTTATTCTTTGTTCGCGTTCTCCTTTCTTCGATCTTCTTTACCTTCTGTTTCACCAAGTATTTGATTTTCGACTGATGATACATACTACTTATATCTGTTGACATCAGTAGCACACACTGTACTATTGGAATTTTGCCTAACAAGTGAATTGATTTAGCTGTAAACTATTTACTTGATATGGTGGACAGTGATTGACTTAGATTTCTGGAATTCTGATGGGACCGATACTATTTAGGCGGTTCGAGTTTGTGTTATCAAGTATCACAGTAGAACGCCTTGTCATTAAGCCAGTAAGGTCATAGCTAACATTTTTTTCAAAGATAATTTCAAAACGATTTCAGTGGTGTTTTGAAAACTTTGTATAAAAAGTTGTGAACAGGAAGGAGTGGTAATTTCATAGTTATACTTACTTGCTTATGCCTGTTACCCGTCATGAAAGAGCATAGACCGCCCACCAGCACTCTCTATATAATCCTGTCCTCTGCAATCCTTTCCAGTTGTTTTCAGTTGCTATTCATCCTTTTGATGTCTGCTTCCAATTCTAGACCCAGTGTGTTTTTTGGCCTTCCTCTTTTCCGTTTCACTTCAGGATTCCGAATGGGGGCTTGCTTCGTGATACACTTAGGTGGTTTTCGCCATGTATATCCTACCCACTTCCACCGTCCTTTCCTAGTTTCCTCCTTGAATGGAAGTTGGTTAGTTCTCTCCCACAGTAGGCTGTTGTTAATGGTATCCGACTAACGAATATTGAGTATCTTACGTGGAAAGTTTTTTTATAAATTCTTGTACTTCTTTGATGATGGTTGTAGTAGTTCTACAAGTTTGAGCTCCATACAGTAGAACTGTCATGACATTCTCATTGAAGATTTTGACTTTGATATAGGTTGACAGTTGTTTTGAGTTCCATATGTTCTTTAAATTTAGGAATGCAGACATTGCATTTCCAATCCTTTCCTTTACGTCTGCATCGGATCCTCCGTGTTTATCAATGGTTTTGTCCAGATATGTGAAGGTTTCCAAATCTTCCAGAGCTTTTCCATCAAATGTAGCCGTGTCTGTTTTCTCCGCCTGTAGCTCTTCTAGAGTCACTGCCAGTTCCAAGCCTGGGTAATGGAGGAGGGTTGGGCATGGGATCTGCAACCCGATCCCGTTGAAGAAATCTTGCTAAAAACACGCCAATCAGATTTCATAGTTATATAAGGAAACAATACTTTTTATGAGCGGAATGTGATGATCTAATTTTAACTCTAGCAGTGTTAAACATTATTCCTATATATAGCTTGAAAAGACTGATGTTAGTTAATTATTTATAGTTCTTATCTGATAAGACTTTTACTTCAGATTTTAACTTGTACAGATCTGTCTCAATTTCAACGGACAGCAGATTGGTTTTTGCTCTCCTTCTGCATTCAGAAAGCTCCTTAGTTAATAGTTATACCGTGAGCGGCTAAAACGACAATTAGCATTTAGTGTTTGAATAGCAGGAGTTGGTTCTGATTTTAGCAGGCACAATTATGCGTTATGTTAGGTTTCTATACTACAATGGAACGATGAGACGAAATCGATAAGATGAACAATAAAGGGGTTTAAATAATGTAGTGGCAATAACAATGAGAGGTGAACATCTAACCCACACCCCAGGTATTGAAAAATGAAATAGTGCTAGTAATTTTATTAAAATCATGAACTCATCTAAGTTAAAACACCATTGAAAACTTGGAGGCATTGTGCTCACTAGTGACCAGATTCGATAGGACATTTTTGGGTTTCCAATGAGAAGCCGTGACCGATCGAGCTAATCCATGTCGGATATGAGGCAGTTAACCAACGGAGACAATCGAGGATCATCGCACAATGTCGTAGGTTGATTAAAGTTAGACATTAATATCTTTGGATGCCCGCTCAGTGGTCTAGAGGTTAAGCGTTCGCGTGCGAGACCGAAGATTCTAGGTCCGGTTCCAGCGTGCAGGATCGTGGGTGCACACTTTTGAAGAGTCTTATACTAGTCGTTACCATCGTACAGATTAACCATATTTTGGTACTAGTTTCCCTCATATGTTGCTTTTTAGTTCATCTAGAGCATAGACCTAAACGAACTAATAAACAGTATTTTGCAAGACAAGTCTCTGTGACAGCATTAAAGATTAAAACCTTGAAAGTTTCTATAATTATCAAACACCATGATTGTTATAGGGGGGATCGTGTAATGACGTCCTCTTTTCTACTGTATGACTATGTTACATGAGCTTTAAAAGTAGAGAGATACTAAACTTGCTATCAGTCAGTCAAAAATTTCATTTACATGATTCTTAAATGGTTACCTCATAAAGTCATATTGAACTTTCAGTAAGTGTATGGAAGTATCGAGAGAACTATGATAATGTTTATGAAAGTTTTTGTAACTGGGTAAAGGACCCAAATGTTTACTAATTGACAGCGGACCAATCAGACATCTGGCAAATGATAAGTCCACACAGTCGACCAAGATATGCATTGATGTTAGACCATGACTGAAAACCTGGAAGCACTGGATGGCTGTTTCGTCCGATTGCGGGACTCCTCATCGGTGTGCATCTACGATCCCGCCTCACGGAATCTGTGTCAGGTAGAGACAGATATGTACCTCAGCACAATGGAATAAGGTCGCGCGATTTCGTGAATTGGTTGAAGTTAGACTTAAACACCGTTGGACGCCGGTTAGATCAGTGGTGTAGAGGTTAGGCGTTCGCACGCGAAACCGAGGGACATAGGTTCAAATCCCGCCATCGGGATCGTGTGTGAGCACTATTGTGGAGTCTCATACCAAAACGAAACAGCCATCCATTGCTTCTATGTTTTCATTGATAGTCTAACATTGATCAATTCATGATCTGAATACTTTCTAATGCTTTTGAACTTAAATTGTCTATCACTATATACGTAAAATGAAATCTTGCAACAATGTAAACTGCAATTCCCAATAGTAGATGCCACCTACTATATATAATGCCTCAAACAAATTTTTATTAAAAAAATATACTACTTACAAAGTATATTTAATAGTATGTAAATTATGACTTAATTTTGTTCACCAAAAATTATAAAACAAGTATCCATCGTTATATTACAATGGAGAAATTACATTATTTTTTTTTCAATCAATGATCAGAATTCTATTGATTTTATTTGATTAATAATTGTTTGTTAATGTTTTATTTAACCATTCTTGAACATTTAATTGTCCTAAATATTTTCGATTATAACGTTTAAATTTATGATCCTGTTTTAAATGGATCAACCGTTGACTGAGATCAAGTGAAGGATCTACAATGAATTTATCATTTTTCTTCATCATAGTTTGATGATCTAGTTCTTTTTGAGATCTATATGAATCTAATTTATAATGATTCGATCTAGCTGATGAATCATTTATTTGATTGTTTATATCATTTGAAAGTAAACGATGAATAGGTAAGTATGATTTAGCACGTCGTCTAGTACGTTTATGTCGGTGTTTTGATTGTCTTTTACAGGATTGTTGATTGAATTGTATTCGATGTTGTATATTTGAACATTGAATATTATTATTAGTAGTATTATTATTCATAAATGTTTGCTCTAACGATGTCCTGTACTCATCGTTATGATTAAATCGATGATTTTTAGATAGATGATTTTGAATTATTCTTTCATGTTTAGTTTGTGGTTGACTTGATGAACGATGATAATAGTGATGGTTGTAGGATCTATGTCTGAAAAAAAAGAGTGAATAAATCAAGATTGACAATTGTTTAGCTGATGGAGATTGGTTAATTAATTTACATTATTAACAATCATATACTTAATAATGACTAATTTTGAGAAGTAACCGCAAGAGTTGTTTTGAGAAGCCATGATCAGTGAAGTCTAACTATTGTCGAATGTGAGGTATATACATGCTGATAACAGTAAGTGATGGTTATTCAATACGAGGAATTGATTGAAGTTAGAGATGAAAACCAGAAAATACTGAGTGAATGATCTTAAGGTCAGACTCCTACTTCAAGAAGGTCCTCTCTTCAATCCCCGGTAAGATCATGAATCGTCAATACTAAGAGGTTTTATTCTAGGACTAAACGTCTGTACAGTTCTGCCCAGTTTTAAATGGTTGATGATTAATGTTAACCGTGCGTTTAGGTCAGTTGGAAAATAGTTTATATTCCTGACCAGGATTATCTGAAGGATAAATGAGTGGGAGATAGGAAACGGAATATTTCTCTTTAGTGTGAAACTTTTTAACAGTGTACATTAACCATAACCCATAAAAATGAACTGACTTTGTGAAGGTTGACTATTAGACCAGGACTTCATGATCTATACGTGGTTATGTGCTCATCATGAGACTTAGACTTCGTAAATGATATTCTGTATCTTCTGATGACTGTTTTCCTAAACCAGAACAGAACACGTGTTTAGTACCCACTATTTTTCAATGATTTTCTATTTGAAGTTGGCCCATAATGAAGCTTATCGTCGAAATTAAAAGTTAACTCAGGATTTTATCTCAAAAGGATTGTTCATTGCTCTACAGATATTAGACATTCTATCAATACTGTGACAGTTTTCTAAAAACATTACACTCCTCTTGGACTTGGCAAACAAGAGGTATCATTAATTATAAAATAATAAACAGAATTTCTGATTCAGTACATGGTTACTAAGTTTTGTTAACAAAATTTTCATTTTAATCAAAGATGGATTAGTGACTAGCAGTGGACATGTGTTCCATTTTAGTTGGGACACGTCAGTTGGATGTACTTGCATCTCAGAGTTGATATCCCCTCTGGGACTTGAACCCAGTAACGTTCGCTTCAAACACTATTGCGTTATCCACTTAGCTACTGAGTCCTGATATCCACTTGCTTGTGCAATGGGATGAAGTTTAAATTCACTTGGTATTGTTCACTATAATCTTCCCATATGTACATATATACAAATAACAGATTGATCAATTTCAGTCCTAAACATCAATGGGAAGATCAAAGTAAACAATACCGAATGATTTTCATTTGTTTATAACTAATAACAAGTCTGATCGATAGTTGATTTTTATAGCTAGTCAGCTATCATTGACATACTACCCAGTGTATTAGCTCAAGTTGACTAATCAAATCAACATAACAGGTTAACTAATGAATGATTCCAAAAAAAATCATAGTACCATTCATAGTAAGAAAGACTAAATACTGAGAAACATGAATCTGAACGCAAGAGGCAACACTAAACCTTAAAATCTACAGAACGATAATGAGTGAATGCATATGTACCACTGAAATTTATTCTGAGCTATATAATCTATGATCTTTAATCACTAATCGTGCTGACCCCTAGCAACTAGCTATTGTAGTTTGGAATTTTATGTATAAAGCTTGAATTTAGACATAATTAAATATTTGATTTGGTGATCAATATATGCAAGAATTATAATTTATTGTTTGACTGGGTTTTTTTCGATGTGAATTGTATATTGGTGGAGATAGTGTTAATCAAATTGTAAGTACATATTCCAGATTATCCTTTCTGATGATAATCAATGTATGAACCATACAGTGAGTATCCGAAATCCCTGGTACGGCCAAGAGTGGGGAGAGTTAGCTATCCCACTTTAAATGCCCTCACATGACTACGCGTATACAACCACTAGCAGGGAATTCCTACTAACTACTTTCTCGCACCAGGGGTATTGTTTACGAAATTGAGAGGACAAAAATTAAATATTCGGCACTTTAAACAGGTTGGTGGAAACAAAGGATCTACCTAAGGGAGTTGAAAAACCTGTTTTCAAACCAATGATGTACATGGGCTCTAGGATTCTGAGGGAACAAATGGAGTATGAACCTACTGTTGGTCACCGACTACCATGGGACTGCATCTCCTGACGTTGTTCCACTGCTTTTCGGATTAGACCTTCAGATCGAAAGCTCCGAGTGTGGCCCACTCATTGAACCACCTGTTTCGATATGGGTACTCAGACAGTATCACAGCCCACATGCAAATCAAGTGACTTATGTGAAACATACGTATTCAGTGCCCCTTTGTATCAATATTTAGACCGATATTATATTATCAGAATGGGTTTTGTGGAGATTTTAGAAATTTCATTGATTGAAATCATGAGTCAATTGAAGCTAGATCACCATGGAAAACCTGGAATCACTGGACGACCGTTTCGTCCTAGTATGGGGCTCCTTAGCAGTGCGCATCCACGACAGCGCACCGCGTGAGATTCGAATCCAGGACCTATCAGTCTCGCGCCAGGCGCTTAACTAACTAGACCACTGAGCCGGCATCCAATGGTGTTAATGTCTAACTTCAACCAATCCACGAAATTGCGCAACCATCTTCCATTGTACTGAGGTAGACACCTATTTCTACCCAACACGGATTAGTTCCACTGGTCACGGCTTCGCACCAGAACTCCGAGAATTTTCTCACGAAGCTAGTCACTAGTGAGCACATGGTAACTATCAAAAAATTGGAAAAATAGTTACTTATTAGTTATTTATGCTTTGATTAGCCTTTATTTATAACTGAATTAAATCCATAATAAACTGCTTGTAGGATGAAAAACTACAAAATGAGTGTAAAAATGGGCTTTCAATAAGGAAAAACACCTCTTGATCATGTGTCAAATATCTATGAAATTGATTTTGCTATAAATAAATAAAAAACAACGCAAAGAATAATCGGGAACCATTTTACACAAATTCACTCTAATAAGTACTGTATAAAATATCTCTCTCAGTGGTCTAGTTAGTTAAGCGTCTGGCACGAGACTGATAGGTCCTGGATTCGAATCTCACGGAGTGCGCGATCATGGATGCGCACTGCCAAGGAAGAATCCCATACTAGGACGAAACGGTCGTCCAGTGCTTCCAGGTTTTCCATGGTGATCTAGCTTCAGTCGACTCATGATTTCAATCAGTGCAATATTATATTACTTATTATGTATTCACTATTTAATTAATGATACTTTTTTTATAGTAAATAGATTAACTTGGAGAAGACGAACAGTGTGGCAGCAGCCTCAGCAGCAATAGGTCTCAATATACACAAAGGGAAAAGCAGGATTCTCCGATACAACACAGAATGCACCAATCCAATCACAATTGACGGAGAAGATTTGGAAGATGTAAAAACCTTTACATATTTGGGCAGCATCATTGATGAACACGGTGGATCTGATGCAGATGTGAAGGCGCGGATCGGCAAAGCAAGAGCAGCATATTTACAACTGAGGAACATCTGGAACTCAAAGCAACTGTCAACCAACACCAAGGTCAGGATTTTCAATACAAATGTCAACACAGTTCTACTGTATGGGGCAGAAACCTGGTGAACAACGAAAGCCATCATCCAGAAAATACAGGTGTTTATTAACAATTGTCTACTCAAAATACTTCAGATCCATTGGCCGGACACTATTAGCAACAACAAACCAGATCCCAGTGGAGGAAGAAATCAGGAAGAAGCGCTGGAAGTGGATAGGACACACATTGAGGAAAGCACCCAACTGCGTCACAAAACAAGCCCTCACATGGAATCCTGAAGGTCAAAGGCAAAGAGGAAGACCAAAGAACACATTACGCCGAGAAATGGAGATAGACATGAGAAAAATGAACAAGAATTGGATGGGGCTAGAAAAGAAGGCTCAGGACAGAGTGGGTTGGAGAATGCTGGTCAGCGGCCTATGCTCCATTGGGAGTAACAGGCGTAAGTAAGTAAGTAAGTAAGTAAATAGATTAACTTACCTTAAATTATCATCTTTTGAAATATTTCGTTTATTTCTTGAATAATAATGTACTTGATTCCATAATGGAATAAACCATTGGTTACAATGACTACAACATAACATAGTTGAAGTTGAATTACCATTTACAGTATTATTATTATTATTACATTGTCCATTCAAATATCTTTGTTTCATATATCCTTTATTCATTTTAAATAAACACTGTTGACAATGTAACATAGTAGTAGAATTAGTTTGATCCAATGAATTCATCATTATTTTTGATCGATATTTACATTGATCACGATCATGATCATGATCATGATCATGATCATAATTATGAGTATGATCAATATTTTTTGAAATTTGTCTTGAACAACAATCATCATTAATAACTTGTCTAGGATCATCATCATCATCATCATCATCACGATGATGATTAGGTAATATAGAATAACTATTTCGTTTATATTTAATATGATTATGATAATGAAGAGAATGATGATGATGATGATGATTATGATGATGATGATAGAAACTAGTTGAATTCTTATGAAGTTTATATTTTTGTTTACATTTTTGATCATCAATAGTTTGATCAGTGATCATAAATTGATTATTATTTAAATAGGGTCGAATTAGATCTTTAGAATTATGATCAATTAAATGTTGACAAATAGAACAAATTATTGATTTTCGATTGATATGATCTTTAGATTGTGATATGTAATGGTTTTGAGTATAATTTTGTTGCTGTTGTTGTTGTTGTTGTTGTTGCTTATCTATTTGATCTAATCCATGTATATTAGCTGATATTAATGAATCTATGGAATTATTATTATTATTATTATTCCATAATGAAGTTTTATCAATTTCTGTACCCAGTGTAGCAAGGATATGTGTTTTTTTTAATTTCAATTGATGAGTTGTTTCATTGGAAAGAGTTTTGTTTTGATCATTTATATTGATAGAATTAAATGTTGATTGATTTGATAAATGATTTGGATTCCATTTAATACATAAATGCCATGATTGTTGTTCATCATTATTGTTCATCTGTTTATATTTAGGTTGGTTAGTTAGATCATTTAAAGTATAACTAGCCAATTTGATATGTTGATGTATTTGTTTACTGGTTTGATGTGATTTTGATTTATTTTCATGGATATTTCTATTATTATTATTATTATTATCGTCATAGTGAGTTTGACCTAACTTGTCATATTCTGATACTTTTTTAATGAAACCTTTTGAACCATTGTGTTTTTTTCGTTGACGAGCTGCTACAACAGCAAAAACTGAATGTACTAATGCAGTGTCATCCTAAATTGATGAATATAAATAAAAAATAATTTATATGAACCTTTAACATATTTATTATACTCAGATTAACTACTGAATAATTATATAAGTAGTTAAACTATAAATACAGATATTTTGTAACTATGTTATGGTATGGTATAGGCCACTGAGCTGGCATTGAATGGTGTTAATGTCTAACTTCAACCAATCCACGACATTGCGCCACCGTACACCATTATCTTCAGCGAGTTGATATCTCACAACAGACCTGGTTGAGATCCACTGGTCACGGCTTCTCACTAGAACTCCAGGAGTACCTCTTGAAGTTAGACATTAGTGAGCAGATTATTATTATCAGAAGGGGTTTGTGGAGATTTTAGAAATTTCACTGATTGAAATCATGAGTCAATTGAAGCTATACCAGCATGGAAAATCTGGAAGCACTGGACGGCCGTTTCATCCTATTATGGGACTCCTCAGCTGACTGATAGGTCCTAGGTTCGAACCTCGGTGAGTGCGGGATCGTGGATGCGCACTACTGAGGAGTCCCTTACTAGAACGAAACAGCCATCCAGCGCTCCCGGGTTTTCCATGATGGTCTAGCTTCAACTGACTCATGATTTCAATCAATGAAATTTCTCAAATCTCCACAAAACCCCTTCTGGAAAAGATAATAGACACACAAAAGTTGAAAGAATCGTTGTTATGTGGATTATTGAAATATTTTTAAAGTTTCTCAATTGTTTTGAGAGGTATATTTCTTAGCTCATTTTCTAGCTTAACAATTCACTGACAACAAAAGTTCACTTCTAATTTTAGAAGTTGTGAACACTCTAAGTGAATAATAGATGAAAATGTATGAATCTTCTATGCTCGAATTTATTACCTCAATACTAGATTATGAATTGTTGATTAATTAATGATAAGTATGAAATCTAGATGAAGTATGACTCTTTTAAAGGCTTCTAAATAACCAAACTAATAAAATGCGGTATCATTTAATGTAATATATATTGGAGGATCTTATGAAGATGTAAAGGGGAGGATTGACAAAGTAAAGGCTTCATTCCTACAATTGAACAACATATAGAACTCAAAGCAACTGTTAACCAATATCAAAGTCACAATCTTTAATGTGAACATTAAGACAGTTAAGACAATTACTGTATGGAGCTGAAAATCCAAGAACTATCATAACCATCATTAAATAAGTACAAGTATTTCTGAACAATTGTCTACACAAGATACTCATTATTCATTGATTGAATACCATCAGCAATAGCCTTTTATGAGAGACTCTTTATGAAATGCGGGAAATATATTTTAAATCGAGTCACATTGATTGTTACTTGGGGATATGAGGAATTAACATTATTTCGTAGGGAAGGATAAAGTCAGAAAGGTTAAAGTCAGGATCCAAACATTGAGTCTCCAGAAAAAAAGGAGGTAATATGATGGAAAGAAAAGTCCATTTTCGATTGATTTACTTATTATGAGTCTTGTTTAAAATTACATCCATTTTAATTCAACGTGAGGATCATTCACTGTATTCGGTTTCCCCGTATGATATTTTATTCTGTACAATATACTATATTCTTGTATTCAATGGACATGAACTATGCTCAGTATGTGATTTGTTATAATTGTAAGTATTTTTCATATATGTGATTTCACCAAAGTGTGTCTAAAATCAATATATGAATGTATTTTTGACTAAGGTCGTCGTCGTCGTCGTCGTCATGTTTTGGAGGTTAATCAAGTTTCATTTATACTAGTCTTTGTGTTCTTATTTTCGTATCGTGTGGATTTGCGAAAACCCCTCGTTTCGAGTATAAGTGGTAAACATTTCCGACAGAACAATCAACGACGACCAGATATAATAAGTAATGTTTAAGCCACAAAATTTATCATCCACAAAACCCCATTCTGATACAAATTATATTTATTATGGATACGGTGACACATGGTGTAGTGAAGGAGAATACAGGTGAGGACAACTGAATTATATTTAGCACAACATTACAGAGTTACTTGGTAAAATAGAAAAATCATACTATAATACTTAATTTGCAAAATGTCCAATAATTGTGTCGAACTTCATTGTTCTTGCGTTTGCATATTAATTGCTTTCTATTCCCGATCTTTCTTGCTTGATCTTCCCAATCTTCTGCTGCCAGACATTACATTCCTGACTCGCGTTATATACTACTTATGTCAATTTAAGTAGCACGCACCACAATGGTAGCGCTATTTCGTGAATTGGTTGATAGTTAGACATTAACACCGTTAAATGCTGGCTCATTGGTCCACAGCTTAAGCGTTCACGTACCAGACCAAATTCTCTGGGTCCGGATCACACGAGGCGGGTCTCAGAGGGTCTCATATTACAACAAGACAGCCATCCAGTCCCCCCAGATTTTCCATGAGAGCTTAGCTTATTATACACAATCAATATTAAACAATCTTATACATTATAATCGATTATTCACTTAGTAACTAACTAACCTCATTTAAATTTTGTTCATTTTCAAAATCATAAAATGTAAATGACCAATGTTTTCGATATTGATATTTTGACCAATGATTTAATGAATTAATAAAACATAAATTCGATGAAGATGATAATGATAATGATAATGATGATGGTGATGGTGATGATGATGATGATGATGATGACGATATTGATTTCATTGATTGTTGATAAATAAATGAATGAGATCGATGTTTTCGTTTTATTGATTTTTTCAATCTATTTAATTTAGATCGATGATGATAATCATTTTTTGGTTCAATATTTTGATCCATTAATGTTTGACCACTATTTGAACGACTTGTATTAAAATGAATATTGGATGTATATGGTTTTTGTAAAGAATAATTATTGATTAATGAACTAATAGTAGTATTAGTAGTAGTAGTTGTTGTTGTTGCTATGGGATTGTTTTGTAGATTTTCATTGTTTATTAATATTACGTCATTATTACCTGAAGTATGAGTGACTGGAGTTCGATATGTTCCTTTTTGAGACTATAAAATGTAAATAAACAGAGTATATAGTATATAAATAAAAAATTTCAATGGTTGAGATCATGAGTCAATTGAAGTTATACCACTATGGAAAACCTGGAAGCACTGGATGGTTGTTTCGTTTTGTTATGGGACTACTTAGCAGTACGCACCCAGGATTCCGCACCCCGCGGGATTCAAACCCGGAGTTCTGGTGAGAAGCCGTGACCAGTGGAGCTAATCCGTATTTCGTAGAAACAGGTGTCTACCTCAGTATAATGGAAGATGTTCGCGCAATTTCGTGGATTGATTGAGGTTAGACATTAACACCTTTGGATGCCGGCTCAGTGGTCTAGTGGCTAGGAGCTCGTGCACGAGACTTACAGGTCCTGTGTTCGAATCCCGCCGGGTGCGGGATCGTGGATGCGCACTGTTGAGGAGTCCCATACTAGGACGGAACGGCCATCCAGTTTTTCCAGGTTTTCCATGGTGGTCTATCTTCAACTGACTCAATATTTCAATCAAAAACTTAACAATCTCCACAACCCCTAAACTGATAAAGATATAATTTGTCAGCTGATGAGCAGTTCTGTGAATAATACGAATATCAGATGAATAATTACTATGCAAATATTTAAAAAAGCTGTTGTTATTTCATTTTAATGACTTTATTCGATCAATTATTTGGTTATAGGACGGTTCGATTACGTATCCTCCTGTAGTGTCAGTTGCTATGTTAAGCTGACATAGTTCATTCTAGCTTCTGAACAAATCGATTTATTCATTCCTATTGAGTTACATTTTCACCTTGTTAATCATTCACTTATCAACCCTGACGGCTTTTATATGACCGCATATATGTGTATGTACAATTCCTACCCTATTCATCACATGTCTGTAACTTATTTTAGCCTGATTAGAAATAACCATTAATGCTTGGTTAAATCGAGTTGGATTACTTGCCTTCTGCATTCAGCGTCATTTCGTTTCACTTCGCTCTCTCTTCTTCGTTTCATTCGCTGTAATTGTCTGATTGTCTGTTCCGATTACCGAATGTACAAATTATACGTATTCAAACATTCACGCGTATACAGCCACTGTTAGAAAAGTTCTAATCACTGCCTTCTCTCGACAGGCGTGTTGTTTACGAAATTGAGAGGACGAAAAGAGAATGAGTCACAAGTACAAGCTGATGATAGTATGGTGTATGCTACTGATGTCGACAGTTATAAGTAGTATGAGTCATCGCTAAAAGCCGAATCCCTGACCGTAGAAGATTAAGAACATCGGAGAAAGGAGAACGAGAACAAAGAATGATTGATATGGAAGCGAAAGGGAAATGAAGTCTGAGATGACTGATTGACATTTTACAAATGAAGTATTTACTGTATGATTCTCAGATTTTACTGAGTGATTCTGTAATTTTATAATCAAATACATTCTATTGACCCCCATTTGTGTTCTCGTTCATTACAACATAACTTCAATTGCTTATTATTCTAGCTATCCAGGGTTTAACAAAATGTCGAAGATATTCAAAATCAGACTACTACTGCAGCCATTTTATTCACAAATGATATCTCGTAGAAACAATTCATTTTGAGACAAAACATCGGTTTTTCCAATAGAGCGAGTTACTTGGAATACCATTTCGGAGATTTACTTATGTGTGTTGAGTTCGACCGATGCAGACAGAAGCTTCTACTACAGTGATTGTCTTCACCAGCATTGTAATGGTGTATGGGATAGAAGAGCTAGCTGATCTGTGAAGTCTAAATCGTCTAGTAGCATCTAAGCTTTTCATGGTGGAAGTGTTGATAATCCAGTCAACCATCAAAAGGTAGAGGAAGGGCGGGAGTAATCAACCTTATCTGACTCTGGTCCTCAATTGGAATGCGTCTGTCAGCTTTCCTCCATACATCACTACGCATTGATAAAACAGTAAAATCATACACTAATACCAATTTTCCAAAATGTTCATTAATTGTCTCATACATCATTTTTCCTTTATTTCCTTACCAGATACTTTGTATTCCCATTCTTCCCTTCTTGATCATCTCAATCTACTTCTATCAGATATTCTATACCTAACTCACGTTTACATACTACTTATATCGATATAAGTAGTACACTCATATATACACAAAAATATAACTTACATCATTCAATTTTATACAATCAGTTATACATTCATTGAATAAATGATTATGATTATGATCATGTTTATGATTATTTTCTGTTATTTTTACATTAGGGAATAATAATGTCCAATTTGTTTGTGTTGTTGTCAAGGCTAATTCTTGTTGATCATGGAAAGGATCATTTTTTAATGTTTGTTTATTTTGTTTATTTAATCTTTTATGAAAATCAATTAATAAATGAAAATTATTCATTTTGTTTTTATCTACATCATCAGTCAATATCAAATTAGAATGATTGTTTATCAAGAGATTTGGATTAGTGATTTGTTTTACTGAACCTGATGGGGATGATGATGACAATGATGGTGATGTTGATGATGGTGATGAGGATGACAATGATGATAGCGATGGTAATTGTATTGTTGAAGATGTTTCTAACTTTTGATGTGCTATTTGTGATGGTGGATGTAACAATATTGGTAATGATGAAGAATTAAAGTGATCTTTTCTAGCTTCTTCATCTACAGTTAATCTACTAGATTCTGTATTCTTATTATAAGTGTTAGTACTATTGGTAGTAGTATTAGTAGAAGTGGTAGTCAACGTCGTCGTCGACGTCATCGTCATCGTCATCGTTGTTGTCGTCGTAGTAGTAGTAGTATTACTGACTATTGTCTTATTTGAAATCTTTAATTGATCCATAGAATTATTAAATTCACTTAATGGTAAATATGTAATATCTGTGCCAAATTCACCATCTTCATAATATGAATTATCATTAAGATCAGCTTTTATACTTTCATCATAACTATGTAAACGTATATGATTGAATTGATTTTTTCGTTTATTTCTTTTTTCATTACGTTTTGATCTTTTATTATAATTCATTATTGAATTACGATTTGGTATGGATTTTGCCCGATTTAGTTTGTAATTATTATTTCTATATGATAATTCCTTAGAATCTGATAATAATGGTGTTGTGATTAGGTTATCACGACTCATATTGCAATTTATACTACTTATATGAGTATTAGTAGTAGTAGTAGTGGTAGTAGTAGGAGTAGTAGTATTGATAGGGAAAGAATTATCTACAAATGTAGAATTCCATAACCAATTTGGAGATATTGAATTATAATAATCTTTTCTTTCATCAAAACGTAATAAAATTAACATTGAATCAATAGCTTTTCTTAACATTAGTAGTATATAATAAATATCCACATATTGGTTTATGTTTATTAGGAAACTGCCAATGATTTTCTAATATCTACAAAAGAGTAAAAATAGGAAATGATTAGTAAAGAGTCATGTAGATTATTGAGTTTTGATTGAGATTAAGCACTGGATGGCCGTTTTCACATAGTATGGGACTTCACAACAGTGCGTACCTACAACCCTAGAGTAAGAGACTCGAACTCAAAACCTTCAGTCTTGTATGCGAACGCTTAACCTGTAGATCATTGAGCGAATAATAAGAGTATCATAACATCTATTAAGCGTTTATTACATTTCAGTTAAATTTTACAGATTTCGATCATTTGAACTAAATATAAACTCCTACAGGAAAGAAAGAGATTGAATATTTCATATTGCGTAATCATCAATGCCTTTCTTAGATCAGATCAAGTAGACTAGCTTAGTTAATTAGAATTGTATGGAAATGAATATACTACAATATTCGATCACAAGTTGTGGTTGATCCATTAAACATAAATTATTAAGTAAATACTTGTTGCTAGGTGCTTTATTGTTGTCTACTCATGATAAACACAAGGTCTATATAAAACTAGTTTCATAACTACTATAGGATAGTATCTTTCCAACACCTAATTATTATAGTAAACTGATGAATGATACACGCATACACGCACACACAAAACCATATTTCAGTGGAAAAATCAAACCAAATGATTAGTAAATACCTCAAGTCATATTAGAATAATTCCATCGACTTTAAGGAGAAAAAAACAACTAATCATTCCAGATTGCTCACTTCATAATCCTTTCATTGTCTGAATAACTACTCAATGACGTGTGCTACTTATATCGACATTAGTAGTATATAACGATAGTAAGAAATAGAATATCCAGTAGCAGAAGATCGAGAAGGAAAGAACGGGAACAGAAAGTAATTAGTATGAAAATGTTGGAACATTGAACTTTAAGTCGATTGATTGATATTTGCAAAAAGGAATAGTCAAGTTTCCGACAATTGATTGACATTTTATTAATTAAGTATTCACTGTATAGTTCTGAGATTTTACTAAGATGTTCTATCATTTTGTTTTCAAACACATTCGATTGTTCCTATTTGTGTTCCCGTTCATTGCAATACTAATAGAGAAGTGGTCATGCTCTATTTGTTTTTCCTTTGTGGTATAATTTGATTAGTGGAGCATACTTCTATTTACTATTCATCATAGTTTACAATCTAAATCATTCACCAATATACAATTTACTATATAACCCTTACTTACCATATTTTACCAATTTCATTGCAAATATCTATTCCTTTTCTTCAGATGAAAATCATTCATAAATTGCTTAATAAGAATAAACAATCATAAAACTACTTTTGTTTACTTCCCGCCACCCCCCGCCCATTTTAATTCATATTCATTACATCTAATAATCAGTTGAATAAAATAGATAATGTAGAAATACATTTTATAAACATGATTCCTTAGACGGTTGATGGTGCTAGTGGTGGTGGCGGGGTGAGTGTGGGTGGTGTTTGGGATTGGATGGAAACAAAAACTACTGAATAATTTGTAGTTTATTATGTGTTTATATATTTACATTTTCTTTCTAAAAAAAAAGTCCGCATAGTTCCGCTTGTCTATCCTGCTGTTTTATATTTTTTTGCTTGTTTTATCTAACCGATCTTTTATAACTTTTTCTTTTGATTTGTTTTATGTATATATATGTGACGTGTTTTGTTTTCACTGTTGTGCCTACGTGTTCTTCATATTAGATCAATAATAGACAACAACATCAAAACTACATAATATTTACACTTACACTTACACTCATATGGGTAAAATGTGCATTTTTAAAGTTAACCGGCATTATTCAAAAGAACCTTTTAATTTAATTATTTAAACAAATGTAATTTTTTTTTAAAAAAAACGCACCGATTTACGATCAGCGATAAAACTACCACTATCAAACATATACAATTACACTTTAACCCGTTTACTTGGAATACGGGAGGGAGGGTGGTCTTTCTTTCATGTGAATATGTGCTTGTATAAGCGTGTTTACATGCGGTAACACCCATCATCGATATTCTATCAATGTATTATAAACAGTTCGATTATAAGTAGACAGAAAATGCATTAATTCTTTTTACTTGAAACTATTTCGAAAGCATCATAATTCTTGAATCAAAAGGTGGTTGCTATGCCAAGAAGATACTGACAATGAAATAAATATAATAGAAAAATATGAAACATAATTACAGGTGCACTACATATTACATACATATGTCCCCCTATTGATGTAATGAAACAATGTTTTATATATATGTTGTTTAAGATAAGGAGTGGCTTGTTCATCTTTCAAGGTTAGACTAGACCCTGAATGATGACAGGTCAAAGTAGACAGTTAGAGATTATTCATTAAAAGGTAAATGTGTATGTGTACTACATATTATACATGGTATGTGTTTGGGCATTTTTGTTTTGCAAAACATCAAAATATAAACTGATTATCTATACTTATTTATCTATAATATTCAATAATTTGTCCATTAATAAGAACTTTCTACTGGTAATTAATGTGTAGAACAAGAAAATATAGTTTTTGTTTCTTTTACCTCTTTTCCAACTTGTATGTGTATGTTAATTACTATTAGTTCTGTGAAAATATAAGATTCCTTCTAATCCATGATTGATTTATGGGTGCTAGATTTTAATGAACTAGTAATACCATATATATATCGCGAGGCGGGATCGTGGATGCGCACTGCTGAGGAGTTCCACAGTAGGACGAAACGGCCGTCCAGTGTTTCCAGGTTTTCTATGGTGATCTAGCTTCAATTGATTCATGATCTCAACTATTAAAATTACTATAATATCCACGAAACCGCTTCTTATATAAATCAACGTATGCTCATTAGTCATTGGCTTCAAGAGGTATTTCCTGAACTTCTAGTGAAAAGCCGTGACCAATAAAGTTCAACCAGGTTTGTTGTGAGATAGGAACTCACTGAAAACAATGGTGGATGGCGGATCAATTTCTTGAATTGGTTGAAATGTGATATTAAAACCATGGATGCCAGCTAGGTGATCTATAGGTTAAGCGTTCATATACACGATACCGAAGGCCCTGGGTTCGAATCCCGCAAGGGGGATCATGGATGCGCACTGCCACGGAGGAGTTCCACAATAGGACGAAACAGCCGTCCAGTTCTTCCAGGTTTTCAACTGTGGTGTAACATCAATCGGTTCATGATCTCAATCAAAAACTTAATAATCTCCACAACCCCTATACTGAATATTTTATTTAATGTTTGCATGATAGTATTGTTTGATTAGTTTGTATTCAATGTACATACAAACTGATATAATAATAAAGGAGAAGAATTAGTTAATATAAGATGAGTATTGTTATTGAATAATTCACTTAATGTGAATATAATACTATAAATGTACCTTTTGAAGTCAATTACTTAAGTCTATCAGTATAGCTATACAAAATATTAGTATAGATCAATTCTATAATAAGTAACAGATTGTATATATCAGAAGGGGTTTGTAGAGATTTTAGAAATTTCACAGATTAAAATCATGAGTCAACTAAAGCTAGACCACCATGCAAAACCTGAAAGCACTGGACGGCCGTTTTGTGGATTGGTTGAAGTTAGACATTAACACCATTGGATGCCGGCTCAGTGATCTAGTTGATTAAGTGCCTGGCGCGAGACTGATAGCTCCTGGGTTCGAATCTCACGGGGTGCGGGATCGTGGATGAGTACTGCTGAGGAGTCCCACACTAGAACAAAACGGCCGCCCAATGCTTCTAGGTTTTCCACAGTGGTCTAGCTTCAATTAACTCATGATTTCAATCTGTGAGATTGTATATATTTCATCTCAGATATTTTGTTCAATATGATTTTTAATATACAGTAGAAATCTATTAATTATTTATGCATAAACATTAGGGCATTCAAATGTTAACAATCATAGGTAATGTATCTAGAAAATAAGTAATCAAATCTATTTTTCTACTGATGATTTTGATCTTATTATATTTTACTATTAGGTTATGTTTACAAACTTTTCTCCTTAAAATACTCAATTATTATCCCTAAAGCTTTTAAATTACGAAATACGACCATTAATAGTCGAAGATACTGGTAAGTTATCAGTATTTAACCACAGATGACTTAGAAACATATTGCTTGCATCTGATAGGATCACCGGGTAAGTAATAGTAAGGTTAGACGCAGAGTATTAGGGAATGATATTAAATCAGTTGATGAAGTTGTGAATCTTTATTGACTGAGATGGTTGGGCCACGTGTTATGTATGCCTGAACACCGATTACCACGACGCGCAATACTAACCTGTGTTGGGGATGGTTGGAAGAAAGTTAGGGGTGGCCAAACCAAAACGTGGCATTGATCCTTGAAGTCACTAACTTCTGATCTAAGTCGTGCTGGTAGATACAAACTACTTGGTCGGGATACACGTGATTATCGTGACCAATGGTTAGAGACTCTTGATGACATAGCTCAGGATCGATCACAATGGTGTAGGTGTATACATTCTCTGTCTTCCCTTAAACTATGAGATTAAAATCACTTCATACCTTTCTTTATACCAACTAATTCTTTCTTCCTGTACTATGTCCTTATATGCAATCTTTCTTTTATATATTACTACCATTGACTCAACTACTCCTGTGAATCCGGTGTTCATTTTGCTGTGCTAATGAGGTATGGCAACTTCGACCGATGCATATATGTGCCTGGTGCTAAGTTGTAGCTGACTGGCTGATCTTAGGTCATCGTCAAAGAAACTTGAGTGCATTTGACGGCCATCTCATTCTGTTATATCACTTTTGAACAGCGCATGTATAAAACCCCGAGATCAGGAATTCAACCTGGAACCTCCAGTCTTGCCAGCCGACGTTTGACCTTCAGACCACTAATTCATCGTCTGATAGTATTATTCTCTAACTTCAATCGATTCACGATATTGCATGATCGTTTTCGATTGCGTTAGGCACATAACTGTCCTATACTCAACATGGTTGGACATCAATGGTCACAGTTTCTTACTAGAACTCAAGGAGCTACGTTTTGAAGCTTGTCATTGGTGAGTAAATATTTATTACCAGTATACGGTGTCGTGGAGATTACTGGATTTTTATAGTTTTAACTCACGAACTGGTCATAGAATAGAACAAGGTAATGTATTGCCTAAGAATACAATATTAGGACGGAAAGGCTATTCAGTGCTTCCCGCTATTTAATGATGGTGTATCTACGTTTTATTCTTTGAAAAATAAAAATTTTAAATGCAATTATGACATGTGCTACTTATATCGACATAAGTAGTATATAACCATAGTCAAAAATGTAATGTCTGGTCGCAGAAGGTCAAGAAGATCACGAAGGAAAGAACGGGAACAGAAAGTAATTAGTATGAAAATGTAGGAACATTGAACTTTAAGACAATTGATTGATATTTGCAAAATTGGGTAGTCAAGTTTCCGACATTTGATTGACATTTTATTAATTAAGTATTCACTTAATGGTTCTTAGATTTTACTAAGATGTTCTGTCATTATGTTTTCAAACACATTCGATTGTAACCATTTGTGTTCCTGTTCACTACATAATATTTATGCTACTGTACGGATCTGAAACTTGGAGAACTACAACAACCACCATCAAGAAGGTACAAGTATTTATAAATAGTGGTCTACGCAAGATACTCAACATCCACTGGCCGGATACCATCAGCAACAGCCTTCTGCGGGAGAGAACAAATCAGCTTCAAGCTGTAGAAAAAATTAGGAAAAGACGATGGAAATGGATAGGACATACATTACGCAAATCGTCAAACTGAATCACGAGGCAAGCTTTAACTTGGAATCCTGAAAGGAAGCGGAAAAGAGGAAGGCCAAGAACACATTACATCGGGAAATAGAAGCAGATATGAAAAAGATGAATAGCAACTCGAAAGAGCTGGAAAGGATTGCCCAGGACATAGTTGAATAAAGAATGCTGGTGATTTGCCAATGCTCCTTCACGAGGAGTAACAGGCGTAAGTAAGGAAGTAACGCTTGCTCATGTCATTATAATTAAAACAAGGTCAAATTGAAATGTTAAACAACACATTTTTTAATAATCACTCGGTATTGTTTGCTTGTTTGCTTCCCATTGTTGTTTTGGTACTGTAATTATTCGGTCTTTTATTGGCATATATACATCCTGTGCAGATTACCTCGATATTACTTTAAGTCATAAGCTTTATAAGTAAAGATGAATGGTGACTAGTAGTGGAATCCAAGACGCGCACCTTTTTCGTCCTATTCAAGACTTGTCAACTGGATATATCGTACATTCTATAGTTGATATTCACTCTAGGACTCGAATTCAATATCCTACACTGTACTAATCTTCTAAAACAATTCAAAGAATTCATTCTTCTTTCAGTCTTTTCTAAAACATTTCATCAAGTTCTTTGTATTGCTAACAGTTTTCTAAATGCCAACAGCATGCAAAAAAACAAAAGAAAAATGGAAGATTAATTGTACCAACAACAAGAAAAAATACACAACAGGATTCTTATAGAAAAATGATCAAAGTTTTTGGGAAATTTATGAAAACAAAAAAGTTCCAGTGTAAAACTTTCACAGGGTTAGTTAGTTTGTTTTTTTTTATAAAAAAAGAAAAGAAAGAAAAGAAACCAGAAAAGAATTAAAAAGAACTAGTCAGATACAGAGAGTTTCATCGATTGTTTCTTTATTTTCTTTTTCTTTTTCTTTTTTTTGATTTTTAAATTTTCATCCATTTTCAGTTGGTCATTCATTTAAACAAAATGAAGTGTAATAAAATAAAATGGACTTTTACTGGTGTTACTTACATTAATGATTGATTTGATAAGAGAATTGAAAAAAAAGGCCTAGAAACACTGGATGACTGTTTCATCCTGTTGTGGGACTCCTCAGCAGTGTTCATCCACGATCCCGTTAATCTATATCAGATAGAGACAATTAACTACTTCATTATAATGGAAGATGGTTGCGCGATTTTGTCGACTGGTTGAGATTAGACATGAACACCGTTGGATACTGGCAGGCTCAGTGGTCTAGTAGGTTGAAAATTCATGCGCAAGACTGAAGGTCCTATGTTCGAATTTCACGAGCGGGATCGTGAAAGCACACTGCCACAGAGGAGTCTCACAATAGTACGAACCGGCCTTTCAGTGCTTCTAGGTTCTCAATAGTAGTCTAACATCAATCGGTTCAAGATCTCAATCAATAATTTAATAATCTCCACAACTCTATACTGATCATTGAAAAAAGTACATTTCTTTGCGTGTACAAACACTTAGATATTCTATAATTCTATATAATAATAGTAACAATAATAATGGTAATAATGATAGTAATAACCCAGTAAAATGTAGGTGACTTTTCCAAATACATTACTGAACATCTTTCATTGACTGGTAAAAATATTAAAATGATGATACCAGTTCTTGAAGTAGAACTAATTTACTTAACGATAATAATGGAGAACAACATTCCTTATTTAATAAAGGGAAGATGTAAATGACAGTAGTTATGTAGTATGCACTTATGGTGTCAGTTGCTATGTTAAGCCGACATAGCTTATTCTAGCTTCTGGACAAATCGATTTATTCACTCTTCTTGAGTTACATTTACACCTTGTTAATTATTCACTTATCAACCGTTGTAGTGAATAGAACACAAGTGGGGACAATCGAATGTATGTGACAGAAAATTGCAGGACATGTTAGTAAAGTCTAACAATCATAAAGTAAATGCTTAATTCACAAAATGTCCATCGAATGTTTCAAAATGATTCAGACTTTATTGTTCCTGCATTTTCATAGAAATTGCATCCTGTTTCGATTCTTTACTGTTCAATCCTCTTGTCTCTCTGTTGCCAGACATTCTGTTCACGACTAACATCATATACTACTTATGTCAATATAAGTAGCACACACCGCACCGTGACTGTTTTTATATGAGCGCATATATATGTGTGTGCACACTTCTTATCCTATTCATCACATGTCTGTAACTTATTTTAGCCTGATTAGAAATAACCATTGATGCTTGGTTAAATCGAGTTGGCTTATCTGCCTTCTCCATGAAGTATCATATCGTTTCACTTCGCTCACTCTTCTTCACTTCATTCGTTGTGATTCTCTGATTGTCTGTTCCGATTACCGAATGTACAAATTATACGTATTCAAACATCCATTCTCATATTTGGCTTATATAATTCTGTTATACATTAACGCGATTTAATTCGATGATTTTATACGAGGATAGATGATATATATATTTCGACAGCAATCATTTATATAATCTAATTGGAGTCAGATATCAGGCCACTAAATGCTACTTACGCGAACAGACATAAGTTGTATGTGGGAGAAATCTGAATATTATAATGGATATTATAGTATTTCAATGGTTGAATTCATGAGTCAATTGAACCTAGACCACCATTGGAAACCTAGAAGCACTGGACCGACATTTTTTCCTAGTGTGGGACTCCTTAGCAGTGCGTATCCACTTAATAGAGAAAGATTGGAAGTAAGAGGAGATTAAAAAAACAGAGAGTAATTGGTTTTGACTCTTAATATAATTATAAAATGTATCTTTGTGATCTCCTATTGAGTAAGAAATTGTATTTCTTACGTTTCATGATCTGATGTCTCAGTATGAGTATGAGACTCCTCAGCAGTGCCTATCCACGACCCTGTATGTGAGATCCGAACGCAGAACCTCCAGTCTCGCGCGCGAATGCTTAACCTCTAGACCAGTGAGCCGACATCCAACTATGTCAATGTTTAACCTCAACCAATCCACAAAAATGTGTGATCATCTTTCATTGTTTGAAGTAGATACCTACCTCTACCTAACACGAATTAACTCCACTGGTCACAGCTTCCCCCTAGAACTCCGAGAATTCTCTCACGAAGCTAGTCACTAGATAGCGCATGGTAATTATCTCTATGGCGTTGTGAAGATTG
Source organism: Schistosoma bovis (assembly GCA_944470425.2). Classification (NCBI taxonomy): domain Eukaryota; kingdom Metazoa; phylum Platyhelminthes; class Trematoda; order Strigeidida; family Schistosomatidae; genus Schistosoma; species Schistosoma bovis. Next base: position 22,016,109 of record OX103958.1, on the reverse strand, counting down.
TTAGGTTTTATTAACTTGTTATTAACTTTCTATTCAATGCTTGATTGATTTAAAGTTATGAAATCTAACCTTGACATTTTTACTACCAAGATTTGAATTTCTAAAAGCTATTCTTTGAATCACTTATTCCAAATATGTATAACTTGACTTTTAGCTAGAATTCATTGAAACCAGTGATTTTTTTCTGGAAAAATAACTGGAATTTAACCATAAATTAGCTTCAATTGAATCATAAATTAGACTATTAAATAACTAAAATCTCCACAAAACTCCCTCCGGATAGTAATAATAATAATAATAATCACGTGCTCACTAGTGACTGGCTTCAAGGGGTATATCCTGGAGTTCTAGTGAGATGCCGTGATCAATGGATTTGAACCGGGTCTGTTGCGAGATAGTAACTCACTGAAAACAATGGTGGACAGTGGCTCGATTTCGTAGATTAGTTGAAGTTAGACATTAACACTCAGCGCAAGACCAATAAAACCTGGGTTCGAATCCCGCAGGCAGGATCGTGGATGTGCACTGCCACTGAGGAGCTCCACAGTAGGACGAAATAGCCTTCCAGTGCTTTTAGGTTTTCAACGTTGACCTAGCTTTAATTGACTCAACAATTCAACTATAAAATTAGGTAGGTGTTCGAAAAGTTCACAACTTTAAGATGTACTTACTGAACACAAACTGAATAAAACAATTAGTTAATGACATAAAAGTAGGTCGACAAGTATTGAATGTGTAGATCTATAGTTGAAAGCTGTGTATTTCTATCACTTAATTTAAAGCTTTTCATTTGTTTACAAATTTAGTGTAGACAAAAGTTTACTGTCTATCAGGCAAGTGATTATGCAAAACATTTATTCAATACGACGGTTGTATTTATCATGAACTGACACTAGCTTTAAAAAGAAGTCATTAAAAACCAGAAAGCATTGGACGAACTTTGCTTCTTTGTACAAAATTCTTGAGAAAACTATACCCTGGATTCTATTGTAAATAGAACCTAGTACGTTTAGGTTTTGTTATGAGCACGATACCATTCTATCTCTGAGTGATGGTCCAATGCTAATCAAGTTCGACTTCAGTTAGTTGATTATTACTGCCAATAATAATTGTCTCACTGTCGTAATTCGTAACTGTGTGCGATTGTGTACCATAGCGGTGTTCTATACTATGAAATATCATTTATTAAATACTTCACGAATGTTTTTCAAGATTTGCCAACTGATATCAGTCTATCATGAAAGCTATTTTAGATTCAGAAGATCTGATTTTGCATAATTCAACATACATCTCAATTAACATGCGATATATTAAATAATATATGTCTTATGCTCATAGATGTTAGTGGCTAACTAGACTCTATAGGTCTTTGGATAATGCGCTGGGTTTTTCTTAAGTGAAACCTTTTGAATTAGTGTCACTGAGTGAATATCAACATTGGAATGAACTAACATCTAGCTGACTAGGTCGAAATAGAAATCCATTGATAATCATCTGCATAATATGCTCAAAGTTATGACATCAAGCTAAAATGACTAATCTGTTCAGAGTGTACATATTCTAACATAGATTGATCTATTAAACTCATGTAAATCAACTAAGTAACATCTAAAGTTGAAAAATATACAACATAGATACCATTTAACTTCCTACTTCTGCCATAGGTAAATAAAAAAAAGTATGGTGCTAGTTAAGCTGACAAAATACACTCAACAAAACATTGTTGAATGTCATATACATACAGTATGATTTCCAAAAATCAATGAGAAATTCAAGTTAATCAATAAATTTCGTAGATTGGTTGAGGTTAGACATTAACACCATTGGATGCCGGCAGGCTCAGTGGTTCAGTAAGTTAAGAGTTCGCGCGCGAGACTGAAGGCCCTGGGTTCGAATCCCGCGAGTGGGATCGTGGATGCGCACTGCCACGGAGGAGTCCCATAATAGGACGAAACAGCCGTCCAGTGCTTCCAGATTTTCAATGGTGGTCTAACATCAATCGGTTCATGGTCTCAATCAAAAAAAGTTTTGATTTTACTACTCAAGAAAAAAATAGGTAGTATAAATTAAATATCTATATTCTTTAATGTAGAATACTTAAAAATGGTTATTAACACTGTGGTTTGAGTTACTTATATCCATATAAGTAATATATAACTATGGTCAGTCATAGAATATATTTCAGCAGAAGATCGATAAGGAAAGAACGGAAACGGCACGCAATTGTTATGAAAATGCATAAACAATGAAATCTGAGACAATGGATTGATGTTTGCAAAAGGAACAGTGAAGTTTGATTTGATGGATTGATATTATGCAAACTAACAATTTACTATATGGTTCTCAGATTTTATTGAGATGCTCTGTAATTTCGTATCAAATACATTTGATTGTCCCCGTTCATGTTCCTGTTCACTAAAACACCACCTCTAATTCCTATTATCAACAATGAAGAAGAAGATGTACGCTTCGTTGTTCTTACAGAAAATATTAGTATATACTTGATAATTATAATTCATTTTTGTATTGTTTATTTGAATCTTCCCATTGATGTTTAGGATTGCAACTAATCAGTCTCTTATTGACATATGTACATTCTATACGGATTGTCTCAATATTGCCTTAAGTTAAAAGCATTATAAGGGAAACTTGACAATCTTCATAACTACACAGTGATGATGACCATGTGCTCACTAGTGACTAGATTCGTGAGCGAATTCTCGGAGTTCTAGTGAAAAGTCGTGATCAGTGGAGCTAATTCGTATTAGGTAGAGATAAGTATCTACTTCAAACAATGAAAGATGATCACACAATTTCGTGGATTGGTTGAGGTTAAACATTGACACAGTTGGATGTCGGCTCACTGGTCTAGAGGTTAAGTGTTTGAGCGCCAGACTGACGGTTCTGGTTTGAATCCTGCGTGTGGGATCGTTAGTGCTTACTGTTGAGGAGTCCAATACTTTGACGAAACCGCCTTCTAGTACTTACAGGTTTTCAATAGTGTTCTAACATTCATCTATTCATGATCCGAATCAGATAATTATAAGCAAAGATGGATGGTGGATAGAAATGGAATCCAGAACTCGCGTTCCGTTCAACTGATGAGTCTCAAGTAGGACTAAACACATGTCCTAGATTTCACTGCTAGTTACCATCCACCTTTACTTACATGATAAATATGTTTTAAAATGATGAGAGTTATTTAAACCACTTATTAAAACACTATCATATATTTTTGAGATCATGAACCGATTGATGTTAGACCCCCATTGAAAACCTGGAAGCACTGGACGGCCGTTTCGTCCTAGTAGGGGACTCCTCCGTGGCAGTGCGCATCCACGATCCCACTCGCGGGATTCGAACCCAGGGCCTTCAGTCTCGCGCGCGAACGCTTAACTTGCTGAACCACTGAGCCTGACGGCATCCAATGGTGTTAATGTCTAACCTCAACCAATCCACGAAATTGTGCGACCATCTTCCATTGTATTGAGGTAGACACCTATTTCTACCCGACACGGATTAGCTTCACTGATCACGGCTTCCCACCAGAACTCCGAGAATTCCCTCACGAAGTTAGTCACTAGTGAGCACATAGTAATTATCAGTATAATGATAATCGGTTCATGATCTCAATCAAAAACTTAACAATCTCCCCAACCGCTATACTTATAATATCATATATATATCAACACAAAACTCCTATAATCGATTAACAGTTAAGTGTAATGTAGGCAATATATGCAATCACTTTTTGATAAATATTTCTTTCCTACCATTTATATTTGCAAATGTATCAATGCGGGAAAAAAACACTATGAATTGTCAGTTAAAGGTCAACTTTACTATGTGCATATATATGTATCCATGCGCAAATGTATCAGAATATGATTACGTCACAGTGTTTGTACACTTGTCCAAATAGGTCTATGTTAGATAGTTAATAACTTAAGAATGAATAGATGTACATATTGTATATACATATATATTACACCTTCATGTGTATATGTTTGTATGGTAACAATTGAATACAAATAATCAACACTTACATAAAAGAAATTCTTATCAAATCTAAAGAGAAACTTGAAATAATATTCAATGCCAAGTTATTAGTAAATATGCTGATAGGCTAAATCTCTCATTGTATCAAATGAAATATGTATATGATAATGAGAGTAAATGCAGGGTGGATGAAGAATGCTGGCGAGAGGCCTATGCTCCTTCACGAGGTGTAACAGGCGTTAGTAAGTAAGTATGTATGTACCACATATAAGATAGTTTTTCTCGTTCAAATCACTATGAACCTCATCACTAGTACTATGGTGTAAATAATAACAATGATAGCCACTAATACATTTACCCTTTTCATTTGGTCTATTAAAGAAACAAATGATTACTAGATGCCATAATAAACTGATGTTGTGTGAATGTCATACCCTTTCAATATATCACGTGGTATCATATGGTATGTAACTACTTACTATCTTACTCTTATACTCTATATACAAATATAAGCTTATAAAGCCATATGTTCCGCAGACATAAGATCAACAATTTATTTGCAGAAATCCTTCTCAAACGATAATAACTGTGTTTGTAATCATAAAATTATGACGAGAATAAAGGACAGTTGAAAATCATTATACCACACCATCAGTTAATTGAAGTTGTAAATGTAAAGTTGGATACCACCACCCAGTTGATCTAATAGTTAGTCTTTTACTGCAAAACTCTAAGGTATGGTGTTTGTTGCCTAGTTATATCTTGGATGTGTGTTACTGACAGAGATTCCACAGTAGGATAAATTAGATTTACGATTCTCTATGGTTTCCAATATGATCCCAACTGAAATCAATCTGTGGTGAATTAAACCGGCGAGACTATAGTTCATAGACGACTTTTGAATGAATCTCAAATGATCTTGAGAAATATTAGCCAATCAGGGAACAATTAGTAGAGAGTAAAAATATATTATACAAAATCAAAGAATTAAAGTGGATACACTTCTTTTACATGGTTCAAAAATTTGTCAAGGTTAGAAAAAGGTTCAGAGATTATAAAATCGTAATGCATACGGTAGAAGAACTCATCCAATAGGCTCCATAATAGACGGCCACTGAAGCCATGATAAGGTCGCAAAATCTGTTTCAGCCTCGACCACATAGCTTAGATATTGTTTGTGTGCACTTCGGTTGTCGGGTTCACAAAATGCCGCTTGTGAACGACGAAGTAATGCATATAATCAAGTCTATGTAGGCATCTGTACGCTCTCCAACCATTCTTATATATTATAGTACCCGGCTGCAACCAGTGTTACTGGTGCTTTTATTATCCAGTTCTCAATTAGCCTCAGTCTCGATCTGATTTGAGCGAAAAAACCCTATTTTAACAGACTTCTTCCTCCAACACATGTTACATCGAAAGAGAACATGATCACAGTATTCTGCACTAGTCATGTGATTACCACAATCACAAATAAAAGGACTTCCTTAGTGGTCCTTTTTATTGTAATCACTTAATTATCTAGTTTTCCCTACAACCCGCTGTGAACCGATCGGACGTGAGCATCAGATACTGAAATTGGTACTGTGAATTTACAATCCGTCAAACGGTTCTGATTGGCTCGTCCATAAATTATAGTCTCGCCCGTCTGAGTTAATCGGTCATATTTACTTTTATTTCAGTAAAAGTTCCAGATTCGGCTAGACATTTTATCTTCGATAAAACCATCTGAAGTCTTTCACCTTAATACACAGAAAATCAATAGATGCTCTATGAATTGTACCATTCTAATCTATACTAGTACTATTTAGCCACAACACTCAAACTGTATTCATCTCAATGCATGTAATGATGGTAAAAGTGAGGGGATCTTATGTAATTGAACATTTTAAACCGTCTATAAGTCTTTTTAAAAAAGTACTAATGTGTTGATATCTTATTTCTGACTTTGAGAAACAGCAGATAACTGACAGATTGAATGGTGAATCGCTCAACGAGTGAACAGGAAAGATTCATGATCAGCATATAGATCTTCAAGTCATGGTAGATCTTCGGGGAGCGAAAGTGAGGATTTACCTTGTAGAATATGAATATTATATTCTTCTTATCAGTCACGGATTGCATCAGCTTAGTAGGATGAAATGTATACTATAAATATCCTTATTATTACAAAGTAAAAGGGATTATTCTATTTCAAAAAAGATCATTAAAAAATTATTGTTTCTAGTCATATCAGTAAGATTTTTCTTTCATAAAACCAATAAAGCGATGCGAAAAGCCGTGACCAGTGGAGTCTAATGCGTGTCGAGTGGAGACGCTTATCAACCTCAGACAATGGATGAAGGGTTGTGCAAGATCATGAGTCGATTGAAATTAAACATTAACGCCATTGGATCCCGGCTCAATAGTCTAGAGGTTGGGCGTTCATAAACGAGGTTGAAGCGATCGTGGATGCGCACCCCTGATGAATCCCACGCTAAAATGAAACATCTGTCCAGTGATTCCAGGTTTTCAATGGTGGTTTTGCATAAGTCGACTCGTATATTGCATTACGATGTAATGTTTATATAAAAATTTTATACTTACAGATATCCGTTCTTTCACTAAATAATTGAAAATTATAGTAAGTTATCAGATTCTACCTTGAATAATTAATTCGCTTTATCATGGGTACTTGTTAAAGTGACTGAATGTATGACTAACTAAAAATCGTTGATTATCACATTGTTACATTTCAATTGTATAATATATATGTAACCTCTTATCCAATTCTTTACCAGTTTTTTTAATCAGCGGTATAGTAATAAGATCCTGTCAGTCGAATCAGAACATATCCACTACTTAAAGTGATTCGACTTTACTAGGTACGATATTTAATGTTCTGAATTACTTAATGGTACCATGCTTGACAGTGGCACTCAGTGATGCGTCGATTTGGTCAAGGCGAAAGAGCTACTTTACTGCTAGTTTTCAACTAGCACCCAACTAGAATTGTAAGCTATCTGTCATCAATCGGTTAATTCAACATTCTGAAGTGAATTATCTTTTATATTTGGATTCATGAGTCGATTTAAGCTAAACCACTATGAGAAATCCGGAATTACTGGACGATTGTTTCATCCTAGAATGAGACTGTTTAACAATGTGTATCTACGATCCCGAAAATGAGACTCTGAGTAAGGACCTTCAATCTTGCATGAGAACACTTAACCTGTAGATCAGTGAGCCCTCATCTAACAGTGTTAATGTCCAATTTCAAGTTTAATTTCGTGTCCCGCGTGCGTGATCTTGGGTGTGCACCGCTAAACAGTTCCACAATGGGACGAAACAGCCGTCCAATATTTCCAGGTTTCCCATACTGGTCTAGCTTAAATCAATTCATGAATCCAACTATTAAATTACTACAATATCCACAAACTCCCATTCTGCTAATACCTTTTATATGTAGATTGTATTTGATGATTTTCAAAAAATTTTATAACATTATCTATTATATTTCAATTTCCGCATGATTGAATCACAATCGTTACTTCCATTATATTTCAGGAAGTTATGAATAATTCAGTTATGCTCCAACAGATATTCTATGTATCCTTTTCTTTATTCTTCTTTATTATATAACCTTATCTAGGTCACTAATAGGAAAAAAATTATTCAAACAGAATGTAAAGTTATGTTTAGCGTTCTTTTGCTTGTTTGTTTGTTTTTCTACAGCGTACGAAACATCTATTTCTCATTATTTTCAAATCATCATCATCATCAGCATCCAAAGCATCATCATCATCATCATCATCATCATCATCATCATCATCGTCGTCGTCGTCGTCATCATCATCTTTGTCATATGATTTAAGACAATAATGATTCATTCAGATAGAAATAACTTGGTTTTATAATTGTAATGTTAAAACTAATAATAATATTACACTTGGTATTATATACTTGGATCTTCCAATTGATGTTTAGGACTGTAATTGATCAATCTCTTGTTGGCATATATGTATATTGTGTGTATTGCCTCGATATAGCTTTAATTCAAAAGTATTATAAGTAAAGATGGATAGCTGACGAGTCCCAACTAGGACGAAACGCGCGTCATGGATTCCACTGCTAGCCGTTATCCATCTTTACTAATAATAATAGTTTTTTCTTAGTCAACAATCCATTGTACAGATTAAATGACTTTCAATATCTGTTCATACGTTTATCATGAAGTGAAATCCGTTAGAAAACTATTGAAAGTCAATATAACTAGATAAATATCGGTACGACTATAAATTATGGACGAATCAATCAGATTCATGATAAAAGGTTTTAGATTTCAGCGCGAAGTTTTTTTATCCATTTGGTTTAATAGCGTCTTGGCATTCTAACTGATTTCAATTCGTGATAAGAACCCTAGATCTAGTACTTATCCATATTCTTTACACAAGTTTAAAACTCTCAGTTAGCCCTAGTCAGTAGGTAAACATTCTCAAGACCTTTTTTAGTGTCACTCAAAGGTCGTTCATAAATTATAGTCTCACCCAGATTTTTCTCATCAGTTGAAAATTTGAAAAATTCCCATAATTTGGTTTAAAACAAGATATCTAAGTGAACAATATTGTTTTTGATTAGATCCTCATAAGACTAAGATACAGTAACGTCTCTGACTGTGAAGCTGGGTGACACGAGATCGAATCCGCCAGGGAGCACCAGTTCCCTCAAGATTACAGGTACACCTTGCTGACGAGTGCCAAGTAGCACGAAACCCTGGTCCAGGGTTTCCTGTTGACTACCTCCAACCACCATCTAAATCTCAATACATAGTGCCCGCAGTCTCGAGTCACCTAGACTGGTGGCCACATTGCAACATGATCGATAGCATTCGATCTGCACTAATAAGGACTAGACAAGCATGACATTGATCACCACCCAGTGATCAATCAATTGTGACAGTAATATTTCTATGTCTATAAGAAATTATTAAGCCAACCAAGTCAGTTTGTAGTGCAGTGAAAACAATGGAATAGATCACATAGATAAATATGTTAAGTAAAGAGTATAAATTGATAGTATGATAACAGGTTTACTAGTTGTGATAAGAATAATGAAGGCTTATATTTATGTTTCTAGTGGGAATTAGGTCAATGATTAGAAAAATAAAGACATTGAAATAGCATTCATAAAAAAAGCTTGTGATTTAAGGCTATATTGAGGTAATCCGCACAGGATCCACATATGCCAACAAGAGACTGATCAATTTCAGTCCTAAATTACAGATGGAAGGTACAGGTAAAACAACACCAAAGTGAATTTAAACTTCACTCCATTGTACACACAGTCCTAGCTATCAGGATTCAGAAACCAAGTGGATAACGTGATGGCGTTTCAATCATACGATACTGGATTCGAGCCACGGAGTGAACAACAACTCTGGGATGCAGGTACATTCAACTGACGAGTCCCAAATAGGATAAAGCGACGCGCGTTCTTGATTCCACTGCTAGCCAATATTCATCTTTGATTATAAGATTACGTTTTAGGAAGTGTTCAGATAATTGGACCGTGAAATGTATATTTTAGAAAAGGAAAGGGTAAGAGAGTGTGAAGAAAAACAAACGAAGAAATAGTATGCAAAACAATAATAAACAAAATCACTCATTAAGGCCAAGGGAGAGACAAAGATGTTACGAATTTCTTATGAACATAAAGACTTGGATTGTTAACTCGAATTCCTATAGCTTCTGCTATGTGTAAGAGACGAGATAGAACTCCATAAGGAAAACTAGTAGGAATACGATAAATAACTTTAAACGACTTAGTTCTATCTACTACATCACCGCTATCGATCAAATGTGATAGGACCGAGCTGCATATTGTTCTGACAGTACATTATCCTAACTACGAAGGTAGGTGTTCACTAACTCTTTGACTCAGTTGTCTGGCAATGCACCCAATACAACTTTCTCTACAGGAACACACAGAGAAGTGGCATAACCGAGTAACTTATCCTTTAGTTGAGGATAAAATGTGAAACTAATTGACATAGGTGAGTGAATAAGAATAGGTCGGAGGTCATTTGGTGTTAGAATTTTTTTAAAAAAACACATTAGAGGTGGGTGATGCAATAATTAAGTGAAGTTCAGAGACAGATAATTTTTCGAGGTAATGAAATAACAACAACTGGTAAGATGGGTTGCGTAATCATTGAACAAGATAACAGGTGTATCATGTTAAAGCATCGTCTTACAGTAACTTAGCTGTTAAATACTTTAACAACAAGTCACATATCCTGACAACACAATATCTATACACTAATAAACTGTAAATGAAACAAAAGTTTACACTATTAAACAGTTAAAACATAACCCAAGATACATTTATAGTCAATGCCAACATTCCATATACAGTCTACTTCATTTATTGTTTTCAGTAATAAATTATGTTTAGTCTAATGATTTAGTTACTTTTTTTTATTATCTAATGGCAATTCGAAAGTAACAATAATAAAGTGGATTGTTACCAGAACTAATCATAATTCAATTAATTGTGCTTGTTTGTTTGTTTGGTTGAGTGTGTGTGTGTGTGTTGTCAAGACTGCGAAATGAAAAGCTGAATATGTTGAATAATCTATGATCATATATATTTTCGAACCGTACTACATACAATTCCGTCCGACCTTTTCTTAAATTCGATGTGTATATTTTCTATTCAGACGGTTTATTCAAGTGTTTTTTCCTCTCTCTCTCTCTCTCTATTTATTATTTGCAAAGATTATTGTGCAAGGGATAAGTTGTATAGAACATCTAAAATTTACACAAAATATACTGTGGTGTGTGTTACTTATATTGACATAAGTAGTATATGATGTTAGTCGTGAACAGAATGTCTGGCAACAGAAAGACAAGAGGATCGAACAGTAAAGAATGGAAACAGAATGCAATTTGTATGAAAATGCAAGAACAATGAAGTCTGAGTTATTTAGAGACAATCGATGAACATTTTGCAAATTAAGCATTTACTTTATGATTGTTAGGCCTTGTAATTTTCTGTCACATACATTCGATTGTCCCCACTTGTGTTCTATTCACTACAACGGTTGATAAGTGAATAATTAACAAGGTGAAAATGTAACTCAAGAAGAGTGAATAAATCGATTTGTCCAGAAGCTAGAATAAGCTATGTCGGCTTAACATAGCAACTGACAGCATAAGTGCATACTACAAAACTACTGTCATTTACATCTTCCCTTGATTAAATAAAGAATGTTGTTCTCCATTAATATCGTTAGGTAAAGTAGTTCTACTTCAAGAACTGGTATCATCATTTTAATATTTTACCAGTCAATGAAAGATGTTCAGTAATGTATTTGGAAAAGTCACCTACATTTTACTGGGTTATTACTATCATTATTACCATTATTATTGTTACTATTATTATATAGAATTATAGAATACCTAAGTGTTTGTAAATGCAAATAAATGTACTTTTTTCAATGATCAGTATAGAGTTGTGGAGATTATTAAATTATTGATTGAGATCTTGAACCGATTGATGTTAGACTACTATTGAAAACCTGGAGGCACTGAAAGGCCGGTTCGTCCTAGTGTGGGACTCTAATCCTTATTAGTACAGATCGAATGTTATCGATCATGCTGCAATGTGGCCATCAGTCTCGGTGACTCGACATCGCGGGCACTATATATTGAGATTACATGGTGGTTGGAGGTGGTCAACAGGAAGCCCTGGACCAGGGTTTCTTGCTACTTGGCACTCGTCAGCATGGTGTACCTGTAATTTTGAGAGAACTGGTGCTCCCTGGCGCATTCGATCTCGCGGCACCCAGCTTCACAGTCAGAGACATTACAACTGAGCTCTCCGAGCCGCGACTGACCTCCTGTAGGACTGAGATGTAATCACAATTGATTGATCACTGGGTGGCGATCAATGTCGAATCCACCAGGAAGCACCAGTTCCCTCAAGATTGCAGGTACACTTTACTGATGAGTGCCAAGTAGCACGAAACCCGGGTCCAGGGTTTCTTGTCGACTACTTCCAACCACCATCTAATCTCAAACTTATTTCTTGATTAGATACAAATTGTATATACTGTATATACAAATCTGATATTAAATGGTTGAGTTTATGAGTCAGTTAAAGATAGATCACTATGGAAATTCTGGAATCACTCGTATGGAAGTCCTCAGCAGCGCGTATCCACGATCCCGCTTGCAGGATTCGAGTCCAAGTCATTCGGTATCGTGCACATAAACGTTTAAATTGTAGACCACTGAACCGGCATTCAATGGTGTTATTGTGTAACTTCAACTAATCCACGAAATTGCGCCACCATCCACCATTGTCATCAGTGAGTTGCTATCTCACAACAGACGCAGTTGAACTTCATTGGTCACGGCTTCTCACATGAACTCCAGGAAATACATCTTGAAGTCAGTCACTAGTAAGCACATGATGATTATTACTCTGGATATAGGTATATAGAAGAACTTGGATATTTGTTCAGATATTTTGAAAACAGGAGATTGATAAATGATTGAGTTGATCAATTAACAGTTTTATTATTCTAATTACTATAGTTCGGTATTTCCTAATATTGTATACAATAATAAAGAACAAACCATTAGTGCACTAGCTATGCTTAGTTCATGATCAGAACTTTCCTCAAACTCAATTTATTTTCACACACACACACACACACACACACACACACACACACTAGTAACTATTTCTAAGATGGATTCCAACTGACTTAATGAGAATATATGATCTGTGTAATTGACTATGCTAAGAATAAGGCAGTTATTAAATAATGGTACTGAATAATGATCGATATTTATTGAAGACACAAATAGGAACCACTACGTTATGAATTATTATCTTAATGGATACTGTGCTCAAAATGAGATGTGTAGATCATAACTTAACTCCTATATGTAATTGTGTCAAAAAATGTACTACTTATAAGTTCCTAGCAAGATCCAAACACGTCTATTCAGTACCTCATGATTTTCAATCGTTAGCCGGTTATTCTGAGATAATAATTTCAGTTGGAATCATTATTTTTTAGCCGTCCAGTAAGTCAGTTTTACAATATGATTAAATTGAGAAGGAGTAAGTTTTCGATGAAATTAAAATCAACGGTGAGATTGTAATTTATGGATGATCTTGGAGTGACGCTGAAATAACCCTGAAAATGTCTACCAACTAACTAGGACTTAATGAAGGTTATAAAGTAATGTGAGGAATTATAATTATGATTTATAGTTGATTATTAGGGTTAAGGACTAGATTTAATGTTTTCATCACGAACTGACATCAGCTATGATGAATGAATTTCGCGCTAAAATCCAAGAACTGCTATCTTAAATCTGATTGTTTCGTCCATAAATTGTAGTCTCAGCAAATTAACTGTTAAAATGTGTAGGGGTTTACAGAACAGTTTAAAAATGCTATATTACACGTTTAGTATGTACTTTCAATGATTGTCCGACTAAAGTCACTCTGTGTTTTGAGGTATTTTTTCATCTAAAGTAATCATTACAAACTTCAGATTTTAATTAAAAGTAAATTTTCTTTTTATAATGAGGATCTGTGGAGATTAGAATAATTTTAATAGTTGAATTAAGCTACACCACCAGTGAAAATCTGGAATCATTGGACAGCCATTTAGTTTTAGTAAAGGACTCCTCAGCAGTACGCATCCAGGATTCCGCACGCAGGACACGAACCCTGAAACTTTGGTCTCGCGCGTGAACGCCTAACCTCTAGACTATTGAGCCGGGATCCAATGGCGTCAATGTTTGGTTTCAATCGATCCATGATCCTGCACAACCCTTCATCGATTGTCTGAGGTTGATAAGTGTCTCCGCCTGACACGCATTAGACTCCACTGCTCACAGCTTCTCACTAGAATTACGGGAAATCCATCTTGAAGCTAGTGACTAGCTTGGATCGATTGAAGTTGGGCATTGACCCTGTTTGATCCCGGCTCAATGGTCTATAGGTCAAGTGTTCACGTGCAAGACTGGAGGTCCTGTGTCCGAGTCTCTTGTATAGAATCGTGGATGCGCACTAATTAGGAATCACATACTAGGACTAAACGACTATCGAATGCTTCTATGCTTTCAATAGTAGTCTAGTTTGGATGGGCTCATGAATTCAACTATTAAAAATATTCTTCCTATCCATTTTTTACTGAACTAATATCAATCTCTATTGAAAGCATCTTTGTGTAATTTTTTTCAAAATTTTAGAAGATCAACTATTATACATTAAATTATTACAAAATCGGTGAATTAGAAAAGAAGAAGAGGAGAATGAAATAACTCACATCAAGTTGTCACATATGTCTTGATGTTTACCGAATAACAACAACAAACACAACAGCGACAACAAAAAGCAAATTTGATTTCATCCAAGAAGTCATGAAGAAAGAAACAAAATAAAGCCGCCTTCAACTTGTTCATAAACAAATATCAGACTTGTTTGACAATGACACTCAGTGATGAATCGATTTTCCCAAGGTCAAATTACTACTTTGCTGATAGTTTACAACTAACATCCAACTAGAATTGTAAGCTTTCTGTCATCAACCGGTCAATTTAATATTCTGAAATGAATTATCTTTTATATTTGGATTCATGAGTCGATTTAAGCTAAACCACTATGAGAAACCTGGAATCACTGGACGATCGTTTCATCCTAGAATGAGACTGTTCAACAATGCGTATCTACGATCCCGAAAATGAGACTGTGAACAAGGACCTTGAGTCTTGCACGAGAACACTTAACCTGTAGATCACTGAGCCCTCATCAAACGGTGTTAATGTCTACCTTCTAGTCTAACAACAACAAAAAGTAAATTATCAGTATGGGGGTTGTGGAGATTGTTAAGTTTTTGGTCGAGATCATGAATTAATTGATGTTAGACCACCGTTGGAAACCTGGAAGCACTGGACGGCCGTTTCGTCCTAGTATGGGACTCCTCAGCAGTGCGCATCCACGATCCCGCACCCCGCAGGATTCGAACCCAGGACCTAATTTTATTTCTTCATCGATCATGACGGTAAACATTGAGTGATCACCAATTAGATATTAACAGTTTAGGAATCGATATCTAGATCATGTTCATTCTTTTCAATGTATATTGTCTATCAACCACCATAATAACTCTGATTGTACTTTTTTTGTAATTTGCATAAACGCACCTGAATGGTTTATGTGATTAATAGACATAATGATATAACTTTAGTAGTTGTGATCATGAGTCAACTGAAGCTAGATCACCATAGAAGACCTGCTGAGAGGTTTCACAATAGGACAAAACGGCTGTCTAGTGTTGTCAGGTTTTCTTCATGATCTCAACTACAAAAAATTACTATAATATCCACAAAACCCCTTGTGATATTAATCAATATATGCTCATTAGTAACTAGCTTCAAGATATATTTCCTGAAGTTCTAGTGAGAAGCCGTGGCTAGTGGAATTCAACCAGATCTATTGTGAGATAGTTACTCACTGAAGACAATGGTGGATACGTAGCTTAATTTCGTGAATTAGTTGAAGTTAGACATTAACATTGTTGAATGCCAGCTTAGTGGTCTACATTTTAAGTATTCATATGCACGTGACCTATAGATCGTGGGTTCAAATCTCGCTAGGCGAGATCATGGATACATACTCCTGTAAGAGTCCCATACTAGCACGAAACATCCATAAAGTGCTTCCAGGTTTTCCATAATGATCAACTCATGAATTCAATTATTTAATTCATTTATATAAAAACAGAATCTATATTAATTTTACCTACCTCATTTTTGATTCATTAAATGAAATATACAGAATTCCAATTATTATTAGTATTATTTATAAAGAGATTATTGAATGTAATAGAATCCACAAATGATTGCAAAACATATTCAATGTTTCAATGTTCCAATATTACATAGATACAATGCAATATATAATTTGTTATAACAAGAAGTAATAAATAAAGAAAGAAATAAAATAATGAAATTGTTTTCTTTTTCATTCTTTTACTTCTTTCACTTTGAACTATTCACATAGAAACAGTGATGTTTTTCTCTTTTTTTTCCTCTTTTTTTTCTTCTTTTTCTTTTTCATTTGAACATTTTAACCAATCAAATTCATTGAATATTAGAATATACATTTTTTTTTGGTTTTTTTTTTGTTTCCTCTCTAAATAAAAAGGAAAGAGAAATTCCTCGCTGTTGAATAAAAATTCAATAAACAGGTTAATATATTTGGGTGATGTTGTTTTATTGTAAATCTATATATATAGTGTGTACTTGTATGGACGTGTGTGAGTGTGTGTGTGTAGGAGTGTGTGTGAGTGTGTGTGTGTGTGCTGGTAACATGGATGTACATGTACATTGTATGAGAAAGTGTAAACTTAATAAATCATTGAAAAAGAAAAAAAAAGTATACATGTACATAAATGAAAACAAGTGGATTCATACAATTATGAAATATACATGACCTCATTGTCTATATTATATACAATGATGTCTTGGTTACAGGAATGCTGTATGTAAACTGATTCATAATCATATTGTTTCCTATCATTAACTATAATAGTATAATGATCAGTAAGGTCTGACATTAGATACCGGCTCAGTGGTCTAGAGGTTAAATGTCCACACGTGAGATTGGAGGTTCAAATCTTATGTGCGGGATCATGGATTTGTACTTTTGAAGAGTCCTATACTTGGACAAAATGGTTATCCATTGATTCCAAGTTTTCAATTGTGGTTTTAACATTGGTCAATTCGTGATCTCAATCGGAAAAATATAACAATAACTATTAAAAACATAAATATTCATTTTACAGTAAAGCAATATTAAGGATTTTATAGAGGTTATTTTAACTTATAAGTCGTGTTTATTACTGAATAATCTCGGTCCTATATTAGAACCCAAAAAGTTATTCAGTGTTCCAGCTGAAAATCAATGCGAGATTTACTTGTAACATGACGGTCTGGTTGAATATTTGGACTACCTGTTCTAGTCATCTGAATATTTCAACAAGTTATCTGTCTTTTGTTTGTTTCAACAGGTCATTATGTTAATTAATTGCACTACCTATTCAGGTGAGTTTATGAAAAGTTCACGACATTTCTATGTGCAAGTTACAAAGAATTACAATCAGAGATATTATGATGGTTGATAGACAATATACATTGAAAAGAATGAATATGATCCAGATATCGATTCCTAAACTGTTAATATCTAATTGGTGATCACTCAATGTTTACCGTCATGATCGATGAAGAAATAAGAGAAAAGGAGACTTGTTGAAATGCTTTATTCTGAGATTTCTATATTGTTCTATATTGCGTCTACATTGTTCTTCACGAAACTCTTTCAACTATGTTAGCTAGCTCACTAGTGAATTATTTCAATATTATTCTTAAAATGATAACTGATGGAGTTTAGAAATGTTGAGAATCAAACAATTACCGTCAATAAAATTTGATGATCTTCTCTGTATATTACAAATTGATTGAGTTTGATATTGTAAAACTGAACCAAACTCAATGATTCTAATGGTTGAATGTTCACAACAAGACTATTAGTTCTTAGGTTTGATCGCTATTACAATCAGAGTCAGGTAATACTGAGAATCCCATACATGGACAATCTAATTGAAATCAGCCTGAGTGAAGTTAGACATATCCACTACTGAATGCCGACTCACAGTGCAAGACATAAGGTCATTTGTTCAATCTTCGTTAGAGTTATAGATGCACACTGTTGTTCAATGATTCCTAATTACCAGTGGTTATCTAGCTAAGATCAATTTGTGATCCATCTTTTTCTATTTCTTCCCTTTTACATAGGATTAACCAATCTAAAACTTTATAGATTGTACTGTCAAAAAGAAAAAAAAGCTATATGTATTAAGATATAATGATTTTTAAAGTCTTTTTTTTCTCCATAGAACTACCAGTCTTTCATCAATTTGCATGAAATGGCATTTCTGAAACAGTCTATTATTATCATCAATAGTTAGATTAGAGAAAATCGATTGTTAATGTAGCATATATACAATAGATATGTATTCCTTCTGGTATGATTCTTCACAAATTATTCTTTGACATGACGTCACATAAGGACTACATATTAGAATTAATCACTATCGTCACTGTAAAAAAAAACCGATGATGCACATATGCCAACAAGAGACTGATCAATTTCAGTCCTTAATTACAATGGGAAGATACAAGTAAAACAACACCAAAGTGAATTTAAACTTCACTCCATTGTACAAATAGTCCTAGCTATCAGGATTCAGTAGCTAAATGGATAACAAGATGGCGTTTGAATCGAATGGTATTGAGTCCGAGTCCTGCAGTGAACATCAACTCTGGGATGCAGGTACATCCAACTGACGAGTTTCAAATAGGACGAAGCGGCATGCGTTCAGGATTCCAATGTTAACCAATATCCATCTTTGTTTATAAAGCTATGATTTATTTTATGTATTTATCATATGTATATGTAATAGAGAAGAAAGTGTAGTGCAAAAAAAAGAGAAAGGAAGACACTGAGAGATAAATAATTTGGAATAAAACAACAATAATATGAGTAATAGAACTGGGCCTAACGAAATAAATATCCAATAGTATAGAATATATCTGTTAAAATAAATCAACATGGAATTTCATTTGATTAAAATGTATAATTATGATGTTGTTGAAGAAATGATAAGACGATTGAAATATAGTTGTTATTGGTTTCTATTCTGAATTATTTTGAAAGTTATTGAGTTGTACAATCATAAGAAACATAGAACTCATAAAGATCTTGATACTATGGATCATTGTTGAATAATTAATTGAATGAAGTTTATGTAACTGAGAAGATCGTCAACATCATACGGAATTCACATGACGGATTGTACTACAAATTCGTGCATGGAAGACAGTTGATAGATGCATTTCAAGTGAAAACAGGAGTCCGACAAGGCTGCCCACTCTCCTTCTTTCTCTTTGTTCTGGTGGTTGAATGGATTATGAAGGCCTCGACATCGGAAGGGAAGCACGGAATACAATGTACAGCTTGCATGCAACTAGATGATTCAGACTTCGTAGATGACCAAGCCCTTCCATCTCATACATACGAAAAAAATGCAGATGAAGACAACCAGTGTAACATCAGCTTCCTCATCAGTAGACCTTAACATACACAAGGAAAAACCAACATCCTCAAATACAATATGGAGAACATCAACACAATCCCACTTGATAAAGATACTCTGGAAGAGGTGGAAACTTTCACTTATCTGGACAGCATCGTTGATCAAATTCGGAGATCTGATGCAGACGTAAAGGAGAGGATTGGCAAAGTAAGGACAGCATTCCCACAGTTGAAGAATATATGGAACTCAAAGCAACTATCAACTAATATAAAAGTCACAATCTTCAATACGAACGTCGAGACAGGTAATTCTACTGTATGGAACTGAAACTTGCAGGACTACTACAACCATCATAAAAAAGTACGGGTATTTCTAAATAAATGGTGAGCGACCTATGCTCCTCCCTGAGGGGTAATAGGCGTAATATTAGCGTTTTCTTTAGCAAGGTTATTTTGTACGGAATTAGGATGCTGACCACATGCTTAACCCTCCTCCTTTACCCGGGATATATATATATATATATATATCAGAATGGGTTTTGTGGAGATTTTTTAGAAATTTCACTGGTTGAAATCATGAGTCAATCGAAGCTAGACTACCATGTGGAACCTGGAAACACTGGACGGCCGTTCCGCCCTAGTATGGGACACCTCAACGGTGCGCATCCACGATCCCGCCCCCGCGGGATTCGAGCACAGGAACTATCAGTCTCGCGCCAGGCGCTTAACCAACTAGACCACTGAGCCGGTATCCAATGGTGTTAATGTCTAACTTCGACCAATCCACGAAGTTGCGCCACCGTACACTATTGTCTTCAGTGAGTTCCTATCTCACAGCAGACCTGATTGAACTCCATTGGTAACGACTTCTCACTAGAACTGCAGGAGTATTTCCTGAAGTCAGTCACCAGTGAGCAGGTGATTATTATTATCAGAATAGGTTTTGTGGTGATTTTTTAGAAACTGGTGATTTTTCTTATTTTTGATCGATCATTCGGTGCTTAAAAGCTCATTTTTACTCCTAATCATTGAGTTTCAGGTATTTTGAACGATCTCATGGACATAAGAAATAGTATAAGATGTTATTTTATTGATTGATTAATTATACTATTGATTATGCTGTTTAGTTTGTGAAAAGAAGGGTTTGATCAGTTCAATTGCCTTCGAAATGATAAGGACAATTTGTAGCTTTAGGTGAATGTTTTTTGACAGCGTTGAGTTTTTTTTTAATGCTCAATAGTTTAATTGTAAAGTTTTCGATGTTATTCTAGATAACATCATTAGTGTCTACTTTAATTTGAAGTGAGTCAACTCGTTTTGATAGTCTTGTTTTCAGATTATTGTCATCACATGTTTTATTAACTTCATGTATCCTTGTATTTCTGTTGACTAGTTTATTCAGTTAACCCTTAGTTATGTGCTTTGTCTATCTTTTCAGTATGGATTGAAACTTAAGTCAATGTATCTATTGAATACAAAGTTTTACTATCCCGGGATCTGACTCCAATTGGATTGTTTCTAATTGTTATTGAAATATACATATCGTCAATCCTCGCATATAATAATCGATTTAAATCGCGTTAGTAAATGACGGAATTAAATAAGTCACATACGAGAATAGATGTTTCAATACGTATATTTTGTACATTCGTTGTTCTGGACAGACAATCAGATGCCCTGGTATGCCCCCAAATGCCCTAGTACGGCTGGGAGTGGGGAGAGTCCGCTCTCCCTCTCGAAATGCTCTCACATGGCCACTCGTATATAGCCTCTGTCAGGGAAGTCCTACTCACTGCCTTCTCACACCACGGGTGTTGTTTACGAAAATGAAAGGACGAAAAGCGAATGTCCGGCGCTCTAACCGGATTCCAAATCAACGGTGCACATGGGCTCCAGTATCCTTCGGGAACAAGAGGCGTATGAACCACTTGTTGGTCACCGGCTTCCATGGGACTGCATCTCCTTACGATGCTCCACTGCCTTGTGGATTAGACCTTCAGGTCGATGGCTCGGGGTGTGGCCCCCTAAGAAAACCACCTGCTTCGGTTTGGGCACCTGGGAAGTATCACAGCCCTCACACATATCGAATGAGATTTGTGTGGCGCATATGTATTCGGTACCAATATTTTGTACCAATATCTATGTGTTAAAATAATAATAATAATATATTTTGTACATTCGTTGTTCTGGACAGACAATCATCTCTCTAATCTTTCTTTATTTCACTCATAGGAAATTCATACGGATATCATTTTATAATCAGTCAAAGTACTTTTTTTGGATTTCGGTAGAATTGTCATACATTGCAGCATATTATTTATGCATTCGTTTCACATAGAATCAATTTGACGGATAGACATACACATATGTATACATTAGAAGTGATTTTGGCGGTAAACAAGCTCTACTTTAAACTAATTCTCAATATGTACGCGCATAGACTTGATTGCGAAACCGGTTTATACATATGCATTAGATACATAGTGTTGTTTGATGGAATAGATTTCGATATGATTTGTAAAGTTTGTTACATTTTGTTTCCATGAAAAGATTATAAAGAATTGAATGTTTCCAAGTAACGACCAAATAATTTAAGGAGACAATCCGATTGTTTCATAAATAGCATTAAATATGTAACGATTTTTAATGGGAAAAGTTCAAATGCTATCAGAGAAACTAGTGAGATATACGGGTATCTGATGCATTTTGAAGCATAGTGATGAATGATGAAGGTGAAGACTATATTGCTTCAGCATTGCAAAAGTAAGGAAAGATATATATAGACAGATAGTTAGATACATTGTGGTTACCTGTTCCTGCCATTTAGATATTTCAACAAGCTATCTAATTTTGTTTGTTTTAATACATTATTATGGTTATTAATCGTATAACTCATTCAAGTTCGTTTCTGAAAAAATGTATAATTTTTTTTGTTGTACAAGTTATAAAAGGCCTAATCAGAGAAATTATGGTGGTAAGCAATATGCAGCGAAAAAAATGTACATTATTTAGATGTCGATTGACTGGACTACTAACTTCTAATCTGTGATTAGGTATTAGTTATCGTCAGGATCGACCAAGAAATAAGGAACGGAAACATGTTGAAATAAATTATGCTGAGAATTGTACATTTTACCAGAAACATGATATTGAATAAAGTTTATAATCGATAGATAGATAGATAGATAGATAGATAGATAGATAGATAGATAGATAGATAGATAGATAGATAGATAGATAGATAGATAGATAGATAGATAGATAGATAGATAGATAGATAGATAGATAGATAGATAGATAGATAGATAGATAGATAGATAGATAGATAGATAGATAGATAGATAGATAGATAGATAGATAGATAGATAGATAGATAGATAGATAGATAGATAGATAGATAGATAGATAGATAGATAGATAGATAGATAGATAGATAGATAGATAGATAGATAGATAGATAGATAGATAGATAGATAGATAGATAGATAGATAGATAGATAGATAGATAGATAGATAGATAGATAGATAGATAGATAGATAGATAGATAGATAGATAGATAGATAGATAGATAGATAGATAGATAGATAGATAGATAGATAGATAGATAGATAGATAGATAGATAGATAGATAGATAGATAGATAGATAGATAGATAGATAGATAGATAGATAGATAGATAGATAGATAGATAGATAGATAGATAGATAGATAGATAGATAGATAGATAGATAGATAGATAGATAGATAGATAGATAGATAGATAGATAGATAGATAGATAGATAGATAGATAGATAGATAGATAGATAGATAGATAGATAGATAGATAGATAGATAGATAGATAGATAGATAGATAGATAGATAGATAGATAGATAGATAGATAGATAGATAGATAGATAGATAGATAGATAGATAGATAGATAGAAAACAGTATCAATGATTAGTTGTTATACATAATTTTTTGTAAATCTAATAAATATCAAGTATTGACATTATCGACAGAATGGAATCCTCTTCTAAAGTATTCACCAATGAGCTTACATATTAATGAGGAAGGAAGGGGTCAGTGTTAGGGATTAGAACGTTCTAATATTTTAATAATTAAGTTGTTATAATCGTATTTTCGAATAATTTCGTACTTCATTCATATTTACTAATTGAAATACTATAAATAGAAATATGATGTAACAAATTAAATTCTTTACAATATATCATTCATCCCTGGTATTTAAATATTCCTTTCAACGCCACCACCACCATCATCATCACCACCACCACTACCAACACCATCACCCCCACTACCACCACCACCACCAACAACAACAACAACAAATATTATCATTATTATGTAACATTCAACTTGTAACAAAAAAATGCTTAATCTTTAGAATATTTACAATTAATAGTACATATAATTATCTCTAAGGGTAATCTTTCTTTTTTTAATTCTGTTACAAAGTGGATGAAAAGACTAAACAAACAAACGAAAATACCATCGTTGCTTGTATTTTCTTTTTTGTTTTTTTATTATCCTACAGTTTTATTGATTGGTACGTTACAGATGGAAATATTCACTAGTTTATATGGAAACCTATTGGTTTCAAAGTTTTCTTTTTTGTGTGTGTGTGTGTGTGTGTGGAATAAACTTGAAATCATTATGGAATTTGGAATTATTGTCTTTAAGATTTAATAACTAAAATGTTATACTGTTTTCTTTATATATTCATTATTTAGGTCAATCATTTGGTGTTATTTTACTTGTATCTTCCCATTGTTATTTAAGACTGTAATTGATCAGTAAAACAATACCAATTGAATTTAAACTTCACTCCATTGTACAAATAGTCCTAGCTAACAAGATTCAGTAGCTAAGTGGATAACGTGGTGGCGTTTGAATTAAACGTTACTGGGTTCGAGTCCCAGAGTGAACATCAACTCTAAGATGCAGGTACATTGAGCTGAGGAGTCCCAAATAGGACGAAAATGCGTGTGCCCTTGATTCCACTGCTAGTTACTATCCCTTGTTGTTTAAGAAAACTAGTTGTGAAACACAATAAAAGTGATGATATGTTACTGAGATATATTTTTTAAAGTAAAACTTTGCTTTAATTCATTTTGTATTTTAATAACTGAATTCATTAGTCAAATGAAGTAAGATAATTATGGAATACTAGTATAGGGGTTGTGGAGATTATTAAGTTTTTGATTGAGATCATGAACCGATTGATATTAAACCACCACAATTGAAAACCTGGAAGCACTGGACGGCCGTTTCGTCCTATTGTGGGACTCCTCCGTGGCAGTGCGCATCCACGATCTCGCTCGCGGGATTCGAACCCAGGGCCTTCGGTCTCGCGTGCGAACGCTTAACCAACTGGACCACTGACCGTGACTAGTGGAGCTAATCCTTGTCGGGTAGAGACAGGTATCTACCTCAGTACAACGGATGTTTGTCGCGCAATTTCGTGGATTGGTTGATGTTAGAAACTATCACCATTGGATGCCGGCTCAGTGGTCCAGTTGGTTAAGCGTTCGCATGCGAGACCGAAGGCCGTGGGTTCGAATCCTGCGAGCGGGATCGTGGATGCGCACTACTGAGAAGTCCCATAATAGGACGAAACGGCCGTCCAGTGCTTCCGGGTTTTCAATGGTGGTGGTCTAGTATCAATCGGTTCATGATCTCAATCAAAAAATTATGCAATACCTGAAAACACTGGACGGCCGTTTCGTCCTAGTATCGGACTCCTCAGCATGAACATGATGATGATGTATTATCCACTAAATAGTGATACTTTCTCGATATTTTTAATCTTCTATTGGCCTAAAGCTTCAGAATATCTATCGGTAAATAATAGTTATGGTATTTATTCATCTAGAGAATTTCAGCCACTTATTTGTGACTAAAATTCGCATGCATATTATATTAATATAACGATTTATGTAATTTTATGGTCTATTAGTCATATACTACTCAACACCTTTTGCAAAATGAAAATTCACAAAACTCCATTAGAATAAAACTACGTGAAATGTATGTACTATATTAGCCAGTTTCCTGGTTTCAGAAAGTATTAAGGTTGGAAAAACATAGATCTTATTACAAACGTATTAAAATGTAACCATCTTCATACACGTAGTAACCATAAGTTGATCATTAGATACTCTGGATCAGTCAAATATCTCAGTTCAAGAACAGGGGAAAAAGAGTCATTCTGACTTGCGCATCCTAGTGGTTAAGATTTAATTTAAATGTCTGAGGAGGTACATATGGTGTTTGTTGAAAAATATGATTACATTTTTTGGGGACAGGTATGTATACATATATGTGATTGGCAAATATATTTTGTCTCAATTTAGGTGACAAAAGCTTATCCACTCTTAGTTAGCTCACACAGGCAACTAACTATAAGTCGTTACAGGCTAAACGATTGTCCTGGTACGAGAGGAAAGTCCCCCTAAATGATTCGGATTATAGCTCTAATTCACTTGAGCTTTCAGAGGACCTTGTAATAATAAATAAATGGGTTAAAACATAATCTGTCGAACTGATGTGTTGTAACAACTTACGATGATAAGTTAGGAGTTGGCCGCAAGCATCTTAGTAATGTCACAACATTATAGTTCAAATATTCATTCAATTCCTTATTTCTCATGTGCATTATATTTCCTTTTTTTATATTGAACACCGAAAAACTTTGTGTGCTTGAAAAAGATAACCTTGCACTACAACTGTTCTGTCCACGATCAAAATAAAGACCCTGTTCACTACTGGTATGACTTTTTCTACGAATATAACGAAAGGTAACCACCAGCAAAAAATATAATGGACATCCTGCTTCATAAGCCACAAAGCGCATTCACTCTCCGTTCTCTACTGTTCACTCAAAGAATGATCTCGGGATTCTAGCCACAGGGAGCCCATATGGGGGAGATGCAGCCGAGGTAAACACAGCTATGTATTTCCTGTGTAGACAGCTTGATGCAACTACTGATTAAAATGCACACACGGCTCTACCTTGAAGTCCACAATGTTGTTCCAAAGGTGTGTAACGCCCTTATACCAAGTACGATACGGGCAACTAAGTGTGTGATAGGTCTGAAGCATAAATCTTACGGTGCCAGACTCGAGCACCTCATTTTATTCTCATTGAACTGCAGGGGAATAAGGGATGATCCGATGATGAGATACGACATATAAAAAAATCAAGTCACCCTAACGCGAACATACTACCAGAACATCATCACCACTCCCCATGAGAAAACTCTCGAATTATCATGAAAAGCGAACACCCACATACACTCACTTTTTCTCTATAAAAGTTGACCTAGTTTGAAATGTTCTCCCAACCTAATTGACCACATCCATCAGTGAATAGGTTAAAGAGGAAGTTTGACAACTACGTACTCACTCGTGGATTACTACCTTCTTTCTGGACCAACTGCGTTTTATGCATATCTCATAAATTACTACGGCTATCATTACAACTTATCTGTAACTACTTCCTATGTTTCTTATTATCAACCCCG
The DNA here is from genome assembly GCA_944470425.2 of Schistosoma bovis. Lineage (NCBI taxonomy): Eukaryota > Metazoa > Platyhelminthes > Trematoda > Strigeidida > Schistosomatidae > Schistosoma > Schistosoma bovis. The sequence continues at coordinate 21,989,420 of OX103958.1, read as the reverse complement.
TTTCCCTTCTTATATTTTCAATTCCATCTTCTTACACATTACTAATCAGCCAACTTCTCTGAAACAACCTTGGATCCGTTGACCAGACACTATCAGCAGTAACCTGCTGTGAGAGACAACAAACCAGATCCCAGCGGAGGAAGAAATCAGTAAGAAGTGCTGGAGGTAGATATGACACACGTTGAGAAAAGCACCGAAGTGCGTCACAAGGCATGCCCTCACATGGAATTCTCAAGGCCAAAGGAGAAGAGGGAAACCAAAGAACACCTTACACCAAGACTTGGAGATAGACATGAGAAGAATGAATGACAATTGTATAGAACTAGAAAGGAAGGCCCATGGCAGAGTGGGTTGGAGGATGCTAGTCGGCGGTCTGTGCTCCACTGGGAGTAACGGGCGTGGTAGTAGTAATTACTGAAAGAGTTGTTTTCTCTAAGCACACCAACCGTCACTTTATTATTTTCAAATTGCAACCATCCGACCTCGTGTCTTGCAATGTGATGGTTGCCAGTATCCTGAAAGCCTACTACCATGAGACAAGCAAGCTAACTGGAACTACAAATATGTGAACTAAGTAGCGCTAATAAGACTCATCCGATAGGAATATCTGAAACATGGATATCTCAAATTACTGACCTGGAGCCAGCAATATCCAACATAAATTTGTCCCAACTGACGAAGACCGTGACACCGCTGACCTCCTGACAAAACAACACTTCCAGTCATGTCGACCGTCTCATGATAATCTCACCGACGAGAGATTCACTAACTACCTAATGTGACTCTCAGAATTGGACCTGAGCGCTGAATAGGTGTGTTAGAAACTGAAGCACCTAAACAAGGACAGTATTAGCTAGGATATGGTGCATTCTGCTATACTGAGGGAAGCGGCTCTAATATTGACAAAACCACGCGGCGTAATGTTCTCACATTCCGTAAGCCGGAGAACGGTACCAGAAAGTTAAAAGTCGGCCCACATTACACCAGACTTAAAGTAGGTCGACGTCGCAGACCTCCAAGCTACCGGCCAGTAGCATTTCTCCCGATACTTCAAAAAACCTTGGAGCCCCTGATATGTGACGGCCTTTGGCGGCATCGGTTCCCAATCACGCAATGTTCGGAGCTGAATACATAATAGCTGAGAAGATTGGTATTCAGCATGTAACACTTGGATGAGGTCAGAAGTAGTGAACGCCGGAAGAAGGAATGTAAATGTCACGTCTCAGCCATATAGGCGTGGTCACTCTGTGTAAAGCCTATTGCATTTTGTATTTAACATATTACTATCCACCCAGCTCAAATGGGTTTTTCGGAAATGCTAGACATCATATTGTTGATCACCGTGGTACTATGAGTCAGAGTAAACAATGATATGTCTTCCACGAAAAGTCTCATAGATTAGGTTTTCATATCATGACAAATCTACAATTTCGGGATTAGGTCTACTATATTAGTAACAGAGACAAATATACTAATACCGAACCAGACCATAATTCTGAAGGTCTATGGGGCCACATACTGTCCATAAACGTCTCTTTACATCAACAGCACGATTACATGGAGGGTTACTCTTGTGAAACCAACCTGCTGACCGAGGTGGACAGATCAACAACCATCCTTTATAGCAAAGAGAATATTGACTTCATGTTATAGCGACTCACGTGCTAATGGGTTTATTTTCATTTAACCCAGTTAAGCCCTTTTTGTTAACTTATTTAATGGACAAAGTCATCCATGATATAACAACTTGTTGTACTATCTTTATTATTAATGCTTGTATGAAATACATACGCTTGAACATTGTTTAGCGCCTACGCATGTATTCATTCTGCTAGCTTCATTATTAACTGCTTAATCTATTCGCTGACTCATCCATTTTCCTATACATATATATATGTGTACATTTGCACCCATTCACTACAACAACAACTACTACTACTACTACAGCTACTTGCTACTGTTACAATCGTAGTTCGCTTGCTCATTCATTTTGCCTCTCTGCTGTCTGGTCCGAATTATCTACTAAATAAACTGTAGTAGCTGCTTCTCTTTGCCTTCTGATTTCAAACATCGTTGAAGATTATACGATAACGGTTCGAGGGTGATTAATTATAGAAGCACAGCCACTACAGAATTGGTAATCCCGACGTGAGAACGGAAAGCGAATTTTGGCGAAATAATCAAATCTCAAAAATCCGATTCTTTTCATCTCAATTTGGATTATCAAATGAACTATAATTACAACTGTGGATTTATATTATTATTTTAATTACACTTACATTATTTCGCAAACATTATTAAACGTGACGATTATAATCATAATAAATAACAATTATCCATAAACAATTGATATATTGGTGCAATTTAGTAAGTCTGTTCAATTTTATAAATTGTGCCATTTTTTTATTATCATTGTTTTGCCCATCTATTCTTCCTTGTGACTGTTAAGTTATTTTCGTGTGCTACTTAATTTTTATAAGCATGTCTTATGAAAACACAGTTTCAAGCGTACAGCAAGCCCCGTCCGTGAGGTCTCTTAACCTCCCTGCCCCTTCTTTTAAAATAACAGACCCAAAACTCTGGTTTATAAGACTTGAAAATTATTTTCTCGCTAACCGCATTTTTTTGCAAAAGGATAAGTTCGGCCTGACAAGCACACTACTCCCAGACGAAGTAGCTGACAGCGTTCGAGAGGCACTAGCAAAACCAGACACAGAAAGACCATACGACGTGCTAAAAAAGGCAGTAATTAAAACTCTCTCAGTGACCAACAAGCCGTCGAACAACTCCTTAATCAAGTACAAATTGGAGATAGAACCCCATCACAGCTAAAAAATTATATGAAAAGTCTACTTGGCGATAGACACATTGACAATAATCTCTTTTATCAGCTGTGGCTCCGCCGGCTCCCGGCAAATATACAGCAAATCCTAGCTGTGGGAGATACGGATGCTGATTTAGACAATATAGCAAAGATAGCCGATAGAATATACGAAAGAAGCAAGCAAGCAAGCCCTCCACTACACAACGTGACGGTAGACAATAGACTTGATACTCTACAGAAGGAAATAAATGTTTTATGCCGCAAACTCACAGAATTAACGCAGAGAGAAAAACCACGAAGGTCATCGCGAGATCGCTCGCGTGAAAGGACCCGGTCAACTTCTAGACGACGCACAACTCCCGCGATATGTTGGTATCATCAAATGTTTGGCTACAGGGCTAGAAAGTGCATACAACCTTGTAGATTTAACAGGGCTAGTAACCGATACCCACGAGTATCGATGGCAACGGCATCAACGCACATAATGCCTGAAAATAGTCGCCTCTTCTATATACAAGACCGAACCACTGGCGCACAATTCTTAGTTGACACTGGAGCGGAAATTAGCGTAGTACCTCCATTTAACGAGGAAAGAAAAAACATTAATCCGTCATTAGTGCTAAGAGCAGCAAACAAATCAGATATTAAGACATATGACAAACGGAAATTGTTCCTAGATTTTGGACGTGGCGCTTCATACCGTTGGAACTTTGTCGTAGCAGACGTATCGATGCCCATAATAGGCATAGATTTCTTATGTAACTTTGACCTGCTAGTAGACTCGAGACGACACAGACTTATAAACGGCAGTCAAACCACTTCGATAAGAGGAATACTTACGGAAGCCGTTTCAATGAACCTTGTGATAGATAAAAGTCGTGGTGATCCATATAAATTGTTGTTAAGGGAGTTCCCTGAACTCGTAAAAATAACATACAATAAAGCGGATCTCAAACATTCTATTCAGCATCACATCGTAACGAACGGTCCACCAATCAAAGCAAGACCAAGAAGGTTAGATCCCAAAAGACTAGCCATCGCAAAACAGGAATTCGACAAGCTAACGAAGCTAGGCATTATAAGGCCATCGAGCAGCCCGTGGGCATCCCCGCTACATATGGCCCCGAAAAAGAATGGAGAGGTTAGGCCATGTGGAGATTACAGAGCACTGAACAAACAAACCGTAGCTGACAGATACCCTATACCGCACATCCATGATTTCACCTACAGTATTGAGGGCACTACTATCTTCTCGAAGATCGACTTAGTCAGAGCATACTACCACATCCCTGTTGCCCCACAAGACATACCGAAGACAGCAGTAACAACCCCATTTGGGCTATATGAATTCCTGCGTATGCCTTTTGGACTGACTAACGCAGCACAAACCTTTCAACGGTTTATCGACCAGGTCATTAGAGGTTTACCTGGAGTATACGCGTATATCGACGATTTATTAGTAGCTAGCACCACTAAAGATGAGCATATACAACAACTACGGCAATTATTTGTACGACTCAGAGAACATGGTATTTCTATAAATATTGAGAAGTGTGAATTCGGAAAGGAATCTTTACAGTTCCTAGGTCACAATATAACTTCTCAAGGCATCACACCAATAGCAACAGAAGTCGACGCCATCAAAAATTATCCCCTACCCGACTCATGGAAAAAGTTACGCCGATTTCTCGGGTTAATAAATTATTACAGACGATTTATCCCGAATTGCGCGTCAATATTGCAACCACTAACAGATGCATTACGCGGAAACGCACGGACATTCCAATTATCACCAGACGCGATTCAAGCATTCGAGAACGCTAAAAAAGCACTAAATAAAGAAGTGACACTAACTAGACGAAAGAGCGAAACACCGTTAGCTATCATGACGGATGCATCAGACGTAGCGGTAGGAGCCGTTTTACAACAATTAGTAAATGGCATATGGGAACCGCTTTCATTTTTCTCGAAAAGATTAAATCCTACCCAAACGAGATATAGTACGTTTGGAAGAGAATTGTTAGCAATCTACTTAGCAATAAAACACTTCCGTCATATGGTTGAGGGCAAAAGTTTTACCGTCTATACAGACCACAAACCGCTAACGAAAGCATTAAGCGCAAAGCAGGACAATTATTCCCCGAGAGAGATCCGACAACTAGAGTTCATTTCACAGTTCACGTCCGACATACAGTACGTTAAAGGACAAAAAAACGATGTGGCCGACGCATTGTCACGAGCAACGATAAGCACACTTATGGCAAGTGGAATTGATTATAACGGTCTAGCAAAGTTGCAGGAGAGAGACATCGAGCTAAATAAACTCAGATCCGGAGGTTCAACATCATTAGTACTCGAAGAGGTGCGGTTTGGTAACACGAAAGTAATTTGCGATACATCAACAGGCCGACCGCGACCATTTATCCCGAAAACGTTGCGACACAAAATATTCGAAAGCATGCACAACATGTCGCACCCAGGAATAAAAGCCACGATAAAGCTGATTAGTGAACGATTCGTATGGACAAACATGAATCACGATGTACGTAATTGGACACAAGCATGCATGAAGTGCCAAAAAGTGAAGGTACATCGTCATACTAGCTCTGCAGTAGGTCCGTTTTCGCACCCAGACACTAGATTTGAACATATACACATCGATATTGTAGGACCACTGCCCGTTTCAAATGGATACAACTATATCTTTACATGCATCGATAGGTTTACACGATGGCCGGTAGCAGTGCCGATAAAAGACACCTCAGCTGAAACGGTAGCTAAAACCCTAGTTGAAAATTGGATTTCTTACTACGGTGTACCAATGATTATCACAACTGATAGAGGAGCACAATTCGAAAGTCGACTCTTTCAGCAGCTTACTGAACTCCTCGGTATTAAACGAATCCGAACGACGTCGTACCATCCAATGGCAAACGGAATGGTTGAACGCCTACATAGGCAATTAAAAGCGTCCCTCACAGCCGTCATCGTTAACAACGATTGGTCTAATAAACTTCCCCTAGTAATGTTAGCCCTAAGAGCAACAATTAAACAAGACATGGGGTGTTGTCCAGCCGAGTTAGTTTACGGAACTACTCTACGATTACCCGGAGAATTCTTCACTTCAAGTAAAAATGTCCCGACTGATGTAACCGGCTATGTGCAACGCCTGAGAAAGCACATGAGCGATTTAAAAATAACACCTCCCAGACCACAACAACGACGGGTATTCATACCACAGGAACTGCATAACAGCTCTCACGTATTCATTAGAAGAGATAAAGTACAACCACCTCTTCAACCGAGTTACGACGGACCATTTAAAGTGATAGAGAGGACAAATAAAACGGTTACCATAGAGAAAACTGGGAAGACAGATGTAATTAGCATCGATCGAGTAAAGCCAGCTTTTATCGATAGCGATATTCAATCAACAAGTACAGACTCCTCTAAGATGGTCATACCAGCGAAACACGAGTCCCAAAAATCAACAACGTTAACTCAACAAAAAGACAAGACTCCGATAACAACAAGATCCGGCCGCAGAGTAAGATGGCCCCAACATTATGTCGCTACAATTTTCTATTAATAATAATCTACTATTTTGAATATTAATTATAACTTCTACCTCATCGTATACGCATGCATTATTAAGCTCATGATATGCGCGATAAAACTCAACGTATCTTATGTACCCTTACACTTATGCGTATAATTTTTGTTTAAAATGTAAAGACAATAGCGCTTTCCTTCTATTTCTTGCTATTATTTTATGTAACCTCACGGACAGGCGCAAACCAAATGTACAGCACACACCAACTTCATCTTAATTTTGTACAAACCATTTTGTTTCAAACGATTGTAACTACCCTACTCAGTTTGCTATTTTTTTATGCAAACACAGACATTTTCCATATATTTTTGTTTGCAGGGGTGAGCTATTATAGCGACTCACGTGCTAATGGGTTTATTTTCATTTAACCCAGTTAAGCCCTTTTTGTTAACTTATTTAGTGGACAAAGTCATCCATGATATAACAACTTGTTGTACTATCTTTATTATTAATGCTTGTATGAAATACATACGCTTGAACATTGTTTAGCGCCTACGCATGTATTCATTCTGCTAGCTTCATTATTAACTGCTTAATCTATTCGCTGACTCATCCATTTTCCTATACATATATATATGTGTACATTTGCACCCATTCACTACAACAACAACTACTACTACTACTACAGCTACTTGCTACTGTTACAATCGTAGTTCGCTTGCTCATTCATTTTGCCTCTCTGCTGTCTGGTCCGAATTATCTACTAAATAAACTGTAGTAGCTGCTTCTCTTTGCCTTCTGATTTCAAACATCGTTGAAGATTATACGATAACGGTTCGAGGGTGATTAATTATAGAAGCACAGCCACTACAGAATTGGTAATCCCGACGTGAGAACGGAAAGCGAATTTTGGCGAAATAATCAAATCTCAAAAATCCGATTCTTTTCATCTCAATTTGGATTATCAAATGAACTATAATTACAACTGTGGATTTATATTATTATTTTAATTACACTTACATTATTTCGCAAACATTATTAAACGTGACGATTATAATCATAATAAATAACAATTATCCATAAACAATTGATATATTGGTGCAATTTAGTAAGTCTGTTCAATTTTATAAATTGTGCCATTTTTTTATTATCATTGTTTTGCCCATCTATTCTTCCTTGTGACTGTTAAGTTATTTTCGTGTGCTACTTAATTTTTATAAGCATGTCTTATGAAAACACAGTTTCAAGCGTACAGCAAGCCCCGTCCGTGAGGTCTCTTAACCTCCCTGCCCCTTCTTTTAAAATAACAGACCCAAAACTCTGGTTTATAAGACTTGAAAATTATTTTCTCGCTAACCGCATTTTTTTGCAAAAGGATAAGTTCGGCCTGACAAGCACACTACTCCCAGACGAAGTAGCTGACAGCGTTCGAGAGGCACTAGCAAAACCAGACACAGAAAGACCATACGACGTGCTAAAAAAGGCAGTAATTAAAACTCTCTCAGTGACCAACAAGCCGTCGAACAACTCCTTAATCAAGTACAAATTGGAGATAGAACCCCATCACAGCTAAAAAATTATATGAAAAGTCTACTTGGCGATAGACACATTGACAATAATCTCTTTTATCAGCTGTGGCTCCGCCGGCTCCCGGCAAATATACAGCAAATCCTAGCTGTGGGAGATACGGATGCTGATTTAGACAATATAGCAAAGATAGCCGATAGAATATACGAAAGAAGCAAGCAAGCAAGCCCTCCACTACACAACGTGACGGTAGACAATAGACTTGATACTCTACAGAAGGAAATAAATGTTTTATGCCGCAAACTCACAGAATTAACGCAGAGAGAAAAACCACGAAGGTCATCGCGAGATCGCTCGCGTGAAAGGACCCGGTCAACTTCTAGACGACGCACAACTCCCGCGATATGTTGGTATCATCAAATGTTTGGCTACAGGGCTAGAAAGTGCATACAACCTTGTAGATTTAACAGGGCTAGTAACCGATACCCACGAGTATCGATGGCAACGGCATCAACGCACATAATGCCTGAAAATAGTCGCCTCTTCTATATACAAGACCGAACCACTGGCGCACAATTCTTAGTTGACACTGGAGCGGAAATTAGCGTAGTACCTCCATTTAACGAGGAAAGAAAAAACATTAATCCGTCATTAGTGCTAAGAGCAGCAAACAAATCAGATATTAAGACATATGACAAACGGAAATTGTTCCTAGATTTTGGACGTGGCGCTTCATACCGTTGGAACTTTGTCGTAGCAGACGTATCGATGCCCATAATAGGCATAGATTTCTTATGTAACTTTGACCTGCTAGTAGACTCGAGACGACACAGACTTATAAACGGCAGTCAAACCACTTCGATAAGAGGAATACTTACGGAAGCCGTTTCAATGAACCTTGTGATAGATAAAAGTCGTGGTGATCCATATAAATTGTTGTTAAGGGAGTTCCCTGAACTCGTAAAAATAACATACAATAAAGCGGATCTCAAACATTCTATTCAGCATCACATCGTAACGAACGGTCCACCAATCAAAGCAAGACCAAGAAGGTTAGATCCCAAAAGACTAGCCATCGCAAAACAGGAATTCGACAAGCTAACGAAGCTAGGCATTATAAGGCCATCGAGCAGCCCGTGGGCATCCCCGCTACATATGGCCCCGAAAAAGAATGGAGAGGTTAGGCCATGTGGAGATTACAGAGCACTGAACAAACAAACCGTAGCTGACAGATACCCTATACCGCACATCCATGATTTCACCTACAGTATTGAGGGCACTACTATCTTCTCGAAGATCGACTTAGTCAGAGCATACTACCACATCCCTGTTGCCCCACAAGACATACCGAAGACAGCAGTAACAACCCCATTTGGGCTATATGAATTCCTGCGTATGCCTTTTGGACTGACTAACGCAGCACAAACCTTTCAACGGTTTATCGACCAGGTCATTAGAGGTTTACCTGGAGTATACGCGTATATCGACGATTTATTAGTAGCTAGCACCACTAAAGATGAGCATATACAACAACTACGGCAATTATTTGTACGACTCAGAGAACATGGTATTTCTATAAATATTGAGAAGTGTGAATTCGGAAAGGAATCTTTACAGTTCCTAGGTCACAATATAACTTCTCAAGGCATCACACCAATAGCAACAGAAGTCGACGCCATCAAAAATTATCCCCTACCCGACTCATGGAAAAAGTTACGCCGATTTCTCGGGTTAATAAATTATTACAGACGATTTATCCCGAATTGCGCGTCAATATTGCAACCACTAACAGATGCATTACGCGGAAACGCACGGACATTCCAATTATCACCAGACGCGATTCAAGCATTCGAGAACGCTAAAAAAGCACTAAATAAAGAAGTGACACTAACTAGACGAAAGAGCGAAACACCGTTAGCTATCATGACGGATGCATCAGACGTAGCGGTAGGAGCCGTTTTACAACAATTAGTAAATGGCATATGGGAACCGCTTTCATTTTTCTCGAAAAGATTAAATCCTACCCAAACGAGATATAGTACGTTTGGAAGAGAATTGTTAGCAATCTACTTAGCAATAAAACACTTCCGTCATATGGTTGAGGGCAAAAGTTTTACCGTCTATACAGACCACAAACCGCTAACGAAAGCATTAAGCGCAAAGCAGGACAATTATTCCCCGAGAGAGATCCGACAACTAGAGTTCATTTCACAGTTCACGTCCGACATACAGTACGTTAAAGGACAAAAAAACGATGTGGCCGACGCATTGTCACGAGCAACGATAAGCACACTTATGGCAAGTGGAATTGATTATAACGGTCTAGCAAAGTTGCAGGAGAGAGACATCGAGCTAAATAAACTCAGATCCGGAGGTTCAACATCATTAGTACTCGAAGAGGTGCGGTTTGGTAACACGAAAGTAATTTGCGATACATCAACAGGCCGACCGCGACCATTTATCCCGAAAACGTTGCGACACAAAATATTCGAAAGCATGCACAACATGTCGCACCCAGGAATAAAAGCCACGATAAAGCTGATTAGTGAACGATTCGTATGGACAAACATGAATCACGATGTACGTAATTGGACACAAGCATGCATGAAGTGCCAAAAAGTGAAGGTACATCGTCATACTAGCTCTGCAGTAGGTCCGTTTTCGCACCCAGACACTAGATTTGAACATATACACATCGATATTGTAGGACCACTGCCCGTTTCAAATGGATACAACTATATCTTTACATGCATCGATAGGTTTACACGATGGCCGGTAGCAGTGCCGATAAAAGACACCTCAGCTGAAACGGTAGCTAAAACCCTAGTTGAAAATTGGATTTCTTACTACGGTGTACCAATGATTATCACAACTGATAGAGGAGCACAATTCGAAAGTCGACTCTTTCAGCAGCTTACTGAACTCCTCGGTATTAAACGAATCCGAACGACGTCGTACCATCCAATGGCAAACGGAATGGTTGAACGCCTACATAGGCAATTAAAAGCGTCCCTCACAGCCGTCATCGTTAACAACGATTGGTCTAATAAACTTCCCCTAGTAATGTTAGCCCTAAGAGCAACAATTAAACAAGACATGGGGTGTTGTCCAGCCGAGTTAGTTTACGGAACTACTCTACGATTACCCGGAGAATTCTTCACTTCAAGTAAAAATGTCCCGACTGATGTAACCGGCTATGTGCAACGCCTGAGAAAGCACATGAGCGATTTAAAAATAACACCTCCCAGACCACAACAACGACGGGTATTCATACCACAGGAACTGCATAACAGCTCTCACGTATTCATTAGAAGAGATAAAGTACAACCACCTCTTCAACCGAGTTACGACGGACCATTTAAAGTGATAGAGAGGACAAATAAAACGGTTACCATAGAGAAAACTGGGAAGACAGATGTAATTAGCATCGATCGAGTAAAGCCAGCTTTTATCGATAGCGATATTCAATCAACAAGTACAGACTCCTCTAAGATGGTCATACCAGCGAAACACGAGTCCCAAAAATCAACAACGTTAACTCAACAAAAAGACAAGACTCCGATAACAACAAGATCCGGCCGCAGAGTAAGATGGCCCCAACATTATGTCGCTACAATTTTCTATTAATAATAATCTACTATTTTAAATATTAATTATAACTTCTACCTCATCGTATACGCATGCATTATTAAGCTCATGATATGCGCGATAAAACTCAACGTATCTTATGTACCCTTACACTTATGCGTATAATTTTTGTTTAAAATGTAAAGACAATAGCGCTTTCCTTCTATTTCTTGCTATTATTTTATGTAACCTCACGGACAGGCGCAAACCAAATGTACAGCACACACCAACTTCATCTTAATTTTGTACAAACCATTTTGTTTCAAACGATTGTAACTACCCTACTCAGTTTGCTATTTTTTTATGCAAACACAGACATTTTCCATATATTTTTGTTTGCAGGGGTGAGCTATTATAGCGACTCACGTGCTAATGGGTTTATTTTCATTTAACCCAGTTAAGCCCTTTTTGTTAACTTATTTAGTGGACAAAGTCATCCATGATATAACAACTTGTTGTACTATCTTTATTATTAATGCTTGTATGAAATACATACGCTTGAACATTGTTTAGCGCCTACGCATGTATTCATTCTGCTAGCTTCATTATTAACTGCTTAATCTATTCGCTGACTCATCCATTTTCCTATACATATATATATGTGTACATTTGCACCCATTCACTACAACAACAACTACTACTACTACTACAGCTACTTGCTACTGTTACAATCGTAGTTCGCTTGCTCATTCATTTTGCCTCTCTGCTGTCTGGTCCGAATTATCTACTAAATAAACTGTAGTAGCTGCTTCTCTTTGCCTTCTGATTTCAAACATCGTTGAAGATTATACGATAACGGTTCGAGGGTGATTAATTATAGAAGCACAGCCACTACAGAATTGGTAATCCCGACGTGAGAACGGAAAGCGAATTTTGGCGAAATAATCAAATCTCAAAAATCCGATTCTTTTCATCTCAATTTGGATTATCAAATGAACTATAATTACAACTGTGGATTTATATTATTATTTTAATTACACTTACATTATTTCGCAAACATTATTAAACGTGACGATTATAATCATAATAAATAACAATTATCCATAAACAATTGATATATTGGTGCAATTTAGTAAGTCTGTTCAATTTTATAAATTGTGCCATTTTTTTATTATCATTGTTTTGCCCATCTATTCTTCCTTGTGACTGTTAAGTTATTTTCGTGTGCTACTTAATTTTTATAAGCATGTCTTATGAAAACACAGTTTCAAGCGTACAGCAAGCCCCGTCCGTGAGGTCTCTTAACCTCCCTGCCCCTTCTTTTAAAATAACAGACCCAAAACTCTGGTTTATAAGACTTGAAAATTATTTTCTCGCTAACCGCATTTTTTTGCAAAAGGATAAGTTCGGCCTGACAAGCACACTACTCCCAGACGAAGTAGCTGACAGCGTTCGAGAGGCACTAGCAAAACCAGACACAGAAAGACCATACGACGTGCTAAAAAAGGCAGTAATTAAAACTCTCTCTCTCAGTGACCAACAAGCCGTCGAACAACTCCTTAATCAAGTACAAATTGGAGATAGAACCCCATCACAGCTAAAAAATTATATGAAAAGTCTACTTGGCGATAGACACATTGACAATAATCTCTTTTATCAGCTGTGGCTCCGCCGGCTCCCGGCAAATATACAGCAAATCCTAGCTGTGGGAGATACGGATGCTGATTTAGACAATATAGCAAAGATAGCCGATAGAATATACGAAAGAAGCAAGCAAGCAAGCCCTCCACTACACAACGTGACGGTAGACAATAGACTTGATACTCTACAGAAGGAAATAAATGTTTTATGCCGCAAACTCACAGAATTAACGCAGAGAGAAAAACCACGAAGGTCATCGCGAGATCGCTCGCGTGAAAGGACCCGGTCAACTTCTAGACGACGCACAACTCCCGCGATATGTTGGTATCATCAAATGTTTGGCTACAGGGCTAGAAAGTGCATACAACCTTGTAGATTTAACAGGGCTAGTAACCGATACCCACGAGTATCGATGGCAACGGCATCAACGCACATAATGCCTGAAAATAGTCGCCTCTTCTATATACAAGACCGAACCACTGGCGCACAATTCTTAGTTGACACTGGAGCGGAAATTAGCGTAGTACCTCCATTTAACGAGGAAAGAAAAAACATTAATCCGTCATTAGTGCTAAGAGCAGCAAACAAATCAGATATTAAGACATATGACAAACGGAAATTGTTCCTAGATTTTGGACGTGGCGCTTCATACCGTTGGAACTTTGTCGTAGCAGACGTATCGATGCCCATAATAGGCATAGATTTCTTATGTAACTTTGACCTGCTAGTAGACTCGAGACGACACAGACTTATAAACGGCAGTCAAACCACTTCGATAAGAGGAATACTTACGGAAGCCGTTTCAATGAACCTTGTGATAGATAAAAGTCGTGGTGATCCATATAAATTGTTGTTAAGGGAGTTCCCTGAACTCGTAAAAATAACATACAATAAAGCGGATCTCAAACATTCTATTCAGCATCACATCGTAACGAACGGTCCACCAATCAAAGCAAGACCAAGAAGGTTAGATCCCAAAAGACTAGCCATCGCAAAACAGGAATTCGACAAGCTAACGAAGCTAGGCATTATAAGGCCATCGAGCAGCCCGTGGGCATCCCCGCTACATATGGCCCCGAAAAAGAATGGAGAGGTTAGGCCATGTGGAGATTACAGAGCACTGAACAAACAAACCGTAGCTGACAGATACCCTATACCGCACATCCATGATTTCACCTACAGTATTGAGGGCACTACTATCTTCTCGAAGATCGACTTAGTCAGAGCATACTACCACATCCCTGTTGCCCCACAAGACATACCGAAGACAGCAGTAACAACCCCATTTGGGCTATATGAATTCCTGCGTATGCCTTTTGGACTGACTAACGCAGCACAAACCTTTCAACGGTTTATCGACCAGGTCATTAGAGGTTTACCTGGAGTATACGCGTATATCGACGATTTATTAGTAGCTAGCACCACTAAAGATGAGCATATACAACAACTACGGCAATTATTTGTACGACTCAGAGAACATGGTATTTCTATAAATATTGAGAAGTGTGAATTCGGAAAGGAATCTTTACAGTTCCTAGGTCACAATATAACTTCTCAAGGCATCACACCAATAGCAACAGAAGTCGACGCCATCAAAAATTATCCCCTACCCGACTCATGGAAAAAGTTACGCCGATTTCTCGGGTTAATAAATTATTACAGACGATTTATCCCGAATTGCGCGTCAATATTGCAACCACTAACAGATGCATTACGCGGAAACGCACGGACATTCCAATTATCACCAGACGCGATTCAAGCATTCGAGAACGCTAAAAAAGCACTAAATAAAGAAGTGACACTAACTAGACGAAAGAGCGAAACACCGTTAGCTATCATGACGGATGCATCAGACGTAGCGGTAGGAGCCGTTTTACAACAATTAGTAAATGGCATATGGGAACCGCTTTCATTTTTCTCGAAAAGATTAAATCCTACCCAAACGAGATATAGTACGTTTGGAAGAGAATTGTTAGCAATCTACTTAGCAATAAAACACTTCCGTCATATGGTTGAGGGCAAAAGTTTTACCGTCTATACAGACCACAAACCGCTAACGAAAGCATTAAGCGCAAAGCAGGACAATTATTCCCCGAGAGAGATCCGACAACTAGAGTTCATTTCACAGTTCACGTCCGACATACAGTACGTTAAAGGACAAAAAAACGATGTGGCCGACGCATTGTCACGAGCAACGATAAGCACACTTATGGCAAGTGGAATTGATTATAACGGTCTAGCAAAGTTGCAGGAGAGAGACATCGAGCTAAATAAACTCAGATCCGGAGGTTCAACATCATTAGTACTCGAAGAGGTGCGGTTTGGTAACACGAAAGTAATTTGCGATACATCAACAGGCCGACCGCGACCATTTATCCCGAAAACGTTGCGACACAAAATATTCGAAAGCATGCACAACATGTCGCACCCAGGAATAAAAGCCACGATAAAGCTGATTAGTGAACGATTCGTATGGACAAACATGAATCACGATGTACGTAATTGGACACAAGCATGCATGAAGTGCCAAAAAGTGAAGGTACATCGTCATACTAGCTCTGCAGTAGGTCCGTTTTCGCACCCAGACACTAGATTTGAACATATACACATCGATATTGTAGGACCACTGCCCGTTTCAAATGGATACAACTATATCTTTACATGCATCGATAGGTTTACACGATGGCCGGTAGCAGTGCCGATAAAAGACACCTCAGCTGAAACGGTAGCTAAAACCCTAGTTGAAAATTGGATTTCTTACTACGGTGTACCAATGATTATCACAACTGATAGAGGAGCACAATTTGAAAGTCGACTCTTTCAGCAGCTTACTGAACTCCTCGGTATTAAACGAATCCGAACGACGTCGTACCATCCAATGGCAAACGGAATGGTTGAACGCCTACATAGGCAATTAAAAGCGTCCCTCACAGCCGTCATCGTTAACAACGATTGGTCTAATAAACTTCCCCTAGTAATGTTAGCCCTAAGAGCAACAATTAAACAAGACATGGGGTGTTGTCCAGCCGAGTTAGTTTACGGAACTACTCTACGATTACCCGGAGAATTCTTCACTTCAAGTAAAAATGTCCCGACTGATGTAACCGGCTATGTGCAACGCCTGAGAAAGCACATGAGCGATTTAAAAATAACACCTCCCAGACCACAACAACGACGGGTATTCATACCACAGGAACTGCATAACAGCTCTCACGTATTCATTAGAAGAGATAAAGTACAACCACCTCTTCAACCGAGTTACGACGGACCATTTAAAGTGATAGAGAGGACAAATAAAACGGTTACCATAGAGAAAACTGGGAAGACAGATGTAATTAGCATCGATCGAGTAAAGCCAGCTTTTATCGATAGCGATATTCAATCAACAAGTACAGACTCCTCTAAGATGGTCATACCAGCGAAACACGAGTCCCAAAAATCAACAACGTTAACTCAACAAAAAGACAAGACTCCGATAACAACAAGATCCGGCCGCAGAGTAAGATGGCCCCAACATTATGTCGCTACAATTTTCTATTAATAATAATCTACTATTTTAAATATTAATTATAACTTCTACCTCATCGTATACGCATGCATTATTAAGCTCATGATATGCGCGATAAAACTCAACGTATCTTATGTACCCTTACACTTATGCGTATAATTTTTGTTTAAAATGTAAAGACAATAGCGCTTTCCTTCTATTTCTTGCTATTATTTTATGTAACCTCACGGACAGGCGCAAACCAAATGTACAGCACACACCAACTTCATCTTAATTTTGTACAAACCATTTTGTTTCAAACGATTGTAACTACCCTACTCAGTTTGCTATTTTTTTATGCAAACACAGACATTTTCCATATATTTTTGTTTGCAGGGGTGAGCTATTATAGCGACTCACGTGCTAATGGGTTTATTTTCATTTAACCCAGTTAAGCCCTTTTTGTTAACTTATTTAGTGGACAAAGTCATCCATGATATAACAACTTGTTGTACTATCTTTATTATTAATGCTTGTATGAAATACATACGCTTGAACATTGCTTAGCGCCTACGCATGTATTCATTCTGCTAGCTTCATTATTAACTGCTTAATCTATTCGCTGACTCATCCATTTTCCTATACATATATATATGTGTACATTTGCACCCATTCACTACAACAACAACAACTACTACTACTACTACAGCTACTTGCTACTGTTACAATCGTAGTTCGCTTGCTCATTCATTTTGCCTCTCTGCTGTCTGGTCCGAATTATCTACTAAATAAACTGTAGTAGCTGCTTCTCTTTGCCTTCTGATTTCAAACATCGTTGAAGATTATACGATAACGGTTCGAGGGTGATTAATTATAGAAGCACAGCCACTACAATTTACCTTGACATATCTAATGCTCTTGTTAGGGTCGATCGTAGGTGTCGTATCAATAAGCTTAAACAAATAAGTTGGTTCACTCTCTTCATATCTTGATAATCGACATTCTAAGGTCAGGGTAACCTTCAATTCTTCAGACTACAGAATGCTCTGTTGCGATCTTTCAACGTTCAGTACTAAGACCCCTTCTTTTCTTAATTTATACGGACTATCTTTCCAAACGGGCATCACTTGACATATTACTTTACGTCGATGATGTTAAGCTCTGGAGAGATGTTTGCAACCAAGATGATAAGCCAGCACTTCCGGAAGATCTGACTGGACTTCAAAGTTTGGTAGACAACAACGGACTTATCTTTAAAACTTCAAGGTGTAAAGTAGTCCATCTGAGACACTCCTCACACTACGAATACAACTTAGGTAACTCTCCTTCACAGGAATCCCAAGTTGAAAAAAAAATCCAGGTGTGTTGGTACCCAACGATCTGAACTTTTATGTTAACTGAGACAAAAATGTCTTTTGAACAAACCTTGCACTGGTAACGTCGAAGCAAATTATTGGCCAGTCCGACGGTGGAACTTCCTGCCTAATCTTCAACAAAATTATTCGACCCTATTTAGAGTATGGAAACATAGAGTTTCCTCCCTCGCTCCGAAAGAACAAGGATACATTGAAACGCATTCAAAGGTGAACCACAAAATCAGTTCGGGACTCAAATTCAAGCCTTATAAAGAGCACTCCAAATCACTGAACCTTTATCCATTGGAGTATATATATCTAACATGTGACCTTCCAACGACTTGTTTCATCCTAAACACTCCTGAGTGCCCCCCCCCAAATATATACCGATGGTCGGCTGCAACACAAGCCTTGGGAGTAACACACAGAAATCAGAGGCACAACACAGCAGAACGGACTGTAGGCACACCTTCTACTCCTTAAAAGTAGTCGAATTCTAGAATTCAATGCCATCTAAGGCGGTCGGAGCTACTTCACAGGAGTCCGTCAAAAGGTAGCTTCATATTTTGATGAAGTTTTGTTCTCCGACCTGGATAAGGAACAAAATTTTGTCGGAATCACCCACCTAAGCCACAAATCTCCACGAGCTCGGAAACTTGATATATTATTGAGGATTAAGTACAGTGTCTCAATATAAGTTACCAGTACTCTTTTCTTATTTTGATAAGTATGCTAGGTTTCTACCTGACAGCATCGATGACACACTGCTACTAGATGTGGAAGCTTGCCAAACGGAAGGATGTTCTAATCTGTCCAGAATCATTTGGACAAATAACAACATAACTGACTAGTTGAGTAGTTGAGTGAATAGACATTACCAGATAACTGGTATCGCACCGAAAAAACAAGGAGTGAGCTCAGAGAAATAAATTGGTTTATATAAGCTCATGAAAAAGGTATTGAATATTAGATTAAACTTTAACTAATAAAGATTGACTCCAACGAGGCTCATTTTTCAAAAGTTTCGCTAGTTACTGCGGTTCTGGGTATTCTTGGTATAAGGTTAGTATGTTATAAGCTTTTATCGGAGCTTACCTTAGACATAAAAAAATCATATTATTCTGAAAATTTATTTTTATAAACTAGGGTTTAGCCATGTATTTTACCATCGTATATTAAAATACGTCTATTTTTATAAATGGTTGTTCATGTCGAAAATTCCTGTTTGATTTGATATATATGACTTTAACTCATCAGTTTTTCGTGGTTAAAATTAAACACATCGTTTATACCCTTTTCTTTCATTTCTGATCATTCAATTTTAGCATCATGGTGTTGCTTCAATAGTTCATCTCACTTCTATATATTGTTGTAGGAAACTATAACGGAATCGCCGTCAGCTTCTATTTTGAGCCATTTTTGATAATGTTTCGAGCTGCTGAGTTGTAAGGTCTTTAGAACCCCAACCGGGGAGTAATGATGAACCGACAGATAAAAGTTCCATACCGCTCTCTTTCATGCCACGACACTTCATAAACTGACTAACTCTATTCTTTTTCCACTCAATTCTAGCATCAGTAAACAGTGTGCTGAGTAAAGGTCGCTACGATGATATTCGTTAAAAAAGTCCGAGCAACCTTCGTACACACCCTTTCATTCCGTTTTCGAATCATGGAATTAGGAATTCCGTTGGTTCATCCCAGTTTTTGTAAAGTCAATAGACGGTTGAGAACTCATCGTGATAGGCTCCTTACGCAACAAAAGGCGAAGACAACTTAAAGGTAAACTATTAAGATCTCGACACAGTGATCTTAAAACAGAAAAACAGATAAGACAGTGATGATAAGTAGCACTAAATACTTGTTTGGAGTCACCAAGAAGACTGGTTGTTAAAGTGAGTGTTATTTCAACCGTCGCAAACGAGACAACTATAACATAAGTTGAACATTTTGAGATAAAATGCAGCTACTCTGCGGTCGAAAATTCCAGTGAGAACTTAAAAAGGAGATGTACACTGGCCCTTAACTCAGTAAAATAAAGTTCGTATCTGGTATGAAACGATGAGGAGTATGTAATCTAGAACGATCAACCGTAAAAGGCATTTTAGATGCTATCTCAAAATCATCAGCTGATTTGATTGAGGTTTTACTTGATTAGTTAAGGTCTGAAGGCTAGGGCTGATTCGATACTTTTGATTTTATCGTCAGCCGTTCTAATTTATTCTTATAAATTCTTTAAGACGGGACAAAAATCCGCTCGTGATAATTATAAAATGTCTGATTCAATGAATACAGTATCGAAGGTCTAAGCTTCCACAATTGTCCAATTTTCAGAAAAGTTGGCGAATGCATGCATTAAGTATCCATCGTTTGATGAGTCTTAAATATACGTACCAGTATCCGTAACTGTATTACATAACTTAAAACAAGGTAGTACCCTGACCATATTGGTTTGTTGGTCATTGGAAAGTATATTACAATGTTCATCTAGCGATTGAAGACTATTTACTAATCGAGTTCTAATCATGACTAAGGTTTATTTCTCGATTTCACTCCTTTTTAGTGAAGTGAATTCTCTACTTTCATTTTTTCACTGCAGTTTATAATATTACTCTCACTACTTTGTCTTTCATCTTTTAACTTTCCTCTGTCCCCTTGCTGATATTACGTTCATTAATTTGAGTGAATACATATTTGTGCTAGATCTTATTTTGTCTATGAATGACTGACACCCTCCATACTTTGGTTATTTATTTTTACAAGTGTTTCACTGATAAATTCAGTCTAAAAATGTTTAAGGTACTGGTAACTTACATACATTTTCAGTTGCGGCTTATTCTTACTTTCATCCCACTAACTTCAAGTTTAGGAAAATTCGGTGTCTAATCTTTAGACATGTAAATGCTTAATCGTCTAAAATTAATTGAATAACCTTACTTCTACCTAGAACGTTTGGCTTTTCTCGCAACGTTTTAACATGCGTGGATAGGAAACTTTTGAAAATGTTCATGAATAACTCCTTTATTCCCGTAAATAGTTGACTGTTTATATTTTCTAGCCTATTTTTACAGAGGAATATTGTCTTCTCGATATTTCTTGATGATGAACCGCACTAAATAGCTAGATATTAACTATACGTTACGAATGGAAATTTGCCATAATTCTTTCCATATCACCTTAGGTTTTATTTTTGTATTGTTTTTTACGAATTAGCTGTCTGACCAAGATAAACTGGAATTTATTTTTATTGTAGTTGTAGATTACAGTTTGTCTCTTTCATTTTAGTTTTTGTTAGCCTATTAATCTTTCGACAGACTTTTCCATCTTAACATATTCTTCTAGTATCGGGATAATACACAAATCAGCTGTTTTTTGTAATCCAAGTAGTTAATGATAATTCAAGTCAATATTGATGTGAACAAGTTGAAAATTGACGAAGGATCCCTGTATTCCGATGTTAAATTATATATATATATATATATATATATATATATATATATATATATATATATATATATATATATATATATATATATAGTCTCACTTGTTATAATAAGGGGACATCTCGAATAAAAGTTAGAACTTGATTACTTTTACAAAATATATTACCATTTTGTGGGAAACCTCTCACTGTATGATGTGTTTGGTTTATTTTTAATCTGAATGGAAAATTGGTTGACTGATTATTAATGCTGATTACTAAATAATACCTATTTTAATTTTATTTCGTTTTACAGCCTTCACCATTTTGCCTATTATCGTAAAGAATCAAAAAAAATCATTGCAATGAGCATAGAGACTGCTCCGTATACTGTTTCGAAAGCTTGGACTCAAGAAGTTAGTTTCTCGTGATCATATTGAGATTCTTAGAAAGTTGAACTGCGTGAGTATAACTCTTTACGATGGGTTTGTGCCATGAGTCATGAAAGTTCAATGGATAAGGCAAGTAAAGAGTGCTTTTGGAAATTGTTCAGGTATATTGGTGGGAAAAATGCACAAAGTTTGTGATTTCTTTCTGATTAATATTCCTTACAGAGGTTAAAGTACCGATGACTGCTCCAGTTACTATTGAAAGTAAACCAGATAATCAGTCTGTCATGAAAAGATGTTTTACAATGGGTTTTTACATTCCTGAGGCGTTTCAATCAAATCCACCTGCTCCAACTGAAGACGGGGTATTTATAGAAACTAGACCAGCCATGAAAGTTTACTGTTGGTGAGATATTTATACATAGTCTGTTTAATGTAACTTGTTATTAACGTTATATTTATAATTCGCATTAAACCATTCAACCGACTATTGGTTTTTAAGAAATTAATAAAATTTGATCAATACTGCAGCCCGACCACATTTTCATAACTATCTTTTTTGGAGTCTTATTTACATTTAATACTTCAATAGACGCTGGATATCATTATGTAAGTGACAGTGTTTGAGTGCTAAAAGCCATAGAATACCTCACAGTGCTGTGCAGGTATTAAATGTTTACCGTGTGAAGGATTTCTGTTTCATTAGGTTTAAAAAGAAACAATCCTAGTCAGTGTGTTCTAGGCCGCTATTCTTTAGCAAAATCTTATACAACCAACATCGGGCAAACAATTTTGAGAAATCTTAAGTACGGTTTCATTCGCTATAATTAGCCACACTGTTTATTCGTACTATTAAAACAGGTACCTTGAGTGTCTATTCAATAATAAGGTTTTAGAGTTTATATCTTTAAATCTTAATTTTTCAGTAAATTTACTTAATCTGAACACTGTTTACAAAACTAAGAAACATGCGATAACAGGGCAAATTATTCATGATTCATATATTCACTTTTGTACCTCTGGTATTAAGTACTAAAAATCGGGAAGTGGAATCTGATTTTAAAATTCGTCCTAATAGCTATTAGTTACGTATCTAAATCATACTTTCCAAGACTAGCATCATGACAAACATTTTTATCCTTTGAGAACCTGTCATGTTTTCAAAATGAGAAACAAGTTTTTTATGTTTATCCCTGTTCCTTGAGCAGTGCACTCAACTCAGCGTGACAGAAGTTTGAACAACAAGGAGGTAAAATACAAACCTGATACCTATTGCATCGGAACAACAAGTTAGAGTAGTGTAAACAAGAGTTCATATGGAATTGACATCGGTAACTTTTCGATCTTCCTGTTCCTTCTGCTAACGTTTATTGGTTAGAAATGAATTAATTAGCATGTTTAGAATTAAGCTTAAACTGAGCATTCGACCGTTAAAGTTCTATTATGTGCATAAACTTCACTGCCAACCTAATTCAAATAAATAGTTATACCATATGTCGACTTTTTCATTGCAAATTCTGTATCGAAATTGAAGAGTCTGATTGGTATTAGCTAGTATTTTTCTTTTTCTTTATTTTATTCTGTTAGTCGTTGTTGAAATGTTTTGTACAATGGTGTACCCACCAAGTATTTTTACTTTTAAACTATGGTCACTATGATTAAAAAAGTGCTAGATCTTAGTTCTAATCTCTTGACGTTTCAAAGATGTTAAGCATAGTATCCTGCATCCTTTAAAATAACTAAATTACTTTCATGTATACAGAGGCGTTGAACAAAACAAAACAAGTTCTATGGTTCATTTCATATAAAAAAATATAAGGTATTTAATTTACTTTGTAATGGTATGAGTTGTCCAGCTGTTGATACTCTTTTTACTAAAATTTGATCAATCTTAGTTGAAATACTTGCACTTTATGCGGATTGCTTCGATATAGCCACTATGACACAAGTTTACGTAGAATATTAACAATGAAGTAAGTCAAACCATTAGAAATTAAATTAAAATTTATATCCGTTTTACAACTGAATAGCTTTCTGGAATCAATGTCTAAACGGATAATTTGTTGACGTTTAAAACGAAAAGTACCAGGTATAAACACTCTAGTGGAAATCAACTCTAAGATGTAAGTACATACAGCTGACGAGTCTCGAATGAGACGAAACACGCATATTAGATCTCAGGACCAATCATATTTCATCTATTCTATAAAATATTTAATTAGTTTACTTTATTTCATTTTCTTTTTTTTTTTTTAAATTTCATATAAAGGACCTATTCAGGTTTTTCAAATAATGATAAGGCATTAAATAATGCCCGTAAACTTGGTGAAAGTCTCGATCAACTTGGTTTAAAATATATACCAGATCCTTTTTATTTTGCTGGTTATGATTCACCATTCAAATTAATTAATCGTCGAAATGAAATATGGTTTAAAGCTCAATGAATAAATTTCTGTTCTTTTTATCACAATGAAAATAATGAGTGTTTACTTTAGAGAGAGAGAGAGTGAGAGAGAGAAGGGGGGGAAGAAAGGAAAGTACTTATCAGCTGACAACGTTTCTTTTTTCTTCTGCATAGAACTTTGTTTCTATTCTTTGTAATCATTAAAGAGTACATTATGTCACATTTTTTATATATTTTATGGGATAATTGTTTTATTACACCTGAACTTTTTTTTTCACTTAGATATATATGATTGGTTCATTTTGTATCTATGTGATTTCACGTGTTGTCTTGTTCTCCACACTACTCATATTACTTTCTATATAAGTGTACTTATTTCATTGTTTGGATAATAATCATAACAACAATAATGTACTACTACTACTACTACTAATAAGAATAACAGTAATAATACTTAACTCAGGTGGTCGTATATACTCTGCATAATCATAATATATACATAGTCTTTTTTGTTAGAAAAACCTTTCTTTTCAATTCTATAATCTCAGGTTATAGTGTAACTTACATTTTTTTTCTGAACAATTCAAAGTGTTGTGTTTAAGAATTAAATAGATTGTTTTTTACAATATAATCAGTCTTATAATTGTTATTTGTATACAAATGAATATAGATGAAAAGAAGAAGGAAATGAACATTACGTTGTTGTTAACATTAGATTTAGTTGGTTTTGTGTAATTAAAACAGTTTAATAGAGAGGAAGTGATTTCACTGATACAAAAATATGATTGATTTTGATTATGCGTTCCCTGAAGAATTGAAGATACTCGTAGAATACTGATATTTTGAGACCACTGAGTGAACATTGCCGAGATTAGATTTGAGGTACGTGATAAACATTACAAATAGACTAGTGAAATAATGAATCTACATCAACTGAGGCGGTTGGGATATGTTTAACGCATGCTCTAACTTGATTGTTGATATTGTCTGGGGTAGAGATACGCTGGAGGAAAGCTAAGGGCAACCAAATCAAGAAGTGACACCAATGCACGAGGGTTTTAACAATCGAAGTGAGCTATATCAATAAGTGCAGACTACCTGATTGTGGTCAGTGTGATTATCGCAATCAACGGCTAGAGTATTTGGATGGCATGACTTAGAACCGTTTACCACGGCATATTTGCACTCACTTATTGTCTTTATTCAGAACCCGAGTCTCGAAATCTCGAACCTTTTTATTTTATTTTTCTATGCCTGATCTTGATTATTACTGATACTGTCACAAATCCTACTCTGTGATTCGTCTTTAAATAATTTCATCTCACCGTCCTAATTTAGTATTGTAACTTGGGCCAATACACATATTTATCAGGTTCTACGTTTCGTAAATCTCTATCTCTAAACCAACCATGTTTTCTTTGAGTCATGGTGTTCGACTACAAAATGCTCACAATCTTTTTTCGGGATCAGGATCTTTTCAAAGCAGTAGATTAAAAAGCTTTGATGAATGCTTTATTTTTCAACTTAATTATTGTCACCCTTGCTTATATACACGCTCTTATTGACGGCTTATTATTTATTTATTCGAACACATAAACAATGGTAGAAGGCGGCACCAAATACATATATGCCACACAATAACAGTGAGGTTGTGAAAGGATAGAGAATTAATTTAAAGTGCATATAGGCCTCAGCATACACAAAGGGAAAACCAAGATCCTCAAATTCAAAGCGGAGAACAGTAATCCAATCACTCTTGATGGCGAAACTCTGGAAGATGTAGAGTCCTTCACATACCTGGGAAGCATCATCGATGTACAATGAGGTTCACATGCAGACGTGAAGACGAGGATTTGCAAAGCAAGGGTCGCATTCTTACAATTGAAGAACATATGGAACTCAAAACAACTTTCAACCAATATCAAAGTGAGAATCTTCAATATGAACGTCAAGGCAGTTCTACTGTACGGAGCTGAAACTTGGAGAACTACAACAACCACCATCAAGAAGGTACAAGTATTTATAAATAGCTGTCTTCGCAAGATACTCAACATCCATTGACCGGATACCATCAGCAATAGCCTTTTGTGGGAGAGAACAAACCAGCTTCCAGCTGAAGAAGAAATTAGGAAAAGACTATGGAAATGGATAGAACATACATTACGCAAATCATCAAACTGCATCACGAAACAATCCCTAACTTGGAATCCTGAAGGGGAGCGGAAAAGAGGAAGGCCAAGAACACATTACGTCGGGAAATAAAAGCAGATATGGGAAGGATGAATAACAACTGGAAGGAGCTGGAAAGGATTGCCCAGGACAGGGTTGGATGGAGAATGCTGGTGATTGGCATATGCTCCTTCACGAGGAGTAACAGGCGTAAGGAAGTAAAGTAAGCATATAATAAAATGGACAATAAATAACAGAAATTGGTGTGAGAGTGAAATAATAATAATAACAATAATAATAATAATAATAATAATAATAATAATAATAATAATAATAATGGGAGAGGCAGTTCAGTTGAGTAAAACACAACCAGAAAGAATTCTTTCAGTTAAATAAGTTACGTTCGTTTTTGTGAAGAAAGTAAAAGAAAGTTACAGTAGGATCGTCACTAGCTTCTATTCTGAGCCATATCTGATAACGTCTCTAGCCACTGTGTTGCACCATCTCTTAGAACCCAACCAGGCAGTCATAAGGGACCAACAGAAACCAGCCCTTGGTAGCTTTCTTCCATACCACGACACCTTGTCGTACACTGACCACCTCTCCGCTTTTTCCAATCGGTCCTGGTGTCGGAAAATGATGGACTTAGTAGAAATCTCTGGCAAGACATTCATAAGACATGTCCAAGCCACAGAAGTCGATGTTTCAAGATAGTGGCACTAATTGAATGGTTGTCACTGTGCCCGAACACACGATGCCGAACCTCTGCATTACTAACATGGTGTTTCCACTACATGCCAGCAGTCTTTCGAAAACAACGGCGATCAAACACAACTCAACTCGAAGAGGCCAGGTTTCACAAGCATAGAGCAACACTGCCCTCACCGATGTGTTGTAGATCCGACCTTTTACAGCCAGACTGACATCATAAAAGCGCCAAAGATTACCCGGATTGGCACAAGCCGATCTGACATTCACTATACGTGACTTGATCTCATCGTTCACGCCACCACCAGCACTTACGCAGCTACCCAGATACACGAAGTTCTCGACTACTTCTGTTTACTCACTACCCAGGGTGAGCGCGGGGTCAGGGTCCTGCCAGTTTTGTAAAAGCACTTTGCACTTCGAAGGTACAAAGCACATACCATACCTACGGACACTGATTGCCAACTGACTAAGTGTGGATTGCATAGCTTTGGTATCATCGCACAGTAAAACAATATCATCCACATACTCAGGGTCAAAAGGTCTTTCCGCAGGCAATAGGCCTGCAACATTACCTAAATCCATCAGAGCTGTTTCCAGAATGTCATCGATGGCAAATTTAAAGAGGAATGGTGAGATTGGGCAATCCTGTCTAACTCCACTGCTTGAGTGGAACAGCGGAGAGAGTTAGTTGTATGCCCTTACTCTGCCAGTAGTGTTTGTATATAGGTCTTCCAAGATGTTAACAAACTCAGACACACCCTTCTTCAATAGACAATCCCAGAGAACAGTCTTGTCCAACCATTCGAAAGCAGCCCTGATGTCAGGAAACACTACAATTGTTGACCTGTGATAAGTATTACGGTGTTCTAATATTTGGCGCAGGGTGAAGATATGATCGACACATCTTCGACCAGAACGAAAACCAGCCTGCTCCTCGCGAGTCAATCTTTCTCGGATTTTGAACAATCTTCAAAGTATGATGGAAGCCAAAAGTTTGGACGCAGTCGAAATTAGAATTACATAGGTGACATGATCCCTTTTTAAAGATAGAGACAACTATCGACTCATTTCACGATGTCGAGACACTCTCTAATTATCAAACCTTTGTAAAAAAAATTCTGTCAGTCTCATAAGTAGAAAGTCACCGTCATCTTTAAGAATGGCCGGAGGTACGTTATCTGGGCCTGGTTATTTGTGGTGCTTTGAGAGTTGGAGTTCCCTGCGACCAATTAGTTAACACGCTCCGACCACCAGGCTTCTCGATCCTCACTCAAGCTTTGAGCAATTTCATTATGCAACAGTCTTTGTTTATGGTCAAAATCGCGATCACGCAGAATAGACCGACGGGCTTCGATGAGTTGTAAGGAGCCCGAAGAAACCCAGTGCTTATAAGCAGGACGTTTTTCGAAGCCGCAAGAGACTTCACTCGCCACTCCCATGGAGTCATGCAACTGTAACCAATACTCATCTATACTTTTCAGTGGGCTGATAGCTAGCCTTTAACCTAGCTCGGTATGATAAATGGTTGGAACAGAATCTGCAAGCCATTTACTGACACGATCCGTTGAGAACGACGAATTTGTTGGTCACTGAAAAGTAAGATAAGACTAGCACAAACAAAGGTATGGTCAAAGTTTAGACAGGTACTCCAAAAGAAGCGACAGGCTTGTGTGCAACCGCGTCAACGGTAGCTGGTCACGATGTTACCAATCTGAGTCCAAGTTTGAGATGTAGAGGGAGGACGCCAGGTAACACATCGGCGATGACTGTAGTAGTTAGGTTTTGGTCTGTTGACAGTTGCAGTAGACAGTCATCGTTATCTGACCTGCGAATAATAAGTCCTTATTGACCACCTACACGACTCTCTTCTGTACCTAGATCACACTGTTTCTCACACTGATTTCTTCGCACTTTGATGGATATAAATCACTTGTAGACTATCATATTTTGATTCTTGATAACTTCTTGTCTATATGCTTACATAAATTATGGCTGTTTATATCAATGGACATTTGTATTGAATCTTATCTTGCTTAGAAACTGACAACAGAAAATACTGACATAGTAGAGATTACAACCATATGAAAGCCAATTTTTTTAATTCTTTACATTTATTAAAGTCAAATCAATATCATTGATTGAAGTAGTTAGAGTGATACAGCATTAAGGAAATGTAAAGTTCTTAGTGAAGTGTTATATCTACAGCTTAGATTTTAAATATACAGCGTATAACTTGAGCACTCGGACGCTAGAACCCTCCCAAGTCCCAAATGAGGAGATAGAAGACAAGTGAAAGGAATGTTATTCCGAACAGTGTCAATTATGGTACAAAACTGTCAGGTATTTATAGTTTTTAGTAAAAACGAAATCATCATTATAGTTCTCCAATCCGCATACAGGGGGTTATAAGTATTTGTCCTATAGGGAAGCTCCACGTAGGGATTCTGGAATATTCTTCCAAAAGGTGATTAAATGGAATATCTTCGGCTCTTTCTAAGCTTCATAGGGTTTCTTTGAGTTCACCCATGAACTGTCCTCACTTAAATACCACTACTTAGTACCGCTTTTGATTGTTATATAACCTTACAAAAAGTACAGTTTTTATTAGATTTACTAATAGCTTCTAAATTTTAATCTAGAACTAGTCATAATTTCAAGTACATTGATTCATATAGATATTTATAAAGTTCATATTAAGGTGAATTCTGTTTCTGAACTATAATTCAGTCAGAAAGTTAATCCTTAGCCAATCAGGTATGGATGTCATAAGTATTAGTTCTTTACCTTAACACCATTAGATATACAACTGAAACGTTACATATAATGCAGATTAATAATGATGACTATTTTAATACTAAATAGTCACCTGATAGTGTCATGTCTAAAATTCCTGATACAGATCATGTATTCGATCGATGATATGAGATTATTTTGTGGAAATAAATTAAGTCTGACGCAATGATAACGATAAGATGTACTTCTTTTTTACGCATAGTTGTGATTTAAGCTCATGAATGATAAAAGCTTCAGTGTCTCCTCATTTGCGGATAAATCTTTCGCCTTTTACTGAAGATTTCCGTGGGGAGAAACAATACAATGAGTCTTAACTCATTTTTTCCAACTCCGTCCTTGCACGGAGTATTTTTAACTCCGCCTGCAGCTCTTCTAGAGTTACTGCCGGTCCCAGGCCCGGGTAAAGGAGGGGAGTTGAGCATGGGGTTAGCGTCTCCATCCCGTAGAAAACTAACTCGCCAAAAAAACGCTAACCAGAAAAAATAATTCAAACCATTTTAACTCTGCCCTGGGAGTTAGAAGGTCTTCATTTAGAAGAATTATGACGCTTCATGGTGAAAGCCGAGTTCCTTCGGAAGCCATGAGGCCGATGCCATTTTCTAACAACCAGAGCAAAATATTTTATAGGTACATGGAACATCCGAACAATGTGCGAGACCGGGAAGACCAGTCAAATATAAACGGAAATGAGGAGATACAACTTGGCAGTACTGGGAATCAGCGAAACCCACTAGACCCAAGCTGGACAGAAAAGGCTAGCTACGGGAGAGATGCTGCTATACTCCGGTCACGAAGAGGACAATGCTCCACACACTCAGGGAGTCGCTCTAATGCTGTCCAAAGTAGCACGAAATGCACTTGTAGGATGGGAATCTCACGGATCCAGAATCATCAAATCATCATTCAAAACAAAGAAGGAGGGGATCACAATGAATATTATCCAATGTTATGCACCCACCAATGATAGCAACGACGACATTAAAGATCAATTCTACGAGCGGCTGCAGTCAACCATAGAGAAATGCCCAAGAAAGGACTGTTGCAACAGGTGACTGCAGGTTTTGATAAGCAGCGTTTTATTGATCGAATCAGTGACACATAAAACACGTAAGGACGACCTAGAGTCTTGATTGGTCCCGCTTCCCTGTCTAACCCAGCCAGTTGAGTCTAGAACGCAAGTCACAGCCTCTGAGTTATGAATCGTTATATTTCAAACATACTCTGTTTATATACCAACCAAACAGACCACATCGTACCATAAAAATAGAAAACAACATCTCTACAATATTTAACGAGTGAAATAAATAATGGCCTATAGGGAATGCCCATTTAGAGTCCAAGGACATCATTAGACTTAACATAATAATGATTGGTATATTCCTCAGTATCCCTAACAAGGACCTCACCATTCTAATGGGAGATCTAAATGTCAAAGTCGGAATAGACAACACTGTATATGAAGATATTATGGGACGACATGGACTGGGAGAAAGAAACGAAAATGGAGAAAGATTTGCAAATCTATGTGCATTCAACAAATTGGTAATTGGAGGCACAATGTTTCCACACAAGCGTATACACAAGGCTACATGGATCTCACCGGACCACACTACAGAGGACCAAATAGATCATATTTGCATCAACAAAAAATTCCGAAGGACAATGGAAGATGTGAGAACCAGGAGAGGTGCTGACATAGGTTCAGATCACCACCTAGTTGTAGCCAATTTAAAACTGAAGCTAAAAAAGAACTGGACAAGTGGACAAACAGCAATACAAAGGTTCAATACAGCCTTCCTTCGAGATACTGACAGACTCAATGAATTCAAGATAGCTCTCAACAAAAGGTTCCAAGCCTTACAAGATCTACTGAAAGAAGAAGAAACTAGTATGGAGGACAACTGCAAAGGTATCAAAGAAGCATTAACTTCAACGTGTCAAGAGGTTCTGGGCCTAAAGAAACACCATCATAAGGAATGGATCTCTACAGAAACAGTGGACAAGATCAAAGAAAGGAAGAACAAGAAGGCAGAAATTAACAACAGCCGAACACGAACAGAGAAAGTCCAAGCACAAGCTGAATACACAGAAGCAAACAAGCAAGTGAAGAGGAGCATTAGAACCGACGAGAAGAAATACGTGGAAGAACTAGCAACAACCGTGGAAAAAGCTGCTAGAGAAGGAAATATGAAACAGCTCTACGATACAACGAAGAAACTATCAGGGAAATACAGTAAACCAGAGAGACCGGTCAAGGACAAAGAAGGCAACCCAATCACCGAAATTCAACAACAGCGGAACAGGTGGGTAGAATACTTCGAGGAACTCCTGAGTAGGCCGGCTCCAATGAATCCAACGGACATCGAAGCAGCACACACAGATCTTCCTATAGATGTCAACCCACCAACAGCGGAAGAAATCAGAATGGCCGTCAGACAAATCAAGAACGGGAAAGCAGCAGGACCCGACAACATACCAGCTGAAGCACGGAAATCAGACGTCGAAGTAACCACAAGCATGCTTTACCTTCTATTCAGAAAGATTTGGGAGGAGGAACAAGTGCCGATGGACTGGAAAGAAGGACACCTCATCAAGATTCCAAAGAAAGGAGATCTGAGCAAATGTGAAAACTACAGAGGCATTACACTACTATCAATACCAGGGAAAGTCTTCAACAGATTGTTGCTGAACCGGATGAAGGATGCAGTAGACGCCCAACTTCGAGATCAACAAGCTGGATTCCCTAAGGATCGGTCGTGCACAGACCAAATGGCGACACTACGGATCATCGTCGAACAATCAGTTGAGTGGAACTCGTCATTGTACATCAACTTCATTGATTACGAAAAGGCATTTGACAGTGTGATTAGGAGGACGTTATGGAAACTTCTTCGACACTACGGAGTTCCTGAGAAGATTGCCAATAGTATCCGGAACTCATACGACGGACTACAATGCAAAGTCATGCATGGAGGACAGCTGACAGATGCATTCTAAGTAAGGACCGGAGTCAGACAAGGCTGTTTACTCCCTCCCT
Organism: Schistosoma bovis; assembly: GCA_944470425.2. Lineage (NCBI taxonomy): Eukaryota > Metazoa > Platyhelminthes > Trematoda > Strigeidida > Schistosomatidae > Schistosoma > Schistosoma bovis. The sequence goes on along the minus strand of OX103958.1, from coordinate 21,956,543 downwards.
TCCTCTTTCTTCTGGTGGTCGACTGGATTATGAAGACCACGACATCTGAGGGAAAACACGGCATACAGTGGCCAGCTCAGAACCAATTAGACGATTTGGACTTCGCAGATGATCTAGCCCTCCTATCGCATACACATGAACAAATGGAGATAAAGACAGGCAGTGTAGCAGCAGCCTTTGCATCAGTAGGCCTCAGCATACACAAAGGGAAAACCAAGATCCTCAAATTCAAAGCGGAGAACAGTAATCCAATCACTCTTGATGGCGAAACTCTGGAAGATGTAGAGTCCTTCACATACCTGGGAAGCATCATCGATGAACAAGGAGGATCCGATGCGGACGTAAAGACGAGGATCGGCAAAGCAAGGGCCGCTTTCCTACAATTGAAGAACATATGGAACTCAAAACAACTTTCAACCAATATCAAAGTGAGAATCTTCAATATGAACGTCAAGGCAGTTCTACTGTACGGAGCTGAAACTTGGAGAACTACAACAACCACCATCAAGAAGGTACAAGTATTTATAAATAGCTGTCTTCGCAAGATACTCAACATCCATTGACCGGATACCATCAGCAATAGCCTTTTGTGGGAGAGAACAAACCAGCTTCCAGCTGAAGAAGAAATTAGGAAAAGACTATGGAAATGGATAGAACATACATTACGCAAATCATCAAACTGCATCACGAAACAATCCCTAACTTGGAATCCTGAAGGGGAGCGGAAAAGAGGAAGGCCAAGAACACATTACGTCGGGAAATAAAAGCAGATATGGGAAAAATGAACAACAACTGGAAGGAGCTGGAAAGGATTGCCCAGGACAGGGTTGGAAGTAGAATGCTGGTGAGCGGCCTATGCTCCTTCACGAGGAGTAACAAGCGTAAGGAAGTAAGTATTTTTAGGAGTTCAATATGAAGAAATCTAAATAGATTTGGACGAGAGCAAAGAGAGGAATCTTATTCAATCTTTATGTTACCGAATACATCGTGTATGTAGTACGGAATGCGTTGACAAAGAACTCGTATTTCTTAGGAAAACTTTGATGAAAAATGACTATACAGATATGTAAAGTTAAAACGTTGCATATAAAGCAGATTAATACGGTAAATGTTTTTATACTAAATGATCATCTGATAGTGTCATGTCTATAATCCCTGATGCCAGGTCATGTATTCGATCGATTAAATATTGTCGTATATTGGGTTAGTTCAAAGAAGTTTATTTGTCACTTATGGAAAATTGCGAAGACAAGTCACTTCTTTTTTATGTTGATGCCAATAATATATGGTTTAGAATGACAATCAAATATTGAAAAATATCAAAAAAACCATGGAAAATAATTCATAACAGTTTATACTAGTCGGAAACATGATTAACTCTTTTACAGGATTAAAAACAGTTTAGTTTGTAGTGATCTACTTTTAACAAGAGAACGCGATGGGTTTAATGGAAACAATCATTATTATAACCAATTGTACCAGTGATTGTTTTACTGTGCTCGTTTATTTAACTGTGCTAAAGACAGCTATATTATTACTACTCCATTGATTGTGACCTTGCACGGGCTCGGTTACGCTCGGTAACCACGCTTGTACTCCTTTGGCACGATCTCAGTATCCTTTCGATACCACGGGATCGCCAACAAATACATCACGACTACAGCCATCAACTGCCTTCTCATATTTGGCTTACAGGGGATTTTATCGGTTAGCTGGCACGTAGTCTTCTTGTAGTGGTGTTCATAGTCGATCGCGACTCGACACCACGCTACAAGTTCATTGTAAAATATATATATCTTTAAGCTACCCAAAAGCGAAACCAGAATTATAAAATATCTCGCTCTTGTATGTCTAGTGAATACTGGGCAATGCTAACATATCAAGTGAAATATTATTGCCTTAGCGATATCAAGTTCTATGTACGGTGAAAGTCATAGAAATTTCCTGACAATTTATTCTGACGGACTTACACAAGATCAAACCCACTTCTCTCAATGAATATGTCGTCTTTAGATTAGAATTATATATAGATAAACCTTCGTGGTGGAGCATAGGCCGCCCACCAGCACTCTCCATCCAACCATGTCCTGGGCAATCTTTTCCAGTTGCTACCCATCCTCTACATGGCTGATTCCAATCCCCGGCACAGTATGTCCTCTAACCTTCCTCTTTTTCATTCCCTTTCAGGATTGAGTTCACCTGCATGTGTTTTTGTGTATGGGATAGAAGGGCTAGGTCATTTGTGAAGTCAAAATCGTCTAGTTGCATCTAAACTGTTCATTTCATTTCGTGTTTACTCTCAGATGCCGAGGTCTTCATAATATAGTCAACTACCAGAAGAAAGAGGATGGGAGAGAGTGGGAAGCCTTTTCTGACTCCGGTCCTCACTTGAAATGTGTCTGTTAGCTGTCCTCTATGCACAACTTTGCACTGTAGTCCGTCGTATGAATTCCATATAATGTTGACGATCTTCTCAGTTGCATCATAGTATCGAAGAAGTTTCCATAAGTTCCTCCTATCTACACTGTCAAACGCCTTCTCATAGTCAATGAAGTTGATGTATAGTGACGGGTTCAAATCAACTCATTGTTCAACGATGATGCATAGTGTCGTGATTTAGTCTGTGCACGATCAGCTCTCCTAATAATTCTTGTGTAATCTTTCAAAAATCAATCTTAATTTATTAACCTTAGATCTGGATTATTCATTTTTTATCCTTTAATACATAGTTTCGATCTTTACAACTTTTGTTAATTAATTCATTATCATATTACTAATAATCATATTTTTGTACTCTATTCATTTTCTAAAGATTCTAGATCACATATATACCACTATTTTGAAATTAGGCAAAACTTCTACGACCAACGACCCAATTTAAATACTGGACATTCGTTTCCACCCTCCAAACATTTTGTAGATAAATGCTCTTATCATATGCAGCCATTTTGTGTGTGTGTGTGGCGGTAAATAAATCCCCAAAATCAATAGCTCTGTTTTAATAAACTCACCTAACCAAAGGCGCTCGGTCATGTATCTGCACCAAATCATGAGTGGGAACGCTGTGCTCCATTTCTCCTACAACCGATAGCCAATTTAGATCATTCACATTTGAATATATTGATAACTTATCAAATACATCTTCGAACCTTTTCGCTTCTGACTTTTGATTTCATTGGATGGGTACGTTTCAATTATAGAAGGTGTTACTGGTTATAGTGTTGTCAAACCGTAAATACTTGTGGTATCTTCATATGAAACTTTCCTGGAAAGGGCTATATATGAGCATCTTCAAAAAAAAAGAGGGCGAACATTCTTCATTCTTGTTCATAATCAGAAATTTATAGAGTAATAATTTTACTATCCATTTCTCTGGCTTAATATTATCCCGAAACTATAATAAGTAAATAATTAAAAACAAAACATATTACTTCATTTAGTTTATCTTTTTAAATGTCTTAGTGGAGAAAATTTGTAGCTCAGGTGGATGCATTTGATAGAGTTGTAGCGTGATGTCGAGTCGAGATTGACTATGAACACCGCTACAAAGGAACGCGTGCCAAATAAATCCATAAAATCCCCGGGAAGCCAAATATCAGAAGGCAGTTAATGGACCAAGTCGAGATAATATTTGCTGGCGATCTCGTGGTATCGAAAGAATACCGAGATCGTGCCAGGATACAAGCTTGGTCACAGAACGTAACCGAATTCGCGCGAGGTCACAATCAAAGTGAGAGGATAATGAATGTTTTTAGCACAGTCAAACAAAGAGCACATTTAACAGTCACTGATACAATTGGTTATAATAATAATTGTTTTCAATAAACCGATCATGTTCTCATGATAAAAATGAGTCACTACAGAGTTTTGTTCTCTGCTCAGTTTCAGCTCAGAGACACAATCAAAACCATCCAGCTCAAAGAACAAAACCTCCATCAAAATATCTTAGTCCTAAATTTGAATCCAATGAGTATAGTAAAAAAAAAATAGAGTTTTGTCATAACCATATGACATCACTATTATGATTATTAGAGTAAGATCTTTTAAACAAGAAAGAAAAAGAGGAGAAAGAAACCAAAGGTCAAGCTAAACAATTAAAATCATAAAGAAAATCTCACCCGGATACTGAGTTATTGTATATTTTTCTCTCTCTCTCTCTCTTTTGAGTACCAAAAAAAAAAGAAATGGTACATGTGCATTTTCATATGATTAATATTTCATTAAATGTGAATATCTGCCTATTCTAAAAAAGGCGTTTTATTCAATCATTCTTATAACCTATTTTTAAGATATGTTTGAATGGATTACAAGTTCACTTAATCTAAGAATGGAACAAAGATTCTATGATACAATGATTAATAAGTTAGTTATTCTGATGCATTCTAGCTTCGTTAACTAAAAACAAAAGTTGAAGTTTAGAAGAGGGAAATATAATCCACAATCAGTCAGAAGTACAAACAATCATAACAGGCACAAATCAAAACGTATATATAAAGCATAAAATTGTCCTTGAGAAGAGTTACAAAATAGTATACTAAAAGATACAATGAACCAATAGCCTTTAAGATCCTCCAAAACGTGGGAAATATGACATGAAGGTGAAAATGGGTGCTTTTGGTGAGAAAACAAAAGATCCCGTTTTTAAAACAGAATTACAAAGATAAGGCATTTACCTAGTGAGTTTTGAGGATATAACATCCCTAACACTTAAAGAGATAGATAAGAAGGAATAATAACTGTTATATCCTAGTGAAGATTAAATGATGGGTAACTTCTGTAAACTATTAACGGACTAATATTATTTATGTATATATCTTCTTATTGTATAACTATTCAGTAATTAGATTATGTATACCTATATTCTTCTTATCATAAGCTTCATTTTGATCTATAGACTATTGCTATACGATTTACTATTCTTAAGTTATACCCAGTTGATTAATTACAGTCCCCCCACGTTCACAGCCACTTTTTGGTTTGATTATGTACAAATGTTATTTCCTATTTTATAGTATAATGTGGTCTGTTTGACTGGTATATAAATCAAGTATGTTTGAAATAAATGATTCGCATAGTGAAAGCTGTTATAGGACATTCTGGACTCAACAGGCAGGGCTAGTCAGGAAAAGGACTATAGGATGCTCATATCAGTCAATACGTCATTCTAAGATTGTATAAGTCGTATTCCGATTGACGAATAAGTCATGTGATATTAAATCGGTCTTAAAGATACAACACTAATTATCACCATTTTACGGAGTATTAGAATTTATTAGTTTTAACAACTATTGAAGTACATGTTCAACCGTCTTTTTGATTATATTACTTACTTAAGCCTGTTACTCCCAATGGAGCATAGGCCACCAACCAGCATTCTCTAACCCACTCTGTCCTCGGCACTCCTTTTTTTTACTATATATCATGCACATTTTTATTCACAAACTCATATTAATTAGTAAACGAAATGAAATATTTGATTGGATGGCTGATTTGTGGATTAGATTGTGCCGATTGTGATACATCCTACATCGGAGAGTTTTCCCAAGTGATCTCGACTCGTGCCAAGGAACTGTAATAATCCTGTAGAATAAGAAAATCTATAGATTAAATCAGCAATATCTGTACATATTCTTTTCAATAATTACCAAATTGATATTTTAAAAAATATCAAACTAATTCAGAAAGGCTTTCCCAACTATCAAGAGATACGAGCAACTAATGAAGTTCCAAATAAGGCTAAATCCCTTTGCTCTCAATAGGAAAGAAGGCTTGAATCTTCATCCAAAATGGAATGTTTTCCCAAACAATCACATTTGACCTTATTTATTACTTATTTAATTCACAATCTCAATCCACTACTTCATATAACAAATGAGAACATTTTTCATACATACATTCTAACACACAAATTAATACAATGACAGGCTATACAAATTCACCTTGACCAAGAATAACTTAACATTGACTTAAATTTGTGTTAATTTAATGTCAATTATTTATTCTGAAGCAGTGGAGTACACTAAGTAATTGGGATATAACAAAAAATATATTGATTATGATTTCATCTTAAGTTTCGTTGTAAACCAGGAAGAATTTACATAATGGGATACGATATAACCGTTTACCTTTACCATGACGCGCAACGCTGACTAGTGTTGGGAATGGTTGGAAGAAAATTAGGGGGGAGGCCAAACCAAAACGTGGCATCAGTCTACAAAGTCACTAACTTCTATTCTGATTCATGTTAGTAGATGCAAACTACTTGGTTGGGATCCGCGTGACTATCGTAACCAATGGTTGGAGACTCTGAGTGACATGACTCAAAATCGATTACAATCGTGTAGGTGTATACACTCTTTGTCTTCCTTTAAACTATGAGATTAAAATTGCTTTATATCTTTCTTTCTTCCTGTACTATGTCCTTATATGCAATCTTTCTTCTATATATTACCACTATTGAAGTAACTACTTCCATGAACTTGGTGTTCATCTTGTTGTGCTAATGCGGTATGGCAACTTGGACCGATGCACATATGTGCCTGGTCTTACGTTGTAGCTGACTGACTATAATAGATAGTAATGTTGAACACTGCTTCACTTAATACACTCTCATGAACCAGATGGTATCACCGATACTCACATAAAGTCTGGCTTAAATCTGAGTACATAATTCTATACTTCATAGATGGTTTGCAATAAAGTACCACAAATTTAAGTCTGTATCTGGATTAATTTCACATTTGGAGGTGAATCGAATAGCTTTCTAATGAAATATTCATTTAACGGTCTACTGACAGAATAGGTTTCAAAACTTTACAATATTTCCACAGGTTTATGAATTTTGATGAGTACCTATTCTGTACCAGTAGTTCATTGAATAGTTTAGTTTTAACTTTTAATGTATATATCTTTATGTAAATATGTTTAATATTATTAAGTCCACCTAATATTAAACATCTTTTTTATCGGACAACATGAAAACTGCACGAATCAATATACACCAGTCACTTGATTTGCGTGTGTGCTGTGATACTGGCCGGGTGCCCAAACCGAAACAGATGGTTTCCTTAGGGGGCCACACCCCAAGCATTTAACCTAAAGGTTTGATCCACAAGGTAGTGGAGCAGCGTAAAGAGATGTAGTCCCACGGTAGCCGGTGACCAACAATTGTTTCATACGCCATTCAGGATCCTGGAGCCCATGTGCATCATTGGTTTGGAATCAGAGTTTTCCAACTCCTCTAGATTGGTCCTCCATATCCACCAACCCGCTTAAAGCCCCGGATATTCGCTTTTCATCCTCAATTTCGTGACCACCACCCCTGCCGCGAGAGAGCAGTGAGTAGGACTTCTCTGGTAGTGGCCTTGCGATAGCACTTCGAGAGGGATAGCGGACTCTCCCCACCCTCGGCCGTACCAGGGCATTTAGGGGATCTGCGTATTGTTTAGTTCTTATGGCAGACAACGTATGTTATTATTACTATTATTCTTAATACATCTAATTCTTGTACTATATCTCTATATGCAATCTTTCTCTTATATATTACCCCCTTTGACCCAACCACTGCTATGAATCCGGTGTTCATCTTGTTGTGCTGATGCGGTATGGCAACCTGGACCGATGCACATATGTGCCTGGTCCTACGTTGTAGCTGACTGACTGACTGACTAATACATCTAAGTCCACCTACATAAAGCGATAAAGATTATATAGAAAACAGAATAAAACGTTAAATCACATGGCCATAGAACTAACCAACTAAAAAGCAAAAGAAAGTGTAATAAGTTAACTGTCCTCAAACATACGGAAACCTGACTTCATGTATTTTCTAATGTTAATTATGGAAAGAAATTATCAGGTGATAAGATTCTTATCCTTCTTTGAAAAAAAACAAACTATAATTGGTCTTATTGTGTAATGGACAAAGCAATCCATTATACTAAGATTATTTGGTGGAAACTTGGTAGATTTGAAGGAAATATTTATGTTGCTTCATGAGAATAATAGAAATATGAACATCGACCACAAGTCTGTAGGCACTTAAATACAAAACATAAAGTAGCTTTGCGACTTATTTCTTCAACAAAAATCCATGTAAACCTGCAGCATTTATTCGAGGTCCAGTAAGAGTAACTACTTACCGAACGAATGTGTAGGACTTGTTATTTGCCTGTAATGAAATTTTACCAGATAAATTATTACATCTTGATGATACTGTTGAATAGTGCTAGGCTTGAAGCGGTTACAAGTTCACTTAGACTGGGAACGGAATAAAGACTTGTGACCAAAGACCAACAAACTAGCTATTCTATTGCGTACAAGCCCCGCTAACTAGAGAGAGAAGTCGAAGTCTGAACGGGGAAGTATATTCCGCAAAACGCCAGAAAACGACCGATAACAACGGACACAAATCAAAACGTATATATACAGCACAAAACCGTCCATGGGAAGCGTTACAAAATAGCATACTAAAAGACACAAAGGACTAATAGCGTTTAAGATTCTCCCGAGTGGGAAACACGACATAAAGGTGAAAAGAACGCTTCTGGCGCGAAAACAAAGGAATTCAAATTTTCTAAATATAATTACAAAATCAGATCCTTTTCCAAGTGAGTTCTGGGGATCTAACATCCCCAACAAATAGAACAACATTGATTTCGTCTCCCTATATAAATATATCAGGAAGCAGGTGCGAAAATTCTTAGAAATAACTTTGAGACGATCTACTTTTACGGCAACCTGGCCATGAAATTACCCCCTCGATAAGTAAGATTGTCTGCAGGATAAGGCGAATCGATCAGCTTTTTGTTTATATCGTTGATGATTTCAATAAACTCCACCTACTGCGTTGTTCTGATCAATAGCAGAAGCTCTTACCATTCATGAGCTAAAGCCAGAACGGTGAGTACGAAAGTACGTTCTATCGTTATCGTTACTGGTGGAGTTTTGTTCTCTGAGCTGGATGGTTTGGTCGTGTTACCTTGACCTTAATTATCATTAGTAGTACTGCATTGCTCCCTTTACTTATGCGTTATATTCTTATTATTTCATTCATAATTGCTCATAATACCACTTTATTTATTTCACACCTCTAATGTCTTTAATTACACTAACAAGAATATTTTAATCTTACTACATCCACGTTATAATTCGTTACAAACTCATTAAGTCTATTGTTATTACTCACATTACGTAATTTGGTATTACAATCTTTCCATTACATTATCATGGCTATTCCTTGACTTAGTCTATTTTCATAGTGAAGTTTCAATTTGACTATACCATACAACATTTATTCCTGCTAACTTATATTTATTTGAGGAAAGCACCCAACTGCATCACAAGACAAGTCCTCACATAGAATCCTCAAGGCCAAAGGAAAAGAGGAAGACCAAAGAACACATTACACCGGGAAATGGAGATAGACATGAGAAAAATGAACAAGAATTGGATGGAATTAGAAAGGAAGGTCCAGGACAGAGTGAGTTGGAGAATGCTGGTCGTCGGCCTATGCTCCATTAGGAGTAACAGGCGGAAGTAACTTGTATTTATTAGTTTCAATGCATTCTATCATTTCTATACTTTTCTTACATATCTGATCTTCACAACAAAATTGAAATGTAAAAGAATAGTTCTTTTTTCTTTTAAAAAATACTCATCGATTTTTATATTAGACTGAAAGATTATTATTACTACCTAAAAGAACGATAATAAAAAAAGTAGAACTATATCATACAACAGTTGAATAACCTCATTTCCGTATTACCTAGCAACGAACAACAATAACAACAACAACAACTGATATTCATTATTAAAAAGGTGGATCTATTCACATTGAATACACTGAATGCTATCACCTTTCATATGATCATATACTACAATAAACAATTTAAATGATCCAAATGAGATGTACTTCAAATAGTGTATTGCTTTTTATTTATTTATTGTAGCAGAAAACAAAACAACTTCCAGCTGAGGAGAACATTAAGAAAAGACAATGAATGTGGATAGAACATACATTGAGGAAATCATCAAATTGCATTATAAAGCAAACTCTAACTTGGAATCCTGAAGGCGAAGTGAAAAAAAGGAAGATTAAGAAAATACATCGTTTTGGGAATTGGAGGCAGACATCAGAAATAATCAATAGCAATTGTAAACAACTAGAAAGGAGAACCCAAAAAATAGTTGGTTGGAGAATCCTGGTGAGCAACTTATGCTCCATGAGAGGTAAAAAGCGTAAGTAAATACATTTCTGATTCATGATTTAAATTGAAATAGGAAAGTTCATTTTGTATTGGTTATTCGAATCTTCCTATTGATGTTTATAGATAGATAAGTCTCTCAATGGTATAAGTGTATTATGTGCGAGTTGCCTCGATATTGCCTTAAATCATAAACATTATAAACAAAGATGGAGGGTGTCTAACAGTGGAATTTAAGAAGCGCATTTCTTCCTATTTGGAACTAGTCAGATGCTTGAAATAGGAAGGTTTGAAGAATCTCCTTATTTTTTATACTATGTACATTAAAATGAGAAGAAAAGATAGATAAGGAAAATTCCATTGTATGGTGGTTGGAGGTAGTCAACAGGAAACCCTGCACCCGGGTTTCGTGCTACTTGGCACTCGTCAGCAAGGCGTACCTATAATCTTGAGGGAACTGGTGCTTCCCATATCACCCAGCCTCACAGTCAGAGACGTTCCCACTGAGCTATCCGGGCCGCGACTGACCTCCTGTAGGACTGAGATGTAATCACAATAGGTCAGTGGTAACGTCTCTGACTGTGCAGCTGGGTGACATGTGATCGAAATTGCCAGGGAGCACCAGTTCCCTCAAGATTACAGGTACACCTTGCTGACGAGTACCAATTAGCACGAAACCCGGGTCCAGGGTTTCCTGTCGACTACCTCCAACCACTATCTAATCTGAATATATAGTGCACGTAGTGTCGAGTCACCTAGACTGGTGGCCACATTGCAACATGGTCGATAACATTCGATCTGTACTAAGAAGAACTTGACACACATGACATTGATCACCACCCAGTGATCAATCAATTGTGACAATCCCATTGTATTATCCATCCATCCATCCATCCATCCAACCATACATACATACATATATACTAAAACGCTTATCAGGTCAGTTAGTTTTATTTTACAATACGTTGTACAACGTGGTATTTATGAGTTATGAATGATAACAAAATAACCATAATGAAATGAAGAATACGAACAATTTAACAACAACAAAGAAAAAAAGAGTAAACACCATTAACAAATCAAAGTTTGACAATTTTCGAAAGGTGACAAAATTAAAGAAGATATGAAAAAGATGAATAACAACTGAAAAGAACTAGAAACAATTGCCCGAGAAAGGGTTGCATAGAGAGTGTTGGTGGGTGGCCTATGCTCCTCAACGAGGAGTAACATGCATAAGTAAGTAAGTAAGTAAGTAACAAAATGAACAAACATAATCACAGTATCATTATGATCAATTATTTAATACAATTATGTTGTAAAGATAGTAAAGTAAATGAAGAAGTAACAGTCTTTACTAGGGTTGAATATATCTAAGTGTTACATTATTATGATTTAATGTAGGATAATCTACAAATATACAAAATCATCTGTTTAATTGTCTAAAGAGATTATAATTTGACAAATGTATCCATCAAGTATCACATATATAACCAGTAAGACATAAGGAAAAGAAAACAACTAACAGGAAATGAATAAAGAAGGTATAGTAGAACATAAAAAGGTGTCCAAAACAAAATGAAGATCAATCCAATAAGAATCTTTAAAATAAATCTCTTAATAGACTAAACACTTAACAATATGTCATATACGTGTACTATTATGAATTAAATAATTTCATGCATTAAATGAAGTAAATGGAAAGCTTATTACTCATTATCTAGAATAGGTGAATCAGGAGAAACACATAATGATGACGACGACGACGATGATGTTGATATGGTATCTGGAATAGAACATTCAGAGAAATGACGCGGTAAACAAGACGAAGTTGGATACGAAGAAGGAGAAGAAGACGACGACGACAACGAAGAAAGATGATTGATATATCCCTGCCTTTGATGATTATATGTATGATAATTTAAATACATTAAAGGGGTAGTATCATAAAGATAATGTGAAAATCGACGTAATTTATACAAAATGGTATATCCTGATTGAGAGAACAAACGAATAATCCATCTTAGATAACATACTATTGAATGATCATTAAGATATTCATATATAGTATTTAAATTATAACTTCTTAACATGATAAAAATGAGAGTTAAGGGTTAGCAATAAATATTCATAATTAATTAATGTATCATAAATGACTATGGTTATATTGTTTAAAATCATGAAACAGAGGCACCAAACAGATATGCGTCACAAAATCATTCGATTTGTATGAGTACTGGGATACTCCCCATGTGCCCAAACTGAAGCAGGTGGTTTCCTTAAGGGGTCACACCACGAGCCTTCCACCCACAGGTCTGATCCACATGGTAGTGGAGCAGAGTAAAAAGATGCAGTCTCAAGGTAGCCGGTGACCAACAATTGCTTCATATGCCATTTGTTCTATCAGGATACTGGAGCCCATGTGCACCATTGGTTTGGAATCAGGTTTAACAACTACCCTAGGTGAACTCTCTGTATTAACTAACCCCAATAAAGCCCCAGATACTAACTTTTCATCCTCTCACTTTCGTAATCAACACACCCGCCGTGAGAAGGCGATGAGTAGGACTTCCCTGGGAGTGGTTGTATGCACGTTGCCATGTGAGAGTATTTCGAGAGGGATAGCTGACCCTCTCCACCCTCGGCCGTAGCAGGGCGTTTGGGGGCAGTAAATTACATATGTAATAAACAACTTTGGAAAGATTTAATATTAAAAAAAACAATAATACACTCATTCGAAACCAACAGCCTGATCATTTTCAGTCAAATTATGATTTCTTATGTTAGTGATCAATACTTTTACTGAAATTTATCAGTGAGATGAATTTGACTGTTGTTATTTTTTAATATAAGTAGTTTCAAGTACAGGTTAAATTACTCTGTTTTATGTTATATTTCAGGTGTGATGACTGATAATCAGTCAGTCAGCTACAACGTAGGACCAGGCACATATATGCATCGGTTCAAGTTGCCATACCGCATCAGCACAACAAGATCAACACCAAGTTCACAGAAGTAGTTACTTCACTAGTGGTAATAATATATAAAAGAAAGATTGCATATAAGGAGATAGTACAGGAAGAAAGAAAGATATAAAGCAATTTTAATCTCATAGATTAAGGGAAGACAAAGAATGTATATACCGACGCCATTGTGATCGATTCTGAGTCACGTCACACAGAGTCTCCAATCATTGGTTACGATAGTCGCACGGACCCTAATCAAATAGTCTACATTTACCAACATGGCTAAGACTAGAAGTTAATGACTTCAAGGATTGATGCCACACTGTTAATATTAATCACCTATTCAAATCAAAATATGTAAAAGATAGTTAGAACCTGTCATTGATCTGTACATTAAGTTCTTTAATTACCGGATACTCATTATATATTGTTTCTGAGGTAGTTGGTTATTTAGTCCTAAAATTAAAACGATTATAATTGACCTTCCTAGATTTAAATAAAGTACTTTTATGTCATTATTAAATGGACTCTGATCAGTATTAGTAAATTTAAAATCAGAATTGATCATCATCAAAATAACGATTTGTTAATGTTCAAAAACTCTAAAGACAATTTGTAAACGCTTTATTTTGTCCAGTGTAATGAATGTACTTACTTACATAAACATGTTATTCCACACAACCAAATATGTTGAGAATATGTTTCAGTCAGTCAGTAACAAAGTAGAACTTCGTACGTACGTACATCCGTTCGAGTTGCCATACTACATTAGCACAGAGATGCAGTTGTCCATTCAAATCCCGTAGTGGTAGAGGTAGTAAGAGTATAAGCAGTAATCGGGAAGATTAGGGTATGGAGATGTTATTTATAGCATACAATATCAATATCCGGATGAAGGATAAGTGAATGGTAACTGCTAGGATCTATTTACGGACTATTATCACATATATTCTTATTACATAACTATCAAGTAACTATATTATATGTATATTCATATTCGTTTTATTGTAAGTTTCCATTTGATCTATTGGCTACTATTATACGATATGCTACTCTTAAGCTGTTCCCAATTTATTAGTAACAGTCTTTCACAATCACAGCCACTTTTTGGCTTGATTATGTATAATTGTTATTTTCTATTTTATGGAATGATGAGGTCTGATTTGCTTGTATATAAACCAAGTATATCTGAAACACATGGTTCATATAAAGGAGGCCAGTATTGGTGTTCTGGACTAAACCGGTTGGGTTACGCGAGAAGTTACCATCTCGGTGGACCAATAAGAACTCAGAGTTGACTCTAGACTGCTCGTCATTGGTCTGGTCAGTAATTCGGTGTTCTAATTGGCAATCGTACCACGTGATTACTAACAGGCCATAAGAACATAACAATTATATTTCATAATTCTTTACACTTCATGAAGAATATCTCGAAGATCATAAGCACATTGCTAGAAATAAGCGGAACTATCACATGAACTGATAAACTTTCTACAATCCACATTAACAAACCCAAAGGACGCAATAGCAAGTGATAAAAAACCCAATACCATCTACAAGATAAGCTGAAACAACTAGGAAACATATTACACGGGGGCGGAATGAATATCTCCTTTGGTTTTTTTAAACTTGGTGTATCCGAGTCACACTTATATAAACGCATGTGGGTAACTATTGAAACAAGTTCAAGTGACAAAATGCTAAAACACTCAATAGACGCGAACGAAAAAGAGAATCTTGAAAGGCTTTGTATTTATTGAATAAGTAGACATACTGAGATAACCTTAATTCATCAACCAATAAAGAAAGTGATCAATAACTATGAGGTCAGATATCAGGTCACCGAAAAGTATGAATATTTAGACAAAGACAACATAATTATGGACAGCAATCACTTAAATCTAACATTGACAGAACAAAATGTTAGAGATATTTGAATAACTCCTTTCAAAGCCTATACTGGTGGTATTGTTTAGTAAAACAAAAACAGTCTTATCTTTGGATCACCCAGTTCACGGGATATAACATTGAAATAGTTCTAAACATGTTGAGTTGGGTATACTGATATACTTATCTAAGATCATTTATAGAAACGAAACATAAGCGAGAGTTCTAAAGAGTTGATACTTAACAAATGGATCACATACTTGAATACAGTTTTTTTCTGCTTCCGTTGAGTAAGTCAAGTCGCATTTCTAACTTATGCATTATCAGTATCCCTCAAAATTCGGGAAGTAATCATGTCTAATTATTTACTGAAAGGTATTACTTTTCCTGTAAGTTATAATTTCAGATGCACTGTTGCTTTAATTCCAAAATTATTAATAACCTGTACACCAGAATAAAACAGATTTTATGAATAAACTACTGAAATGACAAATTGGTGTAAAATAATTACAAAGCAGAAAATAGACTACTCACTAATACAAAGTAGTATCCCACAAGTAGAAACAATTTATACAGCTAACATCAGTATGTAGATTAAAAAATAATTCTAAGTATAATGAAGAAGGTAGTATCTAAATATAATAGGAAATCCTAGACTGAAAATTAGAAAACGGTTGTGTACCAAGATAAGAGTAATGAAAAAAAGATCGACAAAATGGACGGATTACTGGGTAATCATATTTAATGATAAACCCTAACAAGATTAAATAAGAATGATGGAAGTTTATCTTGTTCCAATGGAAGAGATGGTTCAAATCACTAGAGAAGTAACTGAAAAATTTCAGCTTACTGAGTGTATCAGTTTTGAACTAACACCTTGAATTTGACTAACTGGTAACCAAACTATCAATAATAATACTACTAATAGTACTAATAAACTTAAATAAGGATACATTGGTTTACAATCTAAATATCCACCATTTGTATGAAGAACATATGTACAACCATCAGCAGATCTACCATCAATTGTATAACAACCGGGACGTGTATGAAGAAAAATAAAGCCACGATTTTCATAGAAACGTCTTGCATGTAGATTACTATGTAACACATGAAGATAAACAGCTTGTACAGGAGAGACACGTGGTAATTGTGTGATTAGATTGTATAGAGATTTATAATCTTTGACACGCCAAATTATAGATGAAGATGTATCGTTATACTTAGTTGATACCTAGGTGAAATGAAATCAAAAACGAAAGAAAACATAATAGTAAACAAAATCGATGAGGAAGAGGTTTGTGAAAAATATTAAACTAGTGTTTTTCTTTCAACAAGGATTTAGCTGGACAATCGTCATAAACCAGGGATTATCGGACGTCTACTTTATCTTAACATAAGATTCCTCACCATGCGTGCAAAAAAAAAGAACTCGCCAGGTATCGAAAGTTTCCACTTTGAGGA
Organism: Schistosoma bovis; assembly: GCA_944470425.2. NCBI lineage: Eukaryota > Metazoa > Platyhelminthes > Trematoda > Strigeidida > Schistosomatidae > Schistosoma > Schistosoma bovis. The sequence goes on along the minus strand of OX103958.1, from coordinate 21,940,024 downwards.
GAGTTTGATACTATTTAGTTCAATGAATGAGCATCCAGTGGTTTACAATTCCAAATTTAGTCGATTCACAATGTGGTTGAACTCTACTTACTTAAATCTATGGCAAAAGCTTAATGAAAATATTAGATCCAATGAATTGAAAGTAATATCAATGATTATTATTCTTCATAAATTGGATAGTCAGATGGAAACAAATTGTCATAGCGTGATTTTTACATCGAACCTGACCTATATTATTAGATAAATATATGAAATGGAATGTCTATTAATGATTCGGATTAAGGATTTCAACAACTAACCAGAAAAAAAAATCAATAAATATGAGTTTATTCAGTAATACCTACGATCTGAATATTATAAGTTAATTTAACTGAATTTATAAAATGTTCTCATATGTTAATAGGTGAAATTGGCCAATATGCTACAGCCTATAGAAAAGATAACATGATCAAAATCGCATTAGCATACGGAAAATTAACATATATTGGTCAATTTCAATAATTGAGATCATGAGTCAATTGAAGCTAAACCACCATGGAAAACCTGAAAGCACTGGATGGTCGTTTCGTTTTATTGTGAGACTCCTCAGCAGTGCGTACCCACAACCCCGCCCCCCCCCGGATTCGGACCCAGGATCTACTGGTCTTCAGATAGAAGTTTGTGCTGGTGATGTCGTTCAGAAGAACGATGAGAGCTCCACGACCAAACCATCCAGCTCAGAGAACAAAACTCCATCAAAATCATCCACCTGAGCTACAAATCTTCTCTACCGCCTATCGGTCTCTCACGCGAACGCCTAACCTCTAGACCACTGAGCCAGCATCCAATAGTGTTAATGTCTAATTTCAACCAATCTACAAAGTTGAGCCACACGTCCACCATTGTCTTCAATGAGTTATTATCTCACGACAGACCCGGTTGAACTCAACTTAATTTTATCGAGATAATTAGAACAATCCTAATAATTAATAATTATATTTTCGTAAATATTAAAGAGCTTCCATAGCACTCATTTCGCTAGAATAAACATATCTCAGAAGATTATCTTTATTTATGGACAATAATTGAAGTTCTTTGTTTAATTGTGATTAGTCGGATTTACAAACCTATTTGTAACAGATATAAACACTTGACGGAAAAACATCCATTTAATAGTTATACGAATACAGATTAGATTGTACAATAAAATGAGAGAATATTTTCATTCAGTTAATAAAAAGTGAGGAAAATCCAAGAAATCTATTAGTGAATAGTACAGTCAAATAGTATACAAACACAGAATAAACACATTATCTTCACGGATAAATCAATCAGCTAGAACTGGAAACTTTCATGGAAAGCATTAAGTAGAGTTGATTAGCTCGGAATGATTACTGAGTGGTGACCAATAATCATCTTTTTGCAGTCATTTGTATTGACAATTCTAATGATCGATCGTAATAAGGTCACTAGTCTAAATGACTAGTTGACGTCATATACTACTAAGTTAATTGGTGAGAAAGCATCATCAGGAAGCCAAGGACCTAGGTTTAGTGTTGGTTGGTATTCGTTGGCTGACGCATCCTATGGAATTTAACACTGAACGATACGAGTTTAAATTAAACTAGGAGTAAACATTCCCTCAACAGTGAGGTTACTTTTTGGTGACCGGCGCCAACTAGTATGAAAATCAAGTTTACGGCTGCCTGTCATTTGCCTGAAACTATCTAAAAACAGTATTAGTTAAGGATTTCTTAAAGAGAGTCAAAGTAAAATAAACAGTCGCTCTGATTTGATACCACTATGCATGCCTACTTCTTACCTAGCGCTAAATAAAGTGCAGATTAGTTTGTAAGTAGGTCAGGTAGACTACAGAACAACGCGCTAGGCAAAAAGAATGTTTACTAAGTGAAATTACAGAACGCTTATGGAATATGTACAGATAGTCTCCAGTCATCCATTTGTATCCTGATTTGTGCTCTGTAATCCAAGTTGATTACAAACTGTCTTCTCTTGCCTTTCTTCTGGTCTTCAAAGTACTTTGCATACCCATACTTTTCGACCTCCTGAGACTCTTCTCTTCAGTTATCGACTGTAGAAACTTCCACACTAGTTTCCGCTACGTACTACTGGTGAGTAGTATTCACCATGAGACTAGATCATAAATTTATTGGCGATTAGAATAAGTTACGTAAAAATATATAGACTTATTACCTAAAAACATCTGAAATACCAGAAATCAGTAGTTTACATCAAGATACTGGAAGAAAAAGTAAATAATTATAAATAGAAATAATACTAAGATAAATTGAAACCAAGTATTTAGCTTACATTGCTGTCAGAATAACAATCCTCTCCATTTCTATAGTGTGCTGGATTCACATTTACAGTTTGATTGAATAGATCTGAACAAGACAAATCACCTTGATCATTAGAATCATTCAACCAATCCATATTTTCACCAGATACATAACCAATAAATGATCTCAATAAAATAGATGCTGGAAAATAAAAATGGGTAGAACAACGTTAACTAAATGAGAACAGAATCAGTTTATTATGTAAATTACACCATGTATTGTTAATTAAACAAATCCCAAATTAGAACACAGTTCTACAAGAACTATATTTCAAATAACAAGGGTGGATGAAAGTACGAACCACAATAAAAGACGTTAGTATACCTATAATTTTTAAATAAGATTCTAGAGTTATTAATTGTTATTATTTAAACACATAAACATTGGTACAAAGAGGCACCAAACAGATATGCGTCACAAAATCATTCGATTTATATGAGGACTGGGATACTCCCCACGTGCCCAAACTGAAGCAGGTGGTTTCCTTAAGGGGTCACACCACGAGCCTTCCACCCACAGGTCTGATCCACATGGTAGTCAAGCAGAGTGAAAAGATGCAGTCTCATGGTAGCCGGTGACCAACAATTGCTTCATATGCCATTTGTTCTATCAGGATACTGGAGCCCATGTTCACCATTGGTTTGGAATCAGGTTTAACAACTACCCTAGGTGAAATCTCTGTATTAACTAACCCCGTTAAAGCCCCAGATACTAACTTTTCATCCTCTCACTTTCGTAATCAACACACCCGCCGCGAGAAGGCGATGAGTAGGACTTCCCTGGGAGTGGTTGTATGCACATGAACATGTGATAGCATTTCGAGAAAGATAGCGGATTCTCCCCACTCTCGGCCGTATAAGGGGATTTGGGGGCAAGATCCTAGAGTCTTCTTCAAATATCCACTAGCGCTGATTGGATAAGAAATAACCAACCTAATCCTATACAAAACGTGCTTTAATTCAATCTATATCCCGTTAACACCTCCCTTTTGAGCAAATTCGTAGGATCTCGTGTTAGGATACACCTGCGACCGCGTGACTGATCTCTACCTTCGGTTTATATATATATATATATATATATATATATATTCGCTTCACTGCATATACTCTTTTTCTTAACACATATCACTTCCATTTGTTTTACAGAAAAACGACGTGGCTTTATAATGTCAAATCTTCATATACTTTTAATAAGACTAGTACATTTATAAATTCCGACTTGTGTAGGTTCTAGTCTTTAATTAGGTGTTAGATATACATTTATTATAAAATATTTTTTCTATTAGAAAAGAAAGGCTTTATAATACGATGGCGTAAGCAGAACCTAAAATAATCTATTTTGTTAACCTGATAATGAAAAATGACTAGAATATGTATTACAATCTTGAATTAGTTCAGGTTAAACACAGAGAAACAATAACAAAAATGAAAAATGCTATTTCTTACTATTACTTAGACAGAAAACAATATAAAACTACGGATAACGTAGATCTTAAGTTATAAAGTTTATAACATTCATAGTGAATATAACTAATTAGCAATAAAAATAATCCAATAATTGAGTATACATTCAATTATATTTGATATCTACATGTATTATATGAATCCTGAGAATACTACATATTAAAGCACCTGAATTAATTATAATTTATGATTTAGTTGTTAGAAGAGTACTCAAAATGTGTTAGTTTAGGGATATCATGGAGTATTATTGAGATGTTTATACCAATGTAGCCTAGAGTGGTAAAATGTTCATTGTAAAACGAACAACCAACTTAGATATTTAAAATATAAATTAAAGAGACTTAAAATTCACAGCTTTTGTCGAACAATCAGATCACTAAGAAGTTATCCTAATGTGTTTTGAGCTGAAGTAATTTAAACGTATCCTGATAATGAGTTTGTGCAATGATAATGGTGAGTAAGAAAGGCAAAGGAGATTGAAAAAACGATTTGACATTGGAAATGGAGTCAGAAATTAGTGAAACTATAACAGTAGAAAAGGTATTAATAATCCAGTTTCAAATGGGGGTGAAATGCTTACAAAAACAATGCAACTGGCTTGTTTGGGTCTTCAACGATAGAGGTTGGATGTTGCTATTGAAATTGGCTGAAACAATTACTTTCGTGGCTCAACGCAATTCTGTCTAAAATGAGTCGGTTGCCAATCATGACAGTTTAAAGATCAAAATTCTTCTTACAATAAATAAATAACAATTAGTTTGACTAATACAATCTCTATGATTTTCATATTTCAAAATTATCCTATAATAGCCGGAGGAACTACGTAACTCGTTTATAAAGTGCATGGTTATATACTCAGTTTTTAACCACACTGCACGAATTATTGATATTACCCGATTGTCCATACTAAAATACATGAAGCGAGGTTTAAACCTGGGAACTAACGGTTTTCGGTCGAGTGTTTTAACCACTAACCTCCCTCTGGGTACAGTAATTTTGAGAATACCAGGACGTTTTCAAGTTCGACCAAATAGGGATCGATCGAATCAGTCAGTCAGTCAGTAATAACGTAGAACTTCGTACGTACGTACATCAGTCCGAGTTGCCACAGCACATTGGTACAGAGATGCAGTTGTCCATTCCAATCCCGTAGTGGTAGAGGTAGTAAGAGTATAAGAAGTAATCGGGAAAATTAGTGTTTGGAGATGTTATTTAAAGAGTATAATACAGTGAAATAAATTTGGGAAGAGAAAAAAAGAGACAAGGAGGAATAAAGAGATCAAAATTTGGGAGGACACAAAGAGTGTATGCACCTGCGCCATTGCAAACGATTTTGAGCCATGTCATTCAGGGTTTCTAACCATCGGTTGCTATCATCTCGCGGTCCCCAACCAGGTAGTCTACACGTACCAACATGACTCAGTCCACTTGTCAGTGACTTCATGGACTTGTGCCATGTTTTGGTCTGGCCGCCCCTAACTTTCTTCAAACCTACTCCTATATCATTGAGCATCGCACGTCGGGGCAGTTGGTGGTTGGGCATACGTAACACGTGTCCCAGCCATCTCAACTGATGAAGTTTCACTACTTCATCAATTGATATGTCATCCTTACCGAGCACCCGTTTCCTAACAACTGCGTTACTTACTCGATGGTCCCAGGATATAGGAGCAATGTTTCAAAGACACCTATGATCAAATACTAGTAACCTACGAATATCCTCTACTCTTACTGGACATGTTTCACTGCCATAAAGTAGGACAGAACGAACTACTGCGCAGCAAACACGTCTTTTGGTTGATAGACGGACATCTCGCCTACACCATAAATGACGCAAGTTGGCAAAAGCTAGTCGAGCCTTCTGTACACATGTTGAGATTTCGTCACACATCAGACCAAAAGGACTGATGAGACTTCCAAGATAAGTGAAGCGATCGACACGCTCAACTACTCCACTCCCTATCATTAGTTCGGGTGTCAATGCAACCCAATCCTGAAACATTTTGCATTTCGATAGATTCCCGATCGTAGCTGCTACCTTGACGCGGTGGTCGGGCTTGCCTATCGTGATGATCCAACCAAGCTATATTGGTTGGAACACATGTTCCTGTAGGTTCTACCATGTCAGGCAGGTCGATTGGAAGACGGTCAGAATAGAAGCAGCAACTCAAGATCTGAGGGCGAAGTCGTACTGCTGACTGTAGAGGGGTGTGACAGCAGTAAGGTGTTACCATCGGACAACCAGAATCTGCAGCGATGCAGCCTTCTCACAAGGAAGGGAGGGGTTAGGAAAGGTTGACCCTAAAAATGTCACACCACGTTATCTCACGGATTTCCGTCTCCGGCAGTAAGGCATTTTGAAGAACGGAGCTAACTCGTTAAAAACCTCCCACGAAAAGGCTGTGAGCGACCGACCTCAAGCAGTTGTCCCTTGAGCTCTGCGATCACGCTCACAGGTTGCTAAGACCAACACTAATCCGATTTCCTTTTCAGGTTCCTCAAGAAGCACCCTTCTACGATGTGGGCAGCCGGGAAGTGATATCAGCCTTCATATCCGTAATAGCACATGAGACCAAGTTGGTCACGTTCAAATCCTTCCCACACCAACTAATAACTCTATTATCTCCACGACCAACCCTTCTCACGTCCCTTTATCACCTCGCACCGCTAGGGCAAACGATTCGTGTATGCGGAACGTTATTCCTGGTCTCCTGAAACTACGCTCTAAACTACACGTAGGGATTTTTTGTATCTGATAATGACTACGTAGTGAGTACAGTAGTAGCTTGACCGGCAAAACTAATGGAATTTCATTGATTAAGAGCTTCAAGGTGAATTATGACTATGCAGCAACGAAGGACCCAGAAAACGTGTATAATTTGGAATACATCTCATAATAGAGCGGAGACGAATGCCAAAAAAAGTAGAAATAGTTTCAGTGACAACAAAAAGAAAGAAATAGAAATAGAAACAAGAGTTTGAGAAGAGGATGCATAATATACGGACAAAAAGTGTGAAATATATTTCAGACACAAGATTTAAGAGTAGACTTAGATAATGTATCTGAGCTATTGCGACCGATTCCAAATATCATCTTCAAACATTGGTGACGATTAACGCACAGACTCCAACTAAGTACTATGGATTTTCAACAATCATAAACAAGAGTAGTGATAGAACTAACGAATTTCGCGCTCCTATACATAGGTTTATCTAATAAGTTACACCCTAAGTGAGGGATTTAGCAGAAAGTATTTGCGAAAACTGATATCTACCAGCTAAACCACTTTACGATGAACCGTAATTTTTTCTATAACTTGTGCATAGAAAACAGTATTGATTTGATGACCAAACAAAAAGCTAGCTGGAGCATATTTACAAAGCTGAATAAGCAAAAAAATGGGAAAACGAAGCTCACCAACACCTCTGGACCTGAATGACGACGTAACACCCAAACTAAGTATGTATGCAACTCCGGTCGAAAGTGGAAAACTCGATGCAAGTAATTTATTATCCTGAAGCACATAACAGAAATGAAAATCAAAAACCAACATCAGCACTACAGTTTCCCAGGGTCGTTACTGTCCCTACCAAGATACCAACTAAGTCATCGCCTGAAACTGCTGCAATAGATATAAGAGATGAATTATCAAGGAGATCCTGAAACCAAGAGGATGGATAGCTTAACAAAGGTTATTTACAGAAAGTATACCTGACTGGAAAGCATTCCTCATAGAGTGACTGCAACTTCATTACATCATATTTACAAACAGAACGGAATCTCAGAACGCTTATATCATCTGACTCCATCCTGTGTTCGGACAGACATGACCTTCAAAATTTCTCTGAAATAGCGGCAAGGTTACAACCACAAGCGTTAAATCCAATATCCATTGACCTTTTAAAACTAGACATCAACCACCCAACTAATAAGCGCTCATATCTTGTTTTTAAGTAGTGTAACCCGCTTGAAATATTAGTTTATTCGTCCCGAGTTTCAATTTACAAAATTCCCTAAGTTTTACACTCGGAATTAGCTGGTGTATCTTTGTTATGAACGTGAACTAATCAATTAATTTCTTTGCACTCGCCTCTTAATGCTTCCGTACAGTTCAATGTTCTTTTAAACTATTGCTACTATCTATAACTTCCATTACTTAGTTTGAGTGCACTATATATTTCTAGCTAGTTATCGGCTTTTACTCTTGTTTCTTTTTCAAACTTACTTATGAATGCTGTTCTACACAGTATCATACATCTCGTCCGCATACCAGACGCGAGCAGCAACACATTTGATTCGAGTCAAAGACGGCTCTTGTAAGAAAAATTTGGCTGTCTAATCTAAGCGCATAATAAACTGGCATTCCCAGATTTTCTGTTCGCACTGATGTAACATCTATTCGCTCTGTGGCAGTGGTTTTAATGATTGGTAACTTCCAATTTCAAAACTTTAGAGACGTTAAAGATATATTGTGTTTCGCAACACTGTTGTTAATTTATTTTTTGGACACAACAAAATAAGTTGGACCAGGATTTGACAATAACGGGATGTGTAGATATGCGTAGATACTGGTTGTTACATTGAGGTGTATGTGATCATAGCTGATTATTTGTTTCAAGAGGTGAGCAGCACGGTATAATGAAGTGTGGTTATTTCAGGGTGCTTGATCGAGCGTCATTATCTAGGAATGTGTAAATCACCACTAGAGACGACTTATGCGAATAGTTGGCGTCTACTCGAATTGGATGGGAAAGGTATGACCTCTTAGAAGAAGCACGTAGTCAAGAGATTCACGGCGTGTAATTGATAAATGTGCGCTAGTCACTCTTAACACTGACGGTACTCTTTAAATGCTCAGTGATTTCCTGCACAACATAAAAACGGAACAGCTTGTTGGGTGATATAGATCGAGCTCACTGACATTTCGTCGAGCTACAGATGTGTCCAGTAAGGCTGAGGTCTTATTCAGTGTTGAGGACCTTCAAATCTATTCATTTTTTGGGACTTATTTACAGCTACAAATTGCCACACCATCTTTCTTTTCCTTGATTATCTGCTTTTGTATTCTTAGTAAATAGTAAAGTCACAGGGACCAATGAATATCGTGTCACTAGATATTAGTTCAATATATTGTTTTGAGTTGGAGTAACGCTCTACATTCGTCCGGTTCAGAATGTCATCTAAATCAAGTTCTGATGGCAGCACATCAAATTCTTGTTTAGTATTCCACTTTTTACTCCGCAGAATTTACTGTAATAGTTAACTGAATAAAATCCTTAATCAGCATTTCAAAATTCGTTGAACAGAATAACCTATAAGTATCATTAACCAAGGATGTTATTTTGGGTTGTCGTAGATTGTTATTTGTTATGGGAACATAAAATTCGTTTTGTTTTGCTAAAACTTAAGAGAATGATAATTTATTTTCTAATGAAAAGCATAATAGAAAATAAAGACTGATATTGATTGCATGAATGATCAACTCTAGCAGTTGGTTGGAAATAATGTCAGAAAACACCCCGATGGATGTATATAAATTCTCAACTCGGTTAGCTTCTGACTGACTAAAACTGCTCAACCAATAAACCAATCAAAAATTGTAAATAAAAGGTTGTTTCTATCTTGCGGAGTCGCTAATTCTGCGATGCTTTTGAAAAATTACAACATCGTGGTTGATAGTTATATAAGGAATAATTGGTGTGAGATCGGAGTAAGTTTAAATCGTGAAACTTCAACTCAAATATTATCAATCAATACATTTCTGTGCATCAGAACGGATGAAAACTTGTATGCTAGCTCTATCAGATTATGTTGTGCGCAAAAATCGATTAGTGAAGGGTTCTCAACCATAACTAACATGAGGCGATCAACGAACCCCTTCAAATAACCCTCACTTTATTGACTTTCAGTTAATGATGTAGGTCGTATTGAACCAACGTAAATCATGTCGAAATATATCGTGTTGTTCCCTCTAGTAGAAATTTTTCAATCACTTCATACCCTTGTAAATTACAAAGACTTACAAAATCCCAAACATTCACAAGTATTTCAATTGCTTAAAATAATTCTAAAATATATTAATTGTCGCATCTCATCGTTTAGCCATGAAGAATTGCGAGCTGCGTCCGTAATTTATGGTAGAAAAAGCCAAAACCAGTTGACTTAACTATTGAACCAGACCAAAGTACTTTTAAAAATTGACTAACAGAATTAGGTTAAAAAATTGCAAAATTATTTCACTATTGGATTGCGTTGGATCATACTGGAATACACGGAACAATACATCACTTTTTATTGGTATGCCTCCAGTTCCTAATCCGGCTTTCCAAACATTGATGGGTAACAATAAAACAGCAATAATAAACACTTCATTATATATCATACGCTAAGCACGATATGGAATTCTTTTGAATTACTTATATTTTGTCTTGGGAACCTCATTTAGAGTACTACAAATCTGATCCACCTCCTTGTGTAAATGCCATCTCCTTTAACCAACAGAAACTTGAGATACCGTTTCTGTTAATTAAATATGATCTCCAGCCTAGAAATCAAATAATTTAAACTGAGGTTTGATAAATTCCACTTTCTTGCCTTTTATATATCCGTTTGACAAAGCATCGCGCAGGCCGTTAGCCGTCAAATCAAAAGCATGCTCAAAACAATGATCAGATGAGCCGATTTCGAGTTTTAAATACGAAATATTATGGTTCGCAACTTTATCGTGACTAAGTTTTGTTATCCATAACAGTATCACATGTGTAATATTTTCATTTATTTGTTGCAAATACGTACGACACGACTTTATCATTTCTTGTCATACTTTTACTTCATTCATTTTTGTCCTAGAAACTCTGTTCGCAAGATACAGCATTCTAATTTTATGAAGTCATGTTAGTTATCCGCTTAGAAACTTGGACGTTTTAGATGTATACGTGTATTCACCTTTTTATAATAATTAGAACTATTAGAATTGATGTGCTAAGAATTACCGAAATAGTGCTACTTAATGCAGATAGAACTAGATCAGCACAAATGAACGTTTTATATTTGGAATTCGTCATCAGCACGCTATCAAGTACAATGGAATTATCAGTAATTACAAATATCATACCGCTGTTTATTCAGTCTATCTGTCGGCCTATTTTTATATGTGATTTTAAATGTTAAATTATGTAAATTAATTCGTGCTGGTAATAATACCCAATTCCGAGCTCGCTTAATGTCGGCCTAAAGGAATTTCTGAAGTAAAATCCTCCAGTCTTCGGTATTTGAATTTTATTACCACTATAGATCACCAGTGTGAGTGACCTATATTGATGCCCGTGGTTTACTCTAATTGGACGAGAACTGTATAATTTCACAGTTTACGTCGAAACAACACCTCGCGGTTAATACTCAACGGAGTTAACCCTCTCGTGGTTTTCAGGTACTGCAGCTACTTTAATGACCATGTGGGACATTCATGACGTTACCGAGGGAATTTATTGGTTGAAATAGGTGGGCCACCGAATAAGAGCCCGTCTAAAGCGTACAATTGAATGAAACACGTTGGTCATCCATGTCCTTCAAGAGAATCGGTAAACTACTTGACATTCGTTGATCTTCCTGCTTAACGATTTGGCTAGAGTTTGACTACACTTTAATAGTCCTTCATTATTGCCGCTCAATAGACGTGGTCTAATTATTATATGCAAAACTAAACGAAGAATTATATTTCGTCATGATTATTGAAATCAAAATGGTGCAATACACTGTAAAAACGAAGATCTGACAGAAGTAACGTATATGCATGAACCAATCTAACTTCTGCATAAAATTACTACACTACTATCATTGATGTTAGTTCGTAATGAAATCTAAGCAATTCCTAAACATATATCCAATTTTAATGTTAAAGACTACTCATCATTAATTATAGTTATATTACCTTCTTATCATAAATCATTTCATGACTAAATGGTATGAACTCGTTGGCTAAAAAGTAGTTCATTCTCGTCCATATGCTATTCATTCCACCAAGAGATCTAAACTGAGCTTCATCCATTTCTTTATTTGATTGATAATCTACAAACATAAATTCAGGTTAATTTTTTGTACGCTCTAATTAACCTTCCAATAATCGCATGTTGATATCTTTTCTTGTCATTTTTGTCCGTGCCTTTATGATATTGATGTACTTTTTGTATAATACACTCACTCACTCCCCACGTGACACTGTACTCTACCAGATATATTACAATTTTCTCCACTACTTGTTGTTAATGCTAACTAAATACTTATTCAGTGTCATTTTCGAAAACTGGGGAGGGCAGGGCTTTGTAATGGCTAGTCCTAATGTTGAGCCCAGAGAGGTTAATCTACTTTTTGGACAGATCATTCATTTATTCTTCTTAAACCATACTTTGAACTTGTCACTTATTGTTTTTATGCAGACGTGTGTGTGCACTTCCTAACTGACTCATCAGATATCTGTGATTTATTTATGTCTGACTATGAATATCGATTATCGAGTGAGCTCACTCATTTTCTCCATTGTGTGTCATTTTGTTTTGCTTCACTTTCTGATCAACGGTAGTATGTGAAATACACATATCCAAACTTCCTTCACATATTTGACTTATTTAGTTCCGTTATTCATTAACGCAAGCTTAGTCGATCAATATACATGAGGGTAGCAAAGATGTATATTTCAACAGCAATCATTTGTCCAATCTAAGTGGAGTCGTGTATAGGGCCATCAAGAGGATACCTGATAGCAAGTAATTATAGAGTCAAGAGAATCTTAGAGATTTTGACCCTTCCGACTTTATGTAATCCATGAATATAATTGTTTCAAGTTTTGTGACATCCACTTGTGATATACTTATTACAGAAATTCATTTAGTTTTTGATTGATTCAGCACAAATATCTAAAATATTTTAGATTGTTTATTTACCGTCAAATACTAAAAATTATTAAATAAACACATATTAAACGTACTACTCTATTGAGTCACCTGACAATCGACATGATCTTTACGGGTCTAACATTTCGTAGGATTAACTGAGTATTCAGGAGTTGTCATTTCTGACAATAACCTCACCATGTTGAGATATTTTTCATCAAGGTAACGTAGTTTTTAACCCTCATTATGTTTAACAACAAATAACCATTGATTTGTCATTTTCTTAAATTTTGCTCCTTTTCTGAGCATATTTATTTTATTCATTTTAACACATGGATATCGGTACAAGGGGACACCAAATACATATGCGCCACACAAATCTCATTTGATATGTGTGAGGGCTGTGATACTGCCTGGGCGCCCAAAGCAAAGCAGGTGGTACAATTAGGGGGCCACACCCGGAGCCTTCAACCTGAAGGTCGGATCCACAAGGCAGTGGAGCAACGTAAGGAGATGCAGTCCCATGGTAGCCGGTGACCAACGATCGGTTCACAAGCCATTTGTTCCCTAAGGATACTGGAGCCCATGTGCACCATTGGTTTGGAATTGGGGTTTTCCGAATCCTCTAAATTGACTCTCCGTGTCCACCAACGCGGTTGAAGCCCTGGACATTCAGTTTTGATCCTCTCAATTTCGTAAACAACACCCTTGGTGCGAGAAGGCAGTGAGTAGGACTTCCCTAGCAGAGGCTATATACGCGTGGTCATGTGAGAGTATTTGTAAAGGGTAAGCTGACTCTCCCCACTCTCGGTCGTACCAGGGCATTTGAGGGCCTGCGCATATTTAAAGATCATCTACCAGTATGTAGATGTAAATTTCAAGTTTAGCGAAAAGTGTAATAATGTTAGCTGTACGTTCATAATGATACATTTACTCGGTGGATCGAAACCTGTTTTATCCAGATTTACTGTTGATAAAATCGAAGAGTAAAAGAAACAATGTTAGAACTAAATCAATAGTGCCTAATTGAATACATGTTTAATAATCAATGAAAGTACTTTAAAATACTTATATAATATCGACTTATACGCCTTGTAACATGTGATATTAGTTCTCGTAAAATATTTTTGTACTAATTTTACCGTTATGATACCAATATAGTACCAAACAGTATTGACCACTTACTAATTAAAACCTATTTTCGGATAAGGGAATTTAAAAGGTTAAACAAGTATATCTTCAAAACATGACTAGAATCATTTACTTCCATCCACTACTTAGAATGAATAATTAGTAAGATCTTTTTATACCGAATGATCAATTATTGTTAAGAATGTTCTGCTGAAGAAGTTAATACATGACATTAAAACGATAATGTGTGGAAATATTGATCAAAAATGCTAATTGTTACTATGCACAACAATATAAATCCTTTAATTTGTTTTTAAAGTCGAACACTGGAATTATCCCATATAGAAATTTAAACATAATTCCCTTGACAAACTACTTACTTCATAAATAAACTCTAGATAAATAGATAACACTTGCATTATTTGCCTGACAACAGTTTATTTATTAAAACAATATAAGTCATACCTAATATTTAAATTCACTTGGTATTGTTTGTTCGAATTTTCCCATTGGTGTTTAGGACTACAATTGATCCGTCTCTGTGCGTATTGCTTTGATTCACAAGCACTATATACAAAGATGGATAGTGGCTAGCATGGGAATCCAAGACGCGCATTTCGTTCTATTTGGGAATCGTCAGTCGGATGTACCTGTACTAAATAGGACGAAACGCAGGTCCTAGATCCCGCTGCTAGCCAATATCCAACTTTATTTAATAGTTATTGTTTTAAACCTTTCATATCTATACTACCTTCTTAACTAAACAAAAAATAAATTTTTGAGAACTTTATTGTTTGGCTTAATGTGTCCTGGAAAGAGAAGTATAGCAGATCACCATGTTTTTTTACAGTACTCCTTGTTAAGTGTATATTGGATTTCAGTTTGCCCCCAAATGCCCTAGTACGGCCGAGAGTGGGGAGTCCTCTCTACAACTCGAAATGCTCTTCCATGGCCACGCGTATATAGCCTCTGCCAGGGAAGTCCTACTCACTGCCTTCTCGCACCAAGGGTGTTGCTTAAGAAAATGAGAAGACCAAAACTGAATGTCCGGCGCTTTAACCGGGTTGGTGGACACGGAGAGTCCACCTAGAGGAGTTGGAAAACCCTTATTTCAAACTAATAGTGCACATGGGCTCCAGTATCCTGATGGAACAAATGGCTTGTGAACCATTCGTTGATCACTGGCTACTATGAAACTGCGTCCCCTTACATTCCTCCACTGCCTTATGGATTAGTCCTTTAGGTCAAAGGCTCCGTGTGTGCCCCCCTGATTGAACCACCTGCTTTGATCTGACACCCGGCCAGTATCACAGCCCTCACACTTATCAAATGAGATTTGTGTGGTGCATATGTATTTGGTGCCTCCTTGTACTGTGTTAAAATAAAATTTCAGTTTGTAAGAAACCTTAGTTAACACTAGGGAAACTCAGAAAACCATTGTGGCATTTTATGCCGCATATCTGTTTGGTGCCTTCTTGTACCAATGTTTATGTGTTTAAATAATAACTCTAGAATCTTAAGTAAAAATTGTAGATATACTAACGTATTTTTATTGTGATTCCTACTTCCATCCTTGTATCAATGTTTGTGTTTACATAAATTTTCACAGGCGCTTCGAAGCACGCTCACTCGTATGTATGCTTGAATATGGTGCTTACAATAAACGAAATCATAATGAATAATTAAAATGTTGAAAGACAAGATTCCACACAAATTATTAATTATTAATTTAGGGGAATTGTAGTGATTGTAGTATTTTCAAAGTTGAATTTATGAGCCTATCTAAGCTAGACCACCACTGAAAACCTGGATGACCGTTTCGTCCTATCATGGGACTCTTCTGCAGTGGGCATCCACGATCCCGCACGTGGGATTCGGTTTCGCGCGTGAAGGCCTAACCTTTAAACCATTGAACCGGGACCCAACAGTGTTAATGTCAAACTCCGGTCGATCGGTGACCTTGCGCAATTATGTCGGATATTTATAATAATTACAACTGACCAACTTATTGTAATATAAATAAATAACTATTAATTTCAATGGTTGAGATCATGAGTCAATTGAAGCTAGACCACCATAGAAAACCTGGAAGCACTGGATGGCCGTTTCGTCTTATTGTGGGACGTCCAGTGCTCCCAAGTTTACCATGGTGGTCTAGCTTCAATTGACTCATAATCTCAACCATTGAAATTACTATAATATCCACAATAAACCCTTCGGATACAAATAACTACTATTAGTTACAAAAGCATACAGTACTACTCTACTATTCATCATTAGAAACTTACTATAATCACTCAATAAAAAAAAAGATTATGAACTATCAATAGACTATATATTTTGATGAATGATGAGTAAATTAACAAGATGAAGAGAAATGTAATCATAACAACTTCTTTCCTCTTTTTTTTTGTTAACTAAAATAAAAATAGGGAACAAATACTGAATTCTACAATATATAGGCAATGATTGGTAACTATAAGAAAAAAAAACAACCCCGATTCAGTTAAAAAAGGGGGTGAGGTTAGTCTTTAAAATATTGTTTTTTAAAAAAAAAGAAAGAAAGAAAACAACATTAGAGAGAGAGAGAGGGAGGGAGCTAACAAGTTATAGGGATAAGTACAAAATGAAATGAACTTGTTCTTGATGCATAAATCCATACAAAAAAAACTTCTTATTTTAAACGACGTAAGTAAAACCAAACAGCAACAGCTATCACAACAACACTAGTACTAGTCAAAATGAATGGAATAAATAAACTGGAATCATGACTAGAATGATCAAATGATGGATTATTCGTATTATGATCATTTAACGATGTAGTTTGTTGGTCATTTTCATCAGTATGAGAAGTCATATTTGATGGTGTTGAATGATTCTTTGTGTTTATATTTTTATCATCATATGTTCTGTGGGATTGTAGAAATTGAAGAATTCGCTAAAAGGAATAATAAGTTATAATTAATAAGTGTAAAATATAATAATATTTGTGAATTTAAATTAAAGATCACTTTATATCTTTCTTTCTACCAACTAATTCATTCTTCCTGTACTATATCCTTATATGCAATCTTTCTTTTATATATTACTATCATTGAATCAACTACTTCTATGAATGCGGTGTTCATCTTGTTGTGCTAATGCGGTATGGCAACTTGGACCGATGCACATATGTGCATGTTGTTGTTGTTGTTGTAGCTGATTGACTGAAATTAAATTGAGCTCTACATCTATAAAGAGTTTGAATATGAATATCAAATGAATTAGATCATTGTAGTGGTTCAATTAATCCTGATAGATTACAAGAGTTTAATGGAATTATTACGCAGTAATAGAAGATTTTCTTAGCATTTGTTAACTTATGAACCATACTAGTTCCCATCGAACAAAAAACCTAATAAAACGTTAGAAGATTTTGAATATTCAAGAGTTACTTGGTACTGATAGGACCAGTGAGTGAAGAATGATAGTGTTGGAAACGAATGCTCAAACGAAACGACTTGAAAATTAGGCTCAATCACTGAAACCATATTAGATGAATCGTGCAGTAAATTCAGTAAGTCACTAGCTTAATATACTATCTCTTTCATTCCTAATCTGTGTGGTAGTGTCTGGTTGCATTCGTTAGAACGGTAGATACATATGAGTTGTGATTTACTTTCATATCTTATTTGAATCATTGACTTTTTTATTGTCACACTTGTTAAAGGTGAGATTTACTGAATCGATATACCACTACTACCTATGATTCTATACAGAGTCCAACAAACACATAACTCAAAATGAGTACGCAACAGTATGGGGTAAGTAATAGTGAGGTTAGACGCAGAGTATTAGGGAATGATGGCAAATCAGTTGATGAGGCTGTGAATCTATATCGACTGAGATGGTTGGCCCACGTGTTGCTTATGCCTGAACACCGATTACCACGACGCGCAATGCTAACCGGTGTTGGGGATGGTTGGAAGAAAGTCAGGGGTGGCCAAACCAAAACGTGGCATTGGTCCTTGAAGTCACTAACTTCTGATCTAAGTCGTGCCGGTAGATACAAACTACTTGGTTGCGGTCCACACGATTATCGTAACCAATCGTTGGAGACTCTGGATGACATGAGACAGAATCGATTAAAACGGTGTAGGTATATACACTCTTTGTCTCCCCTTATAGTGTGAGATTAAATTTGCCTTATACGTTTCTTTCGATGAACTAATTCCTACTCCCTGTATCATATCCTCATATGCAATCTTTCTTTTATATATTACTATCATTGAATTAAATACTTCTATGAATCCGGTGTTCATCTTGCTGTGCTAATACGGTATGGCAACTTGGACCGATGCATATATGTGCTTGGTCCTATGTTGTAGCTGACTGACTGACGCAACAGTATGAAAACATGTTTTTTATAATCGTCTACTAACACTTCGTTGGAATTCATGAAATGTTTTTAAAAAACATTTAGTCTTGTGAAGAACTAGTATCATTACTACAATGACGTGTCTATGACACACGGCATCATATACCTTTAATGATAAGGTTATGAGAATAACTTTACTTAATCTCCCTTTAGCTTACTAGGTGGAATAAATTAAGGTGTATAAAAACTGAATTTCAAACATAATAAGCTGAGGTTTTTAACAGAATTCGAAGTAAAATCAATCAATGTTACATTTAATGATCAACTAAGTAAAGTTTAACGACACCCCTCTCAAATTTTTAATTTTACTTGACACATCATAAACCGACCACGATCTCAATAATCTCCACAACCCTACACTGATAATTATTATGTGCTCACTGGTAACTAGCTTCGAGAGGTAATTCTCGGAGTTTTAATGAGAAGCCGTGACCAGTACAGTTCAACCGTATCGTGTGACAGTTAATCACCGCAGAGAATAGATAAGGGTTTGTTATAATCTCTTTCTTACGGTTACGACCCAGCTATTCCTATTGCTTAGTATTCTCAGACACCGATTCACTCGACAAGTCCCCAAATCAGAGCACGGTTGAACAGGAAAGAGATTACATTCCAAATAACAAGGTTAGATGGAAGTAAGAAGCACAATAGAGAAAACGTCAGTATATTTATAGTTTTTACATGAGAAGATTCTAGAGTATTTCCCAAGTATCGACTAGTGCTGATTGGATAAGGATTAGCCAATCAGCGCGCAACAAAGTAATCGTGCATTGAGCATGCTTTAATCTAGTCTATGTCCCGCTAACAGGGTTGAACAATGTAGCGAATTAATTTAAGTTAGACACTAAACAGTTTATGATTCAAACTATGAAGAGATTATTTTCTGTCTTTTCTGAAAAAATATGTCTAATATGAATCTATCGGTATTATCATCAGCTGCTGTGAAATTTTACTTCGATTAACAGCGAACATTTTACAACCCTTTCTTAATAACAACGGTACAATTCAACTTAAACAAAGAAAATACAACGTGTGATATCCAATCAGTCTATCAAATATACACAACGTAGAACTTGGGACATATCTGCATCGGTTCAAGCAGTCACATACAGCGACATGAAATTGTCAAGGGAAATCTCAAAGTACTACAGACAGTAACAACATTGGCGGTAATAGAGGAGATTAAGCACAGAAGTTATGATTTGAAAGGCAAATATGGATTAGTGGAAAAGATTTTATGAGACTATTTAGAAACTCAGGATCTAGGGGAAAACGAAGAGTGAATGAATTTACGTCATTGTGAATGGTTCTGAACCACGTGAATTAACATTTACAACTGTTGGCTAAGATGACTCCAACCCCAACCAAGTAGTCTGAACCTACCAACATGACTCAGGTCAGTCAATGACTACACAGGTTGGTGTCATGTCATAGTCGGGCCTCCCCTAGCTTTCTCCCAACATAGTCCTATACCAGCCATCATCACACGCCAAGGTAGGCATATTTAACACACATTCCAACCATCCGAGCCAATAAACACTTACTACCTTACCAACCAGTCCGTCACCGTTACCTAGTTCTCTCTAACTAGCCTCACTTTTGCTTACTCGGCAATCCCAAAGTAAACGACCTATATTGATCCGAATAATTACAACTAAAGCATTAAAAAACAATAACCTGGATGCTCAACTAACATTTGTGTTAGCTGCATACTTCAAAAAAGATTTTACCGCTGGAGGCGGAAATAAGTCGGTGAGGTGCGACAATTTTATGCTCAGCTTCTTCTAGACTTTCCTTTCGTTGTGAGAAAACAGTAATGCAGTATGTGCTGGTTGCCTGATGGAAACATCTTACTGATGTCATACTTCTGTACGGTCAGCTGGGAGTGCATCCCCCTCAGAACTCTAGGAATGGGATATCACATTGAAAGTTGGAAGCTGAAATTTTATAAGAAACTTATCGACAAAAAGAAATGTAACATACTACTGAAGATAAATAAAAAAATGACTTCCTAAAATTACCAAAAACATTATACTTACCCATCCTCCTTGTTGAGCTATCCACACGAAAATATTGATTTGTCGACAAAAACTGACTAGACATCGACATACTTGATAAAATGCGTTGGTAACACCTTTTTTAACTCGTTGCACTACTAACCGATAACCAAAATAGAACAAAGTGATTACTTGACCCCAGTTAGTTGGACCACGAGCAAATAGCCTAATATTGTAATATTATGTGGGAGATAGACAATAAGAGGTTAGCTACTCAATAACAATTAAATGCTATTCGAAAATAAAATCATTATAATATAAACTATTTTATTGTTCCATTAAGCTACTCGTTGTTGTAGTGACTTTTAAGAAGTTAGTGGGTCGATAAAAAAAGACATTACACCTATGTGCGTTACAGAGTACTGTCCAGGTATATTATAATTACTAATAAGATGAATCAGATGGAGATTTTCGAACTCCATACAGTAAAGTGGTTGGAACGCATACAGTCAGTCAGTCAGGTGTGCTGTTACGGGTATGAGGGCTGATGTCACTTCCCGGCTGCCCACACCGTGGAAGGGTACTTCTTGAGGAACCTGAAAAGGAAATTGGATTAGTGTTGGTCCTAACGACCTGGGAGCGTGACCGCAGAGCTCAAGGGACAACTGCTTGAGGCCGGTTGCGCACGGCCTTTCTGTGGAAGGTTTTTGACGTGTTAGCTCCGTTCTTCAAAATGCCTTACTGCCGGAGACGGAAATCCGTGAGGTAAGGTGAGGTGTGACATTTTTAGGGTCGACCTTTTCTAACCCCACCCCTCCTTGTGGGAAGGCAGCATCGCTGTCATGCTGGTTGTCCGAGGGAAACACCTTACTGTTGTCACACCTCTCTACCGTCAGCAGTACGACTTCGCCCTCAGACCTTGAGTTGCTGCTTTTAGTCTTACCGTTCTCCAATCGACCTGCCTGGCATGGTAGAACCTACAGGAACATATGTTCCAGCCAATATAGCTCGGTTGGGTCATCACGATAGGCAAGCCCGACCACCGCGTCAAGGTAGCAGCTTCGGTCGGGTAGAACGCATACAGCCCATTACTTAACCACCAACGTTCCCCAAATTTTATGCAAAATGAAAAAAAAAGGATTAAGGCGAAAACAAACGAAAAATCAGCATAGTGTGATATAATACCAACCCATGAACTCTCCCACTGTCACATAAACATCACGGATAAGTTCTGCAGGGTTACTGTAATCAATAAGTGTAATAGTTCAATACCACGCCTCAAAGGGTTCAGGTACGGTCACATTACATTCACCTCTGAATGTATAATAAATCTATTACATACATTTTGCATTGTTATTATAATTATAAGAAAACAATTCACCATATAGCTTAATATGTTATAAGTACTATTTTGTGAACAGTTTTTATTGTTGAGAGAGTTCATAAATATTCATTATCATTTTGGTAGCAAGAAATAGTCTGTTTGTGCTTTGGAATGTCACATTAGAAAATTTTGACTTCACTGACTTTGTCTTTTTCAATAGTCCATCAGGTGTTTATATTATTTAGCTAAGAAAAGGATCGTTATACTTCTAAAAAAAAGAAAAGATTGCTGAGTCGCATTGAGACCCGCGTGATTGGTTCGTTTATTATGGAAGTAGTTTTAGTCTCGTCTAGATATTGATTAACTCGCCTACATTATTTATTTATTTATTTGAACACATAGATATTGGTACAAAGGGACACCAGATACATATGCGCCACACAAATCTCATTAGATTTGTGTGGTTGTGGTACCGCCTGCGTGCCCAAACCGAAGCAGGTGGTTCAATTAGGGGGCCACACACAGAATCTTCGACATGAAGGTCGGATCCACAAGGCAGTGGAGGGATGTAAAGAGACGCAGTTTGATATTAGCCAGTGACCAACGATTGGTCCAAAAGCCATTTGTTCCCTCAGGATACTGGAGCCCAAGTACACCATTAATTTGGAACCAGGCTTTTCTAAATCCTCTAGGTGGACTCTCCGTGTCCGCCAACCCGGTTAAAACACCGGATATTTGCTTTTCGTCGTCTCAATTTTGTAAACAACACCCCCGCCGCGAAAAGGCAGTGAGCAGAACTTCCCTGGCTGAGGCTATATACGCGTAAAGAGTTGGAGGATCTACATTAACTTGCCATTCAGGTTGACTGGAGATCGTGGGAAACCGAAGTGTGGCTGAAGGCCAGTTGAACTGATCCCTAAAGTGTTCTGCCCATCGATCCAATCTATTGGATTGAGAATGAATAATATGTCCATCTTTTTCGGAGACAGTTTCGCTAACATTCGGGTTCCTAACACCGGTTTCCT
The DNA here is from genome assembly GCA_944470425.2 of Schistosoma bovis. Lineage (NCBI taxonomy): Eukaryota > Metazoa > Platyhelminthes > Trematoda > Strigeidida > Schistosomatidae > Schistosoma > Schistosoma bovis. Next base: position 21,917,439 of record OX103958.1, on the reverse strand, counting down.
TAACAAATCTGAACAGTTGTCTACTATTACCTATTGTCGCTGCCTTTCCCATCTCTTTTGCTTTCGCTACCCACCACTGTTCACGATCATTGTGTAGGCTTCTTGACAGCTTGTGCTTAAGCTGACTCTACTCTTCGCCATGTTCAGATCAAGATGGAATGAGTTTTCGAGCATCTACCAGTGTGGTAGATGCTGCTGAGATCCAATGTTTCTCCCTAACTTTGTGGTTTACCGTACTATCAGATATCACTGCTGTTTCCACAGCTTTTCGGATATCATTCCATGCTGCATCGAGGTGGGCATCACATATATGGCTGCCTAACTGTTTTTTCTAGTTGTTCCTGAAATATACTCTTAGCATGACTATCATTAAGCAGGACCCTAAGGGGTTTCCTTGCAGCTTCTTTCCTACGTCCATTAAGACACAGACAAATACGCGCTCCCACTGGAGCATGATCTGAATCTAAGCACGTGTTCCAGAATGAGCGACAGTCTTCTATCGAGCCCCTCCATCGGTGGCTGATAGCAATGTGATCTATTTGGGTCCAACGTTGGGATGAATTAGGGGGTCGCCATGTCAAAAGATGTTTTTGCTTATGCTTAAAGTTATTATTTGCAAGAAACAGGCGGTTATCTTAACATAGCTGAAACAGACGGTCACTATTGTCTGTTCTTTGAGCCACGATGCTATAAGATCCACCCAGGTATCTTTCCCTTTCGCTTAGTTTACCTAGTTGAGCATTAAAGTCACCAGCCACTATTACTACATCAGAGTTCCTAGCTTTTCGGAGAGCTTTCTGTAGAACTCATCTTTTACATCATCTGAGCTGCAGTCAGTGGGAGAACAGTCAGAGACGACGAAGAGGCAACGACGAGTGTCCCTATCTTTCCGAGTCCTTAGTGTTCCGTCTAGTCGAACAGCGCACAAACGACTGTCTACAGGGATTCAATCTAAGAGAGATAATTCTGTCCTAGGATTCAATGCTATACCTACGCCAGCCAGGTCACGGGAAGCAGCATCAAGGCTTTCGGATACACGAAATGTGAATCCAGGTGGTTCTTTATTTTGACATGGTGAGGTCAAATGAATGACGCTACTAGCATCCTGTGTGCGTGTTTCGGAGACGCAGCACACATCGATGACGTGAGATTCTAAAGTCCTAGCTAAGGAAGCCTGTTGTCCTATTTGGTACAGTGTTCGAACGTTATAAGCTTCAACATGAAGTTTAGAGTGTGGTTTCAGGAGACCAGGAATAACGTTCCGCATACACGAATCGTTTGCCCTAGCGATGCGAGGTGATAAAGGGACGTGAGAAGGATTAGTCATGGAAATAATAGAGTTATTAGTTGGTGTGGGAAGGATTTGAACGTGACCAACTTGGTCTCATGTGCTGTTACGGGTATGAAGGCTGATATCACTTCCCGGCTGCCCACATCGTGGAAGGGTGTTTCTTGAGGAACCTGAAAAGGAAATCGGATTAGTGTTGGTCTTAGCAACCTGTGAGCGTGATCGCAGAGCTCAAGGGACAACTGCTTGAGGTCGGTCGCTCACGGCCTTTTCGTGGGAGGTTTTTAACGTGTTAGCTCCGTTCTTCAAAGGGCCTTACCGCCGGAGACGGAAATCCGTGAGGTAAGGTGGTGTGACATTTTTAGGGTCAACCTTTTCTAACACCTTCCTTCCTTGTGAGAAGGCTGCATCGCTGCAGATTCTGGTTGTCCGATGGTAACATCTTACTGCTGTCACACCCCTCTACAGTCAGCAGTACGACTTCGCCCTCAGACCTTGAGTTGCTGCTTTTATTCTGACCGTCTTCCAATCGACCTGCCTGACATGGTAGAACCTACAGGAACATGTGTTCCAACCAATATAGCTCGGTTGGATCATCACGATAGGCAAGCCCGACCACCGCGTCAAGGTAGCAGCTACGGTCGGGCCTTGTAGATTAGACCTTCAGGTCAAAGGCTCCGGTCTGGGCGCCCGGACTGTATCACAGCCTTCACATAAACCAATGATAACTGCTACTGGCCTCATTGTTATTGTTTGGCGCATATGTATTTGGTGACCCCTTGTACCAATGCTTGTTTTTAAATAAATAAACTCGGAGAAAAGCCGGTTCAGAGTTCCCAGGCTTTCAATTTTGCTCTAACAGTGGTCGGTTCACAACCTTAATGATGATAATAATAGCCAAAAATAATGCTTACAGCAATTGAAAATTATCAACAAATGATCATTAACTTACACACGGGCGACATTATAAAACATTTCTAATGGACATTCTTCCACTGGTAGTAATTTAATCATTCTGTCTAATCTCGGTCCATAGATACGATTGATTTCATCACCGATTTCGGCTAAATTACGGGCAACTATTGCTTCGACACTAAGCAAAAGTAAAAATTTAATACACACTTAAAATGGTCAATAACTAAAGATATGTAACAAATACATGAAAATGTTTCGTATAACACAAAGTGTTGATAGACCTTATTATGATATAACAATAAATATTGGATAGTGGCTTACAATCACTGAGTTAAAAGTTCGACCATCCACAGCATTAAATTCGGTTTTAGCAGCCAAACAGAGGTAGAATTAGATTTCTTAAAAACAGTATGGCTTGAAGCTGATTATATAAACCTATACTTGATAACTAATTTATATCAAGATTTTGATCTACAGAGGATACATAATGGTTAGTGTGTTAGAACATGATTCATACTTGTTTTCACAGGATTAGCTCTGTTGACTTTGTATTTACTTGATAAACCAAAGTGAGAACACGTAATTTACTGACTGTTCGAATTATATCGATCAATTTACAATATAGCCACTAGTCTAAACGACTCGACATTGTGTCCAAATAGCTTAGTGGTAACCTTTGTGACACTGAATTAATTAAATTCATGTTATGTCCCGATAAGCATAATGAATGGTAACTTTTGGGATCCATTTATGGACCAATATTAAACGTGTATTTTTATCATATAATTGTTAACTAACTAAACAATTCATATTCATGTCCCTCTAACCATAGGCTTTATTTTGATCTATCAACTATTATTATACGACTTACCATTCTTCAATTATGCCCTGTCTATCAATCACTATCTCCCACATTCACAGCCACTTTTGGCTAAATCTTGTACAGATGTTATTTTATTGGTACGATGTGGTCTGTCTGGTTGGTATATAAACCTAGTATGTTTGAAATATAATGATTCATATTGCAGACATTGGTGTTCTGGACTTAACTGGTTGGGCTAGGCAGGAAGCAGGACCAATCACGACTCTAGGCTGCTCGTACGGGTTTTACGCGTCATTGGTCCGATCGATAATTCACTGCTCTCTAATTGGCGGTATCTCTACGTTATACATTAACAGGGCACACAGGCCACAAGTTATAACAGTTCAAATCTCATGAAGAGCAGTAGTCCCCTAAAAATTGCAAATCCTCGTTTACGAGTGTCAAGTATCATGGAATTTAGATCCATAGGATCCTAATGATTTTTCCTAATCTCCTTACACTAAATCTGCACAGAGAGTGGATGTATAACATCAACACTGGTCAACCATAAACTAGCGAATAACTTACAAGGTTAAACGATAATGAAAACTTAAAACCTATTTAAGTGAATAAACAGTGTGTTAGATTGTTAATGTGGATGAAAATCCTTCAGTTCCGGAAATCGATTATCATTCGACATACATATTCCAAACTGTTGCTGATTAACATAAAGTTTGCTGTAAAAGTAAATGTTAGGCTAACTCTGTCAGAAGCCCCCTAAGATTACGACCGGTGGTTAGAAATCCCACCTCATAAAAGACAACATTATAGGTTTGCAACAACATGGTAACCAGATGCACTCACAAACATGTACAAAACTACATAAATTTCATCAGATCACAATTACAAAGAATCGGACCGATCATATCACCATCAATAAAAAGTTTGACAAGTTCATCGTAGATGTAAGAAGAAAGAGAGAAGGTGATGAAGCTTCGGATCACCACCTGGTGGGGGATAAGCTACATATGAAGTTAAACAAACATTGGACAAATGGACAAGCAACACTATAACAGTTTAATATAGTCTTCCTTCGAGATGTTAACAAACCCATTCAAAGATTATTCTCAGCAACAAGTTCTAAGCTTTACAAGATTCACTACACGAAGAGGGAGTTGATACGTAGAATAACTAGAAAGAGACCAAAGAACCAATAAATTCAACACACCTGGAGGTGATGGACCACAAAAAGTACCAGCATAAAAAGCGGATTTCTATAGACACATTGGGAAAAATTCAAGAAAAAAACAAGAAGACTAGTTAACAACAGCCAAATAAGAGCGGAGGAAACAAAAGAACAGGCTGAATAGATAGAATCAAACAAACGAGTGAAGAAGAGCATCAGAGCTGATAGGAGTAAATATATGGATGATCTGACGACTACAGCAAAAAAGCTACAATAGAAGAAAGTTTTGATGGAGTTTTGTTCTCTGAGCTGGATAGTTTGGTCGTGGAGCTTTCATCGTTCTTCTGAACATCGTGATGATGTCAAGACAAGCCTATCACTGAGATTCAAGAACAGTGGAACAGGTGGGCAGACCGCTTGGAAGAGTTCTAGAGTAGACTGGCCCCACTGAATCTATCGGAAATCGAAGCAGCAGACACTGATCTCCCTACAGATGATAACTCATGAACAACAGAATAAATCGGAAAGACCATCAGAAAAATCAGGAATAGCAAAGCAGCAGGACAAGACAGGATATCAGCTGAATTACTGAAGTCAGATATATAGGTAACTGCAAAGTTATTTCGTGTTCTCTTCAAAAAGATTTCGGGGTAAAAGTACCAACAGACTACAAAAAGTAATGCCTTAATAAGATACTGAAGAATAATCTTAGTAAGGGTGAAAACTACAGAGGGATCCCAATACTGTCAGTACTCGCCAAGGCCTTCAACAGAGTGTTCCTCAACCGAGTGGAAGATTCAGTAGACTCCCAGCTTCCAGATCAACAAGGACTGATTATGCAGTAATCAAATCGTGACACGGATGGTCGTGGAGCCATCAACTAAATAGAACTCATCGCTATACAACAACTTTCTTGATTATGGGAAAGTGTTCGACAGTATGAATAAGAAAACCTTCAACAACATCATACGTAACTTTTACGATGGACTACACTGAAAAGTCATGCACAGAGGGCAGCAAACAGATGCGTTCCAAGCGAGGACTGGTGCTAGATAAGACTTCTTACCCTCTTCTTTTCTCTTCCCAATAACTATTGACTAGATTATGAAGAGCTTCACACCTCAAAAGAAGCACGGAACAAGGTGGACACCTCGGACGCAGCTGGAAGACCTGGAGTTCACAGATGACCTACCCCTTTAATTCAATACACAACAATACATCCAGACACACATTGACACTGTAGTAACAACGTCTGTAGAAATGCCCTTCAGAACTCATAAGGAAAAAAGTGGAATCCTGAAATATAAAATAGTGAGCAGAGACCAAATCACACTTGATGGGGAAACTCTAAAAGAGAGGGAAGCCTTTGCATATTTGGGTAGTATCATTCAGAAACGAGTATGATCTGATGCAAACGTGAAAATACTGATTGTCACAGCAATAGCAACATTCTTACAACCGGAGAACATGTTAAACGCAAAAGAACTGCCATCTAACACTCAATTCAGAACTTTAAACACAAACGTTTCATAGAGCTGAATCTAACTGCACGCGTGTGGTTTGAAAATATGGAATGATAGTTTTAAAGAAATCCAATTTTAACTTATTCGGGTTAAATTTTTGAGAAATAGTGAGTTTGTTGACAACACTAAACAGAATATATTTTTCTCCTCGACAACAGTTACCGGATAGGATAGTGTGTCAGATCGGATAGTGGTTATCTGTGATAGAAAACAAATATGGTGGGTATACATGCATCCAGTTTAACTACAGTCCTCTTCTTCATATCTTGTGCATATTTTCTTTTTACTAAGTCTCATCGATTTTTTTTATTTGGTATTTCTGAAGGACAACAATGTACAAAGTACTCATTCAGGATAGAACAGTAATTCAATTTTTTATTTAAGGTAAACGAATGGTTTAAATTACATACATCGATAAACAACCTACCTGTGTGGTTCAGCACGAGGTAAAGATGAAAGTTCGTGGCTTACAGGATCTTCAGACTCAGCTTGTTGACCTATATCTGTTACATGAATTGAAGCTGAAGCAGAAGCAGTAGACTGAGACGAAGATGCTTGAGCTGATGCAGAAACTTCCAATCTATAACGATCTATCATAAAATTGCTAAAAACTAGTTCTGATGAAGCATCTACTTCTTCTGGAGTACTTGGAGTCAGTTTTGAAACAACCTTTGGATTAAATACAAGGAATGAAACAATAATAGTAAAGAATTAGTTTATTATCTCTATGACCCTAACGATTGCAACGTTAAGATGAAGTTGTTTATTAAAAGTTTGATATGCTTAATTTATTCATCAGGGAAAAAACTAAAACAACTTTATGAAGTAATGATAATAATCAAAATTTAAAGTTTTAGTTCATTTGCATCTTCCCATTAATGTTTAAGACTGCAGTTGATCAGTCTCTTTTGGTGTATGTGCATCGTGTGCAGATTCCCTCGATAATGCCACTATGTCATAAGCACTTTAAGTAGAGATCTCTGATTAAAATCAAACCAGTGGCTATCAGGACTCGGGAGCCAAGTGGACAACGTGATGATATTTGGAGCGGACGGTATTGTGTTCGAGTTTTGGAGTGAAAATCAACTATGGAATGCAAGTACACCCGGTTGATGAGTCCTAAATAGAATGAAACGACCGTCCTGAATTCCACCACTAGCCACCAAACATATCTGCTCATAAATCTTTAAAATTCGTGTACAATAAACTTTTTTAAAAATCCAACTAACCAATGGATTTCAAATTGGAAAACTAATTAAATGGATATAATTAAATATAGGGCGGCCTGCTTGATCATCTGGGATACCTGTTCCTGCCATCCAGATATTTCAGCAAGTTATCTATTTTTGTTTGTTTTAATATATCATTATGTTTATTAATCGCATAACCTATTCTGCTGAGTTTCTGAAAAGTGTACAACCTTTCGTTGTCAAAGTTACAAAAAACTCAATAAGAGACAATGTGGTTGCTGGCAATATACAGCGAAAAGAATGCACATTATTCAGATGTTCATTTACTGAACTGCTAACATCTAACTGGCGATTACTCAATATCTATCGCCAGGACCGACCAAGAAGAAAGAAACGGAAACTTGTTGAAATACTTTACGCTGAGAATTCTATATTGTACCAAAAATATAATATTGAATAAAGCTGATAATAATAATAACAGTGTGAAGTTGTCGATTAATACTTTTCACTGAACATAGATTCATGAGTATTTATATTTTTGCAATAGTGATTAGGTAGTTAAAGTACCAATCAATCAATTGAAAGTTTAAAATACATTGCATATACATTGGTTTGGGTAACCGGAATGATTGTTAACCCTCACTGAGAAATAGAATTTTGCTCTGATTTATTAATATTAATTTTAAAATTAAATCTTATGTACCCGGCTCTAAGCCATATTTCATGATATTAGCCAGCTACCGAAACCGAGGATGAAGCCGGGTCCATAACATATAATCTAATGATTGAGAGTTGCACCTGTAACTACCGTTTGAAAGCCTTGGATTTAATAAAATTCGAAACAAATGAAATATTTAGTTAATGACATTTAATTACCAAGCTTAATTTAAATAAATAAAAAGGATTATGCTGTATAATCTTTTGGTTGCAGTTTTGAATGTTAGTCATCATTAGAACTGACAGCTACTGTCTCAGGAAAGATTTGATTTTCCTTTAAAAAGAACTATACAGCTATCTATGACTTATAAATCTTCAAGAATTATTATTCAGCAGATATTAACTTGATTTTAAAAACGAACCTAGACGCCAATAGAAATTTGCAATAAATTTTAAGCTAGTGATTGTTTAGAGTGAAAATATACCTTATTAAAATTTTAATGAGAAGATAATAACTTGCTTTTAGATAGACATAAAACAAAAAGCCATCGTATTATGAATCCTTAATAAGTATTGACTCACTCGTAAGTCAATATTGATAGTTACCGGCTTTGGGGATTTTAATGACTCTGAAGTATGACCACGTTGTCGGACAATATTACCAGGGTTCGTAGATGAAGAAGCAGAGGGATTGGCTTCATGTTCTACATCTGTATTAAGTACTTCAATAAGATTATCATTATCTTCGTCTAAATCCTCTTCAATATTACGTATTATATCTGGTGGTGCCCCACCGGTTACAGCCACAATTTGTGCTGGTGAACAACGATCCAAATAAGTCGGCATTGATTGTTCAACAAACTTATTTACTGTCTTCTTATATTGATCGCTAATATTTAAAACTGTTTTGGTAACCTCATCATCCAATTCAGAATTCATTTGTGCTATATTACTTAAATTCGACTTGATAAAAGAATTATCAGTTAATAGTTTGGATTCTTGATCTGAATCAATTGAATGATTAGATGGTGAAGATAAAACTGGTTTTAATGCTGACAGATATTTTTCATTTTGATCAATAGATGAAGTATTTTTTGCAATTTCTTCATAATTCTGTAGAACAATACCAGTGATATCATTGTTTTCATCAACACTAATTGTACTGTTAGCATAAGATTGATTATTATTACTGTTATTATTAGTAGTATTATTGTCATCATTTAGAATTTCTTTAGATAAACTCTTTGATCCCATAGATAAAACCGATGAATCATTATGATTATCCAATGAAGTGAGTACTGTTGGTGTTGATAGAATACTAGTGGAATTATCATACTTACTATCATTATCTGATAGATTATTATTATTATTATCAGATAGATCCTTATAATCCGATATTCCATTATTCGATGAAAATTCATCAAGAGAATTGTTGTAAAAGACACTGTTGGAATTATTCAACTGTTTCAAATCATGTTCACCATTTAATTTAGAAAGGTTTTCTTCACTGGAATACAGAATTTTATCTATTGAAGAAGCGGTTGTTGACCCAATACCATTTTCTTTAGTTAATGAATTATTTTGACTATCATTATTATCATTACCCTGGTTTGATCGGATTATGATCACTTTTTGATTTGAGTGAGGTGTAACAATAGGATTTTGTGAGGATTTGAAAATATTAGCTGATTTCTCTGGAGCATAAACTAAAGTTACTCCTGTTTTCTTTTTGTGTTTTACTTCTACTTCTTCTTCGTCTTTATCACCATTATCATAGTCATTGTCTTCTACTTCGTCAGATTTTGGGGATGAATTTGCGAAAGAGTTGAGTGAAAACTTATTCGAAGCAAATGTTTCATCTAATGAAGAATTTGCAGTTGGTGTAGACGAATCACTGGGATCAGAAATTGTCATAAATGATGTCTTTGATGATATCCAACTTGAATCTGCCTTTAATATACAATATAATGTAGAAAGTATTCGATGAAATTGTAGGAAACAACATTACATAGTAAAAATAGGATATATCAATAAAATTAAGTATAAAATTATTAGAAGTCTTAAAACCGATCAATAAAAGGTTATTTTTCAGTCGGGCTGTATTTTTAAAGGTACTGGTTTTTCGTTAGGGAACACACCCCGAGCCTTTGACCTAAAGGTCTGACCCACAAGGCAGTGGAGCATCGTGAGGAGATGCAGTCCCATGGTAGCCGGTGACCAACGATTGGTTCACAAGCCATTTTTTCCCACAGGATACTGGAGCCCATGTGCACCATTGGTTTGGGATCCGGTTAAAGCGCCGGACATTCGGTACTGATCAACAAAATAAATCTCTAGTAATAACACCTATTGAACTCAAACCTAATTTATATTTAAAAAACCGAATATCGCTTTGAATGCAATTCAAAAACAGACCAGTGTCCAAAGTGTGTATTATAAAACTAACAGGAAATGTTTTAACATTTAATCACTAATCTCTCGATCTGTGACATCATACTAATAAATGGATCAGATCAGTTCGAGAGATTTTAAGCACACTACAATTCGCAAAAATCATATAATTATATACTGATTAGTTGAAGCAATCAAAATGATAAAGCAAGTATATAGTAAGAGTAATTATAACTAAGGTATCAAGAGAAATAAATTCAATGGAAATCCAAACGGACCAATGACAAATGAATAAGAAAAACAATAGTTAAACCTTATTCTGCTTTGTATTCTTGATCGATTCACTCACTCGACTAGTTCCTAAATCAAAAAGTGACTTGGATAGGATGTAAATATATTCTGAACAAAACAGCAAGTTCAGCAAGGAATGAATTAATCACATTTAAGATAGCGAATTTTGGAGCTACATTAATTCATCCATACATCTGAATACTATACACACATCATAATTGAGGTCCGTTCGTGATAAAAACCTTAATCCTACTTCTTATTCCGAACTTTTAGTTCTAACTCACAATCCTAGTCCTAATTTTTTACACTAATTTATATTCCTATTTCGGTCCTAGTAAGTGGTTAAAGTTCCTTAAAGGCACTTTATTATTACTCAAATATTATCCATAAATTAGATTATCGATCAAAATGTCAATGTATGAATAAGCTTTATACAGGAATATTCTAGTCTAAACATCTCATCCGCTAACACTCATTGGTTGAAAATAAACCAATCAGTGCGCTCCACCAATACATTGTCTGAAACATTATTTGATCAATGCTTCGTCAAGCCAACAGCAATCAAATATCATATTCATCAGTTGTTAATATTAATATTCCTAGAAAATTTATCACTGAATTATAACACATTAGTGTCAAAAGATAAAAATCTAGAAGATTTGACGACTGAAGCTAATTCCCTATGAGAGTAAACACTACCAGAATGGATTGACAAACTTAAACAAATCACGCTCAAATTAATGATACACTATTCCAAATTAACGATTACTCAGATTTGGGCAGTGTCTTACAAATTGGAGTGTTTGATTGAAGACCATTAGGTCAAATGTTTAAATCCACTCAATCTAATTCGAATTGGACAGTCGGCTAGTGTCACTAGCCCTCGCACATAAACTGGCGCTCAAAGTCGAGTACATGGACCGTTAAACGGGTTATAGTATTAATCACATTTTTACACATTATGGAGACTGGTGACAGTAAAGAAGTTACTAAACCAACGTGACTGGGAACTGTTATATGGCCATTTATAGAAATCACAGAACATGAAAAAACATCTAATGATTCGATTCAATGCTCGTATATCCTGGGACCATCGAGTAAGTAACACAGTTGTTAGGAAATGGGTACTAGGTAAGGATGGCAAATCAATTGATGAAGTAGTGAAACTTCATCAGTTGTGATGGCTGGGACAAGTGTTACGTATGCCCAACGACCGACTGCCTTGACGTGCGATGTTCAGTGGTATAGGAGTAGGTTGGAAGAAAGCTAGAGGCGGCCAGACCAAAACATGGCACAAGTCCATGAAGTCACTGACAAGTGGACTGAGTCATGTTGGTAGGTGTAGACTACCTGGTTGGGGACCGCGAGATGATAGCAACCGTTGGTTAGAGACCCTGAATGACATGGCTCAAAATGGTTTGCAATGGTGCAGGTGCATACACTCTTTGTGTTCTCCCAAATTTTGATCTCTTTATTCCTCCTTGTCTCTTTTTTTCCTCTTTCCAAATTTATTTCACTGGATTATACTCTTTGAATAACATCTCCAAACCCTAATCTTCCCGATTACTGCTTATACTCTTACTACCTCTACCACTATGGGATTTGAATCGACCACTGCATCTCTGTGCTAATGTGGTGTGGCAACTCGAACTGATGTACGTACGTACGAAGTTCTACGTTGTTACTGACTGACTGATTCGATTCAATATACATCACAAAGAAAATAATTAGATTTGAAGCGGAAGATGAGAAATAATATTGAAAACGATAGATTTCTAAACACATTAAATAGAGTTCAAGAGGAACAGATGAATTCAAGAAGAATGAAAAACACGAAATGATAATATTTATGTTAAGATTTAGGGAGCGATAAAGAATGATTACAACCAACTCTAGACCATAAAATCCAATATCTTTAAACATAGATTACAAATACCCTACCCCAGAATCTACAACAGAAGTCTACACTCACAAACACGACTCACTGTTTGAATAGAACGCTTATCAGTAGAATAGTACGGGATAACCCCCAACATTGAACAATACATTACTATTACATCTGAAAAATATAATCATAACGCTAAATTTCTTTTACATTTTCTTTAGTTTATTTAAGAATTAAGCTAACAAAACAGTTAATCAGCTCAAACGAAGAAAATACTATGAAGTTGCGTGAAATAGTTAGAGTTAATTGCCAAACTAAACAATACTTTTGACTGAAATTTTAAACACACTACATAAATCATATTAAAGAAAAGAACTGATCATTGATTTGATGTGAACTGACATTGAAATCAATTTAGATATCTTTAAGTTAAACATTGTCATTGGTTATATATTTGACTTTTAAGAGACATATTTAGGACAATAATCATAAAAGGAATGTACAACACAGGGTATATATTGTATGAAATCTAATCTAGTTGAATAAAATGAATAAATACCGATTGTTATGTATATATAATGAGTGCTAGTTTATGAAACCTAAATTGAGATATACTAAGCAAACTTACATGAATTTTGTGACAAGAAATATGTGAGTACATACTGAAAGGTGTATGTATTGACCGACCCCATTTTGTGGTTGTGAGAGTCAGTAAAATTGTAACCGATGTTAACGATAGAGATTCTTATTCATGAGGATATTCAAAGTACTATTTAGGCTTAGTGAACTAGGGAGGTATTCCAACAATAAATGGAGAGTTTTAAGTACTGAGGTTAGCAGTTATTGGCTCATGTCAAAGATGCTTTCATAAGCTGAAAAAGTGAGGGTATGTTTTGTGTAAACTTCGTTACTTTCCAAACTGATTTGTGAAACATTGGCACCAGAAGCTTCAAAGTTTACCTGTCACTCAGTCAGTCATAAACAATGTAGAACCACCACATGTGTATCAACTGCCGTTGCCATATAACCACAATGAGACGAATGTCAAAATTATAGAAGTAGTAACATCATTAGTAGCAACAAAATGTGGCTATGGAGAGTATTAACTGAGAAAAAACAATGATTTCGTGAATGATTAGGTCTTGGGTCTAACGTCATTTCGTGCTTTCCATAGGTTGATTACAACTGTTTCTTTGGAACCTTACTTTTCATGTTTAAATTTTCATAGTCTATGATATTGTGTCTTACCCTGCATTTGACACCCAGTCAACTCTCCTCTGGATTAGTGAGAAGTATAGCAACTACGACCCGTGTAATATAGTTGGAGGTACGTTGATGATAAATAGTTTCGCGAGACCAGACTGCTGTAACCAACAAATGCCCCCAAATGGCCTGGTACGACCGAGAGTGGGAAAAGTCAGCTATCCCTCTTGAATCGCTCTCAAGTGGTCACGTGTATACAGCCACTACCAGCGAAGCCCTACTCACTGCCTTTTCGCGACAGGGGTGTTGCTTACGAAATTGAAAAGACCAAAACTGAACGTTCCGTGCTTTAACCAGATTGATGGACACGGAAAGTCTACATAGGGGAGTTGGAAAACCCTGATTCCAAACTAATGGTGCACATTGGCTCCAAAATCTTGAGGGAACAAATGGCGTATGAACCTACAATTGGTCACTGGCTACCATAGGACAGCATCCTTTAACGTCGCTCCACTGCCTTGTGGATTAGACCTCTGGGCCAAAGGCTCGAGGAGTGGCCCCCTAAGAAAACCACCTGCTTCGGTTTGAGCACGCGAGTAGTATTGCATCCTTCACACAAATCGAATGACAAAGTGGGGCGTATATATATTTGGTGCCTCCTTGTACCAATGTTTACTTAAATATATAAATAATATTGATCGAAAAGTTACAGGGTTGGTCGTAAAAAACTATGGAAAGTGTTTTTTCGTCGCTAATGCTTATAAGGAAGATATATATATATATATATATATATATATATATATATATATAATATTTTCTCAGTATTTTAAACCCATGTCAATTCGTGCCATGGGCAAACCATAGTACTTCACTGATGTCATTTGAGGACGGAAACGAAATCCACCAAACTTAAATATGTAACGTGTGTAATAAGTATGGTCTTATGCACTCGGTTGAGCTACTGTCCATGTGAGGCTAGTGATACAACCAGTTGTCTAAACTGAAGTGAAACACCATTTAAACCCATGAGACCCACTGTTCGAAATCTGAGTGCTTAAACCAATAAACCATTACAAAACAGCAAGTTACTTTCAAATAAGTGGATTTCAAGTTATATGCCTTTCGGTCTTCTTTACTACTTAAATTCATCTCTATTTTTACTTTAGAATGGTTGTTGGTAAGTTTCTAATTCGATATAAAACTAGACGAAATAATAGTGAAGACTTGATTCAGATTTTTGAAGAACACATTTGACTGATGGGAATAACAGGGCTGACTTTAATTCGATTGAAAGTGTATTAAGTTCAAAAATGAAATATAATATACGTGTTTAAATACACTTCATTAACTACTTTACGCAGCACCTACATACAGTGTGAATACATAACATCCAAGTAACTAATATCAAAACTGAAGCTCGGTTAGGCTGATAGGACTATACTTATGGTAGCGATATAGGTCAGTCAGCAGCAAAAAAGAACCTGGTACATATGAGCACCACTTTAAAATGCCACGGCACATCCTCAAAAATAAGACGAATATTAAAGTTACGGAAGTAGTAGTTGGGGTCCGCGTGACTATCCTAACCAATGGTTGGAGACTCTGGGTGACATGGCTCAGAATCGATCACAATGGCGTAGGTGTATACACTCTGTCTTCCCTTAAACTAAGAGATTAAAATCACTTCATATCTTTCGTTCTACTAAATAATTCTTCCTTCCTGTACTATACTTCTATATGCAATCTTTCTTCTATATACTGCCCCCATTGAAGTAACTACATCTATGAATCCAGTGTTCATCTTGCTGTGCTAATGAGGCATGGCAACTTGAACCGATGCATATATGTGATTGGTCCTACGTTGTAGCTGACTGACTGACTGAATTAGCAGTATCATCGGTAGTAAAAAAAGATCAGCTACATAGGATATTCAGGAAAAGAAGGATGAATTCGAGCAACGAAAAGCATAAAATAGTTTTGAGACTCGGGATTTAAGGGTAGTAAGGGAACTAATACATAATGAGCTAAATATAATAAATTTCAATGCTGAATATCAAAAAGTAATCCACTCCTCACTTACTTCTAAGGGACCATCAGCAGTTCCATCCGTAGACATCTCGCTAAAATAAGCAAAATACGAAAAAAACTATAATCACTCAGATAAATGAACTGAACTAACACCAATACGAGACGAATAGTCATAGCAAGACGGTATCGTAAAAATCAGGTCGGGTTGATTTATGACTCATATGTATAGACATATACCATAACTGAAGTAAGGTCTAATTTAGAACCCAAGGTTTAAAGACTGTTAAGAAACTCAAATTTTTCCCTAAGCCAACACAAGCGACCGGAAAAAAAGGAAATAAAAGGGGAGCGCGTCAAAATGTCTTTCATTCCACCTGCTATGAGAAAATAGGGCGAGACTTCCCATTTTCTCACCTTGGGTTTGAAAGTTTGCTGAATCGTTTGCTTTTCGCCCAAATATTTGCGAAACTGTCTAGTTTTCACATAAGTACACGCCGAATCGCCTGCCTTGATGTGGTTTGCTTAGTGAACTCATAGAATGGGTTAAATATAAAAACATTGGCCTAGAGCAAATAACGCAGATTACCAATTTCTCATCTCATATAAGTGACAGATGAGTGAAGTAAAACTTTCCGCTATGCATTAGCATCAAATAAAAGTTAATTTTTTCAGTCACTGAATTAGGATATTGAAAGCTGATCATGAACACGCTCACCATGGATCGTGTAATGCATTGACAAAAGCGGGCATTTGATGGAAAAAGTCGACGAAAAAACGGTGTTAGAACACATTAGTGTGTCAGTTTACGTCTATTCAGGGGATCATGCAAAGTAACGTGAATGACTGGAGAAGAGAATATAAGGAAAGGGTGAGTCGACAACCCAGAAGGCGCACACTGTGCACTAACGTCTATCAAGGAAACAAAAAAAAATCTGGAATAATACATGCCTCCGATTATGAGTCTTGGAATCGGAACTAGAATAACATAGCTCAACACGCAACACTAGACTTACTTGAGTTCGCGCTTTTTCCAAACCACGCGCTGGTAAACTACTCACTAGAGTTTTCAATTTCAAAACACGTGTTCATTGACTAGTTATTTTCTAGTAAACAATATGATTATTTTCATTCCCGGGTGCTAATAGTCATCTGAAATACGGATACTATTTTTTATACGAAGTCAAGGCTACTAGACGATAAACCAAAAACGGATTCTTAACCTAAAATTACGAACAAATACTGAGTTACACAAAGTTATACTACATTTTTAATAACACATGCGAGCGAAGGCTTACAAAATGCCCACAGAATCCACCGGACGTCGAAGCAGCACACTATCCTATCTCTGTCACTTTACCAGCGATAAAAGAAATCAACTATGCCATCCATTAATGAAGTATGAGAAAGAAGCACGAGCTGAACCCCTGAAATTGGACATATAAAAGGCTGCAAAGATGCCTCACATTCTAGTCACGAAGAGTTGGGGGAACAATGCGCGCCGATGGACCGGGAAGAATGATACCTCATCAAGATACCAAAGAGAGGAAATCTGAGCAAGTGTCGGATATCACACTCCTATAATAACTGGAAAATATTTTCAACAATGTTGCTGAACCGAATGAAAAAGTCAGTAGAAGCCTAACTTTGAGATTAACGGGCTGGATTCCACGGGGACTGGTCGTGAGCAGACCGATTCATGACACTACATATCACTGATGAGCAATCAACTGAGCGTAATTCGCCATTATGCACCGAATTCCTTGACTGTGAGAAAGCGTTTGGCAGCGTGGACAGTTGAATATTATGAAACCTTCTTAGACACTATGGTGTACCTGAGAAAACTGCCAACATTATACGGAATTTATACGATGGATTACACTGCAAATTAGTGCATGGAGGACAGCTGACAGACACATTCCAAGTAAAGACCGAAGTCAGACAAGGCTGCCTACTCTCCCTCTTTCCCTTCCTTCTGGTGGTTGGTTGGATTATAAAGACCCCGACATCTGACGGGAAGCACGAAATAAATTGGGAGTTTAGATGTAACTAAATGATTCGGACTTCGTAGATAACCTGTTCCGTCCGTCCCATACACACACAAAATGTGTTTCAAAACAAACAGCATAGCAGCAGCCTGTGCATCAGTAAGCCTCAGCATACGCAAAAAACCAAGATCCTCAAATACAATAAGGAGAACACCGACATAATCACGCTTCATGGAGAAACTCTAGAGGAGGTGGAAACATTCATGTACCTGGGAAGTAACATCGATGAACTAGGAGGATGTGATGCAGACGTAAAAGTAAGGGTTGGCAAAGTAAAAGTCGCATTCCTACAGTTGAAAAACATATGGAACTCGAAACAACTGTCAACAAATATCAATTCTACAATCTTCAATACGAACGTCAATACTTTTCTACTCTACGGAACTGAGGCTTGGAGAACTACCACAACCATCCGTCCGTTAGATGGATACCGTTAGAAATAACCTACTGTGGGAGGGAACAAACTAGCTTCCAGTTAAAGAGGAAATTAGGAAAAGACATTGGAGGTGAATAGGACATACAATACGAAAATCATCAAACTGCATCACGAAGCAAGCACTTACTCGGAGTACTGAAGGGGAAGGGCTAAGAAGAAGACCAAACAGCACATTCCGCCGAGTTGAAAGAAGATACCAAAAGAGTGAATAACGGCTGGAAACAACTGAGACGGATTATCCGGGTCACAGTTGGTTGGAAAATGAGGATGAGCAACCTATGCTCCTCTATAAACGTTTATATGAGTAAGTACATACTCATTAGTGTTAAACAGAAAGGATGACATTAAGACGAATCACAGATACTAATTGTTTCTACTGCCAGATCGAATTAATGATAATTATCTACAACTAGAGAAATTAAAACGAAAACAGAGAGCACGGAACAACAGAGTGTTTCTGAGGCTAGTCGCTCATGGGTAAAATTATTATTCACCACAGAGGATGCATACATTTTGCAACAATGCCTCAGGTACATTTATTTCAAGTGGCTGGCCTGGATTAGACAGAGGTTTTCATTAAAACCCTCGATATGTGTCATATTCAAGTTTCACCAAGTTGTATACATTTGTGTCACTTTTTCTGCACGCAAGGATTGTTGCATACTTTGTGTTAGCAAATAAGAAGCTGCTAATTGAACAATTGTAAATCTGCACATAGAACCACAACTCGAGACAAAGAAGAAACAATTAGCCCGAAAGTCGGAAGTTTTGTTATGGTATGTTGACCGTACATTCATATTGAGAATTTAAGATATTATTCTATATGTTAACGGTCTTAAAACATGAAACGTCGACAAAAGGTTTTCAGAAGGATCCCGAGATGAGCTTAAACACGATAACTACGCTCGCTTAACGTACTTGAACAAGAGACTGTAATTTTAGTGGTTACAAAGGAAATGAATTTGGTTTAGTCCTGAGCCTGATTACACTGCTGGTCGCTCCTCCCTAAGCTCACTTCGAACATGAAATATCCCTAAGAAATGTAGGGCTTATTAAGAAAAAGTTTTCTTTTCGACGAAATCGTTCACTTAATCCGTACGTCTGTATTTGCAGTTGTATGACAAATATACGTCTGTGTAATTTGATTTGTGTAATAGAGACAGATGGCCTAAGACTTCCGTCAGTTCTTTCCTATTATGCTACTGTGAGTGTCTAGTCTTCTCTTGAATGAGTCAATTGATGGTGTAGACACCACTCTTTCGGGTAACAGGTTACAAGAATTGATGACTCGTTGTGAAAACCTGTAAGCTACGAGCATTTTGTTTGTTTTTGTCTTTTCTATTCGCTAGGTATGTCCTCTGAGTTGTGTCGATCTGGCAGGTAAAAAATTACGGGGTATATCAGGTCCAAAATTACTTCTTAGTATTCTATAGATCAAAGTCGTATCAATTCTTGATCTGTAGTACGACAGAGTAAAGAGGTCTGGCTTTTCAAGCCTCTCTTTCTATAGTAAACTTCGGAGTTCTATGATTGCATGGATAGCTATCCTCATTACGTTTTTCCGGAATATTCAAGTCACCATTTAAACAGGAGCTTGTACCCTGGATGCAGTTTACAAGCTTAGTTATCACGAAGGTTGTGTATACCGTAGTGAACATACCTATTTACAATTTTGTCCCCAAAGTAAATGTGGACTCACTTGCTCGCGTTGATAGACATCAGCCGTTTTAGACCAGATAATCAGAATATCTAAGTCTGTCTGAATATATATGTATATATGGTTCTCGAAGAAGAAAGTGAACTCTTGTAATAAAACATATAAGACAATGTTTAAACCGGAGATTTAAGGGGAAACAAATAGTGAATACATTTATGTCATTGTAACAGACCAAGAACCATGTTATCCATTATTTCAATCATTGATTACGAAGATTGTATGAGATCAATACTGAGGACAAGATAAATATAAACGGCATACATTTTTACGATTAGTATAGTGTAGTATCGACAGAAATTTTGATAAAATCTGTTTCGTAATGAGATACGCTTAGATTTTTCGCTTCACACTATCTGATTATAGAATCTCTTAATAATCGCTAGCAGTAAGAATAAGAGTGGGCGTTTGGTCCAATCCGAAACTTGTCGTTTAAATATCTCAAGATCCTAATGCTATCGGTTCTATGGAGATTCAAAACATTTATGACAAAACTATGAAACTACAATAATCAAACTGTTTTGCAAATTCTTTTTTTCCCAATGATTTTCTCAAAACTACGTTCGTTTACATCCAGTAAACCACAACCCTTTTCATATTGCCAAAATTATGAAGTTGATTGAATGGCATATATTTCCCGGTAATCTAGAGATAGTTAGTTTAGATCTCAATATAGTTCAGTAATAGTCATGTTATGCTACTCCAAGTTATGATTATTATGTGTGAGTATTTGACGACAAAAGGAAATCGAACGTCATTAATTTAAATTTTATAGTTATCAACACTCATCAACAGATGTTTTTCGTTTGTGAATGATAACCAAAATGAAACCTATCTACAAAGTCTTTCATAATTGTAAAGTACAGTTTTTTTAATCCAATGTAGTAAAACCACCATGTTGATCTACGACCCTATCTTAATACTCCATTCTTAAATCAAACACCATAGAAAGTTTCGTCAATTGGATGTCTCCAGTATTAACTGAAGTACAAATTTACTTATTAACTTTATTGATCAACAACGTGATGTTACATACCAATGAATACATGTGTACTTTAATACATTTCTTGTATATATGTATGTATGTGTTGGGGACGTTAGATCCCCCGAACTCACATGGAAAAGGACCTAATTTTGTAATTCTATTTAGAAAATTTGAATTTCTTTGTTTTCGCGCTTAAGGCGCTCTTTTCACCGTCATGTCATATTTCCCACCGGGGAGAATCTTAGATGCTATTGGTCGGTTGTGTCTTTTAGTATGCTATTTTGTAACGCTTCTCAAGAACGGTTTTGTGCTGTATATATACGTTTTGATTTGTGTCCGTTGTTATCTCTCGTTTTCTGGCTTTTTGTGGAATATACTTCCCTGTTCGAACTTCGACTTCTCTCTCTAGTTAGTGGGGCTTGGACGCAATAGAATAGCTAGTTTGTTGGTCTTTGGTCAAAAGTCTTTATTCCGTTCGCAGACTAAGTGAACTCGTAGCCGCTTCAAACCTAGCAGTACGTATTTATGTGCTTATCGAAGTGCTATCGATATGTACTTATGTAGGAACATGTATTTATTTTGGATCTGGTGAGTTTTGTCTATCGAAGAAAACCAATAGGTGTAGATATTTAAGACAAGTAACCACTACTCACATTAAACCTTTATTATCTCAATAAATTAAGCCTTAGAAAGGTTGAACAAAAAAAATGTCCAACATCAATCTATTCAAACCTGATATTACTTCTACCAAAAAATATATACTACTTAAATGATAATCAATTGAAAGGAAACCTTAAATCACTTTGATACACGAAATTATTACAGGTGCTTAGCAGGAAATGGCATGAGATTTCCCCTTACCCAAGAATCACAGAGAATAATATCAAAAAGACCATTTATAATTATCATTATTATAATTATTATCAATATATTCATCTGGAACCTCCATTATACATACATACTTGACAAAGATTGGGGCAAAAACACAGGAAGAGATAAACATCAAGAACAAAAGTAAAAAAAAGTGTAATTCGAAGGAGAAAAAAAACAGTAAGAATTATTGAAGTATATGCACTGTACGTAAAACATGTGACCCTGTTTTCCGGGGGTATATATATATATATAATGATCAAAGTCGCTGTTGCTGCTTACTAGAAAAATTACTTACTACTATTGTCAGTAATGAGAGTAGCATTAGTAGTATCAATCGTAGTTATTGTGTTAAAAGGATAAAAATAAGATCAACAATGAATAAAGCGAACATTGGTCCACTTTTTCTCAAGTTATTTCATTATAATCTCATGAAATATAACACACATCAAATGTTGTGAGTGTATGTATACAAATGAATGTTGTAATAAACAGATAATGTGTGTATGTGTATATGAGTGAGTGTATACTCTGAATATGAATACGTCACCAGACAATAGAGATGTAAAGAAAACCAAAGAAGTAGTTGTGAACTACGTTTTTTTTTCTTGGAAAAAAGGATAAATATGAATAAAAACAATAACGATAAGAAAACGACAAATGCATCATATAATTCATATATATATGTATCTTTATCATCTGGTGTTTTTGTGTCATTAGGGTGAGTTTGATTATTTGTTATGAAGAAATGATAGAACAGTTGAAAAGATCATCACCGTCATCATCAACATCATTATCGTGAACAATGAGAGAAATAAGGAAAAGAAAGAATCGAAAATAGAGTTAAATTAAGGTGGTGATGATGATGGTGATGTGTGTGTGTGTAAGTTTGATGGATATGTCAT
Source organism: Schistosoma bovis (assembly GCA_944470425.2). NCBI lineage: Eukaryota > Metazoa > Platyhelminthes > Trematoda > Strigeidida > Schistosomatidae > Schistosoma > Schistosoma bovis. The sequence continues at coordinate 21,895,125 of OX103958.1, read as the reverse complement.
GAAATCAACAATAATTATTCAAGTCATATTAATACTATTACTGGTACTCTTGATACCAGTAATATGCATGCGTTATGGTAGTTTAAATGGAATTCATAATAGTTATTGTTATTATTATACTCATAGCAAAACTCCTTTGTCACATTGTTCTTCTGTTTGAAATTTCTCTTTTTAAGTAAATAAATTAGAACATGATTGAACAAGTTGATCAGCTGATTAATTATGTAAACGTTATTAAAGGAAAGTTAATGATGATGATGATGATGATGATGGTGGTGGTGGTAGTGATCGTCGTCGTTGTCGTCGTCGTAAGAATTTCTAACTAACTAATTCATACATCCATATAACAAATAAACTAGAGCATTTCACAGATAAATATAATAAATATAAAGAATTCAAGAGAAGAAATAGAAAGTTGTAACGATAGTGATCATGATAACGGTGGTGAGGAAACGTCATGATGAACAATAGTACAACCCATATGTACCTACATAAACAAACAAGTACACAGAGTAATAATAATAATAATAGTACGAAAACTTCAATACAGAAAAAAGAAGAAAAAATCAAGACGGATAAAAAGAGAGAATTGTTTTTCTCTTTTTTGTTGTTGTTGCTGTTGTTGTTGTAAACAAATGGCTACTACCAATTGTTACAAGTAAACAATATGCATATGTATTAATAAATATTACTATTATGATACAATTTATACAATATTTGGTTTGTTCAAATAAAATACACCTACATACATATACACACATAAAGAGAGAGAGAGAGTGTGTGTGTGTGCTCACAAGGGAAAGGTGTACACTTTTAAGATAGTAATAAAAGAGAACGAACAATTACATAAACATTCATTTGTCTCAAATAGAAACTAGATCGTAACAAAGTGCCCATGTTCCTCAAAAACGCACACGCACACACACACACGCACAATAATCAGTTTAAAAACATTTTTCAACTGTTCTTGTCTTTCTTTCTTCTTTTTTTTTAAAAAAAAAGTACGAGCAAAATAATAATAAGACACAGCAAACAATGAAAATAACCATAAGAATATGAGAATAGAGCTGCCATAGATTGTAAAAAGTTCACTTAACAACTTACTAATCAGTTAGTTTATTATTTTATGTTTGGTGAATCTCCGATTGATTGATTGATTGGTTGGTTAGTTAGTTAGTTGGATCCTTTGTCATTGAACAACATACAATAATGTAAAATGATAAGTTGTTCAATATAAAGGAAGGGGAACAAACGCGAAGACGAAGAAGAAGAAGAAGAAGAAGAAAGGCTGAATATCAACAAGCGAATGAATGAATAGTTTCTTTTTAAAAAAACTCTATACTGAAAGAAAAGTGAACAAATATCATGGAATATCAAAAAGGAATTTATACATGAATCATGATAAAAATAATATAATAATAATAATTCATATTAAACTAATGGAATAAAGTAGTACATTTCTGTAATCTATATATAATATAATGTACGTCCTAGATCGTGATGACAGTGAAGATAAAATATGACAACAACAACAACAACAGCAACAATAATGAGGATAATGATGATGATGATGATGATGATGGTGTTCAATGACGGGCATTGAAATACAAGAAAACAATTTATCTCGAAGAAATCATCATTAGTTAGTACATTAGAAACTTACACACACTCACACACACACACATACACACGCATACATACATACATACATACATATAAATAAAAGAATAGGAAAACAGTGTATAATGAAAAGAAGTGATAAAATAAACAATAATGAAAAAAAATACAAGTTTAACCACAAAATCAACATGACCATAATGATCATAATCAATGTGGGATTTGTTTATTTGTGTGTGTGTGTGTGTGTGTGTGTGTGTGTGTGGTCCTTGATGATGTTGATTGAACTGTTTGTTTGTTTTTTGTTTATAGTCTAAGTTTACTTATTAATACATAATTACAAAGTGAAGGATAACTAAAGGCAATCATGATCGATATTATCCACAACTGAAATAATATCAACATTATCATTATTATGATTATGATTATTATTATCATCATCATTTAGTCCCATGAAATCAGCTACACCGAATCGAACCGATTCTGTATATTTACAACTTGTTGTGGTGGTAGTTTTAACAGTAGTAACGGCAGTAGTAGTAGTACTAGTAGTAGTCGTATTAGTAGTAGTAGAATTGGATACAGCTAAATGATCTTGCAATACAGAACTGTCTAAATTATTTATATTAGTGAAATTGGTTACATCATTATTCGTAGAAACAAGTGGACTTGACATACAACACACTACAGATTCAATATTAGATGATTTTAATAAAGACGCTGGTGAATTACAACAAATTCGTTTAGATGGCGGTGGTTCATTGGGATTTCTTTCTGAATATTCATCGGATATAGTTTTTATTGGTGACGATAATGATAATACTGTAGATGGTAATGTGTTGGACAATGATGACGACGAGGAAGAAGACGAAGAAGAAGAGGAAGAACATTCCAATGAATGAGTACCAATAAACGAATTCATATTAATTGGCTTTGTATTGAATATTTCTACATTTGAAGAGGTAAGAGAGGAGCAGAGGGCAAATGACACTACATTAGAATAAGGCATTGAACAATTTGAATCATTTTGTAAATTGGTCGGGTTTATTTTCGAAGCAACTGAATTGTCTGTTAATGATGACAATGATTGATTAACGAACCGATTAGCTTCATTGGATGATAATTTAGATTGGTTTGAATTAAAATGATTTCTATCACCTGTGATAGTAGTAGTAGTAGTAGTGGTAGTATTAGTAGTACTAGTATTGATATTACATTTGTCAGATTGATTTGATTCACGTAACCGATTATGACTATTTGATCGACTAGTGGAATCAATTAAATTGTGTGTATTCAACTGGGAACATACTGATGATGATATTGTCATACTGATTGTTGAAACATCAACACATGATGATGTTGTGGATAATTTAAAAGCTGATGAATCATGAGACCAATTAGGATAAAATGTATTCATACCATTATTATTAGTAGTATTATTATTATTCCACATGTCAATAGAATTCGGTTTATTAAAAGCGAATTCGGTATTGTTGTTAGTGGTAGTCGGTAGTCTAGATTCATTACAATTGGATAAACAATGACCAATGGTATGTGAATTTAATCGAGATGGGGAAAACAACACTGATGATGATGATGATGACGATGATAACGATGATGATGTTCGTGGGGACGATGATTTTAGCTTAAAATTTAACTCTTCACTTGTTGAATTATTCAAATGATGATATGAATTTTTCAATGGAAATGGTGATGTTGCTAGATCTAACATTGGATGATTTGAACGAGATGAAAGTGAAGGACTTATAAATGCTGAAGATTTACCGGTATAACAGCCTGGAATTGCATGATGTGGTTGGTTTAAGCGTAAACTGAAATCAGCTAATGATGATGATGATGATGATGTTAATGTATGTTCATTTGTTACATTATTATTAAAATTTATTGATGAACATAAGAAACTTGAAGGAAATGTATGAAATTTCGATGATTGACCAGAAATATTTGACTGAGATGAATGCGCAGGACGTATAAATGGATCTATAAAATTAGCTAATCTTTGCCTAGCAAGATGATGAGTTGATGAATGATGAGTTCCTGTTTGTGGTTGTTGTGATGTTGTTGTTCCATTAGAAAATTCTTCTGGTTCCGCTTCCGAAATAAAACGTATACACTTTTTTTTACGACTAAAAATAAATAAATAGTAAAATGCTTAATATAGTACAATCAATTTTGATTGAATGAATGAAATACAATTAGTGAATACAAATCGAATGGTTAAGCTGAAGTACCAAAAGCAAGATTCGAATCAATAACTCAAAGCTTGAAAGTTAAATATTACAATCATTTAGTACTAATCATTGGTGCATAGGGGGCCACACCTGCAGCCTTCGACCTAAAGGTCTGATCCACAAGGCAGTGGAGCAATGTAAGGAGACGCAGTTTCACAGAAGCCAGTGACCAACGATTGTTTCACAAGCCATTTGTTCCCTCAAGATTTTGGAGCTCATGTACACCATTATTTTGGAATCAGGGTTTTGCAACTCCGCTATATAGACTTTCCGTGTCCAACAATCCGGTTAAAGCACCGGACATTCAGTTTTGGTCTTCTCAATTTCGTGAGCAATACTCCTGGTGCGAGAAGGCAGTGAGTAGGACTTCCCATGCAGTGAATGTATGCACGTGGCCACATGAGAGCATTTCAAGAGGGATAACTAACTCTCCCCACTCTCAGCCGTACCAGGGCATTTGGAGGCCATTATTCATTTAATATTTTTCATCACACTATGATAAACATGTGAAGTTAATACGTCAAACCTATTCTACATACTTTTTGTATGAACTATTGTTAGCTATCCCATGGTACAGGTAATAGCTTTTATGATCAGTTTAATTTATTTAGAGCCTAATGCTCTATTACTTCAGACCTACATATAATCTCTCCCCACATTTTCTCTCTTCTTTTTTTCTAATTATTATTCTTCACTACTACTGATGTACTACTTATAAATAATACCATCCATATATAGTTAAGATTTATGTTAACTCGTTGGTTCATATTATGAATTAAATTACTTCATTCATTCGTCTCGTAAGAAAATAAATGATTTGAGCTACACAATAAAATTTCTATTGGATTAGAAAGTCTGTAACAACGTAGAACTTCGTACGTACGTACATCAGTTCGAGTTGCCACACCACATTAGCACAGAGATGCGGTGGTCGATTCAAATCCCATAGTGGTAGAGGTAGTAAGAGTATAAGCAGTAATCGGGAAGATTAGGGTTTGGAGATGTTATTTAAAGAGTATAATCCAGTGAAATAAATTTGGAAAGAGGAAAAAAAGAGACAAGGAGGAATAAAGAGATCAAAATTTGGGAGAACACAAAGAGTGTATGCACCTGCACCATTGCAAACCATTTTGAGCCATGTCATTCAGGGTCTCTAACCAACGGTTGCTATCATCTCGCGGTCCCCAACCAGGTAGTCTACACGTACCAACATGACTCAGTCCACTTGTCAGTGACTTCATGGACTTGTGCCATGTTTTGGTCTGGCCGCCTCTAGCTTTCTTCCAACCTACTCCTATACCACTGAACATCGCACGTCAAGGCAGTCGGTCGTTGGGCATACGTAACACTTGTCCCAGCCATCACAACTGATGAAGTTTCACTACTTCATCAATTGATTTGCCATCCTTACCTAGTACCCATTTCCTAACAACTGCATTACTTACTCGATGGTCCCAGGATATACAAGCAATGTTTCGAAGACACCTATGATCAAATACTAGTAACCTACGAATATCTTCTACTCTTACCGGCCATGTTTCACTGCCATAAAGTAGGACGGAACGAACTGCTGCGCAGTAAACACGTCTTTTGGTTGATAGACGGATACCTCGCCTACGCCATAAATGACGCAAGTTGGCAAAAGCAAGGTAGTCGAGCCTTCTGTATCCGTGCTGAGATTTCGTCACACACCAGACCACAAGGGCTGATGAGACTTCCAAGATAAGTGAAGCGGTCGACACACTCAACTACTCCACTCCCTATCATTAGTTCGGGTGTCAATGCAACCCAATCCTGAAGCAACATTTTGCATTTCGAGGGGGAGAATCGCATCCCTAACATGCTTGCATTGTTGCTTAGAGTGGTCAGAAGACTTTGCATTTTGTCAGCGTCTTCGGCGAATAAAACTATGTCATCAGCATACTCTAAGTCAACAAGTGAACCTCCCGGTAGAAGTTCAACCCCTGTAAATTTAGATGAGGAAAGTGTTATCTCTAAAAAAATTCAAACTGTTTTACTGTAGCATTTGTAGTATATCATTAGTAGTGTACTAAAGGGTAGATTATTCAATCAGAACTTATTAGGAATTTTAAATTGTGAAACTAAACAATTGTAAAGTATATAACGATGTGTTACTGGGTAAATTTTGAATAGCATACTGTTCTAAAGCAAATTTCTTGAAATTACTAAGTGAATCATGGGTTCACACTCTGGAACACTACAATTGATATGGAAGGATAAACATGAATCTATAGTTGATCAAGAAGTTATATTAGGTTTTGTGAAAACTGTGTTAGGACCCAAGTTTTACCCAGTAAATTAATTATTGCTTGATATGATGGAAAGAAAAGACAATATTCGACTGAATTACTCATGATGAGTTTTATTCAACATTCAACATCCGTTTTGATTCAACGTGAGGATCATTCAGTGTAGTATTTGATTGTTTTCCCAGTATGATATTTTCTTCTGTATAATATACGATATTCTTCAATCACTTGACATGATCTATGGTCAGTAAGTGATTTGTTATAACTGAGTATGTCATTTAATCTTAATTATTAATCAATATATAAACCAGTGTATTTTAGACGAGATTGATTCGTCGTCGTCATAATGTTTTGGGGTTGATAAATCTTCACTTATACCAGTCTTTGTGTTCTTACTTTCGCGTCGCGGGAATTGCCGAGGTCCCTCGTTCCGAGTATAAGTGATCAGCGTTTTTTTCCCGGCACAGCAATCAGCGACGACCGAGCATAACACATTTTTGAAAATAATTTTAAAAATCCATACTAAACCAAACAAATATTTCCGGTTTGTAATGGTTTGGATTATCCTGTTGTTGATATATTTCGACTGAAATTTGATCAGTCTTAGCTGGCATATGTACATCCTGTGCGGAATGCCTCAATATAGCCTTTATGATGCACATTTATGTAAAAAAAAGAGGAAAACGGAGGAACATAGCTAGCAATAGAATAGACAATGTGTGTCTTGATCAATTTTAGACTCGTAAACTGGATGTACCTAGATTCGTGTTGATGTTCACAGTGGGACTCGGACCTAGTACCGTTTGCTTCAGAGACTAGCGAATTATCCACTTAGCTACTGAGTACAGATAGTTTCTCATTGGTGCAACGAGTATAAGTTTTAATCTAATTTGTATTGGTTTGGATTATCCTGTTGTTGATATTTTGAGACTGAATTTCGATCTACCTTAATTGCAGGTACATCCAGCTGAGCAGTCCCACATAGGACGAAACGTGCGTCTTAAGTTCAACTGTTAGCCACATTTCATCCATTCTATATAAATATATGTGGTGTTGAAAATTATTTGATTACCGAATGTATATGTTGAGCTTTACGAACAGAACAAAAACGAACAAAAAACCTACCGACACGGTTTACACCACATATTCTGATGTTCCAAACCAAATCTAGCACGACATTTTTTCAAATTCCCACCAGACAGTTCACTTGCAGTCATAGCTACCGCTGCTGCAGCGGCAGCTACCGCCGCCACAGTAGTTGACACGGCTGAATGAGATGAATGATTATTTTTTGTAATTGTTTTGACATGACTATCTGATGTCGATGATGATGGTAATAGATCAGTCATACATCTTGAAGAATTATGATGCTTATTACCACCACCACCACCACCACCACCACCGTTAAGACCGAAAGTAGACATCAAATGTGAAGGTAATGAACCAGGAAAAGTTGGAAAGTGATTAGAAGACATTGATGAATAGGATAAATGATCTAAATGAGAAGAATATCTATAACCGGACTGATAACCAATCGGTGTTATTGAATATGATGGATGTCTATTTTCATTGTCTACTGATGATGACGATGATGATAAATTAATCATCCCGGTGAATCTAGGGGATAAAAACGAATGATCTTTAGAATGTATTGATTTGTTATCATTCAATGCGGATGACAGAGAAGAAGGATAGAATGCAGATGATGTGTCACGTTTAATATTTATATCAGAATGTAAAAATGGATAACCTGTGGAATGATGAAATAAATTTGATACATCATGATTATTATTATTATTGTTATTAGTATGATAAGCATATTCATTTGGGATTAAATTCATAGATTCATTGTATAATTTATTTAATTCACGATCTCGATTACAGAATGTAGTTGATGAAATAGAAGATGTAGTATTGATGTTAGGTGTAGCTACAATATTAGCAGTTAAAGCTGTATTCCTATTTGAATTTAAGTTAAGTTTAGATTTCCTATTGAAATCACGTATAGTTTGAAATTTATCTGATTCATTATTACCATTATTCATATTAACGGTAGGGACATGAGGAAATAAACAATAACCTAAATCAATATTGGAACGATATTGATGACCAATATTACTCGTTGTTACCTTGGATTCATTGTAATCATTTTTTATAGAGTATTCAGCAACATATCGATCATTCTTAACAATATTATTATTATTATTTTCATCATCAACACTATTCATAAATGTTTTATAATCGATAGAATTTACATTCATTGATTTTACATGCTGTTTTACTTCACCTAAGAAATTACAACCATCTTCTTCCTTTATAGTTGTAATAGGATCTAGTTTAGTGAGATTAGAAGTAATTTGTTTAGATAATGTTAATGATGATGACAAAGAAGATGATGATAATGATGATGAGGTGGTGGTGGTGGTGGTGGACACCAACGATGATGATGATGATGACGGTGATGAGATGGATGGTGCTGTAAACGATTGATTTTGTTTTCTACACAATGGTGAATTTGATGTTAAAGGGCTTTGTTGATGATTAGATGAGAATTCTGAAATAGTAGTAACAGGATGTATAGATGAAGGAAGATGTGGAGAAGAGCATTTACTACCACTACTACTACTATGATGATGATGGCGTTGATGATGACGATGAACAATATCATCTGGTAAATGATCAGTTTGTATTTTTGAACCATTTATTATCATTGAAGATAATGAATCATTTGAATGAGTTTTATTATTTACAGAATGATCAGGAATACATGAATTACGTTTTTGTTGATTATTACTAATATCTAATGGAAATGATTTATATCCATTCCATTTATCCAATGAAGTGTTCACTTTAGATTTATCCATCATAATAGTTGAATCATTCAATAATAATAATGATGATGATGATGATTTTTCATATGAACGTGTATTCATTATTGATTTATTCATATGACGTGTTCCACGAATATGTAAACCATGTTTATGAAATAATTGTCGTCGACGTTTACGACGTCTAGCATGATATGCATAATTATCACGTGCTGACCAATTTGGATATAATTGTTGATGTAATTCTTTTTCATGTCTAGCCATTTCATAATATTTTGTTTGTTCTTCTCTAGTTAATTCATGCCATTTTTTACCTAATACTTGATTAATTGCAGCAGATTCTTTTAAGGTACATTCTTCTTGTACACGTGAACGCATTTCTTTCATAAATAGCATAAATGCATTTAATGGTTTTTTAATATGTATACCTTTAGATAAACATGAGGATGTTGTTGTAGCTGCTGCTGATGATGATATAAGATTGGTAGTCATTTTTCTCTTTAAAGTTTCTTTACAATGATCTAAAGATGATTCTTCATTGATTATTACATCATCATTACTATTATTACTATTATGAATGTTAGTAATTCCCGATTTTGTTAAGGCTTTTACAAAATCAAAACTTCGACGATCACGAGATCTAAATTAATGGTAAAACATTCGAGAGAGAGAGAGAGAAAAAGAAATACTATTATATTGACTACCTCTTAAAATGAACAGTCATGCTTGGTAAATTTAGTTTTAATTATTAAACTATTTATAAATTATTAAAGTAGTAAATGCTTAAACAGTTAATTTTTAGATTTACAAAATTTGTGAATAGTTACAGTTGGTAGGCAAGAGCATTTCTCCACATGGCTCCTTAATATGATATTTAATGTATGATTTAAAATAAATAAAAGACCGTTATACTAAAACAGTTTATATCATGGACAAACTTTAGTTAGATAATCATGCAACAACATAATAGGACAACCGATGACCCCTTCCTCGAAGGTCGAACCCAGGATCACCAGGCTTCACAGAGAACATATTAGTTTGTGTTTATTAAACTGACAGAAAACAGTCTACATTTCGAATTTCAATAGAGTTGCAACCTTGCTGTAACTAAAATATATCAGGAGAATGAACTTATCATTTCATTTCTTCAATACTAAGTGTAATATGATGTTGTAATAAATCAGATTGATTTAGTGTTCCATACTAAAATTTCGACAAAATTGTCAAGAATACCAGAGAGCTAAAATTGGCTAAAATTAAAGATATAATATTGTCGAGCACAAAAGTGACAATGTTTGAAAATATTTATTCTGATACAGAGAGCAGTTGTTTAACGGTGGTTATATGAAATACTCAGGCAAATTTTGTCCTATAGTGAATGTGATCTGTAGAGATTTCAATGAAAAATCAATATGTAAGTATCCAGTATAAGCATTTTAATGAAGAATGTTGATTGACCAAATGGTTGTCGACTATTGTTGAGCAATTGACTAATGAGATAACTCATATTGGTTCTTATCATATCCTACTGTCTCTTCGTATTTAAAGTATACAGCTTATATGAATTGTCTATACAAAAATTCCGAACAAAATACGGTTTTTGAACTAAATGTTACAATGAATTAGCGTTGGAGAGTTGTTGATATAGGTTAGATCAAATACTTTGTAAAAAGACCAGGCAGCAATATTGTTATTATTGAGAAACTTTATGATATAACTAAAAGTCTTGGCATATTGTCTTAGGAAGGTATCTCGTTTAAAACGAAAAACATCACATTCTAACGATAACAGTATAACCTGAACATACACATTCATCTATGGGAATCCATTCACTTACATAAAGTAAACGGGTTACGGTTAAGAAACTACGGGTTCAAATCCAATCAATCTACTTTAGGTAACCAGGTATTATGTTAGCATTAGCCTCCTTCCAACACAATTGTGCGTACATAATTAGTGTGTTTCAGAGTGGATTACATAAACATGTCCTTAGCAGAGGATCAGTTTCCTTCTATATGATGATAGATATAATTTATAGACTGAAATGATAGTACTATTAAGATCACAAACCGATCTACGTTAGACAGATATTTAAAACTTAGAAATAGTGGGAGACCGTTTCGTTCTAGTATTGTGGGAAGCCTCAACAGTGCACATGAACGACTACACGTCTGAAAATCGAACCCGAAACTTTCAACGTTGCTTACAAACGACCGTTCAATGCTTTCAGGTTCTCAATGGTTGCCTAACTTAGATCGCTTCGCAATCATCAATCTCCACAACTCTATACTGACAATTATAATAGTCATAGGATAACTAATACTATCTCTCAGTCTAAAGTGTACATCTCTGTCAATGACATTTATAGTTAGGAGATAAATAAAGTCAGAACTGTTTCATTGCCATTCCTATAGCTGTCAACCAAACAATAACAATTAACACGAATCACTCTCTACAGAGATGGTATTCAATCAAAACGGATACACACATACGCACAGAGATACAATAGACATAAATTATATTTATTATTTTAACGCTGATAAATCAAGTTTTAGAAAAACAAAGGGATTTTATTTATTGACAGGCTATCAACCAAGTTGCCTTCAAACTTTCTATAATCATTATTATTTTGAAAACAAAACAATTACAATTACAACAATAGATAACTGATCTTTCCCTTTTTCGCCAGTTTCTTCCCACACACACACACACACTTCCCCATCCCATCTTTTTTTTCCATCTCTCAATCGTTAAATTGAATGCTATCCATCAAATAATAAATTTGCCACCTGTCTCATCTCAATAATCTATTAATTCACTTTTTACCAGTGATCTATGGTAATATATCACTCATGCGCCCCCCCTCCACACACACACATAAGTGAATGGATAAAACAAATAAATAAATTGTTAAAAATGAATAATAAATTGGTAGAAAACGACAACGGCGACGGTAGGAACAGAACAACTTCTGTAAGACGACTGTCTTTAATGTCAAGCCTCATTAAATAGATTAGTCTATATGGTATATAGTTCATGTACGTACATATACATATGGTAGGGAATAAACTATATGGCTCCCACCATGTACTCGTTATTTGTTTTGATACTCATGTGTGTATGTGTGTAACAAATACAGAAGGGGGGGAATAGTGAAAAGATTAAAAATAAAGAAAGTCTACGAAAATATTTCAAAGAAAAAAAACAGAGGAAAGAAGGCATCGAAACAATACATTTAAAATCTATGCTTAATTGAATGAAAAAAAGTCGACTACATACGCACGCACGCACGCACCTACGCACACACACACAAGTATGTACATTGATATAAATAACGGAAACGAATATTTATGGTAAATAGGGGGGAAAAAATAAAGACATCTTGTCTAATTTAGATTATTAATTCATCAATTTCATAGTCACCATTATTTATATCCTAATAATGAAATAATCTATTCGAAATTTGTCATAGAAACTTAAATCTATAAGCTAACCAATTCATCAGTAAACTACACACACACACACATACATACGCCAATATATGTATATATATATATATACAAAGATTTTTCCCGACTCAAAAACAAAAACATTCACTCTTTTCCTCCATCTCTGTTGTGCACACACGAATTCCAAACTGAACACAATTAAGAGTAAATGAAAAGGAGAATAATTGAAGAAAATAAAAATGATACAAAAAATTGAAATTAGAAATTGCAAAATTAGAATCATTTCTCAATGAGAAATAATATCATGATGTAGTCTTTTTAGATGAATTTGTTGTTGTTTTTTTTGATCAAGTAAACATTTTTAACAATATTATATTACTGAATAAAAAGAAAGTAGTATGATCTAAGAGTTATTTAAGAAGATATATGAATACATCGGAAGGGATATTGTAGTAATTTCAATAGTTGAGATCATGAGTCACCATGGAAAACCTGGAGGCACTGGATGGCCGTTTCGCCTTATTGTGGGACTTCTTAGGTGATGCGCATCCACGATCCCGCCTCAAGAGATTCGAACCCTTCTGATATAAAACAACATATACTTATTAGTGACTGGCTTCAAGAGGTATTTCCTGGAATTCTAGTGAGAAGCAGTGGTCAGTGGAAGTCAACCAGGTCTGTTGTGAGATAGAAACTCACTGAAGATAATGCTGGATGTGTGGCTCAATTTCGTGGATTAGTTGAAGTTAGACATTAACACCATTGGATGTCGGCCGGCTCAGTGTTCTAGAGGTCAAGCGTTCGCACGCAAGACCAATAGGTCCTGCGTTAGAATCTCGTGAGGCGGGATCGTGGATGCGCGCTGCTGAGGAGTCCTACAATAGGACGAAACGGCCATCCAGTGCTTTCAGGTTTTCCATGGTGGTCTGGTCCCAATTAACTCATGACCTTAATTATATATATATATATATATATATATATATATACAAATTTTTTCAAACAATTAAAAATAAACCCAGTTTGCCCAAGTTTCTCATATCAAAACCATCTGATTAGACAAAAGCCTATTGTTCTTGATTTCTCTACTTTAATCAAAACTCCATGTTAAACTTCATCATTATACACTTGATAGCTCCATTATATATGAGAAATGTAACTCGGTTTTAATTTAAACAAACATAATTATCATCAAAGTGTAGAAGAATATAAACGCAACAATATAAGAATCTCTTACCTTGAGCTAAACAGATGATTTCGACTAGACCATAGTCCAGGAGAATTAGTTCGATCTAATGTATTATGTATATTAGTGTTTCTTCTTCTTCTTCCTACTCCACTACGACCACTAATACTATCGTTATCACCTCTGGCAACAGCAGAAACAGATGATAATTCTGAAGATGTTGAATTACCAATCATAGCACTCGCAGCTACAGCGGCTACTACCGCTGCTGCAGTTTGCTGACGTCTCCAAAGACTGTTTGATACTGAATTATTATTATCATTACTATTATTATTACTGTTATTATCTCTATTTTGAATTGATGATAACGAAGATGTCGACAAAGAACCGAATTGTACAGTCGGTGATAAATCCGATAAAGAAATAACTGACGATGATGAAGATGTTGATACTGATTTCATTTCTCTGATAGAATCTTCAAATGTGAATTCATTATTCAATGAAGTTGTTATACATGGTGTTGATGGAGCTGTATGTACTGAAGACGATGAAGATGATGATGACAAATTTGAATTGAACGTAGCAGCGGCTGCTGCTGCGGATAATAACTGCATATGTGCAGCGGCTGCGGCGGCAGCAAACATACTAAGTTAATAAATGAATCAATGAATGAAGGAAAAATGGGTATAAATACTACAACCAATGACCTTTACATAATCTATTATAATAATAATAGAATGATAGTGGAACTCAATTCCTTTATAACAGAATTATCAAAACAAGTGTATCACTTATATTTCGAGAAATAACAAATTATTCTTAATAGAATAGAAGTAGTAAATTATCAGCTAAATTGTATCCTATTACATAAGGTATTGATTGCACTAGAAAGATGAACTTATCACAAAAAACGGAGTGTGTGCGACCTATTTCAAATAGATTTTCCTTTAGATCTATAGTAACAGTCCTAGGTTATCGAAATTACCAGTTTCCTTTCCAAGTTCCTCAAGAAGAATAGTTTTCTCTCACTTTGGCGATAACCGATAAGTGATAACCACATTCATGCCTCTAACAGTATTCGACTGATTAAACCTCAACTACTAATTGCAAACAGAGTCAATATCAATAAATAATTTACAGCTTTTATTGTGTTTTGTTTTTGTATTACAGTCAGATATTCATTTCATACAACAAATACCAGTTATATTTAATGTTATTACTAGCAAAACATAACTAACAGTTAAGACAGCATAAACATTAAACATGACGAAAAAGCCTCATTTTAGCAAGAAAAGTAGACTAAGACTTCGTTTTGATTTGTTTGGCTTTTTCAAATTCATTATGAACACAACTTACCTAGGAGAATAAGGACTAGCAGCGGTAGAGTTAGTTGAAGTAGACGCTCGACTACTACTGTAGTTGTTATTATTATTCGTATTATTATTATTACTATTATTATTTTCACATCTATGATATAATCCAGCTGGAGATAATGATGAAGTAGTCAAATTGCTACTATTTGCTTTGGGTGATGGTGCCATACCGCCAATACTATTCGGTGATTTCACCGATTGTAAATGATTGAAAAGAGCTGATTTATTAATTGATCCAGATGGACTTAATGGAAATAATGTATTATTATTATTATTACTAATAGAAGGACATGGTGAACTTTGATGACTATTAGAGGATGTGAAATATTGTTGAGATTTATTGGATGTTTTTGGTGAACTTGTACCACTCCAAGATGCTACTGCTGCGGCTACAACTGCCGCTGCTGCTGCACAAGCTGCAACAGCATAGAAATTCGACGATGTTGAAGGAGATGAATCATGTTGAATAGATCCATTAGGTAGTGATAGTGATGTTGATGTTGATGATAGTGGTGGTGGTGATGATGATGAAGATATCTGCCCATATCCTTCTAATAAACGACTAGTGTGTAATGTATTTAAGAGTTTAGGTGAATCGATTGGATTGTCAAACGAATGATAACCTTTAATAATGTAAGCATAAAGTAAATAGATTGTAAGATTTGGAAATAAGAAAAATACTAAGAGATATAAATGATAATTAGTTTACCTTAATATAAGATTGAAATTAGTGACATTAGTGTTTTAAGGTTAATAAACCAGAGAATTTCGATTGATAATTAACACACTATATAGCAACTAAATAAACTAATTTTCAATGATTGAATAACTAAAGTAAATCTTCTCTTATCTTCCATAAAGTTTAAACAATCAACTTACGTTCGTAGTTAATTAAATAAACTTGACTGATTCGTCAAAACTATTGTATATTAACTTCTAACTACGTAATGTAAATATATTTGGGGGTGTGTGTGTGGAAGGTTCTTTTCTTTACTTCTCTTATGAAATATCTAAAGGTTCCTATGCTTTGATTTCCAATGGGATCGTAAGTGATCACTATTGAAAAGTTCCAAATATGGACGATGACGACAACAACAGCAACAAAAAATAAAGAAGCTGTTCAAATACTCCTTTTTTTCTGATTGGCTCTCTATAGACTAATCATTATCAATTAATGAGTACTACTGTTTAAACTGAATCCATTACAGTATTTATGATTTCGTTGAAATTCTTAGTTATAAGTGAATTTAATTAAACCCTTACAGGTAAAAAAAAACAACTAGAAAGAAAATACAATATTAATTCATTAGAAAAATTAATAAAGAAATTTGAACTAAGAAAACTTAATGACAAAACCGTCCAAAGTGATTTCGTATCATATCAGTTAATGTTGTCTGAAGTTGGACAACTAATTAAAGTGATTGTCAGTATGGAGCTGTGGAGATTGTTGAGTTTTTTTTATTGAGATCATGAATCAAACGATGTTAAATCACCATCGGAAACCTGGAAGCACTGGACAGCCGTTTCATCTTAGTAGGAGACTCCTCAAAAGTGACCAGTGGAGACAATCCGTATCAGGTAGAGACAGATATCTACCTCAGACAATGGAAGATGGTTGAGTAATTTCGTGGTTTAGTTGAAGTTATATATTAACACCGTTAGATGCCGACTCAACGGTCTAAAGGTTAAACGTTCGCGAGCGAGACCGAAGGTCTTGGGTTCAAATCACGTGTGCGGGATCGTGGATGAGTACCGCTGAGGATTCCCATACTCGGATGAAATGACTGTCCAGTGCTTCCAAGTTTTCGATGGTAGTCTAACATTGATCAATTTATTATCTCAACCAAATACTTCAAGTGAGACAACAGTTTTTATTATTACTATTATTATTATCATACGGTTTAAACTGTATACAGTGAAAATGTATACATGTAAACTTTTGTTGAATCATTATTTCTACTGGAAAGAGTATTACTTACTTACTTACTCCTGGAGTCCCTCCGGGGGCTACTGCCGGTCCCAAGTCCGGATAAAGGAAAAGGGTTGGGCATGGGGTTAGCGACCCCATCCCTTATAGAACTAACTCGCTAAAAAAACTCTAACTAGAAAGAGTATAGACCCCACTAATGATAGGTGCTTTCGACTATCGTTTCATTTATTTCTCGTATAAATTAAAACATCTTTTGATAGACACAGATTTTGGACAACATAAGTCTAGGCGTCATTTTTAGTATAGGTAAGTGGATTTTTTAACAACAAAATATGTTTCTCATAGTTAATAATAGTTTCAAGTTCATTTACAAGATATACACATAGATAACAGAAATAAGCAACATGATATATGATGTATAACTTAATAAGGAGTACATCATGTTACTTTTTTAATAAAAAAAAAAAGAAAGATACAAACAAAATTATAATCAGAGAGGGGTTTTATGGAGATTATAGTAATTTAATAATTGAATTCATTAGACCACCATGGAAAACCTGGAAACACTAGACGGCCGTTTCATCCTAATATGGGACTCCTCAGCAGTGTGCATCCACAATCCCTCCCCGCTTAACCTTTAGACCATAAAGCCAGCATCCAAAGGTGTTAATGTCTAACTTCAACCAATCCACGAAATCGCGCCACCGTCTACAGGTTAAGCGTTCGCAAGCGAAACTGATAGGTCCTGGATTGGAATCTCGCAGGGCGGGATCGTGGATGCTCATTGCTGAAAAGTCCAATACTAGAATGAAATGGCCATCCAGTGCTTTCAGGTTTTTCATGGTGGTCTACCTTCAATTGACTCATGAATTCAATTATTAAATTACAAACAAAATTACTACAAAAACAAGGATGAAAGAAAAAAATTCACAATAATGATAAATAATTTTTGAGTGTTTAGTCAAATCAAACCCTAATTTATATACATCAATCAGTCAATCGTTTGTAGGAAATGGAATTTAATTGTGAATACTAAGATATGATAATAACGACGAGACTATAATTTATGGACAAATCAATCAGATATAAGATAAAAGGTCTTGGATTTTGGCGCGAAATTCACTCATCCATTTGGTTAACTAGAGTTTTGGCATCTTAGTTGATGTTAGCTAGTGGTAGAAACCCTAAGCATCAGCTGTAAATTCCACGTGTAAATTATGACATTTATTGTTAGTTAAACAAGTTGATCAGTTTACTTGTGTTATAATTTCTCTTATTACGACCCAGCTATTCTTATTGCTTGGTAATCTTGGACACTACTTCAGTCGATAAGTCACCAAATCAGAACACGGTTATACAAGAATGTAATTATAATTCAAATAACAAAGGTGGATGGAAGTAGGAATCACAATAAGAAAATCGTTAGTATATTTATAATTTTTACATAAGAAGATTCTAGAATATTCTCTAACTATCCACTAGCGCAGATTGGTTAAGAAATAGTTATTCAGCTTACCCTAACACAGTCCTGCACGGAACATGCTTTGATTCAATCTATATCCCGCTAACACTAGTACTCAGAGAATACTATTATAAAATTTCAGGTATTAATAGATAGTTTTGAAGCGTAGTTAAACTACTTAGTAAGAATGTATCCCTTTATACAATGGACGTTGAGCCATTTTGTGGTATTTAAACTATTCTTATACTATTTAGTTGTTCTAAATTTAGAAGTAAATGAAGTATTTCATGAATTTACTGACTGTTTGGCTGAACTACAGAAGAAGCTCGATACTACCTGAACGGGGTTTGTGTGATGACCACAATCAGTGGTTGGTGATGTTAACTGACATGGTTAAGAATTAGTTACAATAACTCAGATGTACTCACTTTTTATCTTCCTCTGGGTATTGAGTCCCAATATTTCTTCATACGTGCCGTATTACTTCGTCTTTTCGAACCATATTCTCAATGTCGTGTCCCTTTCGTTATCATTACAACTAAATTATTTCAGTCACATTCCCTATCTATCTCCTAACTTCCATCTCACCCTGCTAATGTAATATGGCGACTTGGGTCAATTCACATATGTGCCATGCTCTATGTTGATTATGATAGACTTATGAAGCGAACATTTGACAGCTTACGACTTAGTAGTTAAAAGTCAAGTAAATTAACCACTAAAGCCTCACTCGCCCACGTAACCCCATCATGTTACGAATGTCAATACCGAGTTACTTGAAAATGGCCATAATGATAATAATAGTAACAAACACACTTACGAGATGTCGGCAATGGTGACTGACTATGCTCACGTACTGAAAGTCCAACTGTTGATTCCATTTCACGTGGATAATTTAACATATTCATATTATTAAAGGATAAATCTTTCGAGTGACGAATACACTGTTGGTTATGTGATGATAAAGGATGTGTCTGATAAGCATTTGTGTATAGTGATGATGATAATGATAATTTATTGAATTTATTCTCATTTATACAAGTAACGGTATTAACAGAATTAGTAGAAACATCAGGTATATTGGTAGTACAAGCATTATCATTCCTGCTATCAATTGAATTCTTATAGTTTTTACAATTTTCTAAACTTATATCAAAATTGCTCATCGTAGTATGATTTCGACTGTTTGTTGGATATTTTGAACCAAACTTTAAAATGTCACCATCATGTTGAACAGTTGTTTCATGTGGAGATTTTTGAGAAAAAGCTGCTGCTGCTGCAGCCGCCGCCGCTGCCGCAGCAGCAGCAGCTGCACCACATCTGAATGAATCATAAAATGGTATAAATCCAAACGGATTAGGAACACATGATGGGAACTGAGTAGTCTGTAATCAATTAAAATAATAGCAATAAATGATGAAATAAAGAAAAACAAAAACAATGAGAAAATGAGGAATTGAAATTTCAAATAAAACGGCAGTTCTAAATTGTGTTACTTCTTGTTCGTTTGTTAGTATGAATTAGGCAACGGTTATATAACCTGGTTTCAAGTCACATTGTTTGTATTAAAGTGAGTATCGTCACCACTACTACTACTAATAATAATAACAGTAGTAATAATATCGAACTGTCAAAACTGAACTAGGCAGGGTCCAGCTTAAATACGGAGTCTATTAGTTGAAAACCTAATAATTATCAGTTTTACTTCAGTTAAATAAGGTGAACACTCACATTCATGATTAAATACCATACTGATCTAATGGTTAGGCGCTAGTTGAGAAACTTGCATGCTCTGGGCTTAATACACTGTGAACTTATGGGAACGCAGTGCTGAGAAATTTCATGCTGAGAGGATACAACTGTTCAGTGTTTCATGATTTCAAATGGTTACTTAACCAAAATCAATGTCCATGATGTAAACTACCAAAGTCAGAAATTTCTACAAACCGTCTATACTAAAAATACATAATTATTCTATAAGTTGAATTTAAATATGAACTGCAAACGAAACAAATTTTCAAATCTGGTCGGTGAATGACACAAATATTGATGAACTCAAGAACATTACTGAATAGATAGAGTTAGGTAGAAAAAAAACCAAGCTCATGACAATAATATTGGTAACAGACACTTCATTTCATAAAATGTATTTACACAAACCATCCAGCTCAGAGAACAAAACTCCACTAAAATCATCCACCTGAGCTACAAATCTCCACAATCACAAAACACAAAATTACAACACGTAGAAACCGAGAGTTGATTGAAATAGAGATTAAGAGAATATGAAATGCTTGAAGGGATGATTTATATAAAAAGAAGACTAGGTTATTAAGGAATTACAGATAACAGTCATTATTAAGATGAAACCAGCTGTAGTATGATTAAAAATATAAAAATTACCAGATAGTTACTCTGCCAAGTTGAAACTTGAAATTATTGCAAGAAGTTTGGAGGTATTGTTACATTCTAGGATTTACGGCACGAATTCATTTTATTGAGGCAATTACTGAAATCTAGGAAACACTAAACAGACGTCTCGTCCCAGTATGATACTCCTCAGGAATGTGTATAAGTGACTCCAAGGTTATCGAATCCAGGTCTCATAAAGAATGAGTAACCGTTTGATCACTGGAGTTATAATCCTGTGGTTTACATTTCTAAATTAGATCGATTAACGATATCTTTCAATTCTATTGACGGATAACTAACTCTCATACGCGATAAGATTGAAACCAAATGATCAAGACTTTCTACTAGAACTCTGGGAATTGTTCAATGGTTCAATATCTACTGATTTTCAATCACTATTTAACAAAAAAAATCCGTTCGTCATATAAAGTTTACAGACATAATATGAACATAATACTATTAAGCCACCGAATTAAAATGTAACAGTTCAAATTTTCCACTTTAATTACTTTGCGATACAGAGAGATCTAAATCCCAACATAATATCAGTGAGTCAATGACACAACCAACTTGGTCCATTTCACAGAGTAGAAGAAATCTTATTAGCTAAACAGCTTGACCGTATGCAAAGATTTTGTATAATTTGAACGATAATTTTCATTTTAAAAAATGACAAAATATTCTTTAAAAAAATCACTCATCTTAATCATGATGTACATTTTGGAGAAAAAAAGTCACAAAAAGGTTACTTAACATCTCTATTTATTGTTTGTTTAAACACAAACATAGGTACAAGAAGGCACCAAACAGATATGTGCCACATAAATCATTCGACTCATGTGAGGGCTGGGATACTGCCTGGGTGTCCAAACCGAAACTAATGGTTTGCTTAGGGGGCCGCACCCAGGACCTTTGACATAAAAGTCTAATCTACAAGGCAGTGGAACAATGTAAGGGAATGTAGTACCATGATAGCCGGTGAGCAACGATTAGTTCATACGCCATTTGTTCCCTCAGGATACTGGAGCCCATGTACACCATTGGTTTGGAATCAGAGTTTTCCAACTCCTCTAAGTGGACTCCCCGTATCCACCGACCCGGTTAAAGCACCAGATATTCGCTTTTCGTCTTCTCAATTTCGTAAACAACACCCTTGATACGGGAAGGCAGTGAGTAGGACTTCCTTGGCAGTGTTTGTAGGCACGTGGTCATGTGAGAACATTTGGAGAGAGAGAGTTGACTCTCCTCACTCTCGACCGTACCAAGGTATCTCTATAGTTCACTCTCAATTCCTATTTTAATTGCACATTATTTTGTAGAGAAAAACAAATCAACAAATGAATTCTATGTATATCATTTAACCTGTAGGTAATTAATTACGTTAACTTGATGTATGATACAAAAAAGAGACAAGAGAATTTAGTTATCCATAAATTATGCCTCTCAAATTCTGATGAATATATACACATAAATATATATATTCTTTCCAAAAAAGAAACAACCGAAAACAAGAAGCCAGTATTATCTCTCTGTGTGTTTGTATGTATGTGTGAGATTTATCATGTACAATTAACTGAAAATAACAATTACCATCATTCAGAAATAATTATCAGAAATGATCAATTACTAATAAGATAAATATGCATTATCTACCTATCTATCTATACTATTACTATTACTTTAATGATTATTACTGGTGAACATCGACATTCATATCACCGTCAGAAGAGTTTCATAAAATTAAGAAGAAAAACAAAACTGGTTAAAAAAAAGTATAATCAATCTGATTGTTAATTTTCTTTTTTTTGGGGGGGGGAGGGGAGAGGGGGTTAGAGAAGGGTATGTATAAAATTCATGCCAACATAAAATAAGATAGAAACGACAAAATATCATAATGTAATTTAATATATCCATCAGTGTATTCACTACATAACTGTATATATGTATATACATGCATTAAATATGATTGTAAAATGTTCATTGAGCGTATAAACATGTGTAATAATACCACCAGTGGTAATACATCATGACTAAGTATCATAACAACAATAATAGTACTTATACAGATTGACTATAATAAAAAGAGAATATAGGGAAATGATATTGTATCTGATTAAAATTATCATTATGTACTTGATAATATAGACTGACCCATAACTGATTATATTTTTATTTACTAAATTGTTTTTTTCATGTTTATGTATTTACTTTTTATTCTGTCACTCACTCTCTCGCTCGCTCGCTCGGACGCTCATGAGCTTGCTCACTCACACTTATGCCCTCAATCGCTCACTTGTTTTTTTTGTGCCTACTTTCCTTCTTTTCTTCATAGGTTCACTAGTTCTATTTACCTGAGTCCTATTATTGTCCATTTGTACATGTTGAATTCAATGTTGTTGTTGTTTTACTGAGTAATAATAATAATAATAATAATCTTGACGATGGTATAACAATAGCACAACCGTTAGGATAGAAATACTAATACAGGGGAAATAACCAAATATAGAACTGAAAGAAACATAGAGTAGTTTTCTCCCTTTCTAACATCAAAATGACGAATAATAATAATAATAATAATAACCAAGCATAATATAACAACATAACATAGATATGAGAAAGATCAAGAGAGTAGCAGCAACAATGAAAGCTTGAAAAGGGATGGGCAAAGGGAGTTAATTAATGTAATCAATTATTGTAGAATTAAAAATAAACAATCAAGATTAACAACAACAACAACAAAGGAAAACAATATCAACTACCAAAATAAATGCGCTCATAAGTCAATGCAAACAATATATTAAATGATAGGTATTCATTAATTAAAAACAAACAAACATGATCATTGTACTATACTACTATACACTATGTATATCATTAATATTATTATAAACGATAATGACAATGACATACAGTGAGATGATATCTCTTCTACCTGTTTGCTTCGTTGATTTTTTTGTCTGTTATTCCAGTAAATGATTCTCATTGGCATTAAAACATAAATTATCATATGTATATAATATCAATTAATAACCTTAGTTGTACTACAGTTAATACTACTATTACTACTACTGATAATAATAATATGCATAGTACTCATTCATCACATTGACAATAGAACGCCTAATATATAAGGGAGAGATAGTGTGTGTGTGTGTGTGTGAATATCAGATCAACAGTAATTATACTCTATGAGCTGTATTACAATTCAACTACACTATCAAAATAGATATCAAAAGCCATAATTTAAACAGGAGATCTATCTATTTATCTATCTATCCATTTTCCTCTACCTTTATTTCTCTTTCTATACATATGTATACATGACTAAATAATCATTGTGTAACGGAGTCGTTTTAGACATGTGCAAATAATAAATAAATAAAAAAATAGAAGAACACAATATAGACTGCCGTATATCTCGGTCTTTCTCCAACTCCAATGTAAACAGATAAAAATAGACCCATAAAATAAAGATATATATATATGTAGAGATAAATAGATAAATGAACGAAGAGAGGGTGAGTGAGAGAGAGAGAGAGAGCGAGAAAGGAAGAAAGAAAGGGGAAACAGATCGCAAAAGATTAATAATAAGAGCCAAAATTAAATGGCAATATTTTTATGTAAGTCTTAATGTGTGTGTGTGCGTATGTATGTATATGGGTTTGGCTTTTGTTAATTATCTACATATCCATATGCATCTCATCTAGCATATTTATTGCTGATTAATGATGATAATGTTAATGACATTACTGGCCACATTTATCAACTACAAAAAAAATGTCGAAATTATGATAATGTTAGAAACCTCAGGATCACTATATCTTTTCTAGTATGAGATTGTAGAGATTATTAAATTTCATTGAAATCATGAACTGATTAAGGTTATACAACCATTGAAAACCTGGAAGCATTGAGTGGTCATTTCGTCCTAGTAAGGGATTCTTTAGCATCGTGAGTATTGATTGAAATATTCGCACGCGAGACCAAAGGTCTTGAGTTCTATTCCTGCATTAGCTATCATGGATGTGCACTGTTGAGGAGTCCTATACTAGAATGAAACGATCGTCCGATGCGTTCAGGTTGTTAATGATGGTCTGACATACACAGATTCATGGTGTCAGTGGAAATAATCATATCTCTAATTCCTTGAACTCTTATAAGATGTATATAGGCATAGAAGATCTACCAGAAATTAATGAGAGACTATTTAGTTAATCCTCAAAACTAGTGATTCGATTTTTAAAAAAAGATTAGCTTGAGAACTCATTACAAGTTTAAGTTAATTCCTGTAATAGATTTATACCAACCGAAGAGTAACCATTGAAAGCCACTTAAAAGTATTGGTCAAGTGTTTTGTCCCTAGTATCAGGTTTTTCACAGAAGTGCACTTCCACAATGCTGTCAGAAGGATGAAACCTAAGATGTTCAGGATTATTGGTCAATGTTTTAATCTTAAATCACTGAACCAAAAATTCTTAGTTCATAATTCTAACTTCGAATAATTCTCATAGTAGTCATTGCAGTCCTTTCACTTCAACAAAGAAAGACTGTAGCAAACACTATGTATTAAATATGTAACTTAATAGTCAAAAATTAACAAAACTGATCTAAATTATCTGCATCTAATGAATTCTTATCGTAATAGAATGAAATTCATCTCAATTTATAACAAGATTATTTACTTAATTACCATTGCTTAATAGAAGTAAATCAAACACACACACACACACACACACAAAATCCGTTCACCATAAGAACAAACAAACTTTACGTGTCGGAAACTAAGTAGAAAATCAACAGAGTAAGACGTATTTACATTACTGTCATAAATTATTTGAATGAATGCAAACAAATGGGGAAAAAAAGAGAAAACAATGAGCACGCTGTTATTACTACATAGTTATTTACAGGAACGCACAAAAATGACTGAATAGAAAGCAATAAATAACGAAACATGAAAAAGCGGAGATAAGTGGTGGTTAACAGTGAAATTAAGGACGCGCGTTTCATCCTATTTGAGACTCGTCAGCTGAACTCATTCGGAACTTCAACACAGTAACGTTCACTGTAAACGCCAACGAGTCATCTACTGAGTCCAGATAGCCACTAGCTTGTGCAATGAGAAGTTCATTTATTATTATTAAAACACAAACATTGGCACAAGAAGGCACCAAACAGATATGCGCCACATAAATTATTCGGTTTATGTGAGAGCTGGGATACTGTCTAGGTACCCTAACCGAAACAGGTGGTTTACTTAGGGGGCCACACCCAGAACCTTTGACCTAAAAGTCTAATCTACAAAGCAGTGGAACAATGTAAAGAAATTTAGTATCATGGTAACCGGTGATCAACGATTGGTTCGTACGCCATTTGTTCCTTTAGGATCCTGGAGCTCATGTACACCATTTGTTTGGAATCAAAGTTTCCCAACTCCCCTAGATAAACTCTCCGTGACCATCAACCCGATTAAAGCCCCGGGCATTCGCATTTCGCCATCTCAATTTCGTAAACAACACCTCCACAATGCGAAGTATCAAACAAACAATACAAAAATGAATTAAAACATGAATACAAACATACATACATAGAGAGAGAGAGGGGGGAAGATACGAACATGTATAATAACAGGAAACAATCAAAGAAAAAAAAGAAAAAAAACTATTGTTTTATTGAAAACCCAAACAATCAGTCAAAACACACTTGTTTACCTAAGAAACAACAAATGAAAAAAAGAAAGAAAAAGGAGTAATAACTACCAGTTTAATCAATCAAATCAGACTTAATTTCTGTAATCAAAAGAAAGAAAAGAAAAGAAAAAGAAATTGAAGAAAACTAATTCTGATATATTTTAGTCATTTCTATCCTGTTTTAAATAGGTTTTTTTGTTTCCTTGAAGAAGAAAAAAAGGGGAAAAAACAACAGATTTTCAAGAAAATTCCATGTTTCCCTTCAAGTGTATTTTTTGTTTGTTTGTTTGTTTGGTTGGTTGGTTGTCATTCAAAAATAGAACATTCTAAAATGTCTACTAAAATTTCAGTCTCAAACAAAAGATAGATTGCTTACAATTTCCTACATGTATTGTATTGTATATATATACATAGTTAACTAGGTAAACAATACACAAATAATGCACAAAATGATGTAATACAATCCTAAAAGATATTTGATGATGTAATCATTAGATGATATTGGAAATCATAATTAGAATACTGATTATGTATACAATATGTAACAGTTGTAATGGTAGAAAAGTTTGATAAATCGATAAAATAGGTTATTCAGGATATGAAAGCAACAACAACAACAACAACAACAACAACAAAATCTGGTTAACATTAATGAAACATACTTTTGTTTGAAGCACTTAAATGTAAAATTTGGCTATAGGATTTGGTCAATACTCAAAAAAATAAATAGTTTGACAATGCTCTCAAGTGACCATGTGCATACAACCACTGTCAGGAAAGTCCTATTCAACGACTTCTCAAGGCGGGGGTAATGTTTACGAAATTGAGAAGACGTAAAGCGAATATTCAGTGCTTCAACCGGGTTAGTGGATACGGAGAGTTCATCTAGGGGAGTTAGAAAACCTTGATTCCAAACCAATCGTGCACATGAGCTCCAGGATAATGAAGGAACAAATGGCGTATGAACCAATCGTTGGTCACTGTCTACCATGGGAATGCATCTCCTTACGATGCTTCACTGCCTTGTGGATCCGACCTTCATGTCGAAGGCTCCGGGAATGGTCCGCTAATTGAACCATCTGCTTCGGTTCGGGCACCTGAGCAGTATCCCAGCCCTCTCGTAAATAGAATAACTTATGTGGCACATATCTGTTTGGTGCCTCCTTGTACCAATGTTCATGTGCTTAAATAAATAAATAAAATAAATATCTGAGATAATAGTATATTTTGCATAAAATTTCCATCTCGTTTAATTTAAAAGTAATAAACAAGTGATTTGTCATAGATACGTTGAAACCGTCAAGTGAACAAATGTTGATATCAAACATGGACTACACTACTTTTACTACTACTGTGGTGCGTGCTACTTATATTGATATAAGTAGTATATGACGCGAGTTAAAACGTAATATCTGGCAGCAGAAGATGAGGTGAAGATCAAGAAAGGAAGAGCGAGAACACAATGGAATTTGTAAAAAAAACGCGTGAACAATGAAATGTGAGACAATCGATTGATGTTTGCAACAGAAACAGTCCAGTTTGATATGATGCATTAATATTTTGCAAATTGACAATTTAATATATGGTATTCAGATTTTATTGAGATAGTCTGTAATTGTTGTACTAAATACATTCGATTGTCCCCACCCGTGCTCTTGTTCACTACGCTACTACTAACAACAATAATAATAACGTATTGTGTCATTCTATGTAATTTTTATATTGGAATAGAAAGTTATTTAACACTTGATTAAGTGTAATAACAACTAGTATTATTCTTTATATGTAATTTGTCTTAAAACAAGTTGAAAAGTAGGCGGACAAGAAGTGAATTTTTCGTCTATGACATTCATTCCCCTATAATAACCATATACGGTTTTGCTAAACAGAATAAAATGTAATATTGAATACCTTTTATATATATATCAAAATGACAATATTATTGAACATTAGTTATTCATAATGAAAAATATAAATACTATATAATTCTATTGCTTTATTCCCGTCAACATATCAACATTATCACAGTATTAAAACGATAGTCATTTTACTTAACAAGTATAAATAATAATGAAAGAAGAAGGTGGAGTACAAAGAGAATAAGAAAGTGTGTGACTAAAGAAGAACACAGATCAATACCGAGAAGGAAGAATAATAGCAATAATAATAACTACAGAGAGATGAAAAGATGAAGAAAATGAAAGAAAGAAAGAGAAAAGGATAACCAAATAAAAACGTGTCAATGTCTCAAATCATTACTAGTAGTAGTAGTAGTACAAATATCATAAGGCTAATGATAATAACAATTTTACTTATTAGAAACAAGAACTTAGAAATATAAGTAGATAAGCGCTCACTCAGTTAAGATGAAGATATACATATATGTATATATATACATATATAGGCAGGTAGTAGGAAGACATTACCAGAGTAAAAAAAAACAAACAGAAAACAGGGAAGATAGACAGAAATCAATCCTGCCGAAGATAGTGTTTTTGTCCTCATTGCATTACTTCATTTTGCATTAAAACCAAACAAATTGCACAGTAAAAAAGATGAAAACGTGAAGTCATAGCAACAAATATATATATATATATTGTTGACTGATTTTCACTTTATATGAAAATGCAATAACAGAATAACGTCGGAAGAGACGGAAAATAGATAGATAGATAGATGAATTAAGAGTAGAACAGAAAGAAGCGAAGTTAACAAACGGTGAAAAATTATAAACAACGAAGTAAGGGAAAGAAATAGAATGAGTTAAATTCAACTGTATACACAACGATAACTTTGTAATCTATACATATAGGTGCATAAAATATCTAAGATTTGCTTAAACTTCTTTATTTATCATGAAGTATGAATATAATTAAAAAAAAGAGGAAAGATAAATATTTTATTGTATGAGGACATTGAAACAGAGAGAGAGAGAGTGGGGTGGGGTGGGGAGGGAGTATAAAGATGACAAAACAATCAACTAGAAACAAATACACATGCATAAACGACGTAGAATCCTGTACAGTAGTAGTAGTAGTAGTATTAGTAGTAAGTCAGTTGAAGTTGTCATTATTTTAATAATATTATACGATGAAGATATCCATATATACAACAAAGAAAAGATGTTAAAATAAGCTATCGGTGTAAAATGAAAGAAATAAGGGAATATGTTGATCAATCCATTTTCTTGAAGTCATCACATTTATGATGTCGCATTTCCAATAATCGATTTTCTTTTCTTTTTTTTAAATCTATCATTTCAGAAATTCTAATCACAAATCATACATTTTTCTAGAATTCTCAAGATTTGTATGGTACAGGTTGGTTATTCTGTTATAGTATAAGAATCTAAGTTCTATACCTGGAGGGGGATACTAGAATGCATATTGTTGAGCAATTCTGTAATGTTAAGACGAAATAGTTTCCCAGGGAGTTCAAATTTCCACTACTACTTGTGAAGTGATATCACAATCCGAGAAAAAAAAAACAACCAATCTAAAATATGTGCACATTTCTCTACACATTAGTGAGGCCTACATTATGGACGTCATTTTACATGTTTAGCATATGTGAACTATTGTCATATGTATGATTAATGGTTACCATGAGAAATATATGTAAAAGAAAACACACATTTTCAACATTAAAATAAAACAATAATAATAATAACACTAGTAACAATAATAATAACAACAATATCATTATTATTTCAGACAGTATAGCACAGATTAGGACAAACAAAAAGATTTCCTAAAGAAAATAGACAAAGATAAGAAAAGAGGAAAAGAGAGAGGGTAAGTAAGTAAGTATGAGACATACAGAAATCCGAAGGAATAGTGGACCAAGATGAAACAAAAACAAAAACTGAATATAGATATGTGTAACATCATAACTTAGAATTAATTTGAAAACCTTAATGGAAATAACCAATCTATACCAACACATATGCCCATCATATGTATGACTTGTAAAAAATACATTACAGCTTGTTAATTATATACGTACAAATCTGTGTATGATACATAGATAACCTAGTAAGTTAGTAAAAGGCGAAAGATTTATCCGCAAGTTGTTGCTTCAGAACTGGTCTGCGTCAACACCTGAATTAAGGATAGGGAGTGAAGTAGTCGAACACGTTGACAACTTTGCTTATCTTGGAAGTCTGATCAGCCCTAATTGGCTGGTATCGGACGAAATCTCAGCACGGATTCGAAAAGCTCGTTTGGCTTTTGCCAAATTACGTCATTAATGGAGAAGGCGAGATATCCGTCTATCAATAAAAGGACGTGTATACTGCGCGGCAGTCCGTTCTGTTTCACTTTACGGCAGCGAAACATGGCCTTTAAGAGTAGAAGACACTCGTAAGCTACTAGTATTTGACCACAAATGCCTTAGAAATATTGCTCTCATCTGCTGGGATCACCGGGTAAGTAATAGTGAGGTTAAACGCAGGGTATTAGGGAATGATGGTAAATCAGTTGATGAGGTTGTGAATCTTCATCAACTGAGATGGTTGGGCCACGTGTTACGTATGCCCGAACACCGATTACCACGACGTGCAATGCTAACCGGTGTTGGAGATGGTTGGAAGAAATTAAGGGGCGGCCAAACCAAAACGTGGCATCAGTCCACAAAGTCACTAACTTCTAGTCTGAGCCATGTTGGTAGATGCAGACTACTTGGTTGGGGTCCGCATGAATATCGTAACTAATGGTTGGAGACTCTGAGTGACATGGCTCAGAATCGATCACAATGGCGTCGGTGTATACACTCTCTGTCTTCCCTTAAACTATGAGATTAAAATCGCTTCATATCATTCTTTCTACGAACTAATTCTTTCTTCCTGTACTATATTCTTATTGCAATCTTTCTGTTATATATTACCACCTCTGAATTAACTACTTTTATGAATCCGGTGTCCATCTTGTTGTGTTAATGAGGTATGGCAACTTGGACGGATGCATAAATGTGCCTGGTCCTGCGTTGTAGCTGACTGACTGACTAGTAAGTTAGTATGCATAAATCAATTCAACGATAGAGTCAACAGTGTAGTTTTTACAGTAAATAAAACACTAAAGAGTACAGTTATAGTATGGATGAAAAATATGCAGAATGTAATTGTATCAGTTAACTGGAAGTACTATATTAACAACAACTGCGACGGCAACGACTGAAGAAATACTTGATCAATGATGTGATCTCTATACCATCGACAGAATATGTTTAAATGAGGGAAACCGAATATAAGAACTAGCTCAAATTCACACTAACAATAATAATTTCGTTAAAAAAATAAAATAAAATGCTTTTGAAATAATCAATTAAATAAATTTGGTATGTACCTAGCAGCGAAACCCAACATGAGCTTTTCATCTTATTTGAAACTCGTCAGTTGTATGCGCAACTGAATCTGTGTTATCGTTCACTATGAGAATTAAACCTATTACTATTTTTTTTAGAATGCCCGACATCTTGTTTATTAAGCCAATGAGTTCAGACATTCCAAATGTGACAAAAGATACATTCTAGGTTCCACTGATAGCCAAGTAACAAATATAATAAGACTTGTAATATAACTTTCTATAGAGACAATCTACTGAAAATGTATATATAGCGACAGAGACTGATAAATTGTAGTCCTCGGTGTAAATAACAGAAAATTATAGACTGTCACTAATCAATTCAACAATTCACAATTATAAATTCAACCAATTCATCATAAATCCATGGTGATAGCATTGCTTTTCTCAACTCATTCACCAGATACTTGGGTAGGAGCCACACTCTGGTTGTGAAGGCTACTGTTACTATCCGGTTGTTTAAATTCATATAGGCGAAGCGCAGTCTAAACCTTAAACTTAGTAGTCAAAAGTCGAATGCCTTAACCACTAAGTCATTAATACCATAGTAAACCAAAGCAAGTTAGAAAAAGTGAACATAATATAAAGCGTCACATACTGACTGTGTCACCCATAAACAGATCTTCATAACATTCAAGGCAACAGTTATCAATGCGATATAGGGATAGTGATGGAAATAAGCATGTTTAATTTATCCTACTGTTTTAAGTCCACATCATAGTAGATATATCCTAACTAAATAGAACAAAACAAGCACCATCGACTCCATAACTAGCTAGTATTTAAAATATATCATCAAACTGTAACTAAAAAAGAGATTGGTCAGTCAGTCAGTCACAACAGAGAACATTGTACGTATATAAACATCAGTTCAAATTGCCATAATTCACTAATATAACGAGATCAAATTGTTAGAGCAAATCTTGGAATATTAGAATTAGTGGTAATAGGATAGATTAGGCATTGAAAATAAGATTCGAAAAGAAAATAATAACATCAAAACGAAATTTATAAACGCAGAATTTGAAAGAAAACAAGGAATAGATATACAATTTTCATTGCAAAGAATTTCGAGTCATTCTATTCAAAGCCTTTAACTATTGGTTACGATGTTAAGGAGTGTAATGATGTTAGAAGAGTATTTATTTATTTGAACACATAAATATTGGTACAAGAGGACACCAAATATATATGCGCCACACAAAACAATGAGAATTTGAAGAGGAGAAGGAAAAAAGGTGAAGAGAGTAAAAAAAGGAAAGGACAATAACGAACAGAATAAGGTAAGGTAGCGTAATAATAATGATAATGGGGGAAACGAAAAGGTACAATCAGAAGAAATCTTTCAGTTAAGGAAGAAGCAACCACTTTTTATGAAGAAAGTAAAAGAAGGTTACAGCAGGATCGCCACTGGCTTCTATTCTGAGCCATATCTGATAGATGTACAATTGTCAGTGCAAAAAATTTTGAGTCATTCTATTCAAAGCTTTTAACCATTGGTTACGATGCTAAGGAGTGTAATAATGTTAGAAGAGAGAAAATACCCAACATTTATTCCATACTTATTAGGAATGTATAATTAGGTAATTGTTTGCTTGTTTGTTTTTTGCGTTTTTTTTTACTTTGAAAAATAGGGTGATTAATCAATAAGTACTTAGTAATTAAAGAGGAAAATGAAACAAATATAATAATTTAAAGCAAAGATGGATAGTGGCTAGCAGTGGAATCCAGTTTGACGCGCGTCTCGTCCTGTTCGGGACTCGTCAGCTAGATGTACCTGCATCTCAGAGTTGATGTTCACTCTGGGACTCGAACGCAGCACCGTTCGCTTCAAACTCCATCACGTTATCCACTTAGCTCAGTAACAGGACGAAACGCGTGTCCTGGATTCCACTGTTAGCCACTATCCATCTTTGCTTATAATGCTTGTAAATTAAGGCAATATCGAGGCATACGCACAGTATACACATATGCCAATAAGAGACTGATCAATTTCAGTCCAAAAACATCAATGGGAAGATTCAAGTAAAACAATATCAAGTGAATTAAATATAATAATTTAGTTGAAGATTTTTTTAATTTATCGAAAATCAAGTCATTTATGGTTGATTAGAACAGTATCATTAACATTGTTATTATTATTATTATTATTATTATTATTATTATTATTATTAGTAGTAGTAGTAGTAGTAGTAGTAGTAGTAGTAGTAGTAGTAGTAGTAGTAGCAGTAGTGTGATTTGTGCTACTTATATTGACATAATTAGTATATGATGTTAGTCGTGAACAGAAGGTCTGGCAGCAGACAAACAACAGGATCGAATAGTAAAGAATGGAAACAGGATACAATTTGTATGAAAATGCAAGAACAATGAAGTCTGAGTCATTTTGAGACAATTGGTGGACATTTTGCAAATTAAGCATTTACTTTATGATTGTTAGATTTTATGAACAAGTCCTGTAATTTTGTGTTAAATACATTCGACTGTCCCCACCGATGTTCTTGTTCATTACAGTAGTACTAGTAGTAGTATTACTTGTACATAAAAACAATAATAGCAAATAACAAGATTTATGACCACCAATAAATTTGATGAATTCATTTATTAGTTTTGAAAATCATTTCAGTTATTCAGTCACTCATTCACTACATTTTTTTTTCTTTTCTCATGAACATATACCATATTAGTTGTACTAACTGAATAATAAACTTATTATGGTAGTGTATACTTTGTTCAATGTTTCAAGTTCTTTTTTTTTAGAAAAAAAAGAAGAGAGAAAGAAAGTAACAACAATGAGAACAATTCTGAAATGAAAAAAAAAGAAACTTGAAATTCTCTAAACATACACTAGTTCCTGTTACAGAGAAAGGGAGAGAGAGAGAGAGGACACGATTTAAATTTTATGAAAGAAAAGGGAACTTTGTATACGCCCTCATTCCTCTATCATTATTATTATTATTATTATTATTATTATTATTATTAGTAGTAGTAGTAGTAGTAGTAGTAGTAGTAGTAGTAGTAGTAGTAGTATGCTTGCTGCCGTTGTTCCCCTACTTCTCCTGGAAACCTTACTTATCCATTTCTTTCCTACAGTTCACAAAAAAGACATCTTTCATATACATGTAAAGTTTACTTCGGAAAATCATCATTTATTTAATAAGTCACTTTATTTTAAAAGTAATAGGCATCATTTAACAGACATGGAGACATTTCATTCATATGCATATAGATTTGTTGATAAAATGTATCCGAATCGCTTTGTTTTTAAGAGTGAGAATCGTATAGTTTGAAGAGAGATTAAAGGAAAAGACAACAAACTATTTTTCAGACGTGAAATATTGGGACAAAATTTTTTTTTCGGTTACTGAAATTATTAGAATGGGGGTTTGTAAAGATTGTTGTGATTTAAATAGTTGAATTCATGGGTCGATCTAAGCTAAATGACCATTGAAAACCTGGAATTACTAGACGGCTGCTGTGGATGCGCACTGCTGAGGAATCCTATAATAGAACGAAACGGCCATCCAGTGCTTGTAGGTTTTCAATGGTGGTCTAGCTTACATGGATTAAACGATTATTGAAATGTAAAACGAAGATGAAGATTTATGGCTCAAAAGAAGAATTCAAAAAGTGTTTAAGGCTCTCTTAATTAAATGGTTTATATATAAAATGGATGAGATGATGATTTCTTTTTAAAGAACATCGAAGAAATCATCCATATGAACATGTAGATCATAGAAATTTATAATTCAATCGTTTAAAAGTGCAATATTTCATGCATTAAAGGTAAAACAGTTCTAGAATAGATTCACCTAAGATTTTGATCTTATATTGTCCAAATAACGAAACAATAATCAATTATGAGCATTAACATCTCACACCATTAACACAATCCCTTTTAGTATCAACTACTGATTATCGATTTATAGATGAATACAACTTGGTAACGTAATAAATTGTAATATGGTTTAGATTAGAAATCGATAAGTTTCTAGAGATAAGTATCATATCAGATATAGAAAATTTTAAGCCGAGATGGATACGTTCATTAATGTTCACGTATCTATGTTGAATAGTTAGATTTTAAAATATCAATTATGAAATTTAATAAGTATCCAAATAATTTGAATAAAGAGGGGGGGAGGATGGCGTAAGATTGGCATTTTATAGAGATATAAATTAGAACTTAAGAGTATAACACATATATTCATCAACACCATATGCAAAATAATTTTGACTTCAGTGTTATCAACACCAACAAACCCAAATTTTGCAAGCAAGAGCAGAAAGAGAGAGGAAGAGAAAATTAGTGAAACCAAACAAAAATAAACAAATAATTAAGTAAATAAATGCAAAAAATTTTATTCAACCGATTTCAATCATGAATGATACAATATTTATATTTATAAAGATGAATAGAAGTTTGGGATATTAGAATATATATATATATATATTCTTAAGCCCCCAAATGCCCTGGCACGGCTGACAGTCAGAAGAGTCAGCTATCCCGCTCGAAATCCTCTCAAGTGACCACTGCCTTCTTGCATCAAGGGTGTTGTTTACGAAATTGAGAGTACGGCGCTTTAAATGGATTAGTGGATATGGAGGGTCCGCCGAGAAGAGTTGGAAAACCATGATTCCAAATCAATGGTGCACATGGGTTCCAGGATCCTAAAGGAACAAACGGCGTATGAACCAGTCGTTGCTCACTGGCTACCATGGGACTGCATCTCCTTACGTTGCTCCACTGCCCTGTGGATTAGACCTTTAGATCGAAGGCTCGGGTGTGGTCCCCTTCGAAAACCACCTGTTTCAGTTCAGGCACCCAGGCAGTATCCCAGCCCTCACACAAATCGAATGATTTATATGGTGAATATCTATTTGGTGCCTCCTTATACCAATGTTTATGGGTTTAAATAAATAAATTTTCACAGGCGCTTCAAAGCACGCTCACTCGTACAAATGCTTGAATCTGGTGCTTACAATAAACAAAATCGTAATGATTAGTTAAAATGTTAAACGACAAGATTTCACACAAATTATTAATTATCAATTTAGGGGATTTGTAGTGATTATAGTATTTTCAAAGTTTAATTCACGAGCCTGTCTAAGCTAGGCCACCACTGAAACCCCGTCTCATACTATTATGAGACTCTTCGGCAGTGAGCAGCTACTATCCTGCACGTAGGAATCGAACTCAGGACTTCCGGTCTCACTCGCGAACGCTTCACCTCTAGACCACTGAACCGGGACCCAATGGTGTTAATGTCAAACTTAAATCAATCCGTGATCTTGCACAAACCTTCATCTATTGTCTGAGTTGGATAACTCTCTCACAACCGACTAGTAAATTCAACATTGAAAATTATTAATCGCTACAAAAATGTGTGTACTGAAATTCGTAACAGAAGATTTTAAAGAAAATGAAGAGAAAACGATATTACATGTAATGAGCAAAATGCTTCTTATGATCACTGTTATAAAATTAAGAACATAAAAAAGAAACAGAGTATTTAAGAACACAAAATAAAGATGTAACTGGTGTCGGTACTTATCAACAGCCCATCATCGTCCTCCAATGAAAGGGATAAGGTAGAAGAGTAGACTTAAATAAGTAACCTGTGTTCTTTTATTAAAAATAACGAATATCCATTACCACTGTCGACTACATTACAGTACAATAAAATTCTCATCCAAACACATTTATTTGTAATTTAAATGGTTGAGATTATGGGTCAACTGAAGCTAGACTACCATGGAAACCCTGAAAGCACTGGACAGCCGTTTCGTCCTATTGCGGGACTCAACAGTGCACATCCACGATCTGCCCCCCGCCGCTAAATTCGAACCCAGGACCTATCAGTCTGCCGCACGAGCGCTCAACCTCTAGACCACTGAGCTGGCCGGCATCCAATGGTGTTAATGTCTAGCTTCAACTAATCCACGAAATCGTGCCACACATCTACCATTGTCTTCAGTAAGTTACTGTCTCACAACAGACCTGGTTGAATTCCATTGTTCACTGCTTCTTATTAGAATTCCAGGATATACCTCTTGAAGCCAGTTAGTAGTGAGCATATATTGATTAGTATCAGAAAGGGTTTTGTGGATATTATAATAATTTCAATGGATAAACAAACTGAACTCTCTCACACACACACATACACACAACTACAAATATCATACAGATTTATAAAAGTTTTATTTGTTTGTTTGTTTTTCCGCCATCAAAAGTCACACACACACACAATTATAATTGTGCACAGTAATAATAAATAAATGAAACCAGTAAATTGATTGAAGTCTATGTTATTTGTTTATCTACAGTGCAATAAAATAAAAACAAACCCCGTATGAACAATTATTAATAGGAATATACATTTACGATTGTTGATATTAATGATGAAAGGTTACTCTTATATGTATGTGTGTATTGTATTAACACTAGATGACCGTAATATTTACTCCATTATATATATATATATGTATAATGAGAATGTCTATTCATGATAATAAGGACGAGAAAAACACAAGTAATTATATTAGAACTATCTTATCAACACTTTTTCATCAGTGAAAAATTTTTCTTTTCCAAAGAAAAGAAAACTAGATAGACAAACAAATAGATGATAAACGTATAAAAAGGCTACAACAGTAATGATAATAATACTATAAGGGGTAAAACTGTAATTGTAATAATTGAATAGAAAGAATAAATTGTCACCTTAATTTAAAGAGATTGACATCTTATGTATGTGTAATAATAATAATAATAATAATAATAATAATAATAATAATAATATGAATGAAAGAAATGGGTAAAAAGACAATTTCACTGGTGTGTGTGTGTGTGTGAGTGAGTGAGTGTGAGTGTATATCTGATAAAAATCCCAATTATCAAATTGAATTCTACTTTTTAATAGAAATAAAAAACGTATGAATGGTAGTTCATAGTGTATATAGTACACATTAAGTCTAAGTATAAACATATGTGCTTGGATACATATATCTGTATCTATATAGACATGTAGATGGGTATCTTTCACAAGAAGACATATGAAAATTTAATCTTAAGAAAAACGGATTAATTTATAAATCATATATATAGATGGTTTTTTTGTTGAAATAAAAAAAATTATTAAGATGGATGGTTAGTTAAAAAACTAGATAGAATTATTAAAGTACCACACACAAAGAGAGAGAGCGAGAGGGAAAGGGAGGGAGAGTAAGAGATCACAATAGAACGATAGAAGAATCGTTAACAAAATGAACTTTGAGGTGAGAAGGGAAAAGAAGTTTTTTTAAGTAAAAGTGACAGAGAAAGAAAAGAAAGAATGATACCCAAAACACTATATCTATAGATGAGTGTGTGTGTGTGTGTGTATATATATATACTTGAACATTCATTCTCAAGTATTAAAAGAAAAAGAAAACAATTTCAAAATATGAAATAAATAACAGAGAGAGAGAGAGAGAGAGTAAAAGATTGATATGTAACAATGTTTATTTTCGCAGTTTTGTTTTATTTCTTCTTGTTGTTATCCTTATAAATATATAAATATTAATAAGCATACAGAAGAAAGAACATCACACATACACACACACACAAACATACATTTTTCAATCTGTTTTCAGTATTATATTGATAGAAAAAATTAGAGAGAGAGGGGGGGGATAAACAGAATCAAAAGGATTACTGATACTTGTTTTTTTTATCACTGAGGTGAAGATGACGATGATGATGATGATGATAATTCAATTAGAAGAGGAAACATTTTTAATCACTGATATTATAACATAGTTTCAAATAAGATGACTGAATTCAATACAATTTCAATAACAGACATGAGAGATTACACAAATAGAAACTATTCACAAACACATATAAACGCACAGAAAAGTATGTATATATATATGTATATACCCATATAAGACATATACACAGAGATATGGAAAAACCTAGTCAACTAATTATGAACATTTGGAAATATAAATCTTATTTTTTTGACTTTTTTTTCTTCTTCTACCAACCACTATTCTTCAATCTGTGTAAATACAATTCAAGTGTATACCATAGATAGATAAATAGTAAATTGTCTACTTGTTAAATTTAGGCTCTAAATATCTTTTATCATAGATGTAGTGTAAACACACATGTAGGTAAGTAGGTAGATACTAATAGGTAAGTAAGAGCAGATGTCAGTCAAAAAACTAATTTCATAAGTTTATGCATATAAATATATATATACACATATATCTCTATACATTTGAATAAGAAACAACTTTACTTATGTTCAAAATATGCATAAATAGGCATTTCTTGTTCGTTTATTCACAGAAGAAACAAAAGTTCCTTAACCATCCAATTACAGTCATGACTTTATGGATATTTTGTTACTATGGGATAAAAACTCAAGATCAAAAGTTAATGCATTGGGGGTTATAGTTCAGTATGACTTCCATTTTTAATTCAGTATGATAATTATTCCATGTGGTATTCTTTCTTTTTTAATGTGAATTTCATTCAACAGTAACATAGAACATGAATTTTACGGTAATTGTTAAGGAGTTGCAAAATATCTATGTAAGTATGAGTATATTTGCCTAAAATGATTGTAGTGTTTTTGTAACATGAAATAAATCTTCATTTTGGCACTAACCTTTCTCTTTTCTTGGTGCTGTGAAAGAAATCGCGGTTTCTTGTTCAGAGTACTGATTAATCGTCAGCACAGTAAATCTAGATTCAGGAATTTCCTGTCAATTACCTCGAACCACTTAACTTCACGACATAGTCCATATGTTATCAGAGTACTTAGACTAGTGACTTTATCATAGTTTAATTGATACAATTCAATCTCAAGATTAAACAGTAAAGAAACATGACATAAATTGTTACTGATCAATGAGCGATCAATATGGGTAATTATCAGTATAGAATTTACTATTTTCAATCTATGAAACTAATCAATCCAAGAATAAATTTTCTATGAGTAAATCCTAATATTTACGAACTGATAATTGAATAAAGCCTGAAGATGAATTAACTGAAATCAACATTCTTTGTAGTTATTGATATCATGAACCAATGTATGTTAGACCACCACGAAAAACCTGGAAGCTCTAAACAACCGTTTTTTTTCTAGTATGGAATTACTCAGCAGTGTGCATTTGCTACTCCGCACCCAGGTTTGAGTCCAAATTTTTAATGATGGTCTAACATTAATCGATACCTGACCTAATAAAAAAAAGCTCAACAGTCTCCACAACTCTATACTGATTCGTTTTGGAAGTAATTCGACTATGATATAACGTTCTACGGTAAACAAGAACATTTCACGAATTTGTTTATTTTGATGTAATCTATATAGGAAAGAGGTAATTAATCGTTTATTAAAACAAAGTTTTGTTTATATTTATGAATTATCTTCATTTCTATTGCAAACATTGCATTGATTCAGTTTGTTTACAGATTTTATCTCCAACACAGAAAGGCCCACAAATAAAACACTATATTTAAATGTCAATTATGGCTGTTTACGCAAAAAAAAAGAATAACGAAGTAAACAAACATTGTCTGAACAAGGTTACTCTAGACACTGGTGATGAGCTTGGTAAAATTGAGAAGTCCTGATTTCAAACCAATCAGCATATACGATGCAGGATTTCGAAGATAGAAATGTCGTATAAACCTACTTTGGTCTCCAACTATCATGTAATTCCATTTATTGACTTCATTTTGTTCGATCTTCTAGATCATATTTTATGTTCAAAACTATGGAGAGTAGTTTTCTAAGAAAACCACCTATTTCTGTTTTTGTGTCCCGGGAATATCACACTCCTTACACAAAAATGATGCGCATTTTTACTAAAGTTTTGATGCATTCAAATTCTTATGTGTTGGCAAACAAACATCATAATCCATACAAACGTATCTTATTAACTTTCAAATAATTCAGCCTCATGATTATTATTTGCTTCATCATATGACAAATTTTTATAACCAAGCAGTCTAGAAAAAGCATTTCAGCAAAGATAACGATTAACTTTGAAAGCTTAAACCGGTCAATTATTAGAGTTTCAAAGTTTGACCGGTGGAAAGCAGATATTTCAAATCTGTTATGACTAAGGGTGATTCTCTGACAAAAAATTTTACTGATTATAAAGACGGAAAGTGACTAACAGTAAAATCCAGTACCATTAATGACTTATCAACTAAGTATACCTGAATTCTAGTAATAATACTCACACTAGAATTTGAACCCTTATATCTTTTGTTCCAATTGCCTAATGGGTTATTTATTGAATAACTGAATTCAGATAGCCTTCAACATGTGATTAATTATTAGAAAAGAATTGATTCATATCTTTATTAATGTGACTTATTCAAAAATAAAACTTTGTCACTAATCCTAAGGAATGTGACAATTTTTAGATGGTAAAGAAGATTTGTAGCTCAGATGGATGATTTTGATGGAGTTTTGTTCTCTGAACTGAAAAGTTCCGTCTACAAAAACTCCATCAAAATGTGACAATTAAAATGAGTTGAAACTGAAAATGAACATGAAAAAATATATCTGAACAAAATGAGAAATATAAGCAAAGATGGATAGTGGCTAGCAGTGGAATCCAGTTTGACACGCGTTTCGTCCTGTTCGGGACTCGTCAGCTGGATGTACCTGCATCTCAGAGTTGATGTTCACTCTGGGACTCGAACTCAGTACCGTTCGCCTCAAACTCCATCACGTTATCCACTTAGCTCAGTAGCTCAGTAACAGGACGAAATGCGTGTTCTGGATTCTACTGCTAGCCACTATCCATCTTTGCTTATAATGCTTGTAAATTGAGGTAATATCGAGGCATACGCACAGTATGCACATATGCCAATAAGAGACTGATCAATTTCAGTCCTAAAACATCAATGGGAAGATTCAAGTAAAACAATATCAAGTGAATTAAAAGGAGAAATAATTGTTTCATCACAAACTAATAATAATAATAAAGAAGAAGAAGAACGAAAAAACAAATAAAAATCAACTGCCTTCTATCTCTCTGCCATATTATTGTAGTGTCCCCTTTACCAAACAAAAAAATGAATCAGCAATTTGACAGATTTGTGTTTATTTGTATCCAACCCTTCTTCTTATTATTATTATTATTATTCGTTATTTCCTTATTTTCATAAATCAGAGGACTCATAAATTACAAAATCATGTAACAAATTTATTTATTTATTTATTTATTTTAACTACGTATGACATTTTGCTTGTGTATGTATGTATATGTGCACACATATCTGTGCATATATGTTCCTTAATGAGAGAACATACAGAAACACACACACACACATAAGAACATCACTTTAATGTAACGTTATGAACTAGCTAATTTTACCATCTCATTATAATTACTGGGGGGGGGTTTCCTCTGAATGTGGTAAATCTACTTTGAAATATAATCAAACCAACAGTAATAGAATTAATGATAATCTTAACTGTGCTCTGTATAAGTTTCCTTGATATAGTTTCAATTATGTTGTATATTGTACAGTGTATCCATTGTCTTATAAGTTAAAAATGAAATACGTGAAAAAGAAAGTCATTTATTGAACATATTTTTTGTATACTTATATACCAAGTGCATAAACACATGAGTGGATATACCAAATATGAAAGATATTGGAAGACAGCAAGTATGTTTATCTTCTATATATATAAATATATATAATTCAATAGACGCGCCAAAAATGTTAATTCATTAAAACAAAGAAATTGACATAAGAACATCAACTGTCAATCAGAATGGATTAAAAATGTAACTATCACTACTGTTAACCTTATATTAAATCATCCATCCATCCATCACCCTCTCCCTCTCTCTATAATTGTGTGTGTGTGTGGGGGGGTGTATTTGTGTAAGGTATGTAACATTTACTAGAATTATAATTACTTCAATCTCTTTATTTAGTTAGACATTCCTAATTTCTTTGTTGTTTTTTTTTTGGAAGAAGAAAAGATACTTTTAATTTCCAACGTACAATACAAAGTTATAACATAAAAGCACACATCTAATCAATGTCACATATTTGATGAACTAATTTCTTCTTCTTCTTCTTCTTCTTCCTCTTCTTCCTCATTTATTTGCTTTTTTCTCTCGAAGAAATACAACAACGACAATATAACAACAGTGGAAAGTTGTATACAATGTTGTTTGCTAATTTTATATTTATTAAAGACATTGAATATTTTTGTATATTCTGACGAAGAATTAATCAAGCGAAAAGTTATATATATCTATATTAACAATTAGAATAACTATGTACTCAAAGTGTATGTGACATAATATTGTAAAGTAATACACTGCAGGCAATTCGTATAGAAAGGAGAGAGGAGGGGAGTAAGAACAAATTACAATATTGATGTAGTAACATTAAGATGACAAGGAACATATTCTAAATAAATTTGAAATGATTGTGTGATAAGATAGGGTGGGATATAAGAGAGAGTGTGTGTGTGTGTGTAAACAAATAGACCAACATAAGGATAATGAGTATGAGTGTTATAC
This sequence comes from Schistosoma bovis, assembly GCA_944470425.2. Lineage (NCBI taxonomy): Eukaryota > Metazoa > Platyhelminthes > Trematoda > Strigeidida > Schistosomatidae > Schistosoma > Schistosoma bovis. The sequence goes on along the minus strand of OX103958.1, from coordinate 21,850,738 downwards.
AAAAGTAGGAAAGTAAGTGCAAAATACAAATCATTTTATAAATGAATAGAACAAAAGAAAACAAAAAGCTAAATGACATGTTGTCTTAATTTGATTCATATAACACTTTATTATAATTAAGACATTTATTGTTACTTTTTGGAGGATAAATGAAGTCAAATCGAGTATAGAAAGTTGAAATCAAAGAGAAGAAGGTAATTTAACTAACTTTTTTGCATTATGTTTCATAATAATCATCTAAATAATTTTCCTAAGTAAAATTACCAATGTTGTTGTGTCAATTATTGGTGTGTTTCTTTTTTCTAAGGAGAGAAATGAGTATAGTACACTATCAATGTTAGACCACCAATGAAAACCTGATAGCAATGCTGAGGAGTCTCATATTAGGAAAAAAACGGCTGTTCATTGCTTCCAGGTTTTCAATGGTGTGATCTAACATTGATTCATTCATCATATCAATCTAAACTTAACAATCTCTACAAGCCTACACTGAATCTATATGTATTCAAAAACTCTGTTGTTTAGTGTACAATATATTGTTGATTTCTTAAGTTAGTAATATGTCATGAACTACTAGATTTTTATTGTATTTAGTATACGGCTAGTAGTAGAACTCAAGATGTGTGTTTCGTCCTGGTTGGAACGCGTCAGGAAAATTAACCTAGATTCCGGTGTTGATCATTACATTGAGACTTGAATCCAGTATCTTTCGCATTAAACGAACAACACGTTATCCATTGAGCTACTGAGTCCGAGTATTTACATTAAGGATTTAAGATTTCTCTTGGCTGGTATTCAGAATAGTAAATGATCAATCTCTGTTGTCATATGTACATCGTGAGAGATATTGCTATCCACATAGCAAATATACGAAGACTAAAAACCTTTACTAATGAATTATCCAGTTATAATCGATTCAATTAGAGTACTTGACTATGAAACTACACATTTTGTATGAAGACAAATGAAATCAATCAGTTATTCATATAAAGGATAAAATTAGGTTGGAATCAGTTGACTGATTTATACATCAAACTCTTGGTAATGAATATACTTTAAACTACAAATCCGAATGCATAAAGTTTGGATTCAACACTTTGTGAAACTGTAAACTTAAATTAATTCTTTTTCTTCAAAATATTAAATAGACTGTCTATTACATCCATTACTATAATTCAATATTCTGAATGAAATAATCAAGACAAAATATTTGATTATTCATTCTACTGAACATACTTACTAAACGTTACCTCTCTGCATGTGTTTTACACTGATATTATTCCGGCTTAGTCTAATTTCATTAATGAATACCTATCTCAATAAATAGATCATAAAGGAACCTAGTACATGTATAATGGTAGTTTTATTGCTATTGTTCTATGCTCTGTTCGTGTCTTGTTGTAGATAACTACAATTAGCCTGTAATAGGATTGGAATGACCAATCAATACACTGTTAATACTTCCCTTATATAGAATAAATGGATCCAATTTACTGACTCATATTATTATAATCCATGGGATAAATTTACTCTTAAAATTAATGACGAACCATATCATTTCAAACAATTTAAGCTTATATCCCTATCCCTGTCCTTCACATGTAACATTTCTTTCTGTATCAATTTGATCATGTCTGTAAATTGGCATAGATTCTGTAATAATTTCCAGTATATAATTTATTTATTTATTTAAATTGGAATAATTGAAGTTAGTGGTTTAGGAAAACATAGTCAAATGATTGATTCAAAAGGTTGAGTACTTCCATGATGATTACGTCATAAAGAAATTGAGATTTTCAATATGAAAAAAGTCCTCAAGTCTCTGTTCAATGTTACTGGAGGATTAAATTTTTCTACAAGAACATTAAATACTGGTAACAAATGAATCTTAAATATCAGAAGGGGTTTTGTGGAGATTGTAGTAATTTCAGCAGTTGAGATCATGAGTGAATTGAAGCTAGACCATCATGGAAAACCTGGAAGCACTGAACGGCTGTTTCGTCCTATTGTGGGACTCCTCAGCAGTGATAACCAACTTGATGTTTATGTGTTAAAAAAACTGACTGATTACTTCCATCATCCTGAAGTGTTCAAGTCGAATCTAAACCTTTGTGTATACACAATCTTAAATATGTTTAGTTCAATGAAATACAGTAATAAATAGTTATGTAATATACAGAAAGATGAAAATTTCACAATTACTACTTAATTATAAACCGTTTCATAGTTATTTATCAGGAATATTTATCATCCTACTTACTTACTTACTTGTTCAACAATAAACAGACTGCCTAATCAGCTATTATCCATTTCCAAGACTGGGAACAATATGCGCACATGAAGATAGAGATGTAAATCTCTCTCTCGCGCTCTTTATTCATAGAATAATAAGTTGGACAGTTTATTCATCATTCATCTACACTAATACACTAAAATGTATGTGTAGGCAATGTAAACAAATCTATGTATTCACACTAGATATAAACATGCATGAATGACTATGAGATTTGTTTGAAATGTATCATCTATGTGTATACAAAACAAACAGGTATAAACAAGTTCAGTAGTACGAGTAAGAAAAAAAATACTTATAAAATTGACTGAGTCATTGGAAAGGAGAAACTACGGGGAGAATATTGAATAGATGGATGGATTGATGGATACACAAGAGATAGAGATAATGAAGACATTGGAATCAAAGTGAGAATAAATGAAACTTAATAATGAATTCACAGTCAACTATAATACTTTGAGTGTAGTGTGCTAGTGTATATTATGAATTGAATACAACAAATTAAACATTACAAATAATTAAGTATTTCATCTCAAAGAGATAGTTTGAAAACTATGAATCTGACATAAGAATAAATGAAGTCATTTTGTATTACTAGTCTTTACTATGAGAAAAATTCTAATCACCAGAATAGCTATTTCAATTTACGATTCCATACTAATCAATGCGTTAAGTGTTTGTGTGTGTTCCAACCGCATTCAACTCTCGATTACAGGCATGGATGAGAACAGAGTATGAAGTGACGTATGAACTCTCTTACACAAATGATAAACTTTACTCAACTCAGAGTAGAAAAGACCCGCTTGTTTACAAAATTGTGTTGCCAGTCTATTGTGGTCTGTTGAATTGTATTACTTACTTCCGTTACCCCACGTGAAGGAGTATAGGTCGCTCACCACTATTCTTCATTGAACACTGTCCTGGACAATATTTTCCAGTTGTTATTCACTCTTTTGATATTTGCTTTCAATTCCCGGTGCAGTGTATTCTCTGGTCTTCCTCTTTTTTGTCTCCCTTCAGGATTCTGAGTAGGGGCTTGCCTCATGATGTAGTTTCATGATTTTCACAGTATATGTCCTATCCACTTCCAACGTCTTTTCCTAATTTTCCCTTCAGTCGGGAACTAGTTTGTTTTCTCCCATAGCATATTTTTGCTAATGGTATAAGACCAACGGACACTAAGAATCTTACGTAGACTATTGTTTATAAATATTTATACCTTTTTGATTATGGTTGTAGTAGTTCTCTAAGTTTCAGCCCCATACAGTAGAACTGTCTCGACGTTCGTATTGAAGATTCTGGCGTTGATATATGTTGACAGTTGTTTTGAGTTTCACATGTTCTTCAATTGTAGGAATGCTGCCATTACTTTGCTAATCCACCAAAAGAGAAGGAGAGAGAGTAAGCAGCCTTGTCAGACTCCGGTAATCACTTGGAATGCAGATGTCAGTCGTCCTCCATGCCCGACTTTGCAGTGTAGTCCGTCGTATCAATTTGGTATGATACTGACGATTATATCAGGTAAACCACAGTGTCTAAGAAGGTTCCATAATATCCACCTGTCCACGCTGTCAAACGCTTTCTCATAGTCAACGAAGTTGATGCATAGTGACAAATTACGCTCAATTGATTGCTCATCAGTGATATGTAGTGTCATGATTCGATCCGCGTATGACCAGTCCCCATGGAATCCAGCCCGTTGATCTCGAAGTTGGGTTTCTACTGAATCTTTCATTCGGTTCAGCAACACTGTTAAAAATATTTCCCAGTAATTATGGGAGTGTGATATTTCTATATTTCCGACACTTGCTCAAATTTCCTCTCTTTGGTATCTTGGTGAGGTATCATTCTTTCCAGCCTATCGGCAATTGTTCCTCCTCCCAAATCTTTCTAAACAGAACATGGAGCGTCTTTTCAGTTAGTTCTTTGTCCGACTTCAGTGCTCTAGCCGCTATATTGTCTGGTCATGATGCTTTCATACTCTTGATTTGTCTGATGGCCATCCTGATTTCTTCGGTCGTTGGTGGGAAGACACCTATAGGAAGGTCTGTAGGTGCTTTTTTGATGTCTGGTGTGTTCAGTGAGAATAGTCTTTTCAAGACTCTTTCAAAGTGTTCTACACACCTGTTCCTCTATTTTTGAATCTTACTGATTGGCTTGCCTTCTTTCACTTTGACTGGTTTACTATATTTCCCTGCTAGTTTCTTCTTTGTGTCATATGGTTGTCTCATATTCCGTTCTCTTTTAGTTGCACGTATTTCTGCTTGTCGTCTTTAATGCACCTTTTCACTTTCTTGTTTGCTTCTGTGTATTCGGCCTGTGACTTGACTTTCTTATATCACAGTCTCAAAAGTTATAACTCCAAGCTATTTCCCCTACAAGATCATTAGGATTTGAGTCGAAATATTTCACTATATTCAAGTTCTGTACGTAACTAATTAAGTCACGTTCACACACACACACATCCATATATACATAGATATTATTTTAACAGCTGTTACCAATGAACTACTACTACTTCGTGAATAAAAAGTACATTAGTAATAACAATAATAGTAAAAGACATCTCCAGGAACGACTGACCATTAATCGTACAGTGATAATAATAGACAAGAAATAAGGTGAACAACTTAACAGAAACAGTATTGTGTAACCACCATTAGAAAAGATAATTTGATTATTTTCAAATTAAAATATAAACTTTAACAAATTATTATTATTTACAAAATAATCAAACCTTAAAGGGTATATACACCCCCTTTCCTTATTATTACATTTTAATGAGAATACAGTACCAAATTACTGATTGAAAACAATAAATTGACCTGGAAATCTTTTTAGAAATGATTTTACAAGAAGAAAAAGAAAATTATAATTGAAATGGACAGATCTGAGAGATTATTTAACTTATAAAAAATAAGTTTATGTTTTAGGGGACATTAGTTACTTTTGTACTATTGATTAAAGGAGGGATGGGGGACGTGAATCAGGTACATCTATAATTAAACAAGGCATTAAGCTAACAACTTCTAAGTGTCATTTAAATATTGAATCAACATACAAACATGTTCTTTTACTTTTTCATTGAAATTGTGTTCTCGAAGTCGATGGATTTAATTGTGAAGCTTTCATTAGTATAAACTTCTGACAGAAGTAAGCTTTGATAAGTTTTTTACAAATAATTATTAGTAGTATATTCTATCAACCTTGAGTTAGATTCGTTGCTTATTTATACTTGTGCGCCGATAATGTTTACACATTTCTTTGGATTATCTTCCTGTTGAGTTCGATTCATGACTTTGTGAACACTAATGGTTTTTATAATTTGTTGATAAATTGAAAGCGTCTAAACAGTAAGTCTATTGACTAGTGATTAATCTAAGTGCCAAGTTTCTCGAAATTCTTCGGTCATTTTGGTGTTGCAACTGGGCAGGATTTCAACGTTTGCTCGTTCAAACATATTTGTGTTTGATTGTATACGTGAAGATATATGATGGTGTTTAACAGCTAAATAGTATTTAAGAAGGTGAAGAGGGTGGTCACTGACACTATCTCAAATTGCAATAACCCTCCATTGATTGTTGATCTATGACGAAAATCATTTTGAAATGATATTAATATCTACACATGCACACACACACACATAACAACAATAACACTATTTAGCGAGATGATTAAAAGCTACTTTTCATGTTTGAAAGAAGAGAAAAACAGTTAGTGTCAAATCAAAGTGAAAAATATCCACATGAAATAAGAGGATAAATCACAAATTATAATTAAACTATATGAATTAAATTGTGAATGAGTTTGATAGAGGAGGAAATATACTTTAACAGTTTCATCATAACTCACAAAATTTCCGATATTTGATGAAGGGAAAACGTAAACATAAATCTATCAAATGGCTAATCAGTTAATTGACTATATCTTTTGAAGAAGAAGAAGAAAAAAAGAAATAGACACCATGAACACAAACGCTCCGATTGTTATTATTAATATCTGCTTACAAAAGGACAGTAACTGTCTTTATTGAAATGGTGAAGAAGATTTATAGCTCAAGTGAATGATTTAGGTATAGTGTTGTTCTATGAGCTGGATGGTTTAGAAGTAGATCATTCACTGCTCTTCTGAACAACATCATCAGCACAAACTTCAAGCATCAGCTTATACTGATAATGTCGTTCAGAAGAACGACGAAAGATACATCACCAAACCATCTAGCTCAAAGAACAAAACTCTACCTAAACCGTATTCATATAAGAAGGGTTTTGCGGAGATTGTAGTAATTTCAACAGTTGAGATCATGAGTCGATTGAAACTAGACCATCATGGAAAACTTGCAAGGACTAGACAACCGTTTTGTCCTATTGTGGGACTCCTCACCAGCACACATCCATGATCCCGCCACGCAAGATTCCAACTCAAGACTTATTAGTCTTGTGAACGAACGCTTAACCACTAAACCAATGAGCTGGCCGGCATTCAACAGTGTTAATGTCTAACTTCAACTAATCCATGAAATTGATCCACACATCCACCATTATCATCAGTGAGTTACTATCTCACTACAGACCTAGTTGAACTTCACTGGTCACTGCTTCTCACTAGAACTGTAGGAAATACCTGTTGAAGCCAGTCACTAGTGAGCATATGTTGTTTAATATCAGAAGGGGTTTGTTATAGACATATTCAACATAGCACAACTCGATATGTTGGGTGAAAAATAAATAAACACAAAAGTCAGGTCTTGTAGTGAAATCTTTGATGAAAATCACACGTCAATATGTACGGATAAAACATACTGGAAAGTGTTGGCTACAACATACTTAGTGAATATTAAAGGTTCTGTAGATAGATCTTAGCTGAGTCTGTTCTATAGCAGTGTAAAAATCTGATAAAAAAATATATAATAAAAGAAGTTTCTCTCCATCATGTTTAGTGAATAAAATACAAATAAATATTTGGAAGGAGTTAGACGTAAACACCGTTGAATGCCGGTTAAATATGATCTAGGGTTTAAGCGCTCACACGCAAGACTATTAGGTCCTGATTTCGAATCTCACGAAGCGAGATCGTGGATGAGTACTATTCAAAAGGCCTACAATAGGACGAAACAGCCATCCATTACTTCCATGTTTTCCATAATGATCTCACTTCAATTGACTTATCATCTTAACTATTAATTAAAATAAACTGTATTTATTTTTTTTAATTTTAACAACTAAATAATCAAATAAAAGGAGGGAAACATTTTGATAATTAGTTATTATAAAGGGTCATTTATATTCTTTGAATAGAAATCTTTATTTATTTATTTAAACTTAATTATTTCTCAAGTTGACATTGTGTAATAATATTTTAATTGTTATGGTTATTTTATAATTAAATGACCAAAAGGGGAAAAACAACAATGTTTAATTTATCCTTAAAAATTAAAAAAATTAATAAAAAAACATCCTACAGTTATACATACATAATGTATCTATATTATAACATAAAAAGAACATACACACACACATATTATACATGCACAATTCTTTATACTTTAACATCTATAACAACCACTCCTATTATCCAAATCTTCCTCTCCCTCCTCCCTCTCTCTCTTCAAAGAAACAAACACCCTATTCAATAATAATAATAATAATAATAATAATAATAATAAGGAAAATACTATGTAAGCTTACCTACTTACTTCACAAAACATTCATCATAAAAGAGATAGTTTATTTTATTTTATTTTTTTTTGAAAAAGTTTGTATCAATAACAAGCGATAGGAGAAACTAATTCATTAATTAATTAAATAACTAATTAATTGGTTAATTAAACTGACCATTGACTAACCTACTTTTCTTTATCTATTCTTTCTTTCATAATATTAACATATGCTTAGAAAGATAACTATGAAATTTCACAGAATACTCTTATTATTATTATTATTATTATTATTATTATTATTATTATTGTAGTCATTATCGTAATTAGTATCATGGTAAGAAGAGAAACACCTTAGGCTAAAGGGTGTATGGTTTTAGTTTCTCTAAATAATAATGGAATTATTATTATTATTAACAATAGCTGTATAACTAGTTACTATTACAGTGAATTAATACTGAAAAAAAACTAAGTTTAAAACTACATACTACTACTGTAGTGAACAAGAACACGGGTGGGGACAATCGAATGTATTTAGCACAACAATTACAGACTATCTCAATAAAATCTGAATACCATAAAGTCAATCGTCAATTTGCAAAATATCAATGCATCATATCAAACTGGACTGTTTCCGTTGCAAACACTAATCCATTGTCTCCCATTCCAATGTACATGCGTTTTCTTACAAATTCCATTGTGCTCTCGCTCTTCCTTTCTTGATCTTCACCTCATCTTCTGCTGCCAGATATTACGTTTTAACTCGCGTCATATACTACTTATATCAATATAAGTAGCACACACCACACTACTACTACTACTAAGTGATACTGATGGTTAATGAGATATAAAAATTTTTTCAAAATATCGTACGATTACTTCGAGAAATTAGAGATCTGTTATTCACTGTAATAGGACATGGATCTATCTTCAAACTCGGCTCTGTCCATTTATTTTAGCCAGCTGATAAAAATTCAATCTAGATTTTAAATAAAACTCCATATGAAGCGCCTCTGAGAAGCAGAACGGGATAAAGTGGACGATCGTTGGACTTCGCAAATGATCTGGCTCTTCTATCACACACACAACAACAAATGTAGGAGAAGACGACCAGTGTAGCAACAGCCTCAGCAGCAGGAGGTTTCAACATACACCAAGGGAAAAACAAGATTATCCGATACAACACAACATGCACAAATCAAATCACACTTGACGGAAAAGATTTGGAAGATGTAAAAACCTTTACATATCTGGGTAGTATCATTTATGAATACGGTGAATCTGATACAGACGTGAAGGCGTAGATCGGCAAAGCAAGAGCAGCATATTTACAAGTGAAAAACATCTAAAACGCAAAACAACTGTCTGTCAACCAACACCAAAGTCAGAATTTTCAATAAAAATGTCAAGACAGTCCTACTGTATAGGGCGGAAACTTGGAGAACTATGAAAGCCATCATCCAGAAGATACAAGTATTTATTAACAGCTGCCTACGCAAAATACTTCGGATCTGTTAGCCAGACACTATCAGCAACAACCTACTGTGGGAGAGAACAAACCAGATCCTAGTGGAGAAAGAATTCAAGAAGGAGCGTTGGAATTGGATGGGACACATATTGAGGAAACCACTGAACTGCGTCACAAAACAAGACCTCACTCGGAATCATCAAGGTCAAAGGATAGGAGGAAGATCAAAGAATACACTACGGTGAGGAATGGAGACAGATATGAGAAGAATGAACAAGAATTGGATAGAACTAGAAAGGTAAGCCCAGTACATTGTGGGTTGGAGAATGTTGGTCGCCGGCCTATGCTCCATTGGGAGTAACAGAGTTAAATAAGTAAGTAAGATTTTAAATAAACATAGAACCATAACTCTATTTTATCATTATTCATTCATTTAAACGAAAACAATAATCTTAATATTACAATGATGAACATGAGCGTAGGTCATCATCATCATCATCATCATCATCATCATCAAAGTAAACCGATAGAAAATTTTATTCCAACTGTTGTTGTTTGTTTGTTTGTTTGTTTTCTGGAGAAAAACTTCATTTTGAAAGACAATTTTTAAAAAATGGAAGAAAATTTCTAAATTAGAAATGAATAAATAGAAGAGCGTATATTTTCTGATAAATAATGAATGTACCATTATCTTCATCAAAAGAAAATTAATCATAGTAACCTAACAGCCGTAAATAAACACAGTAACAATAATAATAATAATAAAAGGAAATCCAAATAGATAAACAAGTGGAAAGCAAAATGAAATAGAGAAGGAAACCATAGTGATGATCAGATCACGCCAGCATACACCTATACATACATGTATAACTTAAAGAAGACTGATACGTTGAAATGAAGAAGGAGAAGAAGAGAGCAGAGAGACAGCGAGAATACAATACATGTAAGTGAATTAATAGGATAGCATTGTCTTTCACACACTATCATTAAAATTACCATTACTTCCAGTCATGTTGAAATGAAATAGTATTTCTTATAACATATCAGATTTAGTGCTACTTGTTCAGTTTCACACTTCCACATAATAAAATAATAACAAAAAGAACCAAACGAAAGCAAGAATATGAGCCAGAAGGAGAAGAAACACGAAAAACTGTTGGAATTTATAAATACTAATCATAATGATGGGCGGTATCTTTATAAAAACTCACTGAATGAATATGAAAGTACGGAAAAAAAACGAACATAGATGAATGAATAAAACCAAGTGAGTAAGATCAATTAATTTCTTTCAGAAAATCTAAGGGATGAGGAAAACAATATTTTTTTCAAAATAGGCAAGAAGATTACACACACACACACACAGAGCCAATAGAATGAAAAAAGACAAAGGTTAATTTGCAGGGAAAAAAAACACCTTGACGATGTCGCCTCGTTTCGATTGTGATCTATAACATTTCGGTTATGCAAAGTATAATCAAACTTATACAAAATTACACTTATTTGTATAATTTCCCTCCACCCCCCCTCCTCTTACCCTGCTTTATTTCCTTAAACTAATCTGATTGTTTGAAAAAAGTATAAAACATATGACTAACAGTATAAAACTTAAGTAGTATTTGAGTTCATTTCTAAAAAAAGGAATTTTGGCGAAACGACAATTTATAGACGAATCAATCAGATTTAGGATAATAGGTCTTGGAGTGAAATTCATTCATCCATTTGTCTAAAGCGCATTTTAGCATTTTAATTGATTTCAGTTGGTGATAAAAACCTTAAACTGTAAATCATACTCCTTATTCATCACACTGGATTATAATCTCTTCATTTAGCCTTAGTAAGTAGATAAACACTCTCGACGTTACTTTAGCGTAACTCAAAGTTCATTCACCGGAATTTTCTATAAATCATAAATTATGTCAACCTTTATATAGATATAATGAAAGATAAAAAGAAGTCAGTTGAGTGAGTGACTAACTGGATATATAGGTAGCTAAGTGAGTATATTAGACGGTGAATGACAACATACAAAAAAAAGTTATTTTATTATTGACTTGTAATGCAACTCTTAAACTTACTACATGTATATCGAATAGTAAACAATATAGTAATAGATTTGATCTTATAATTCACTCATGGTTTCTCATAATAAATTGACAATTGAAACTTTTCTAATAAAATGTACCAAAAAAGGATCTAATTTGTTTGATGCATAACAATACAATACACTGTAGAGTAGCAGTAGTAGTGTGGTTTGTGCTACTTATATTGACATAAGTACCATGTGATGTTAGTCGTGAACAGAAAGTCTGTCAGCAGACAAACAACAGGATCGAATAGTAAAGAATGGAAACAAGATACAATTTGTATGAAAATGCAGGAACAATGAAGTCTGAGTCATTTTGAGATAATTGGTAGACATTTTGCAAATTAAGCATTTACTTTATGATTGTTAGATTCTATTTACAAGTCCTGTAAGTTTGTGTTAAATACATTCGATTGTCCCCATCGGTGTTCTCGTTCACTACAGTAATAGTAGCAGTGTGGTGTGTGCTACTTATATTGATATAAGTAGTATATGTCGCGAGTTAAAACGTAATATCTGGCAGCAGAAGATGAGGTGAAGATCAAGAAAGGAAGAGCGAGAGCACAATGGAATTTGTAAGAAAACGTATGTACAATGGAATAGGAGACAATGGATTAGTGTTTGCAACGGAAACAGTCCAGTTTGATATGATGCATTGATATTTTGCAGATTGACGATTGACTTTATGGTATTCAGATTTTATTGAGATAGTCTGTAATTGTTGTGCTAAATACATTCGATTGTCCCCACCCGTGTTCTCGTTCACTACAGTAGTACTAGTAGTAGTAGTAGTAGTAGTAGTAGTAGTAGTAGTAGTAGTAGTAGTAGTAGTAGTAGTAGTAGTAGTAGTAGTAGTAGTAGTAGTAGTAGTAGTAGTAGTATTACAATTATTATCAAGTCAGAATTATACCAAGTTATGATTATGAAACTAAACTGAATGAAATAGAAATTATTAATAGAAAGTATTAAAAATATTAATCTTTTATTCGCTATCAAGTTTTCATTTGTCTTTTGAGTAATTCACATATCCAACATTCTCACCTCACTTACACACATATACATATGCATATACATGTATATACATTTCTGTAATGTCCGAATTTGTTTCGTTTTTTTTATTTTGTTTTGGATATCATGCATGGATACACACATACATGCACACATACACACATAAGATAGACACCAAAATTTAGCGCACTGTATAATATATATATACATATAATATTGCAGTATTATAATTTCTCGAACTACGGTAACTTCAATGTTCAAGAGAAAACTAAAGGAAACTGAACAGCAAACTAAATAGTGTATGCATTAAAGACCATTTTAGAAATATGAAATATGACTGACAATGAATCCATCTATCTATATATGTAGATACATATATATATATACTTAATGTGTGACAATCATGCAATCAGTTTGACATTTAATTTTTATTCTAATGTTATAATTCTTTATTTGTTTTTTTTCTTCTTTTTGTTCTTTTTTCTCTCTTCTGGAATACCATACAAACAAAATAAGCTAATAAATAATCATATCATTCTGATCGAATGGAAATGAAATTTCACTGGACTTGAGAAAATGAATTACTGCCAATGTGTTTGTTCTCTTTTTTTTTCTTTCCTGTATAAAAGATAGTTTATGTGTATAGAAGTTAGTTGGATGTCAATTGGCATAGGCTAACAAGTGTGTAAGTAGGTGTATGTATGTATATTTGATAGAGAGAATAAAATTTTTTTTTATGCGTGACAAGAGAGGAAACGAGGAATTCTATTGAATATTTAACAAAATTTTAACCTTCTCTGATGTATCGCATACTCTCCATCTATTTCTTTGTATATATATATGCTCTTGTCTGAATATATCTATCTAGCTACCTATATATATATATATATAATCATTACATTGCATTATATTGCATGTATCCCATCTTACTAACGAATACAAACATATGTATATATAATATCTGTATGTATTTGTATATGAACATAATCTATGTACGTTCGGGTAATATGAATGACTGACTGACTATAGAACAATTGAATATAAGTGTGACATAAATCTAAGTTGAACAGTAGCTTTGGAAAAAAATATATCTAGTTTTGCGGCTTGACGCATCTGACAAGTAATGAATCAAAATTATTCACACTATTCACATACATTTTAAGACTTTTTATACACATACAAAAATAATTCCAAACAAACTATACATATATCATCAAATGTACATAAATATGAAAGGTGAAAAGAAAAAAACCCACCATAAATGGAGGGAAATATTTGAAGTAGAAGAAGAAGAAGAAGAAGAAGAAGAAGAAGAAGAAGAAGAAGAAATATGAATTTCATGGTCAAAAAGTTTAGAACAATGATTTGTGGCTGTTGTTGTATTACCCAAAAACTATAATGGTACTGCAATGTCATATGGCCAGAAAAACATTATTATTATTATTATTATTATTATTATTATTATTATTACCAATGTTAAGAATCTGTATATTCTTGTAGTAAAACATTAATTTTCTAAAGAAAGTAAAGAAACCTAATAAATTCATACTCAAGAATAAGTAGTAAGAGGAAGAGGGAGAGAGAGAGAGGGAGGGAGGGATGAGAAAACCAAAAGAATGGTGAAGGAAGACAAAGTATACATATATATACATACCTATGTATACATTTACATATACATATTGGTATATTAATAGACATTGTAGGGAAAACTGTCTAAGACATTTGAAATGTGACAGAATTCCAATGGACCAGAACGCATTACTTACATTTTTTTTAAAAAAAAGAAAAAAAGAAAGAAATATATTTATATATTTTATCTATGTTCTGTCATTATTGGCATTATGCCGTTCCATTACGGTAATGCTTTTTCTATCTTATAGAATATTAATTCATTTTAATTTCTTATAATAATAGAAACAAAATAGAAAACTGTTATATGAAGCATACAAAATGAGTGAGTGAGTGTGTGTGTGTGTAGGTACGGGTTACTTTTAAAACATGAAGTAGACATACGCATAACTATATATATATCTATCTATGAGTAGTAATAAATAAGCAGATAGAAACGAATAGATAACCAGGTGAAACTTACAAGTCATTGGGAGAAAATAAATAAATAATTGTCTTATAATTGATAATAATAATAATAATAATAATAATAATAATAATAATACTAGTAACAGTCATAAATATATTGCGAATAATTCCACTTAGAGATAGGTACATTCACTAACTATTGACACATACTCATATACACATACATGCACACAAACACAAACACACACACACGCACACACTTAAACGAACACAAACAATCAGAATATTTCCAATGTCACATTCATTTTTACAAATAACTTCAATTAATAATAATAATAATAATAATAATAATAATAATAATAATGGTCAATAAATAATATGATAAATCTGATCGGTAAAAAGCTAACAATTCATTTTACATATTGGATCAACAATTAGCCTAATATGCATTAATCATGAAGAAGAAGACGAGGAAAGAGGGTGACGTTGGAAGATGAAAGAAATGTTATATAAAGATTAAATAATAGTGCAAAAGAAAATGAAAACTAAATTCCCTTTGAAATAAACAATCAAGTATGTGTATGCAGTCCAATCGATTAACTAAAGATGACAACAGTTGTACTATTACTATTACTACTATTAATGTAGGTAATCATTTTGAATGTATTATTTACAGTCCAACTGTTATCAAGAAATATTAGAATTCGATAAAATGATTGAGATTACAGATGAGCCTATGGTAATTGCTTGATAATGAAACGATTGAGATTATTCTATTGAGAATTTTAATTCACAACAACTGGCAATATAACATTGTGACAATGAAATTCGTTAAGATAACAGCAGTGTAAACATGACCTTGGGACCTACATGAAATAACCAAGCTTGAAATGACCATAACCAATCAACAACAAAAAAGAGCGAAAGTATTCGTGGTCATCGTGACAATTAAAAACCGAACAATCTAACAAAACTAGGTAACTTGATATCCTTTTTATCAGAGAATGAACATAAACATAGTTCTTTTAAACTGAAGAACACATAATATAAAGTTGACATGTTAATTTATTATAAACATCAGACAAACATTTTATTATTTTAACTTAATTATTAAAATTAGTTAAGATCATGAGTCAGTTGAAGCTAGACCACTATGGAAAACCTAGAAGCACTGGACGGCCATTTCGTCCTATTGTGGGACTCCTCAGCAGTGCGCATCCACGACCTCGCTCCCTGCGAGATTCGAACTCAGGACCTACTAGTTTCGCGCGCGTGCTACATAAACTATTATATTAGTTACTTTATTCAATCAACCGATCATAATTCATCATATCAGTATAGATTCATGTATTGATCGGATACATTGAATAATATTCTTTCTCTATTAAGTGATTCGCTTGAATAATCCATAGTCGTCAAAAAAATGATACGGATATATGGAATGTTTATTTTACATCACATTATACGGCAATATAATCCCATTTGTAGCTCTTCTGAGGTTACAGTCGGTCCCAAGCTCGAGTAAAGGAGGAGGGTTGTGCGTGCGAACAGAAATCCCATCCTGTAGAAAACAACCCTGCTAAAAAAAACGCTAACCAGAATAAGCAATCCGGGGATATATATATCGTGGATGCGCACTGCTGAGGAGTCCCACAATAGGATGAAACGGTACTCCACTGCTTCCAGGTTTCCCATGATGGTCTAACTTCAATTGATTCACGATCTCAACCATTAAAATTACTACAATATCCACAAAAACCCTTCTCATATGAAAAATAATCTTGTAACAATTTAATTTATCCTACATATTTATCAGGTAGATTTATTATTCGTCATTTATTTATACATTCAAACATAAACACTCATGCGAGAATACACATTTATTAATCTTAATTCGATAGTGCAATATAATTCCCTTTTTCATATTGTAAACATTTAGAAGAATAAAGTGACATGTCAGTTGGAAAAATTAGTTTTCCCTTTATTGTAACAAAAAACTGGCCACCATTTTATTAGTAAAATATGAGATAAACGTAATCATTTATAAGCAGAAATGATTGAAGACATTAACGAGACAAACCACATAGGATGCATATATGCCAATAAGAGACTGATCGATTGCAGTCCTAAGCAACAATCGGGAGATTCAAACAAACAATACCAAATGAATTCAAACTTCACCCCATTTGAAGCCACCGGCACTATGTTCGAGTCCCGAAGTGAACATCAATTCTGGGATGTAGATACATCTACCTGATGAGTCCTAAATAGGATGAAACACGTGTCCTTGATTCCACTGCTAGCCACCATCCATCTTTGCTTATAATGCTTGTGACTGAAGGTAATATAGAGGCAATCCGCACAGGATGCACATATGTCAATAATAGACTGATTAATTGCAATCCTAAATATCAGAGTGTTGATTCAAATAACCAATACAAAAGTGAAGTAAACATTTATAGTATCGATATAAGGAAATAGCCTGAGATGATCAAGTGGAGCAATGCATACAATAATTAGTTTACAAAGGATCTACTGAATGAAATTTAAGTAATCAAATTGTATAATTTCATTTTATTTTAGGTAAATATGAATAGATTGACTTTTAATGATTTATCAGCTAAATAAAAACCATCACTAATGAAAGGTTTATTATGAGTTACAATCACTTATGATATGATACATACATAATACAGTTTGAACACAAAAGATTAGTTGTTATGTAGGATAAGATATCAAGTAATTATTACTCTATTATTGGATATATGTCGTTTCTTTTCTCTTTTATAGACAGGTATCTGTGTATTGGTATATAATGAAAGTATTTGAGGAGAAAAATGCAGTGAAATATAGTATGAAAATAACTC
The DNA here is from genome assembly GCA_944470425.2 of Schistosoma bovis. Taxonomy (NCBI): domain Eukaryota; kingdom Metazoa; phylum Platyhelminthes; class Trematoda; order Strigeidida; family Schistosomatidae; genus Schistosoma; species Schistosoma bovis. The sequence continues at coordinate 21,833,323 of OX103958.1, read as the reverse complement.
GTATATGTATGTCACTGAGTAATCATATGCAACGTAGAGCCTGTTGTATAAGTAAATCAGTCCCACCTGTAACAATCCATTAATAAGACGAGGTGAATTATCAAGAAAATTTTTGGAGTGACCGAAGTAATAACAGTGTCGGTAGCAGTAGAAATGATTAAGTATAGGAAAAAAAAAGTATTAGAAGATTTCGGCAATCAAGATCTAAATTATTGTGAATGATTCTGAGTCATGTCACTGTACATCCCCAACTACTGGTAAAAATTATCACGAAGATCCCAACCAAGTAGTCTGTATCTGCCTACATGGTTCAGTCCAACAGTCGATTTCTTCATAGACTGAAGTCATATCATGGTTTGACTGTCCGTAGCCTTCGCCCCATATACTTCTACACCAACAAATATCGTGTGTCAAGGTAGGGGGTGGATGGGCATAGGCATTAGATGTCCCGACCACCTCAGCCGATGAAGATTCACTACTTCATTAATCAACTTCCTATGATTACAAAGTATTTTATCCTTGACTTTATCATTTAAAACTCGATGATCCCAACATACACGGGTAATGCTTCAAAGATACCAATGATCGAATACTAGCAACTTACGAATATACTCCATTCTAAAAGGCTACGTTTTAAATCCATAAAATAGTAGAGAGTGAACTGTTGAGCAATAAACTCATCCTTTGCTTGATAGACGTATATCTCAACTATGTCAAAGATGGTGAAAATCGTCAACAACTGACAGACTCCAAAATCTTCAAACATCAACTTACCAAAGCTAATAAAACTTCCTAAATAAATGAATTGATCAACTAGTAATTCCTATCATTAGTCTATGAAGAAAATATCTACTTACTAGTTGAAGGTTCCAAACTCTTTCTCTATCAAGTACATTGCTCAATTACAATAGTTCAAACTAATATCAACGAGATTTACAGAGAAGAATAAATTCAGACAAGAAGCTTACTCAATCTTGTACTTCGGTGTCACCCAAATGCGTCACAAGACGACCCCTCATATGGAATCCTCAAGGCCAAAGGAAAAGAGAAAGAACAAAGAACACATTACGCCGGGAAATGGAAACAGACATGAGAAAAATGAACAAGAATTGGATGGAACTAGAAAAGAAGGCCCAGGACAGAGTGGGTTGGAGAATGCTGGTCGGCGACCTATGCTCCATTAAGAGTAACAGGCGTAAGTAAGTAAGTAAGTACTTCGGTGTAAGATATATTACTAACATTGTAACTATAATATACTTTGATCATTATCATTATGTAATAAGTAGTAATAATAATAATAATAATAAATTATTAAATAGATTCATTCATTAAGTGGAATACACATAGTAACTAAACCATTTTAAACAATCTAATTTCAACCAGTTCAGATTGATACTTAGATTGATCAATTCAATCAAACTAAAGTTTGGAAATAAATTTTGAGAAAAAAATGTAATGAGTTACTTCTTTGTTTTTTAGCATTTAAACAACAAGTGACGTATAAAGATGAAGAGAGAAAGAGAAAAGGATTGTACATTGAACGACTTAATATTTAATTAATTAATTCATTTATAAATAAATACAATTGAAGGGACAGAGAGAGGAGGGAGAGAAAGAAAGAAAAGAAGAATGAAAGTGAAAATGAAATAAATTAAAGCAAGGAAGCAAACAAACAAACCAAAAAATTTACATTAAAACAGGAAAAAGATTACAATTTTACTGGTTGTACTTTAGTAGTTTTTACTTATCTATCTCGCTCACACACACACACACACACACACACTAAGAGATAATGATACAAAGTCTGGACCACCGAAATACTAATTATTATTAATTGGTAATCAGTTATATTTCGGATGTCCAAGATTCAATATGCGAGAAATTTTGAAAGTTGTTTCATCACTTTGAACTTTCAAGTTGTTGTTGTTGTTGTTGTTGTTGTGGTGGTGGTGGTGGTTTGCTTGTTTTGTTAATTCAAATGTAAACTTATGAAAATTGAATATAATGAGTATGTATGCATGATTTGTAATGCTTGAGTCAACATATAAAAGTAATATTTAACAAATCAGAGAATTATTTAATTTGAATACCATATAGAGAAGCAATGAAGTAAGACAATGTAATAATATAAATGGAAATAGATATTGAAAGAGATTACTCTTTCAATATGACAAATGGTGAGATGTTGTTATTTCAAAGGGAAGTGATAAACAGTAAAAAAAACTATAGAGAGAAAGTAAGCGATCATGTAAACCTATAACACCGATTCACTGTTTTTCACAGCTGTATGAGCAAATAAATATTCATATGTAAATATGCATATACAAACATACATAGATAAATAAAAATGGATAACATGTCAATATCTTCATGGTATATAATTTGTTTTGTTTTTTCACAGTTGAATTCATGAGTCGATTTAAGCTAGACCACCACTGAATATGTGAAAGTATGAGATGGTCGCTTCGTCCTAGTATAGGACTTCTCAGCAATGTACATTCACAATTTCGAACTTAGGAGCTTCGATCTCGTGTGCGAACACTTAAACTCTGGATCATTGAGTCAACATCCAACAGTGTCAATGTCTAACTTCAATCGATCCATGATCTTGAGCAACCCTTCATCTGTTGTCTGGAGTGGATAGTTGTCTCCACCTGACAGTGATTTACAGTTATTATTCCGTTTATATTTACTTTCAATCTGTCTACAATTAGTTGTATATTAATATGATCACTTTAGAAGTTTTCAAAATGTATCCGTTTGAACAGTTTTTCCCCCCTATATCATTTCTTTATTAATAAAGTCAGTTTAGTGAGTGGAGGATATAGAAAATTTTTATTTATTTGTTTATTTAAACACATAAACATTGGTACAAGGAGGCACCAGATAGATAGGTGCCACACAAATCATTCGATTTATGTGAGGGTTAGGATATTACCCAGGTGCCCAAACCGAAGCAGGTAGTCTTCTTAGGAGACTACACCCGGAGCCTTTGACCTAAAGGTCTAATCCACAAGGTAATGGAGCAACGTAAGGAGATGCAGTCCGATGGTAGCAGATGACCAACAATAGGTCCATACGCCATTGGCTCCCTCAGGATCCTGAAGCCCATGTGTACCGTTAGTTTGGAATCAGGATTTTCCAACTACCTTAAGTCGATCCTCTGTTTCCACCAACCCAGTTAAAGCACCGGTTGTTCGCTCTTTGTTCTCTCAATTTCGTAACCAACACCCCCGCTGCGAGAAGGCAGTGAGTAGGACTTCCCTGGTAGCGGTTGTAGTTAAGTGACCATGTGAGAGCATTTCGAGAGAGAAAGAGAGAGAAAGCGGACTCTCCTCATTCTCTGCCACACCAGGGGGGATATAGAGAAACTTTTTTATACTTTAAAAATCCAGTCAATCAATTTAGTTTCTATCATTTAGTGATATATTTGTTATATATAAACAATCAATTTGAGAATTCTTATTGTATACTCTTAAACAAATAACAAGATGGTTTGTAAGGAATAATCACTGAAATATTTCTAATGAAGTACTTATTAACATTGAATGAAATCTCAAGTCAATAAATCATCGAAGTACATACAAAGTAAATACATGAAGTGAGAAGTAGTTAAAGAATATTCAAGTATAATCCTTGTGTCAGTATGTTTAATTATTTCCCTTATGAACAATGCTGACTAATTAAATATTGATTCACACACATATACACATCATAGGAGGGAATTTACTTTGCAAAACAGTGAGAACATTGAATATCAGTCTCATACTAGTATTGAACTCAACAGCATACACTTATAATCCTAACAGAGATCAAACAAACTATTCAGGCCCCATCATAAGAGCTTTACTCCCTTAGATTGCGAAGTTAGCATCCAGTACACTTAACGATTGTGACCTCATGTAATTCACAATATTGTGAGATTATACTATCTATTACAATCAATGAGAAGCATCATTAAACCATGATATGATTGACCTCTGCTTGTCACGATCATTCCACTAGAACATTAAGAATTCTCAAAATCAGTCAATATAATGATCAATTGATTATTATTAAGATGAAAAATTCGTAGAGTTTATTCAATTTGAAAATTATTTACATAAACATATTCGATTTCAATGGTGAAAACATAAGTCAATTGAAGCTAGACAACTATGTAAAACCTGGAAGCACTAGACGACCGTTTCGTCCTAGTATAAGACTCCTCAGTAGTATGAACCTACGATTCCGTTTCGTAAGATTCGAACCTATCTGTCACATGCATGAACGCCTAACCACTTGACCACTGAGTCTGCCGGTATCCAACGGTGTTAATGTCTAACTTTAACCAATCCACGAAATTGAGCCACACATCCACCATTGGATGTCCTGGTTTCGAATCTCGCTAGGTAGGATCGTGAATGCGCACTACTGAGGAGTTCTACAATAGGATGAAACAGCCGTCTAGTGCTTCTAGGTTTTCCATGATGATCTAGCTTCAATTGACTCATAATCTCAACCATTGAAATTACTATAATATCCACAAAAACCCTTCTGATATTTGATTTATATTTCTAATCTTTAATAATAAAGTAGAAAATGAAAGAAATCACTAACCAATAGGGAAAATTAAATAAGAGATAATGTTTTGATAAGCGACAAGAAAAGAAAAAAAGAACGAAACACATTGTTGAATAGAAAAAACTATGTTATATTATTTTATTATTATGAAAGATATCTGACCTATGATAATACAAGGGAAAAGAAAACGAAACTAAAGACAAGACTAAAAATCAAAATGGTAAGGGAGAAAAAAAACACACTTTGCAAATGAAAATAAATGTTTGTTTTTTTTCAAATTCCCTCTCTCTCAGATACACACTCTCTTTTCTACAGGTGACAAAATGTATATACACACACATACATACATACATACATAGCAACATACGTCTAAGAAGTGAACATATGTTACACAAATTTTATGACAATGAAATCTAACTGAATAAATTGTCAAAATGAATGATAGATAAATTGCATGCAACTTTCGCCACCTTTTATAACTTGATTAGTACCAGTAAAAGAAAAAAAACACAATGATGATTACAACTACAATGACTATTATTATTATGATTATTATGATTATGACTACAACTATTCATCATTGAATGTGCTCATTTTTAAACAGTCATATTCATCTAGTTACTCTCTCCACACCCACCCATCCCCCCTCTCTCTCTCTCTCTCTAATTCATTTTCTTGTTATATGTGACTAAAATTTACTTACCTATTTTAATCTAGCCTAACGAATAATAAGTTTCATTGAATATGTAGAATTGGTCATGTGGACAAAGTGTAAAAATAATGAAATAAGGAGAGAAAAAAAGTTATTCATAAGAGATATGGGTGTATCGACATAGTTAACTGAGCGCCAAGCCTCAATAAAAGAAAGAAAAGAGTCACGAAAACTTCTCCTCTTTTTTTTTCAAGTTCACTACTGTTTGTCATAATTACTTCCAATCTAGCACATACATATATAGATATGTAACAAAAGAATTAGATCATAAATGATAAATAATGTTTTCGCTAACCTCGAGAAAATAGAAAGAAAGAAAGAAAGAAAAAAGAATAATTGTGTTAGATATCTCTGATGTCTTGTTGTCATTTAGAGAAATGATAAGAAATAAAACTAAGCGGACAATTTCTCCATAATACACTAGTTTATAACTAAGACTAAACATTATATGAATAGAAATGGACAGGATAATAACAGTTAACATGTGGGAACATTGTGTTAGAAGAATGAGTGTTCAAGGGAGAAAAAAACACAACTCAACATCCAACATCACGTACTGTACACACAAAAATTAAATCGTTGTTAAAGAATAGATATAATAGAAAATGCTCAATGAAGTTTAATGTTATTCATATTGTATTGGAAAAGTAATTGTTCACATTGTGAAGACTGTAATATGTGAATATGTAAATAATTAGGATTATTATCAGTATAGGATTGTGGAAATTGTTGATTTTTTTTCATTGAGATCATGAACCGTCTAATGTTCTCACGCAGGATCGAGTCCCAAGTGCGAGATCGTGAATGTGCATTGTTGAAGAGTCTCACACGGCCATCCACTGCGACTAGGTTCTTAATAGTGATTTAACATTGATCGGTTCATGAACTCAAATGAATTGATTAAGAATTCAAACAAAAAATATTCTCAAATCTAGTTTAAATGTTTTACTTGAATTGATATCAACTTAAAATTGTGAAATGAATATGTCCAAATTCAGTTATTTTTCTTGAATGGTTTCCTCTCTCTCTTTCTCTCTCACTCACTGATATATAGATTATTTGCATGAAAGATTTATTCAGTCCTCTCTTCCATGAAATGTTTTCTATTGTCCATAGACAGAGTGATCTATACAAATCTAATATTTTATAAATTTCACAGGTTGAAATCATGAGTCAGTTGAAGCTAGACCACCATTGAAAACCTGGAAGCACTGGACGGCCGTTTCGTCCTAGTACGGGACTCCTCAGCAGTGCGCATCCATGATCCCGCACCACGCGGGGCTCGAACCCAGGACCTACTGGCTTCGCGCGCGAGCACTTAACCACTAGACCACTGAGCCGACATCCAACGGTGTTAATGTCCCATACCAGGACGAAACGGCCGTCCAGTGCTTCCAGGTTTTCAATGGTGGTCTAGCTTCAACTGACTCATGATTTCAACCTGTGAAATTTCTAAAATTCTCCACAAAACCCATTCTGATAATAATATTTTATAATTGAAAAATAAGTAGTTGAACTTGAAAATCATTATTGTCATTCATTAAATAGTGAGCAAAATAATGTGGGATATTTTGAAGTTTCCAAGTTGATATTATTATTTTATAGTTTTGTTCTTATTATTCAGTTTCTAGTTAAAAGTAATCAGTTTTCGGTATTTTGATCAACAACAAAAAAATCTTTTTACTTCTATCTTAAATAGTATGTAGACTATACATGATAGTGATGATCATGTAGTGAAAAATAAGTTATAGTTCTACTCAATGCTAACATATTTGACTGAGACGTGGATTCGAACCAAAAACCGGGAGAATCAGTTGCTTAATAAGTGAAGATAAAGATTATTGATAAGTACTAAATTGAATGAAATTTAGATACAAAACTTTCTACCAATCGGCTCCAACCATTGAACAGATTTAAACTAATTGTAAAAAGATATGTATAGATGGACAATTTAGGTTTTTACAGTCAGTTTTGATAAATCTCAGAAAGAACATACATTTATTTATGATATTTTTAGTGGACAGAATATATTCAATCAAACGTAATATAGAACCTGCTACATATATGAATCAGTTTAAATCACCAACCTAAATCAGTACATTAATATGAAGTTATTATTCAGAGAAATGACGGAGTAATAAAAGTAGCAACGATATCAACAGTTATAAGTATAGGTTTTGGAAATTGTTGAGTTTTTTTTTAAAGATCATGAACCGATCAATGTTCGACCACCATTAAACACCTAGAAGCACTGTGAGGCCATTTCTTCCTAGTATGGGACTTGAGCACGAAAAGTTTAAGCATAAACGACCGACTGCCTCGACATGTGGTGTTTAGTGGTATAGGAGTAGGTTGGAAGGAAGCTAGGGGCAGCCAGACCAAAACATGGCACAAGTCCATGAAGTCACTGACAAGTAGACTGAGTCATGTTGGTAGGTTTAGACTACCTGGTTGGGGACCACAAGATGATAGCAATCAATGGTTAGAGACCCTGAATGACATGACTCAAGATCGTTTGCAATGGCGCAGGTGAATACACTCTTTGTGTTCTCCCAAATTTTAATCTCCTGGTTCCTCTTTGTCTCTTTGCTTTCTCTTCCCAAATTTATTTCACTGGATTATACTCCTTGAATAACATCTTCAAACCCTAATGTTTCCGATTACTGCTTATACTCTTACTACCTCTACCACTACGAGATTTGAATCGACAACTGCATCTCTGTGCTAATGTGGTATGGCAACTCGAACTGATGTACGTACGTACGAAGTTCTACGTTGTTACTGATTGACTGACTGAAACAATATGATACAAGAAGAAAGAGTGAATTATCCAAGTTGAAATTATAAGATAATCTTTAAATTCAAAATCTATGAAAAAGATAAATAGTGAATGTTTTATACATTAAAACAATTAATTCTAAATTATAATATCCAACTTCTCTATAACCACTGATTACAATAATGAAACAGTTGGTACCTACTACAATAAAACATCTAAATCCAATACATCTTCTCCATGAAGTATATTTAACAGTTTACATGTTTATAACAGATACAAGTGAATTCAATTGTGACGAGTATAGAAAGAAAGAAAAGAACGAAAGAACATTAAGCTGAAATATTTTTCAAAAAAAGAAGAAACCTTATTTATACGAATATTCGTCAAGATTAGAACGAATAGTTTGTGAAAATTATATTTGAAATAAACTCAGCGATTGAAATTTAACTAATTCCAACGTTTCGTCCAGCTAACTTGTCTGGACTTCTTCAGGATAATAATCAAAATCAAAATCATCAAAGAAACATGTAGCTATTCTATTTATCCACCCTTATTAAAAAGAAAAACTTAACTGAGAAACTTAATATCAATTCGTTATTCAGATAGGTTTATGTGATTTGTAACGGGTGTATTTACCAGATAGTAACAATAATAATGTATTTAAGATATTAAAAAAAATTGACAAACAATCAATTGGGAAAACATAACAGTCATCTGTCCAGTTTTACATTTTCACCCATTTCTACAAAAGTAGTTTTTTTCAAAGAAAAAAAAGGGAATAATGAAACTATGCTATTTTCAATCTTTTTCTTACACCCTTTCTAATATACAAGAAGTAAAGAGAAGGAGAGAGAGAGGGAGATAGGAGAAAGGGTGAGCGATAGAGATAATAAATATTGATAAAATTAAAAGAAGAAAGAGAAGAAAGTTATCTAACTCTGTTGTGAACTAGTTTATATAGATATAGTGAGTGGAATCTATTGTGTGAACATTAAATGCTTATATCATTACTACTACTACTGTTACTACTACTACTACTACTACTACTACTACTACTACTACTACTAATAATAATAATAATAATAATAATAATAATAATAATAATAATAATAATAATACCAATATCAGTACGAGGCAATAATGGTGAATACCATTGCTACTCCATAATGATTTCCGATTTGTAACAAACCACAATTTTTTCTTACATTATTTATAAATCATGCATAGAGAAAAATAAATTTCATTTATACTATTACCACTTCTAAATAATATATATCAAAGACAAAGTTTATGTACATATACCTGTGAATGTAAATACATAAACACAACGGAATAGGGCGGAAAAGATATAGTAACGGCTGGACAGGTGTTCTAATGAATGACAAGTTCAATCATATTACAATATGCTCTTTTATCCTCCTCATACCAGCCATTAATTCACGCACTTTATCTTACCTTACTCACTAACCCCATCCTCTTGTACTACTGGACAAAAAACCAATAATAAAATTGAGTGAGAAAAAGGAAAGAACTGTATGAATAACAAGTGGTAATTAGTAAGTACATATGATTGTAAAATAAGTGAAATAGAAACGCACATAAAGAGAGAGAGAGAGAATGATCAAATGAAATAAGGAAATCTTGTCTTCAATCCGTATACATATATACATGCAGCCAACAAATACTAAGTGCTACCTATTATTATCACTATCACGGCTACCAATAAACATCTTAAAAGAACACACAAAAAAAAGAGAAAAGGAAAGAAAAAGTATACAACGGAAATTGGCGGTCATAAGATGACAACAATAACAAATCCGGTTACCATGGTTGATTCAGTATAAACAATTAAAATTCTCTTTTATACATATCTATATAGATATTTATATACACTAGGGTATAGGCACTATGCCTAAGGTAAATTGTAAATTAATACACACAAGAAAGTACTCCATTAATTATGCATGCATCTCTTTCTCTCTATTTGTAGCTTATATAAGAATAATAATAAGTAAATGGAGAAATAAGAATATTTCAGAGAACAACTTATTTGAGACAGTGAGAACAAGTAAACAAATGAGGCGAAAGAAAGAAAGAAAGAAAGAAAGAAAGAAGAAGAAGAAGAAGAAGAAAAGAAAAGTTGGTGATAATGACAATGGTGATGAACAACAAAAAAGCAACACAAAGTAAAATGAGAGAGAGAGAGAAAATGGATAACGGATCGAAAAAAGAAAAGAAAATAGAAGACAAAACAAAAGATCTGAATGTATATAGAAAGTAGAAAATTTCAAGTTCAAAATTATGAACACAAAGGATAACAGTTAATTAATATTAACATTACTTGTAATTAATATATATAAATTGAAAGATGAAACTTGCGAGTGCCAATGTAGGCGTACACTATTACTATTCTACGAACAACGAACAAATGAACAAAAGTACTACAACAACTACAACTACTACTACTACTACTACTACTACTAATACTAATACTAATACTAATACTAATACTAATACTAATACTAATACTAATACTAATACTAACTATGATTATCATTAAAGATTTCAATCAAAGAAGCATAGTTAACAACAACAACAAAACACACACACTGATAAAGCACGCAGTTAATCTTCAAAATGTCTCATAAAAAATGAGACATTTACAGAAAAGAGATAGAAAGTATTCATCATTTTAGTAATTAAAAACAGTAATAAAATAATAATCTCAAATTCTTTGACATATTATCTATTAATCCATTGATATTAGATGGTTAAGAACAATGAACAAATAAAAAGTCTAACATGAGTTTGAATTCAACCTTTGAACAATTAATGCCCATCAAAATTATCAATACACTTTCTTAAACATAGTAGGTATAATGTTAAAGTGATAAAATTGATTAGCATTAACATGATATGCCCTGATACGACGGAGAGTGAAGAGAATGCACATTTCCTCTCGAAATACAATCTTATGACTATGCGTATATAGTCACTTTCAGAGAAGTCCTACTCAAAGGCCTCTTACGGTGTGGGTGTTGTTTATACAAGTGAAAAGACGGCAACCTAATATTCGGCGCTTTAACAGGCTTGATGGATACAAAGGATCTACCTAATTAGAGTTGAAGAACCCTAATTCCAAATCACTGGTGCATATCGACTCTAAGATCTTAAGGGAACAAATGGTCTATGAAATTATTGTTGTTCACCGGCTATCATGTGACTGCATTTCATAACGCTGCTCCACAGTATTGTGGATTAGAACTAATAATGATAATAATTATGAAATGAACTATTTGGATCACTTTTGAAATAGTTGAATTACACATAGACAGTATATTCTGATCACTGAATATTTACATTGATAAAGAAGATTCACTCAAAAAAAAGAGTAAAACACAAAACAAAACGTAAGTGATAATTAACTATGAATTATAGTCTTTGAGAATTTCCAAAGCATTACGTGTTTATGAGTTTAAGCCTTATATTCCTAGAAAGCCTTAGTCAGTCATTTACAACGTAGGACCAGGCACATATGTGTATCGGTACAAGTTACCACACCTCATTAGTACAACAAGAACAACACCAAGTTCATAGAAGTGGTTACTTCAATGGTGGTAATATATAAGAGAAAGATTGCATATAAAGATATAATATACGAAGAAAGAATTAGTTGTTAGAAAAAAATGGAAGACAGTGATTGTATATACCTACGTCATTGTGATCGGTTCTGAGCCCTGTCACCCAGGGTCTCCAGTCATTGGTTACAATAGTCACGCGGACCTCAACCAATCAGTCTACATCTACTAACACGGCTCAGATCAGAAGCTACTGACTTTATGGACTGACCACACATCCCTAACTTTCTTCTAACCATCTCCAACATTAGTCAGCACTACGTGTCGTGATAATCGGCGTTCAGGCATATGTAAAACGTGGCCTAACCATCTAGATCGAGGTAGATTCACAACTTCATCAACTGATTTACTATCATTCCCTAATACCCTGTATCTAACCTCATTATTACTTACCCGACTATCCAGTAGATGCGAACAATATTTCTAAGATACTGAAAGCCCAAAACTACTCATACAATCCAAGAAGTACAAAGTTAACAATTTCATTTCGTTATTAGTATACCTTAATACAATCATTGTGAATTTAGAAAATTCTTCACTCTCTCTCTATTTTCTTTTCAATGTATACCCATTCTAATCATTATTACAAAGATTAAATATGTTTATGCATAACATACAATCCCTTGATACTAAATACAGCAGACACAGTGTCATGAATTGACACTTTGAAACAGTATGACTGAAAATAATGTTTCCCTTTTTTGGCTAAACAAATAAAATGGTGTTACATGATATTAAATATGTATGTGAATATATAATTTATATCAATATTATCAAGTCATCTTTATTTTAACACTTATAATAATAATACCCTCCTCTATCATCACCACCGTTAAAGCGATCCATTATTTATCTACTATATTCATCTGTTTTGTTACACATCAGTAAATACATATTTATTCATATGTATTCCCTTGGTTTACTCACTTTTTTTCCCTTCCCTTTCTATATAGATAATAGATGACATTGTCTGATGGTTGGATGTCTTATTTTGTCTTTACTGATGGTCATTTAGTGATATGTATGTAGAATAGGAAAAAAAGAAAGGCAAAAAAAACAAAGAAAAGATAAATGAAAAGATACACAGAAGAAAAAGGAGAAGAAGAAGAAGAAGAACTGAAGGAAACAATGAGAAAATTAATCTATTTAAAGAATAATGTTCAAAAGTCCCAAAACTACAACACCAAATAAACGCCAGAAAACAAAACAAAAAAAAAACACAATTATTTAACAATATAAGGATAAACAACAATATGTAAAATAGCAAAACAAAAACGACAATTAAGATAAGTTAAGATAAAAATAAAAGAGAAAACAACATAAAATGAGGGATAATGTGAATAAAATTCTAAAGAGAAAATTAGATGAATAAATAAGGATGTGTCTATATTAGATTAATGATAAATGAGCATGAATAAGTAGTATGTGAATAAAATAAATGGATTGAACAATAGTATGAAAAGTGTTAAATTAACACATAGTCACCAATCAAGATCTAGCCTTTTCTTAGCGTTATCCTCCCAAAACATGTCTGCGCATAGATACAAAGTGATAATTACAATTAATGGTATAATAGCATAACGTCTTAACTTATTAAAAGAGGCAAATGTATAAACGGAGAGGGGTGTATATGCATAAGAGAACAAAAAGTTGAAGGTATATATAGAAGAGGAAAAAGTAATATTCCACTGATAAATAGTAGTATAACTATGAATATTAATAATAATGGTGTGGTAGTATTAGTATATACTAAAGTAAAGTCTTTGTTACACAATCATTAAAGGAATGAAACAAACTCATTGGTAAATTTATTAAAACATTCATTATGAATAATATTTAACGAGAACAACCTCTGACATATTCCTACTATCAATGTAACATCCACATGGAAAATACTATTACCAGATAATGATTAAACAGCGTTTGTGACTGGAGTGCATAGAAAGAAAGTATTCTTCTACTCAATAATAATAATAATAATAATAATAATAATAAATAGTAGAAGTACCAATACATGCATTCCTAACATCCACTTCCATTCTTCGTATACTCATCTCTCCTTCTTTACCCTTATACTTTTCACCGTTATTCAACTACTTAACATTAATTACAACAACTCTGGTAATATACTCACACAAAAAAATATGGATATAAAATTAATAGAGAATAATAGACATTAGTGATAAGTAGAAATAACGGGAACAATGACAGATAGAAAGAAAGAAAAAAACTGGAATCACTTTGTAAAACGAAGGGAGGCGATAATATGAAGATGCTTAAAAGTATAATACAAACATAATAATAATAATAATAATAATAATAATAATAATAATAATAATAATAAAGATATATTATTAGCAACTTATAAAAAATCATAGAATGTTAGCGCAAGAGCTCACGTGTCACCTGTGAATGTAGTCTCTATACACATCATATATAGATAGATATGTATATATACACAAATATAAATGAATGGAAAGAAGCATCACTAAGGGATAAACAAACAAACAAACAAACACATTTGTTTATTATAATTAGACATTGAAATATAAAAGACAAAAAAGAAAAGATGAAAAAAGGCGATAAAAATTTATTCAGTTATTTTTTCTTTCTTTCTTTCTTTAATAGAAGCCAACTCAAGAGAAACACCCATTATACGCATCACATTATATGATAACAAAAAGTCGACTTGACTTTAGTAGTTTGAAGAAGAGAAGAGAAAAAAAACTATGGAATTGGACAATAATCATTTGTCGACATATACTCATTATCAAAAAAAAGAGAAAAGAAAAGAAAAAAGAAAGAAAGAGAGAAAAGGGGAAAAAATCGTGATAAAGTATTTTAAAATCTTCTATGAATAAATGATAACAGTAGTATATTTTATTGTTTCAACTTTGAACACGAACTATACATTAAATGAATAGAAAATCAATCAGTTTTACTGATTATCTGATAGTAAACAATGTTATACGGTCTATTGTTTCATATTCTAATGAAATCCTTATAAGAAGTATTAGTATTCTTGAATTAGAGTCATGTCATTTACAAAATCTAACACGATAGATTAAAATTATGTTGAAGACCGTAAGTAGGAGTTTGATATCTGACGACACAGTTCAATTGAGTAGTAAAAGGTTTCATCAATATATATCCTGGATTACATACTTCTAATCTTCTTATGTAGTATAGGGAATCTGTTACGTGGAGATTTTTCAATTTTAAATATACCGATGATACTGCATTCAACATTAAATAATTTGTCAATCAATGTTCGTAGGTGAGACATGTACTTCATTACTTACAAGACTAATAGGAGCCAGTACATGTACACACTTTTGGTGGTGATTTATTAGAAGTAGTCAAAAAGTCAGTGTACCTGAGTAGCTGTATGACTATTGGTGGTAACGTGATTGGTGAGATAAATCTATGCTTAATGAAAGCCAGAGAGGTTTATGCTAATCTGACTGATCTTTGTTCCAGTCTTGAAGTTAGTCTTGCTGTAAAAAGTTGAATCTACAACGCAACAGTGTGAGCACTTCTGCCATATGCTCATGAATCCTTGCCTCTCCCAGTTGTGGATGTTAGGCGAATCTCCATGTTCAGTTATGATTATCTCCAGAGAATCGTTGACATTCAGTGATATCATCTTGTCAGTAATATGGAGGTTCAAGGATTTACGATGACTTAGTTAGTGCGACTACGTTTAAACACTAGCTTCGATGGTGTGAACATGTATTACAAATGCTATTCCAGCGAATCCCACATTGTCTATTCGTTTGCCGATGCTGAGGTTGGTTGGAAAAAGTGGGAACTTGGTCAGTTTACGAGATGGAACAGGGGCATAAAAGAAGGCTATATGAGACTAGAAGATGTCGGTCCATCACGACTACCTGATAAGATCCGAAAGATAATGAAACTCAATGAATTGAAATCTTTTGATATATGACTAGGAATAAAAGTCAATGGTGTTCCTGTTGTATTTTTTTTAAAAAAAACTTTATTTGTAAAAGAGGAACTTCCCTAACAGATTCTTTTCCGCTTATCTTATTTCAACTGGACTAGATTTCCCATCAAATTATTGCCCCACTTAATTTTACTCATTTAATTATTATTTTTTATGATCATATTCTCCCTCATTCATCAATATCTTCATAATATTTATTCCGGTACCTATTCATATCAATATTTGTACTCACATAAATAATGAGTAAATAAAATAAGGTGAATTATGGTAAATAGTATTTAGGCAGATGTCATACAACTAACTTCATATCATCTAGATAGTTTTTTTGTTTCATCTACTTAATGACCTATATATAACCTCAGAATAATAGATTCGATAACTCCTACTTATAGCCAAACAATGACTCCAAAACATATGTGATCCTATGTATCTTATATATATATTTAAAGATTGTGTTTCATAGTAATGAATTACTATATATTAATTTCAATGGTTGAGATCATGAGTCAGTTAAAGCTAGACCATCATGAAAAACCTGGAAGCACTGGATGGCCGTTTCGTCCTATTTTGGGACTCCTCATTAACATTAACACCGTTAGATGCCGGCCGGCTCAGTGATCTAGTAGTTAAACGTTCAGGCGCGAGACTGATAGGTCTTGGGTTCGAATCTCGTGGGGGATGGGATCGTGAATGAGCACTACTGAGGAGTCCCATACTAGAACGAAACAGCTGTCCAGTGTTTCCAGGTTTTCCATGGTGGTCTAGTTTCAATTGACTCATGATTTCAACCATTGAAATTACTATAATATCTACAATACCCCTTTTGATATAAATATATATTATTCAAGAATATCATTTCATATCAACTAAATTAAAAAGTAACACGTGATAACATGCCCTTAGTGAAGTAGATAAATATAACAGAAATATGGTCAACATATCCCCCCATTTAAATATAAATAAACAATCAACAATTCTATATACATATATACAGGGCGGAGGTATATATACAAAAAAAAAGGTAAGAACACTTAAATTTCACAGTTCAGAAATGATGAATACCAATGACATGACATGATCTAACTAATATAAACACGGATCATTTGAAATAATAATAATAATAATAGTAAAGTAATGATATGGTGGTCAGTATCATTAATATAGAAATAAACTTGAATTGTCGTTGGTTGGAGAGAAGTCATCAAAATGATTAAGTAGAATGTGAATAGGCGCCAAGACCATTTATATGATGATTACTATTATTAATAATAATAATAATAAACCTTAGTAATAATCATACAGTAAAATAATGTGTAGTCCCGTTAAATTCTTTCTTTTTTTTTATTTGTAAAATTATATTTATCATAATAGACAACATCAATCAACCTGTTTATAAACATAGATATGATACATATCAACACACACACACATATATATATAATACACTTACCTATCAATGCACACACACACACATTCATGTGTGCATACAAGAGAAATAAACAGTTATTATCTTTTGGTAAACGGAACAAACATGATTCTTTAAAATAGGGATTGACCAAAGTAACAACACAAACAATATACACATAAATAGACTTTATACAAGAATAAAAATTTCAATGGATGAATGAGAAATTGACGTGATTAGACAGAGAGTAATGATTGACAGTTGTACTCAGTCTCTTAAGTCTGACATTGCTTAATAAAGATAATGATAATAACAGTAATAATAATAATAATAATAATAATAATAATAATAATAAACTTATTGACACAGGTGATGGAAACCATAAAGAGAAATGAAACGAAATAATAACAATTAGAAAAGATGATGATAAGCTGACTGAAAGGAGTAGATACACAAAAACCATTATTATTATTATTACCAATTTCGTTGGATTAATATTTTCAGTAAAGGTAATGTCAACCCAGTTACTAAGACACAATGTATATATTTTCGTTTGAGATTATGACTGGATCAATGTTAGAACACCATTGAAAATTTGGAAGCATTGGATGGCCGTTTCGTCCCAGTATGGGACTCCTCAGCAGTACATATCTACCATTCTGCATACGGGATTCGAAACTAGGACCTTCGGTCATCATCATCATCATTAATATTATTACATTGAATTAACTGGGAAGTTAAACACACATACATATCGTAAGAAACACTTGAATATAGCCACGAAATAGATAGTTGGTGGTTATACAAAATGTATAAGGATATTAACCATAAAAGTCGCAAGAAGCTTATTTTGCATCAGTTCTATTCAGCTTTTAATCTTTCAGAATCTCGCTTCAAAGGCTACATCGAAATCTCCTAGTGTCGTTAACTGAAAAAAAACGTTTATATGGTAGTGTCAAACATTATTTGGTTTTTTAAAATCACATCCGCGTGTTCGAATTTCACTGATCGTATTCGTTCGGGTCAGATTGAAACTACGCCTACTTGATTAATGTAAATTAGTGCAAAATATAAATTCAGGACATTCTCCTTCTAACTGTCACTAAACAAAACTAAGAACATCGAAATATGTTACACACAACGTTAAGTCACCCAGAGCAAAAAACCACACAAGATTACAGGTACACCTTGCTGACGAGTGCCAAGTAGCACGAAACCCGGGTCCAGGGTTTCCTGTTGACTACCTCCAACCACCATCTAATCTCAATAGGTACAGACTACCTGGTTGAGGCCCACGTGATTTTCGTGACCAATGGTTAGACTCTGAGTGACATGGTTCAAAATCGTCTGCAGTAGCACAAGTACATCTATTCTTTGTTTTCCCTCAAATATTGAGATTCTAAATTCCCCAACTTTTTCTTTCTATTTCACCAATTTATATTTTCTTCTTGGACCCTATCTTCGATGTCTAATGCTTTCTATTACTACTTCTACTATTCTGGAATTTGTTCTGACCATTTCATCCATCTATGTTTATGAAATATGGCAACTTGAACCGATGTACATATGTACAACGTTCGACGTTGTAACTGACTGACTGATAACAACAAAAATGTCACTTCATAGATGGAATTTGATTACTATTACTTACTGATCAATCGCTAGAAAACCTTGTTTTCAGAAACCGATTCAAACTGTCCATGTATTCGCGATAAGAAAGTATAAAAAAGGCTGACAGAAAAACAATTTTAACAAGTAAACCAAGAAAAGTATGAGTGAACAACGACAAAAGAGTACACTGAAGATATACAGAATGAGGTGATTACATGAATAACGCGATTTTCATCATTAGCTGATTTATAGGGAACAGTGTGTTTTAGTAATAATAATGATAATAACGATAAAAACACTTACTGAAGAAACCTAGTAAATAATGCTAATAAATAAATACCTCAAAAACGATCTAACCAGTATAATCATGTCTTGTTTTTTAAACTGGGGAATGGATAAACAAATTAAAGTATAAAACAACAATATCAATTCAAAGCAACTGAGATGAAGAGTTCATTGGGATTGGATGTTGACTAGTAGTGGGATTTACGACGTGAGTTTCTTCCTAATTGGATGTGACTGATCAAGTGGATGGTAATACCGAGGTAATTTTCACAGGATGAGCATATCGCAAAAAGAGACCGACCAATTATTGTCCTTCAGCTACTTGTGGCGTAGAGATATCCACCTGCCGACTAAAGAACGAGTTAAGTGTGCTAAATTTTGCTCCGTTCC
Source organism: Schistosoma bovis (assembly GCA_944470425.2). NCBI lineage: Eukaryota > Metazoa > Platyhelminthes > Trematoda > Strigeidida > Schistosomatidae > Schistosoma > Schistosoma bovis. Next base: position 21,813,976 of record OX103958.1, on the reverse strand, counting down.
ACTTTGTGCTTGTGAAACTTCGCCTTTAAAATAAAGGATATTCGTAGGTTACACAAGTTTATCGTGTTTTAAACGAGTTACCTTTTAACATATTTCTTACAGTAGTAAAATCCAACTCAAAGACTCGCTATGGCACTGCTGGGTAGTGAGAGCAACCTTGTTAGCTAATTTGGGCGGTCGGACTAATCCACCACTCTAATGTAAACTGAATTAATTGGGTTTCAATTTGAGGGCTCACTAAAATCTTGTGGGATGCTCGATGTGTATGTTTATGGATATGAACTCCATTGAGTCTCAACTTGTTTAGTTCATGTATATGCAAAAGGTACACGCGTGGGTTAGCACAAGGAACATAAGCTGAAAGAGTGTCTGCCGTATGTCTAAAAAGCCAGCGGCCTTACAAAACAGGTCAAAGACATAATAAAAGGATAAAGTAGCAAATATTAGGAAGAGGTGACCATCAGCCTTCCCTGAAAGAGTGCTTGTGCTCATGTATGTCAGAAACTGCAGGGGTGGAAGTCTTTGTACATTCAATATCTCGGAATTTTACTTAGAATAACAATACAAACGACAACCAGTAAGTAACACTAACATTTCAACTGAGACGATATCAATGTCGTGGATTTGTTAAAGTTAGACATTAATGCTGTTAGATACCGGCTTATTGGTCTAGAGGCTTAGCGTCTGTGCACGAGGTCAAAGGTCCTTGGTACAATTTCCCGCATTCGGAATTGTATATACGCACTGATTAGAAGTCGCATGGTAGAACAGAATAACCATATAGTGCTTTCAAGTTTCCAATGATTTTCTAACTTAGTTCGTTTCATGATTTTAATGAAATATCCTAAAAGTCCCTACATTATAAGATTAATTCAAATAAAAAATAAACACCTACTGCGTATATTACCTCACAGTATTAAACTAGCCAATGTATAACCATCTAATCTGCATAGGAATCATATTAAACAACTCACTCGATACAAGTTTAACAAATTCCTAAGATGGTTAATTTTACATTTATAAAAAAAAAGATGAAAACAAAGTACCATTAATATTGCACATTTTATTCATTGAAATCATTAGTCAATTGAATCTAGACCATCATGAAAAACTTGGAATCACTGGACAGCCGTTTCATCCCAAAATGGGACTCTTCATCAGTGTGTATTCACAATCCCGCCTCGCGTGATTCGAACTCAGAACCGATCAGTCTTATTTTATTAATACACAATGAAATAATATAGTGAATTTTTAATGCTTTTTAAAAAAAAAAGAAAGAATTGCTTAATATTCAAAATGTACATATCGGAATACCCTATTTCTCCCTTCTATTCATATTCTTATGCTTAATACTGCAATCTAAGTTATTTTCTTCAAAGAAATAATAATGAAATCAAACAATAATAAATAAATAATATAAATTTATGAAATAAATAAAAAGAAGAAGAGGAAAAAGAGGCGGGGTCACTAATGCCAAGTTTATGTGTGCGCATGTATCATTTAATTTGAACGAACAGTGAACAAGTGACTATTCCTATTCCGTAGTTATTGTTATCATTATTATTATTATTATTTATTTATTTATTTTTACTCTTCCCGATTATTCTCTATTGTTGACATTGCTCCTTCTATTCAAAAGACGATGAAGAAGAAGAAGAAGGAGAAGAAGAAGAAAGAACGCTCAATTGTATTTACATGCTCAATACAATTGTATAAAGTCACCTATAAACAATGAATAGTATAGATTATTCTTTAATAATTATGAATAATAAGATTAATGAGCGCTCGCGCAACAATAGTAATAATAATAATAATAAGAATAATGATAATAAATTGGGCGTGTAAAGCATGAGACCATGTATGATGATATAATTGCATGTGGTAAAATAATAGTTAGTTCGAATTGAGTTAAATAATCTTGAGGTTTTTATTGATTAAACTTGTTGCACATAGATATGGATAGAACAATAAAAAAAAAAGAAATACGCCGATAAATATCGTTAAAATGAAGAGGAAAGAAGGGTTCGATGAGATCAAGTTCTATTATATATGTATACTAAGAGTTTGCTTGAATGATACTTTTTGTGACTATATGGGAGATACCTATAAACTTTATTATTAGTGGTAATGCAACCGGTTTTTTCGTTTTAACATTCTCTTTTTCTCCATGATTGTTTATTAACAGGGTTATGTGATTGTCGGATTAAACAAAGTGATAATACTAATAATAGTAATGATATTTGATATAATATAACATTAAATATACTTCATACGGTAAAACAAACTGAATAATTGAATTCAACAAGAAAGAACTTGTACTTCACATGATTTACATCAATTTTCCTAATCATGTCATGATATGAAAGGAAGAGAAGAAAAACAAACAAACAGGTGTCAACATGAAATCTGAACAACAACTATGACAATCATTAAGAGTAAAGAGGTAAATAGATGAGAGAAGACAAAAAAAAGAGCATCATTCAGTAGTCTGTCTATATATTCATTCAAAGAACAAACTACATTCAGATGGGAATATGAAATGTCAACAACATCTTCTATCACACCGCAGTCTTCATTTTCTCTAGGATAAAACAAACTTGCAAATAACATAATACGTATAACTTTCCTTATTTATTTATAGACAATGTAAGATGTATCAAGTTTGTTATCATTGTACAAAATAAGTTAAATGGTTCCTTCTAAGATTGTATTATTTGATATTTAGAACTGGGATTCAGATATATTCAATTGATGAATGAATGTTAAATAAGGTGAAATTCATGTTAGGAATTTCACGTCCAAACAACATCTATTTCTGCATATATGCTAAGATAACTTTTCTATTTATCTAGTGAATGATAGTCGTGTTATATAATATAAATGGATAAAAGTTGGTAATATGTGAATATACTAGGTTCTTATTTAGTGCCTTAAAACATATCACAGTCACTATTACTTACGCCTGTTACTCCTCGTGAAGGAGCATAGGCCAATCACCAGCGTTCTCCATCCAACCCTGTCCTGGGCAATCCTTTCTAGCTCCTTCCACTTGTAATTCATCCTTTTCATATCTGCTTCTATTATCCGACGTAATGTGTTCTTTGGCCTTTCTCTTTTCCGCTTCCCTTCAGGATTCCAAAGTTAGGGCTTGTCTCGTGATGCAGTTTGATTAGTTGCGTAATGTATGTCCTATCCATTTCCATCGTCTTTTCCTAATTTCTTCTTCAGCTGGAAGTTGGTTTGTTCTCTCCCACAGAAGGCTATTGCTGATGGTATCCGGCCAATGGATGTTGAGTATCTTGCGTAGACAGCTATTTATAAATGCTTGTACTTTCTTGATTGTGGTTGTTGTAGTTCTCCAAGTTTCAGCTCCATACAGTAGAACTGCCTTGACGTTCGTATCACAATCACTATAACACTTCTGATTTGGATTTTTTTATGTGAAATAATTGAATACGTACACTGTTATAAAGTGATTGTAGGTTTTTAATAGTACTGTTGGTTAATGTCAATCTATGATCAAAACTAACTTTACATTTCCACAGAATGAAATCATGAGTCAGTTGAAGCTAGACCACCATTGGAAACCTGAACGGCCACTTCGTCCTAGCATGGGACTCCTCAGCAGTGCGCATCCACGATCCCGCACCCCGCGGGATCCGAACCCAGGACCTACTGGCTCCGCGCCCGAGCACTTAACCATTACACCAGTGAGCCGGCATCCAACGGTGTTAATGTCTAACTTCAACCAAACCACGAAGTCGCGCCACCATATACCATTGTCTTTAGTGAGCTTATATCTCACAACAGACCTGGTTGTACTCCACTGGTAACGGCTTCCCACTAAAACTCGAGGAGTATCTCTTGAGGTCAGTCACTAGTGAGCAGATGATTCGAATCCCGCGGGGTGCGGGATCGTGGATGCGCACTGCTGAGGAGTCCTCCATAATAGAACGAAACGGCCGTCCAGTGCTTCCAGGTTTTTAATGGTGGTCTAGCTTCAACTGACTCATGATTTCAATCTGTGAAAATTTCTAAAATCTCCACAAACCCCTTCTGATAACTTTACATTTGACAATTTTCATCTTTTAATTCTCTGTCAGTTGAATGAATGAGTGTTAGAACGTGGGGAAAATGATAAGTAATGTTAATTGTGATAATATTTCATGTTTATAAAGTTGACAAATTGAGAACATATCTAGCCACGAGACGAGCAGTTATATAGACATGGTAAGAGTAATGAGATTTATCAACTTATCTTATATGTAATTCCTATACTACTGAAAAAGCCATCAATGGAGCATTTTTTGATTTTAATTATTCAGCCTTATAAGCATAAGATTAGAAGTGGAGTAATATGAAAAGTTGTAAAGTGATAAACGGAATGTATACCAGGTTCCAGACAAATTTAAAACGATTGCTAGCAGTACTACCTGATTTGAAGTAGTTCCTTTTACAGAAAAAAGTTTTTTTTGTTTCATTGAACTTCATAGCAACTTAGAAAATATTAAATGTAGAATCATTCTAATAACGCTATTAATAGTATGACACTTAAGTGTTGTTACGAGAATAAGGACAGTTTTCAATTCTTAGTTGGCCACATCAATGAAAGTGCCCAAAAAAGAAGGTTAAATAAACAATTTGGTCTTGACAACTTGTCAATGTGATCACAATCACATGAACTTATATGTAATATTCTTTATCTCTTTCTATCTCTTTCAATAACAAAATAATTAAAAAAAATTTATCCAGTCTAAAACTTCATTCATTCATCTTGAATAAAGTTCTATACTAAACAATACTGTGTATCATTTATTTCGGCTAAATAACCTAAATTAAAGTAACCTAAACAAGACAAAAAGGAGGAAGCAGAGAATAATGCCAAAGAAAAAAAAAGATAGTAGTTTGTAACAAGTTAGTCATCTGGATAAATAAATAAAAACAAACACACACTTAGTGTACAATATAAAAAAGACAATATAAACAAAATAACTAAAAAGTAATACGAATCATTGCTTTAAGCAAAGATGGATAGTGGTTAGCAGTGGAATACAGGACAAGCGTTTAGTCCTATTTAGAACTCGTCAGATGGATGTACATGCATTGCAGAGTTGATGTCCACTCTAGGACTCGAACTCAGTACCGTTCGTTTTAAATACCATCGCGTTGTCTACTTAGCTACTGAGTCCTGATAGCCTGATTGTGTAATGGGGTAAAGTTTAAATTCACTTGGTTCTGTTGTTTTACTTGTACCTTCCCATTGTTATTTAGGACTGCAATTGACCAGTCTCTTATTGGCATATGTGCATCCTGTGCGGATTGCCTCGATATAGCCTTAAGTTACAAGCATTTTAAGCAACTCTTGGATGCAAGTACATTCAGCTGATGAGTTCCAAATAGGATGAAACGTGCGTCAAACTGAATTCCACTGCTAGCCAATATCTATCTTTGCTTAAAAAGCTTATGACTTAAGGCTATATTGAGGCAATCCTCACAAGATGCACATATGCCAACATGAGACTGATCAATTACAGTCCTAAATAACAATGGAAAGATACAAGTAAAACAACACCAAGTGTACGATTCATTATTGTTAAAAAAGAGAAAACAACTCATTGAAATTGTTTTAAAAAATTCTTTTTGTTTAATTTTCTTTCTTTCCACTTTATTTATATACTGTCAGAAACCTTTCCCCACCCCCCGGAAAAAAGAAGACACCAACAACACAAAACCAAGAGAAAAACTAGTAAACAAAAAGATAGATATATAAGCATACTTACCAAACTTGCTGAATTCTTGACAGGATCATTGTATAAATTAGAAAATCTTGAAATTTGACCAGATAAATTGTAGTCAATAGGATGATTTTCTGCATATGAAAAATTAGTGTTATTATTATTATTATTAATATTGTTATTTGAAAAATATACTGATCGATCAAAACTTGGTGATTCTCTTCTTATACATGAAATTAAATCGTCATCATTTGATGTTCGTAGATAATGTTTCTGATTAAATAAATTATGCTGACGAGGATAAGGATATTGTAAGAAACTGAAACCACTGCCACAGCTTCCACCTCCACTACCGCCACTCCCACCTATGCTACTATTACTACCTGGTGATATTGCTGAATGATGCAACCAATTTGAACCATTAGTACCATTACTGCCTCCACTACCTTCAGAACTTGCATAACCAGAAGAAGTAGACGATGAACCACCACCGCCACTGCAACCAGTTGACCAAAAAGAAGATGCTGTTCCCGCAGCAGCAGCTGCCGCGACAACAGCAGCAGGATTCATATTCCATATTGAAGAAGTTGGTTTAGTCATGGATGGTAACGAAGATGATGTTGATGATGAACATGTTGTTAAACATGGTGAAGATGATAATGAATAAGAGGCAGCATTTACAGCTGCCATAGCAGCCGCGATTGCAGCAGGATAACCAGGTAGAAAATAACTGGCCAAACGAGGATCAGTTGGAAATGGCATTTTGAATACTAAAGAAAAAAGAGATGTATTTTCGTTTATTTTATAAGAAAAATGAAAATAGTATTAATGAGAACTAAACGCACAGTAATCTGACATCTCTAACCATGAACAGAAAGAACATGTTAAAACGTTATTTTCTTTTCTTCAAATAAATGATTACTGTACAGAAGTGAATATTTTTTTAAAAAATAAGTGATAAACTACAAGTTATTTTGTGAAATTGAAGAAACACATTGATTAAGGTGAATGAAAAACTAACTTAACTCATTCACCAAGTACGCGGATATGAGCAACACTATGAATGTAAGGGCTAATGATACTATCTCGTTTCTCAAATTGAAGTAGGTAGAGCAAGATTTGTACCTGAGATTTAATGGCTAAAAGACAAACACCTAAACAACTGAAGCATGGCTCCATCATAGGACAGTTTAAACATTTAAATACACGACAAGCTAAACTATGAGCTAAAGTAGATTAAGAATAAAAGTTAAAAGTTCTCATACAAATATCTATATAATTTAGTACTTAAGTAATACCAGCCATGTATTTAGGATATATATAACTTCCTGAATGGAATATACACAAAACAGTTGAAACAGATAATAAGATAAGCAAAGATGGATAGTGGCTAGCAGTGGAATCCAGAACAAGCGTTTCACCCTGTTTGGGACTCGTCAGCTGGATGTACCTGCATCTCAGAGTTGATGTTCACCCTGGGACTCGAACCCAGTACCGTTCGCTTCAAACGCCATCGCGTTATCCACTTAGCTACTGAGTCTTGATAGCCACTTGCTTGTGCAATAGGTTGAAGTTTAATTCACTTGATATTGCTAGCCACTATCCATCTTTGCTTATAATGCTTGTAAATTAAGGCAATATCGAGGCATACACACAGTATGCACATATTCCAATAAGAGACTGATCAATTTCAGTCCTAAAACATCAATGGGAAGATTCAAGTAAAACAATACCAAGTGAGATAATAAGATACTTTGAATGGTAGAAAAAGCTCGATAACTAGAAAATATCTTGGTTAATTTAACCGCTTGAATGTTTTTACTGATGTTTACTGATCATTCTGACTTTTTGTGTATCTGTAGTCACATGTTCTCTTGTTTGTTAAGAATACCCTTCCCAACTGGTATTTATTATCGTTACTTTATAACTACCAATTATTTTGCAATATTAATACGAACGACTAATGAAGTTCTAATGAAATAACATTGACAGTAGTCAGATATTCATAAACCATGTCGATATATACGCTGTACAACCAACTTATGAATATTATAAGAAGAAGGCATAAGTGTTAAGCGTTTTTTTAAAAAAAATTACATAGTCACTTATTTCTACTCCGTCTCCTTTTGCTCATTTATTACTGTCAATGTTCCAGAATATTCTAATATATATATATATATATATATATATATATATATATATATATATATATATATATATATATATATATATATCAGGGGTTTTTGTGGATATTATAATAATTTTAATAGTTGAGCATATGAGTCAATTGAAGCTAGATCACTATGGAAAACCTGCAAACACTAAAGACAATGGTGTAAGGTGGCTCAATTTCGTGGATTAGTTGAAGTTAGACATTAACACCATTGGATACCAGCTGGATCGGTGGTTTAGAGGTTAAATGTTCACGCACGAGACCGATAGGTTCTGGGTTGGAATCTGGCGAAACGGGATCGTGGATACGAACTGCTGAGGAGTCCCACAATATATATATACACTTAAACTACTTTATGTACCCTCTTAAGTTCATTTGCATCTTTCCTATTCTATTCTGATGTTTGTTTGTTTTGTTTTTACACTATAAACTTCCAATTAGATTTTACAATTTCAGTGAGGAAAAATTTTTTTTCCCCTAAATTTAAAATCCCATCAATACAACATAGTGATTATTCATTTACTTATAGAAGAAGAAGTCAAAGTTCTTCAATGACTGGATATTAATAATGAATATCAATTTGAGAAATAATTTAAAGTTATCATTAAACATCTTATTGTAATATAATAATAGATAGTTAATTAATTATTTAATTAATTGTTCTTTTTTTCTTTTTCCATTTTAAGAAAGAAAGAAAACATTCCTTTAGTATGTACTACTTGTAAGTAGTAGTAGTAGTAGTACTATAGTTAATGTCAAATTAGTAGAATTTCTATTTTACAGAAATTATACATTAGAGATAAACAGTATAAAGGAAGAAAAAGAAACTTAAACAACAACAAAAACAACAAAAAAGAAACAATTAACACCTTGTTGCTCTCATTTCGCTCTCATTCCTTTTGTTTAGACATTATATGATACATTTAATCATCTAAGCAATCGCTAAGATTATTCATTGTTTTGTTCTACAACACTCATATAGCTACAAGCACTTTATATGGCGAAATATATATTTGACTAGATATGAATATACCGCCCAACATTTATTAAACTGACTTAAAGACAGAATGAACAATGTCCAATGATAAGGAAATTTATTTGTATTTGATTAATGCCTAGCCGCTGACAATGTTAAACTAAACAGAGAAAATCTATTACTACTTATATTATTATTATCACTACTACTACTACTATTATTATTAATATCATTGTATTATGATATGACAAATAATTCTAATATAAGAAATTTTTCTTTAGTAATTCAATAAGTGAATAACAGTTTGTTCCTTTTTCTTTTCTTTTCTTTTCTCTTCTCTTCTTTTTCTTTATATTATTACATTTTTTTGATGCAATATTTGTAAATATGCATTACTATTATTATTAGTAGTAGTTCTCTTTCAATATAGAATTAAAGGTGATTTGATATTCTCTAAAAGAAAGAAGATATAAATTGTACATAGAATAATAATAATACGAAGAAGAAGAAGAAGAAGAAGAAGAAGAAGAAGAAGAAAAACGAATGGTTTTGGTGCATATCATTTTTCGAGCGACACTACAATCTATGGACGAACCAATCAGGTATAAGATAAGAGGTCTTGGATTTTGGCGCGAAAATCACACATTTATTTGGTTAAATAGTGTTTTGGCATTAAACGTAATTTCCAAATTTAATCATCAACTGTAAATCATAATTTTAATTCTTCACACAGGTTTATAACCTTTATTTGATCTTAGTTATTAAGTGAACAGTTTCAAGATCACTTTGGCGTCACTCAGAGGTCATCCATAAATTATCATCTCATCACTTCTTAGATGATATTCAATATAGAATGATGAAATAGAATAGATTAAGTTTCAACTGAATGTTGTTAAACTAAGTTTTATTTAATCCAGACATTGAAAAGTTTATTTTTAGTCTTTATAAAATTGCTTAGACTTGAAACTTAACCCATAGACGACTTATAAATTAAAGTCATATTATGAAATAGAAAGAAAACATGTTTATTTATTTTGTGTGCGTGTGTGTGTAAATTTGTGTGTAATAAAAGTTGTACGACAATCTTAGTTTTCAATGGTTAAGATCACCAGTCAGTTGAAGCCAGACCACCATGGAAAACCTAGAAGCACTGGACGGCCGTTTCGTCCTATTGTGGGACTCCTCAGCAGTGCAAATCCACGACCTCGCCCCCCGCGAGACTCGAACCTAAGACCTACTGGTTTCACGCGCGAGCACCTAACCACTAAACCACTGATCCGGCATTCAACGGTGTTAATGTCTAACTTTTGATGGTGGAAAAAAACAAACAAACAAAACTTTTATAAATCTGTATGATATTTGTATTTGTGTGTATGTGTGTGTGAGAGTTCAGTTTGTTTATCCATTGAAATTACTATAATATCCACAGAACCCCTTCTGATATTAATCAACATATGCTCACTAGTGACTGGCTTCAAAAGGTATATCCTGGAATTCTAATGAGAAGCAGTGAACAGTGGGATTCAACTGGGTCTGTTGTGACATAGTAACTCACTGATGACAATGATGGATGTGTAGCTCAATTTCGTGGATTAGTTGAAGTTAGACATTGACACCATTGGATGCCGGCCAGCTCAGTGGTCTATAGGTTAAGTGCACGTGCACGAGACTGATAGGTCCTGGGTTCGAATCTCGCAAGGCGGGATCGTGGATGTGCACTGCTGAGGAGTCAGTCAGTCAGTCAGCTACAACGTAGGACCAGGCACATATGTGCATCGGTCCAGGTTGCCATACTGCTGAGGAGTCCCACAATAGAACGAAACGGCCGTCCAGTGCTTCCAGGTTTTACATCGTGGTCTAGCTTCAACTGACTGATGATCTTAACCATTGAAATCTTAGTTTTGTTTTGACGAGAAATTATTTATTCAGGTAGTTGACTTCCAGTCAGATCTTTTAGGTAAGACCTACTCTTAATATATGACTGTTTAAACTAAAGCGGCATTAAATGGTTTGATTTATGAAACAGTTAATTATTTATGTTAAATGATAATGAGATAGTGATGAATATCATGCTTGTCTAGTCCTTAGTGTTAATAGTTCGTGATAAATCAATGTAAATGTCCCAGTTGTACAGGATATCAGCTGTGACCTGAATAGCTCAGTAATAATGTTATAGAATGTGAGAATAGATGATGTGAGTTTGAATTCTACATGATGCATCAGTTCCCTCAAGATTACAGTTACATCTGCCTAGTTAATCAGGGTCAACTATCACGAAACCTAGATTTACGGTTTCTTGTTGATTACCTTCAATGAACTAACATGTAAATGTTGTGATCAATTGTATGAATATACCTTAATACATAAATGAATGATCAGTGGTTTTTAGTCATAGACATATGATTTCTATTTTATTCAATGTATAAACTTGATCGAACATTTTTTGTTGAAGATATTTCTATATATAACACTAGTAATAATGATAATTCCAAACTTAACTGATGAAATCATATGTATCAATTTCTTTGATAGATTTCAACGAACATAAATGTTACTTAGAGATATTCTTTTACTAACCACCTTCAACTATCATCTAATATTAAAACAATCTCATGTCATCTCTTATTTAACCTGATAATTCAATCCATAAGGACCTTATGACTAGACACATATAGCAATGGTTATTACTCAATAATCGATAAGTCGGAATATTACCGGTTGTATATATATAATACTATACTTGTAATTATATTTATCTATTATAAGTTTTATAATGCATTAATTAGATTCATACTGGCATAGGGGATCCTCGTTGTTAACAATCAACGTATTATTAGTAATAGTAATAATAATACTAATACACATATATGAAGTTTATTATTGTACAAAATGAGATATGTAAAAGAATTGTTCCATCATTGTTTTCACATTAATTCACCTATGTATATTCACAATGAATACACAACGTACCCACCCACCCACACACACACATACATACACAACACATGCCCATCTATGTGTGTGTGTGTGTGTGCGCATTACATTAAATGATGTACCCTTTTATTTATGAATGAAAATTGGCAAATTAAGCGATACAAATTAATCACATAATAATATCAAGACAATAAACATGTTAAGAGATAGAATGATAGAACAACAAATAGTATTATGTAATATACATTGTAACAAAATAATTTCTAAGGTGAAAAGGTAAATAAAAATAGATTTAGAGAAAATTTTGATATTTCCAAGGGGTTTCAATCATTTCATGATGATGATGATGATGATTATTAGTATTGAACTTATTGATGTTGATGAGAGAGATGCCTATCTCTTTTAGGTCAGATAAGATAATGAATGAATGAATGAATGAAATTAGATTATATTGAATTTGATTTAATTTTTTTACTAATCAGTATTATTCATGATCGACATTTTATTTAATAGAAACATCAGTAAAAGTGATCTTTATTATGGAATAAATGTAAATTATAAATAGAGGTGAATAAGTTGAGGATTGTTTTTTGATACCTCCAACCATCATGGAAAACATGGAAGCAATAGATGGCTGTTTCGTCCTATTGTAGGACTTCTCAGTAGTACTCATCCACGATCTCGCCTCGTGAGACTCGAAATCAGGACCTAACAGTTTCGCGTGTGAGCGCTTACCCTATAGACCACATTCAACAGGCGTTCAACGGTGTTTATTTCTAACTCCCTCCAAATATTTATGTGTATTTTACTTATTAAATATGATGAAGAGAGACTTCTTTTCTTTTCTTTTTATTTAGATTTTTACACTGCTATAGTACAGACTCAGCTAAGATTTATCTAAAGAATCTTTAATATTCACTAAGTATGTTGTAGCCAACACTTTCCAGTATGTTTTATCCGTATATATTGACGTGTGATTTTCATCAAAGATTTCACTACAAGACCTGACTTTTGTGTTTATTTATTTTTCACCCAACATATCGAGTTGTGCTATGTTGAATATGTCTATAACAAACCCCTTCTGATATTAATCAACATATGCTCACTAGTGACTGGCTTCAACAGGTATTTCCTACAGTTCTAGTGAGAAGCAGTGACCAGTGAAGTTCAACCAGGTCTGTTGTGAGATAGTAACTCACTGATGACAATGGTGGATGTGTGGCTCAATTTCGTGGATTAGTTGAAGTTAGACATTTACACTGTTGAATGCCGATCGGCTCATTGGTTTAGTGACTAAACGTTCACTCAAAAGACTGATAGGTCTTGAGTTGGAATCTGGCGAGGCGGGATCGTGGATACGCACTGTTGAGGAGTCCTACAATGGGACGAAGCGGATGTCTAGTCCTTGCAAGTTTTCCATGATGGTCTAGTTTCAATTGACTCATAATCTCAACTATTAAAATTGTCTAGAATTTGTCAAGAATCATTCGAAATTATTGGTACATTAGTTAATGTGGTTCTTTTTGATGGAGTTTTATCCTATAAGCTGGATGTTTTGGTCGTGTAGCCTTCATCGTTCTTCTGAACGACATCATCAGCACAAACTTCAAGTAGTAGTAGAAGTGTAACCCTTATATTTTAAAAAAAAAGCATTTTAATGCTTATAGTATGACAATCGATAAGACAAAAGATGAAATAAATATTGACTTACATGAAGAGGCTCCACCATTTTTACCAAATAAATCAAATATTTTTGGTATCTGTTAAATAGAATGAACAGAATAAGTTAAATAAATATAACGATAAGAAAAACAATATTAATACAATAACAATGTACAACCCTAGTTTTAATCATCAGTATAACAAAACAAAAGACAATAGATTGACAAATGATTAGAAGATCTCAAACTAACTTAATAATAATGATAATAATAATAGCAGCATTAATTCATGGAGTCACTAACTGTCAGATGTAACTATTGGATAGCGGATAATCAAATTTTTCTTTAGTTGAGATGTGTCATACAATTGTAACAACTAAATGTAACATGATGATCGAAAGTAATAAAGATTCAATATAAACTATACAAATGTAAATCTAGTCATTGAATAAACAATTTGTAAATACCACTACATCTTCCTTTGTTTCAGCGTATTTTTCGTACTAATAACCCTGTGACTCAAAGGAACTAAGATTTAAATTATACATGAAATTCAGAACCTTCTTTCATAACATTTTTTTTCTCTCTCTCAATAGTAACCTAGCGTAACACTATGACGGTTTTAAGAGATACAAATGAATAAATCGATTTTATCTCAGATTTATACACCAAGATGTATTACTTCAAAAGCCCATAGACTTCTGAAATTGTCATCTCTTTCAAATATAAATGGTCAACTAACAATTAACAGTTAGTTACCAAGATCATAGGATTTAAGTTTAAAAAATGTGCACCCACAAAATATTTCAATAATATAAACGAATACACTCAGAATAATATTATCCATAGTAGTGAAAATATAGTTAAGAAAGATTTAAAAGAAGATAAGAAACCAATGCTAAGCCATGTCAACTAAGCTCTTCAATGATTACTTCAAATGGTTATCAAAAAGAAAGTTTCAACTTCACAACACAACTCCAATTCAAGGATGAACTAAACTTGTCATGTCAATTCTACAGTTTTGCTAACCTGTTAATTTATATACTAGATTAAGTAACGAATATATTTTAAACAATATGATAATATAACATTTAAACAGCTAGTACATGGTTGTGGAGATTGTTGAATTTCAATAAAACCACAAATCGATCATGTGCTTACTAGTGGCTAACTTCGAGAAGGAATTTAAGGAGTTTTAGTCAGAAACTGTAAGGCACGGATCGGTAAAGCAAGAGCAGCATATTTACAACTGAGGAACATCTGGAACTCAAAGCAACTGTCAACCAACATCAAGGTCAGGATTTTCAATACAAATGTCAACACAGTTCTACTGTATGGGGCAGAAACCTGGAGAACTACAAAAGCCATCATCCACAAAATACAGGTGTTTATTAACAGTTGTCTACGCGAAATACTTCAAATCCGTTGGCCAGACACTATTAGCAACAACCAACTGTGGGATAGAACAAACCAGATCCCAGTGGAGGAAGAAATCAGGAAGAAGCGCTGGAAGTGGATAGGACACACATTGAGGAAAGCACCCAACTGCATCACAAGACAAGCCCTCACACGGAATCCTCAAGGCCAAAGGAGAAGAGGAAGATCAAAGAACACATTACACCGGGAAATGGAAATAGACATGAGATAAATGAACAAGAATTGGATGGAGCTAGAAAAGAAGGCTCAGGACAGAGTGGGTTGGAGAATGCTGGTCGGCGGTCTATGCTCCATTGGGAGTAACAGGCGTAAGTAAGTAAGTCATAAACTGTGACAAGTAAAGCTAAACTGTATCAGGTGGAATAAAGATAACTACCCGATACAATCGAAGATTGTCATCTGATATCATGGGTTGATTGAAGTCAAATTATCACAACAATGGATCGAGGTTCAAAAGTCTAGATATTAAGCACTTACACGTAAATCGAAGGTTCTGTGTTACATCACTATGTACGAGGTGATGGATGTGCACTTCTGAGGAGTTCTGTACTAGAAAGAAACGGGTATCTAGTGCTTCCAGTTCTCAATGATTATATATTTTTGGTCAGTTAGGGATCTCAATAAAATCCAACAATCTCATCAAACCCACATTGTAAAAATAAACGTATATTACTAGGCAATCATAAGTATTATTTAGCAATCTGTGTACAATAAACAATGCTATTGCATGAAAACTGACCAAAAGTTTAGATTAGACAAAAATCAAAAGAACAACCATGAAAGTAACTATTTTTTTCTGATATAACCATCTAATGATAAACCAAAAAAGGAATAAACTATTTTGACATTTTTGAAAAGTAACTGGATTGTTACTATAAGTTAATCTGACATTTATTAATAAGATAACAAATTAATTATCTTAACTATGTGACCTCGATTTACTAACTGCTAACAGGCAACATGAAAAATGAACTAAAATGAGAGACATTATGCACTAGAATTATGAATGCATGCATTTATTTCACAGAATAATCTCAGTTGGAGTACCAGTAAAGATCAGGAACCACTGGACTGCTTTTACGTCCCAGTATGAAACTTCTCCGGAGTACAAAACCGCGAAAACGTCCATTCGGTGATACTCAGAGTTATGCATTTCCTGATAGACTTGGTATTTCTAGGTTTAATTCCTGGAGAAATCGTGAGTGCTTAATGCTAGGGCGACAACAGCTGTTCAATATACCCCGAATTCCAATGGTACCCTGATTGAGTTCAGCCTGTGACAAATACGCCTCACAGACTAAGATAATCCCCATGAAACTTCTACAACCGAAGGACTTATAAAGAATTTGATCACTGAGCAATAACTTATGTCATGCTTGCTTAGTTCTAAACACTAATTGTCAGTCAGTAACAACGCAGAACTTCGTACGTACGTACATCAGTTCGTGTTGCCATACCACATTAGCACAAAGATGCAGTTGTCGATTCAAATACCGTAGTGGTAGAGGTAATAAGAGTATAAGCAGTAATCGGAAAGATTAGGGTTTGGAGATGTTATTCAAGGAGTATAATCCAGTGAAAGAAAGTTCCAAAGAGAAAAAAGAGACAAGGAGGAATCAGGAGATCGAAATTTGGGAGAACACAAAGAGTGGATGCACCTGCGCCATTGCAAACGATTTTGAGCCATGTCATTCAAGGTCTCTAACCATCGGTTGCTATCATCTCACAGTCCCAAACCAGGTAGCCTACACCTACCAACATGACTCAGTCTACTTGTCAGTGACTTCATGGACTTGTGCCATATTATGGTCTGGTCGCCCCTAGCTTTCTTCCAACCTACTCCTATACCACTGAACATCGCACGTCGAGCCAGTCGGTTGTTGGGCATACGTAACACGTGTCCCAGCCATCTCAACTGATGAAGTTTCACTACTTCATCAATTGATTTGCCACCCTTACATAGTACCCGATCTCTAACAACTGTGTTACTTACTCGATGTTCGCATGATATACGAGCAATGTTTCGAAGACACCTATGATCAAATACTAGTAACCTACGAATATCCTCTACTCTTACCGGCCATGTTTCACTGCCATAAAGAAGGACGGAACGAACTGCTGCGCAGTAAACACGTCCTTTGGTTGATAGACGGATATCTCGCCTATGCCATAAATGACGCAAGTTGGCAAAAGCTAGTCGAGCCTTCTGTATCCGTGCTGAGATTTCGTCACACACCAGACCACAAGGGCTGATGAGACTTCCAAGATAAGTGAAGCGGTCGACACACTCAACTACTTCACTCCCTATCACTAGTTCGGGTGTCGATGTAACCCAATCCTGAAGCAACATTTTGCATTTCGAGGGGGAGAATCGCATCCCGAACATGCTTGCATTGTTGCTTAGAGTGGTCAGAAGACTTTGCATTTTGTCAGCGTCTTCGGCGAATAAAACTATGTCATCAGCATACTCTAAGTCAACAAGTGAACCTCCCGGTACAAGTTCAACCCCTGGAAATTTAGATGAGGAGAGTGTTATCTCTAAAAGTACGCCGACCACAAAGTTGAACAAGAATGGGGAGAGTGGACTGAATGACAGTAGAATTAAAATGTGTGAGTACAAATTGGTGTATTTTCTAAAAATTCAATTCAAATAACAAAACATCAAACAAAATAAGAAATACTAACCATTGACTGATAATTACAAGTTTCAGCAAAATGAAAACGAGTGGAAACCATCAAAAATAAATGAAGTATTGAAAAGTTGAATATATAACAACTCTATATACTAAGTACAATTAAAAACAGTTTAAATCATTCAATAAATGAGCATCTCAACTTTAGTTCAACGTTATCAATACACTTAAACTAATGTCAACAAATTACTATTATACAGTTTGATTTTTAAATGATACTTCAAACATGATGTTTTACATTTCAATATGAATGAATAAACATGTAAATCATAAAATAAAGTTAAATCATTAATAGAATAGTAAGGCGTTTCCATTATCGAATGATAGATACTACTTATGTCAGTAATATAGATCACAAAATGAATTAAATCCCAGTGTTATTTAATATAAATAATCGAGGTAGAACATTTGTCAAATACAGTAGTCATTTAATAGATTCCCTTAATACCGGGATTCTTCCGTAAAAGAAGCTATTCTGAACAAAATGTTTAATAGATAGAAAAAAATTTTTTTTCTGGTTAGCGTTTTGGGATACGGTGGACAGCTAGAATGCAGCTGGACGATTGCTGAACTTCGCAGATGATCTGGCTCTTTTATCGCACACTCAACAACAAATGCAGGAGAAGATGATCAGTGTAGCAACAGCCTCAGAAGCAGTAGGTCTCAACATACACCAAGGGAAAAACAAGATTATCCGATACAACACAACATGCATCAATCAAATTACACACGACCGAGAAGCTTTGGACGATGAAAAAATCTTTACATATCTGGGAAGCATCATTTATCAACACGGTGGATCTGATACAGACGTGAAGGCGTAGATCGGCAAAGCAAGAGCAGCATATTTACAAGTGAAGAACATCTAAAACTCAAAACAACTGTCTGTCAACCAACACCAAAGTCAGAATTTTCAATAAAAATGTCAAGACAGTCCTACTGTATAGGGCGGAAACTTGGAGAACTATGAAAGCCATCATCCAGAAGATACAAGTGCTTATTGACAGCTGCTTACGCGAAATACTTCGGATCCGTTAGCCAGACACTATTAGCAACAACCTACTGTGGGAGAGAACAAGTCAGACACCAGTGGAGAAAGAAATCAAAAAGAAGCGCTGGAAGTAGATAGGACACACATTGAGGAAAGCACCCAACTGCGTCACAAAACAAGACCTCACATAGAATCCTCAAGGCCAAAGGACATGGACATGAGAAGAATGAACAACAGTTGGATAAAACTAGAAAGGAAGGCCCAGGACAGAGTGGGTTGGAGAATGCTGGTCGGCGGCCTATGCTCCATTGGGAGTAATAGGCGTAAGTAAGTAAAGAAGGAAGATACAAAGTTTTTTTAATAGATCAAACAAAGAATAAATTTGTTAAGTAGAATCATGGAATACTTGTGATCTTAATTCTTTAACTGACTTGTAAAATCCTACGTTCTTCCATCTATATCATCTTACATATATTCAACCCTGTATTCAAACAACAGCTTATTCGATACACATCAGTACATATCATCAATCACAAACCTCAAAGATTAAAGTATCCTTCTTAAACCAAAATTGATTATGTTTTTATTACTTTGAAGTTTAACTTAATATAGGATTAAATGTTGGACTCAAACACTGAACTCAACTCCGTTTATGAATTCATAATGGTGGAGAAGATTTGTAGCTCAGGTGGATGATTTTGATGGAGTTTTGTTCTCTAAGCTGGATGGTTTGCTCGTGAATTTTTCATCGTTCCTCTAAACCATCCAGCTTAGAGAACAAAACTCCACCAACATAAATTCATAATATTCATTTGAGAAAATAACAAGATTAAAAAGGAATTTCAGAATAACACTTCAATGAATATCGACAACGTAGAACTATGCTGATATACAATAAATAGAATGAAAAACTTCGTTTATATTTTTTCCATAATTAAGAAGAAAAAAAAAGCACTTTTATTCACTACGTAATAAAGTTATTTGTAGGTTAAGGAGCCCTAGAGATGACTAACAATTCTTTTAAGAATATATATATATATATATATATATATATATATGAGATAAATAATGGACAGACAAGAAAGATATGGTGCCAATATCTTGATAAACTATGTGATGTAAACTCAAGGTTAAGGGTTTATTAATACTACTACTACTACTACTACTACTACTACTACTACTACTACTACTACTACTACTAATAATAATAATAATAATAATAATAATAATAATAATAATAATAATAATAATAATAATAATAATAATAATAATAAAGCCAACGGTATGAAATGTATCAGCAAGCTAAAAATAAACAAAAAAGAAAATAACTAGAAAGTAATCTTTAATTAACTCAACCTGAAAACTTCATTATTATGAATAGAGAGTTCGAGATAATAAAACATATAAAGATTATTTCAATGGTTGAGATCATGAAGCTAGACCACCATGGAGAACTTGGAAGCACTGGATGGTCGTTTCGTTCTATTGCGGGACTCCTCAACAGTGCGCATCCAAGATCCTGCCCCGCGCGGTTCGAAACCAGGACTTATCAGTCTTGTGAGCGAGCGCTTAACCTCTAGAACACTGAGTCGGCCGGCATCCAATGGTGTTAATGTCTAACTTAAAATAATCTATGAAATTGAGCAATACATTCACCATTATCTCCAGTGAGTTACTATCTCACTACAGACCTAGTTGAATTTCAATGGTCATTGCTTCTCACTAGAACTGTAAGAAATACCTCTTGAAGCCAGTCACTAGAGAGCATATGTTGATTATAATCAGAGAGGGGTTTTGTAGATATTATAGAAACTCAGTAACTTCAATTGACTGATAAATTCAACTATTAAATTACTATGATGTCCACAAAACCCCTTTCTGATTATAACTTAAAAGACAATTGTAACGAAGACGCTTTTTAAAAAAAACCCGATGTTAAATAACATGGATCTGTTTAAGTTGTAGACATGGTGAATATTAAATATTTTGTACTACTTTTTTATTCATTTCATTGAGTTCATAACTAATGGTATCATTGTTAGTAGTTTAATTCAATCAATTAAAAGTATAACAAACCGAAATAATTTATGTTACATCTTAAAATTATTTGCATACATTTATAATTATGATTTTAAGTAATATAGGAACATCAATTTCGATGCAACGTAAATGCTTAACCTCTAGACCACTGAGACGGCATCTAATGAGAAGCAGTCACCAACAAAGTTCAACCGGATCTGTTGTGAGATAGTAACTCACTGAAGACAATGGTAAATGTATTGCTCAATTTCGTGGATTAGTTGAATTTAGACATTTAAACCATTGGATGCCGGCCGGCTCAGTGGTCTAGAGGTTAAGCATTCAAGCGCGAGACCGATAGATTCTGGGTTCGAATCTCACGAGGTAGGATCATTGATGCACACTGCTGAGAAATCCTACAATAGGACGAAACGGCCATCCAGTGCTTTCAGATTTCCCATGATGGTTTAGCTTCAATTGACTCATGAGCTCAATTATTGAAATTACTATAATATCTACAAAAATCCCTTCTGATAAGAATATCACTGTTAAAATGGAAATGAAAAATAAAAACTCCCCCCCTTATCATGAACACTATAGTTAAAAATAATAATAAATATATTTTCTTCGTAACTTAACATATCGTAGTGGAAGTAATGATTTTCATAATATAGAAAAATGTATATCAAGTTGTCAATGTACAATAACAAGCTATATATATGTGTGTATATAAGAGTCCTCAAGGCACTGGACTTATTATATATAGCTGATATCCTACACAATAAAACTCAAGTTACATGAGTTTACTACTAAGAAACCGATTGTAGTAACTTAGAAGTCATTCTTTTTCGGTTAAATATAGAGAAAAAAGGTGAAACTTTTTTCTATTCTCTTTACCTAGAAAATTTCAATTTGGTAATTTCTGCCAAAAAATTTATTATGTCACAAACACAATTTTTGCGTTATTCAGAAAGAAGGAAAAAGTGTGTGTGTGTGTGTGTGAGAGAGAGAGAGAGAGATAAATCAAACGACTTATCATCAGAATTAGTATTCAAAAGAACATAGAAAAAATAGGAAGTGATACATGCAAACACTGGGAATGTATTGTGTGTACGGAAATATGAACATACTAAACAGAACAAAACAACATGGAATACGTATAGGAAATAAAACTTCAACATAGTGTTGACGTCTTGATTGTCGTGGTAGTAGTAATAGTAGTAGTAGTAGTAGTAGTGTTCTAACTCAACTATTAGCTTGAAAAGGCAAATCTCCGCGGTGAGAGCAACAGTAATAGTAAAAGATACGATAAATGTGAACTAATTCGATAGGAGAATAGATTTTAGTGTGAGAGTTACTAACCTACTTATCCATCATTTTTTCTGCTGCTTTCTACTATCTGCTAACGTTTCAAGTGACTGTAGTCAGTCAATCGGTCAAGCACTCATGATCAACTCATAATCTTGTATAATAGAGTATAGGTCAGCACTTTCATATCTAGTGTCAACATTGTGTGATAGGAAGTCAAAACGATGAGATGCATATAACAATGAATAATATTGAGAGTAATAAAACCTTAGTTATAAGAAATACAGTTTCAAAGGAACCAGTGAGATCGAACAACGGGAATTATGAATGACACATAGATACAAAACTCATTTTGAGTCAACAGTAGCCATTTATGAGAGCATATTAACTTCACAAATAAAAGGGTAAAGAAACAACTACAAAACAAAACTTGGAAGAAGGTGAATGGGTTGGAAGCCAGTGGCGACCAAACCAAGGAATTGCATCAGTCCATAAAGATAATAAATATTGGACTGCGTTGTGATAGGTGAAGACTACCTGGTTTAGGTCCGTGGGATTGCCGTAAATAATGGTTATAGACTTTGAGTGACATGGTTCAAAATCGTTCACAAAGGAGCAAGTGCACTAACTCTTTGTCTTCTCTCGTATCTAAAGTTCCTAAATTTTTCATAATCTCTTTATTTCACCAATTTATATTTTCTCGAATCATATTTTCGATGTCTGATATTTTCTATTACTACTAGTACCATGATTACCATTACACTGAGATTCGCTGTAACAATTTCACCTTATCATGCTAATGGAATGTGATAATTTGAACCAATGTACACATGTGTTAGGTTTTACGCTACGCATGATTGACTGAATGTAATACAACAAAGATAATGATATTAAAAGACAAGATACATATAACGTGGATTGCATCATCGTTAGTCATCATGAACTACAAGCTCGGTAAGAAGACCATAATTTAATATTTAGATACAAACACAAATTCCCTGGGTCCAGTGGAAATAATTATAATATAATCTCAAAAATTATTAATGTATATTTACAATTGTTAGAATTCGGTCTTCACTAAAGACATGACATACAGGATATTGGTCACTACCCAGTGATCAATCATTTGTAAATGCACCTTAATTCTACAGTAGGTCAGTCACGGCCCGGATAACTCAGTAGTAACGCATCTGACTATAAAGCCAAGTTACAAGAGATCAAGTCCCCCAGGGAGCATGGGTTCACTCAAGAACAAATAGCCAAATAGCACAAAACCTAGGTCAAAGGTTTCTTATCGACTACTTTCAACCACCACCTTATAACAATGTAGATAACTCAATCGATCCACTTGTTAAAAACCTAAAACTATTTGTTATTATCAAAATTAAATCTAAGGTGTAATACTGAGGTTAATCAAATTTATCAATGGCACTATACTTCCTCAAATTGTCATCTCTTTCAAATATAAATGGTCAACTAACAATTAACAGTTAGTTACCAAGATCATAGGATTTAAGTTTAAAAAATGTGCACCCACAAACTATTTCCATAATATAAACGAAAACACTCAGAATAATATTATCCATAGTAGTGAAAATATAGAAAATAAAGATTTAAAAGAAGATAAGAAACCAATGCTAAGCCATGTCAACTAAGCTCTTCAATGATTACTTCAAATGGTTATCAAAAAGAAAGTTTCAACTTCACAACACAACTCCAATTCAAGGATGAACTAAACTTCTCATGTCAATTCTAGAGTTTTTATAACATGCTAATTTATATACTACATTAAGTAACTAATATATTTTAAACAATATGATAATATAACATTTAAACAGCTAGTACATGGTTGTGAAGATTGTTGGATTTCAATGAAACCACAAACCGATCATGTGCTTGCTAGTGGCTAACTTCGAGAAGGAATTTAAGGAGTTCAAGTCAGAAACCGTATCAAGTAAAGCTAAACCGTGTCAGATGTAACGAAGATATTAAGTATTTACACACGAGATCGAATGTCCTGTGTTACATTACTATGTACGAGGTGATGTATGTGCACTGCTGAGGAGTGCTGTACTAGAAAGAAACAGGTATCTAGTGCTTCCAATTTTTAATGATTGTCTCACTTGGATCGGTTTATGATTTCAAAGGACATTTAAACTCTTTTATAATAGTAGCAAAGATAGAATAAAAATCTATCAAACCCTTCTTAGTGAATAAACTAATATGATTACCTTTATTCACAGTAATTCTCTAGTGCTTATATCTAAATACCTTTTATCATTTCAAAATATAAATTAATATCCATTTCAATGTTTTAATTACAAGAGTTACAATAGCGGGAGACAGAGAGTCAGATTATGTATCTTAAATTATATTATTTCTTTTTTTTAAAAAAAGATGAGAAGAAAAAAATAATCAGCCAAAGACAATAACGGCGTGAGTTTCCGAGGGGAAAACAAGTAAATATTCAATGAATGTGTGTGTGTGTGCAAATAAGTGAGTGAGTGAGTGAGTGAGTGAGTGAGTGAGTGAGTGAGTGAGTGAGTGAGTGAGTGAGTGAGTGAGTGAGTGAGTGAGTGAGTGAGTGAGTGAGTGAGTGAGTGAGTGAGTGAGTGAGTGAGGGTAAATATGTTCACACGAGAAAAAAAAAGAAAAATAAACAAAGGTATTTTTTCTAACATTCTCTACAAAAATTGAAATTTTTCAAAATGAAATTAATCATTACTCGATAGTATAAAAGAAAAACACTTTGAAGTGATAATGAGACTGGTGTAATTTCCACTCACACTCACTCACTCACTCACACACACACACACATATATATATATATATATATAGACAAATAAATAATATCTGTGTATGTGCCAAAGAGATTATAAATGAAGACTAACCGGAAGGTACGGAAAGAAAGGAATAGAATTATAATTAAAAAAAAAATCTGTTCCATCAGAGAAAAAAGAAAAATGTACACGAGAAAGTAGTTCTTGATGAAAGAAAAAAAATGGATGAAACTAATAAAATTGCAAAAAAAAATAAACAAGTAAGAGAAAAAAAAGGAGTAATATAATATGATAATTAAAAGACAAAAGACAATGATGAAGTTGATTCTATGAGTAAAAATGCATTCATACTTCATTATAATCATCACATCGTAAGTGAATCGCCTTTTTTCTCTTTCTTTCTTTCTTTCTTTCACAAAAGAACAATATGCATACACGTAGTAATTAATTACTCATATGAATGAAAAGTGAAACAAACAAACAATGATTAGTATGTAACACTGATTAGAAGTGGAATGTCTGTCAAAAGAATATTGAACTGAAAGAAAAACAGAAAGGGAAACATAAAAAAGAAAAAGAAATTGAATATTCGAAGAATCATGAAAAATGTAAAAGACAACTGATGGAAGATACACAAAAAAGAAAACTTTAATTTTGTACTAAACAATAAATTGATTATCGCCACTTGAGTGTTCGTTCACAACAGTAATAGTATCAGAGATAGGAGAAAAGTTATGATTTGATAAAATCTCAATTTGTGGAACCAAAAATGTTGAATAGAAAATGTCAGGAAACGAAAAGTCTAGGAGGAGAAAGAAAAGTGGTTTAAATCGAGTTATTACAACAGATTCTGAGTTATGCCACCCAAAGTCCCCAGTTATTGATTGCGAAAATCATATGGACCCTAACCAGATAGTACATACCTACCTACATAGCTCAATCTAATAGTCAATGAATTCATGGAACGATAACACACATTTTTGTTTGGTCACTCCTAAAAAATTTTCCAACCTACTTATACTCCAACAAACAATACCTATCGAGGGATGCGATGATTAGGCATACGAAGTATACATTCTAACCAACTAAATCGATTTACATTCATAATATTATCAACCGATTTGCCATTTTTATCTAATACCTTATGCCTAATTCGATAATCCAAACTTTCTCCAGAAATTCTTCGAAAGCGTCTATCATTAAGAGACAGTAACCCATGAATATCATTTACCACTAAATGCCATATTTTAAAGCAATAAATTAAAACAGAGAAAAATACGTAACATATCTTCAATATCCCTTTCAATGACAGACATTCTTACAAAACCTATTAATCTATTATACAGCTTCGATAGCTATTATGGTACATAAGAAAGAACGAAGTGATCGAGCATGCCTATGATATCTCGACAGTTAATTGAGTAGATTTAAAGTTAATAAAAAGCGCTGCAAAAATGATAAAATAATAACAAAAATATAATCCATCACAGATTCATATAGCTAGTTGATAAAATCGGGACATTTGAAATAGGTATTTCGAATCTTTAACTAAATGATAAACACTTTATTAAACGCATCTACACAGTCAGACTTTTCGCTTCAAAAGGTGTGTTAAATTAGAAAGTGAACAACATTACGAAAGCCAACGCCCCCAACACACCCTAGTACGGCTAAGGGTGAGGAGAGTCCACTATCTCTCTCGAAATGCTCTCATACGAGCTTGTATATATATCCACTGCCAAGAAAGTCCTACCCACTGACTTCTCGTAGTAGAGTTGTTGCTTAATCAACTGAGAGGATGAAAGAAGAATATCCAGTGCTTAAACCAGGTTGGTGGGTACGGAGGATCCATTTAAAAGAGTTGGGAAACCTTGATTCCAAATCAATGATGTACGTCGGCTCCAGGATCCCGACGGAACAAATGGCATCTGAATCTACTACTGGTCATAGGCTACCATGGGACTGGATTTCTTAACGTTTTGAATTAGACCTCTAAGTCAAAGGTTTGAGGTGTCACCACATACTTTGGTCTGAGCACCCGGGTAGTATCCCACCTGACACACAAACTGAATGATAACTACATTTAGCGGCGCATATATATTTTGTTACTCCTTCGCACCAATATTTGTGTTTAAATAATAATAATAATAATAATGGTTAACACAGTATCATTGTTGGCTGGAACTCAGTCATCAGTTAAATTTTCTTCCATAGTTAACATGAACTTCACATGGATCGCGATCCCCTTCTCTTAGTTTTATCCCAGTATTGATCATCACCATTATTATTATTATTATTATTACTACTACTACCAATATCAATGTGTTCGTATAGTTCATGTAACTAATCTATTCATTAACCTCAACAATATTTTTCCTCCTCCATCCTTTTTAAATTCCCATTTATATCATAAAATATTAGATATTTGATGAAAACATTATGTTATCAATGTAATTAACTACTTATATAAAATATTTATCACAATTATTCTCACTATTTTGATCATTTAATGATGACAATAAAAATGAAAGAATTTATCTATTAATGAATATATATATATATATATATATATAGACATAGATACATATATATTGCACATACATTTAACCCCCATTCTCACTTTCTTATTTCTATTTTGATTGGTTACAATCCTATCACTTACAGTAACAAGAACAATACCAAGAAAATGCCAAATTACAAAGAGAAAATAAAAACAGCATCTTGATAACTAAATGATAAATTATCTAGAGTAAATTATTTTATTTTATTTATTTTTTTCGACAGGGGGGGGAGAATAGAAGTATATATATATATATATATATATATATATACAGAGGACAATGTAAGTCCAACAGATGCTTCATCATCATCGTTACTGCCATCATTACTATCCCTAATCGAAGAAGAAGAAGAAGAAGAGAAAGAGCAAGAAGAAGGAGAAAACATTTCTAATGTGCAAAGTGATGATAAAGTGAAAAGATGAACGAGAAAAATAATGATTGTCTAATCTCTAGAAATAAGTTTCTTTTCATAGAATAAATGAACAAGAACAAGAAATATTTTATCATTGTTTTAACAGTAATTTTATTTTCATATGATTAATGATGATATTGGTAATGTTGTGTTATCTTACAAGAATACCTACCTACCCACCCACCCCTCACACACACACACAGAGAGAGACATAAAAACATTCTATTTGGAATTCTTTTTTTCAGAAAAAGTAAAGAAAATAAGAATAGCATAACTACGAAGTGATTAGAATGGGAAAGAACAACATCCCGTCTATACATTTAATTTGTAATTAACTAAAGAATATAAGAGGGGAGAGCTTTAAAACATTTGATGACAGTTTATTGGTTAATTTATTAATGTTAATGGAGCGATAACTTAGTGTAAGTAAAGAATTTGACGTCTATTTATTAGAATATTAGATAATGTTTGTTTTAGTTAATTCACTTTAAGAAATCGAGTAGTATCAATAGTCCTCACATAGAAGAATAGTGGAGTATTGACTTAGCGGTTGAAGCGTTCTACTTTCAAACAATAAGTCAAAGATTCGAGTCCCACTTTACTAGCATCAGTTTAAACAATCGGGTAGTATTATACATACAGTGTGGCCATGTAAATGAACATGCACTTGGTGAGTAAGTCATATTTATACAACAAAAGTACTGATCTTAAAGTTTAATACATAGTTTTGTAATTGATAAATAAGTTACCTTATCCGTTTAAGTGTATTAGCTACAGTCAAACCATTTTATCTCATTGTGTTTGAAAAGTTATTATACCATCTAAATAACAAATATACGGAATCACAAATTATATCAATTCTGCAATTGTAACCCTATTATTATTGATTAACATCTATCGATTAGTGGAAAAAACTCCGTAGGATCATCATGCTAAATGATATGACATTAGAATGAGTTTCATGATACCGGCTTTTCTGAGGAAAAGAAATAATGGATTGAGTTTGCGTTTATGGTGTACTGTCGAGTGAACTACTTTCTGAGCATCGTAAACAGTATGTGCGTGTGTGTGTAAGAGAGAGAGAGAGAGGAAGAGCTTGATAATGATATAATTTATAAACAGATGTTCTGTTGACATTCACTATACAATCTCATATGTGCGTGTTTTGGCTATTGTGTTTTATTCTTCAAAACTGTAAATTCATCATCTAAATGTAGATGTCTACATGCCATGGAATGCTGATCTAATCATCAATAGAAGACATGTGCAGAATAAAAAATATCAAGACATATGTGGAGAATAATTTTTTTAAACAAAAAACGACAACCACAAAACCCTGGTTAGTTTAATTCAATAAATCAATAATAGTAATGATAATAACATTAATTATTACTATTGAATGTTTAATAGGTGACCAATTTGACTTATCATCTGGTGTTTATCACCTTGTGATAGGAATATTTCGACGACGACGACAACAACAACAACACATTGATGAGTTTTATTGTGTGTGTCAAGAGAATAAAACGAAAGCTCCATTAAATTTCACTGTTAATTAATGACAAAGTTTAAAATGTGTGATAATGACTAACATTCACATATATACATATTATCTTAGATAGAATCTTTATGATTAAATAGACAATAAGAATAGCATGTATTAATAGTAGTAGTGGTAGTGGTGGTAATAGTAATACATGTCAAAAATTAACTAACTAACTAACTAGTTAACAATTTGAACTGTTTCTTTTTCATACTCCATGTCAACTAAAAAAAAAGAATAAAAATGAAATGACTATGGCTTTTTTCTCTTTCTTTCTTTTTCTTTAATGAATTCTACTGAAGAGGAAGAAGAAGAAGAAGAAGAGAAACAAAATAGACAAACAATAAAACGATGCCTAATCAATGTTGCTTTAGAATCCTAAATGTTTAATAGTTAATAATCAGTTAGTCGGAATGAATCAATAGGATTAAAGTACCTCAGTGTATGTGTAAATATATGTGCATATATACAAGTAATGAGGCGTCATTATCTCATGGTATAAAGGGAAATATATTGTAGTCTATGAATAATTCATACTGATATATGTATACTAATATTGACATGTACATAACGAGACAGAGAGAGAGAGAGAGGTGGAAAGTAGACGATTGAAAGTACGTAAATTCTGTGAAAATGATTTTTTTTTTCTCCTTTGGTTACATTTATCACAAACATTTAAGTGTTCATATTGAATAGGAAAAAAAATATATGAAAGATTATTAGTCTTGTTTATTGTTTTGGGAAAAAAAAACGAGTATTACTTTTCAAAATGAAAAAAAACTACATATTCCTTTTACAAAATCAACATTTTAAAGATACATATATATGTGGTTACGAGTGGAGGAACGGTAAAAATAGGTCTCCAATTCACCAGATCAATAAAACTATTTTAATATAATGAACTGATTCTGAGCTCTTGGTAACGTACTGATAAGGAGTCCCATACCAAGAAGAAACTAAGGTCTAGTGATTATTGGTTTTCAATGGCTGACTGGCCCCAAATGCCCTGGTACGGCCGAGAGTGAGAAGAGTCCGCTCTCCCTCTCGAAATGCTCTCACACGGCCACGAGTATACAGCCTCTGCCAGGGAAGTCCTACTCACTGCCTTCTCGCACCACAGGTGTTGTTTACGAAAATGAGAGGACGAAAAGCGAATGTACGGCGCTTTAACCGGATCCCAAACCAAATCAATGGTGCACATGGGCTTTAGTATCCTGCGGGAACAAATAGCGTATGAAGCAATTGTTGGTCACCGGCTTCCATGGGAATGCATCTCCTTACGATGCTCCACTGCCTTGTGGATCAGACCTTCAGGTCGAAGGCTTGGGGTGTGGCCCCCTAAGAAAACCACCTGGTTCGGTTTGGGCACCTGGGAAGTATCTCAGCCCTCACATAAATCGAATGATTTATGTGGCGCATATCTATTTGATGCCTCTTTGTACCAATGCTTATGTATTCAAATAAATAAATAAATAAACGAAGGCATTTAACTTCAGGTGACAAATTGTACATTAAAACCTTACTCTACTTATTCCGATTCGATCAATCGGATAGTAGTATCACTAACTCACATTGAAAATATAAAAATTTGTATTTGATATAATAAATTAAACAAATTCTTATTCATTCTATATTCCATACTTATTTCTTTAATAAACCCTAAACAATAAAAGTAGATCTTTGCTCATAACAAATTTAATAATTCCAAAATAAAGTAGAATATTCTGTATACATCATCGTCACCGTCATCATCATCATCATCAACAACAACAACAACAAGAACGAGAAAGAAATGAGTATGAAATCAAATTGATCTTCTTTTTTTTTTTAAGCATCAACAGAAAAGAACATTCTAAAGAAGAAGAGAGAAAAAGTCTTTTCTTTTCTTTTTCGTTTCAAAATAATACCAACTCATTTTGATGTCAGTAGTAATGAAGAAACAGAAGAAAGTAAAAACAAACTACCATTATTGTTATTATTATTGTCATTACTATTACCATTACCATTATTACTATTATTATTATTATTATTATTATTATTATTATTATTATTATTCTATACACTCGTACAATTTAAGTTACACAAAGGTATAATGCAATCAATCTAGTATGATCATTACTAATTTGAATATTTGTAAAGTGTGCAGTAGAGTAAAGTTGGACATGAAATCTATGTTTATTTGAAATGTGATAGATATATTATACATAAGTCAAATTAATAATTGAATTTATGAGTCAATTAAAGCAAGATCATCATGGAAAACCTGGAGGTCTTGTCCGGTTGTTTCTTCCTAGTACTCCGTCCAATACTTTCAGGTTTTCCATGATGATCTAGCTTTAATTCATTTATGAATTCAACAATTAAATTAATAAAATCTCCACAAAACCCCCCATCTGATATCTTATATTTGTTAATCAAGGTAAATTTAATCCATAAAATTCTCTCCCATACACATATCTCATGTTATACTTCATAAATACGAGGACACGGTCTAACAGATGTTAGTGATTAGAGGTAGGCTGTAAAAATTCAAAACTACTCAAAACAAAGCTCAGTGTTAATTAATGAAACTATTGAATGATAGTTGAGATTATGGATAAACACACGACACGGAACCTTGAGGATTATCTACAGTGATTTAAATGGAAGAAAATGGATCTCAATGACAAGCATACATTTGATTGCTCTGTTGGAAACGCTTGTTATTTGTTCTGTCTACATTTTCATTAGTGGAAATATATCTGAAAGTCTTCAGAAGAGAAACTTATTGGTTCCCTTGCCTTAACACACAATTCTCCCAATCTCAAATGTTTTCCCAGAGTTATGCTATCAAGCTAAAGTTATCAGTAAATAGTGAACTGACATTCGAAAAGCACAACAAATTATACACGTTAATTATTCTTTTTTTACCAACACAGAAGGTCAACGGATCACTTTGAATCATCTTTGTAATCTTTATAGCTCTCATTGAAATACTTGATCTACTTGAAAATAGGTATATTTTATTAAATCACCAGAAGAACACAATCTTATTGTATTTCTAAAGATAATTCTCCTTCAAGTATCATTGAAAACCTTTAAGAAACATTTCAACTTACTCCCTTATATTATAGACCATGTATTTACAAATATCTTTGTGTTTGAATCCTAGCAAAATGGACTTCATTTATCAGAATTGTTATATAACCTAACTAAAAGTAAATGAATGTAATAATCGACGACTCCCTCAGATGATGATGATGATGATGACGATTATGATGTTAATAACAAAGAAGTAAGAAGGGAAGTAAGAGAAAAAAAGATAACGACGACATAACAATCTAAACAAAAAGAAAGTATCCTACTAATTGTGTTGAATCTATTAATAAAACAACGTCTGATGCAAAAAAAACAAACTAAAAAAACCATTCATTAAATTAAAATCCTAATCCTAATTGAAATAAATCTGATTAGTAACAATTAAATAAAAAATGAAACAATCTTTCATTTAATGAATTAGACTCTAAAGATATTAACTATGTATACATAAATAGAAGTTACTTTAGATATTGTATCTATATAGATTGATTATTATATCATGTTGATAGATAAGTTGTTATATACAAATTAATATGCTTAATTTCAATAGTTGAGATCATGAGTCAAATGAATTTAGATCATCAAGAAAAATCTGGAAACACTGGATGATCGTTTCGTCCTATTGTGGGACTCATCAGTAGTGCGCATCCACGATCTCACCCCTATCAGTCTCGTGCACGTGCACTTAAGCTATAGACCACTGAGCCGGCCGACATCCAATGGTGTTAATGTCTAACTTCAAATAATCCACGACATTGAGCCACACATCCACTATTATCTTCAGCGAGTTACTATCTCATTACAGACCTAGTTGAACTTCAGTGATCATTGCTTCTCACTAGAACTTCAGGATATACCTCTTGAAGCCAGTGTCACTAATGAGCATACGTTGATTAATATGAGAAGGGGTTGTTGTGGATATTATAGTAATTTCAATAGTTGAGATCATGAGTCAATTGAAGCTAGACCATCATAGAAAACCTGGAAGCACTGGATGGCCATTTTGTCCTATTGTGGGACTCCTCAGTAGTGCGCCTCCACGATTCCGCCTCGCGAGATTCGAACACAAGACTTATCAGTCTCGTGCACGACCACTCAACCACTAAACCAATATGCTTAAGTTAAAATTATGATCAAATGATAAACAAAACAATCATTCATGTTAACTTAAAGTTTTAATAGGAGAGTGGAAGGACTGGGTCGATTTAACATACTTTAAACAAATTTACATTTATATGACGTTGTCCTTGTGCTAAATCAGTAGCGTGTTAACCAACACGAAAAGTCAGAGAGTCAACTCTGAGTCCTTATTAGGTGTAGCCTGATCCGTTCGGTTCAGAACACAAATATTAGCCTCCATTGTATGAATCGTATATTTCAGAAATACGGAATTTCTGTACAAATAGACCAAACGGCATCACAACATCAAGTCAAAAGTGGTTGTGAATGCAAGATGCTGTAACTAATAAATTGGGAATAAGCTAAGAGTGATAGTCGTATAATATCAGCCAATAGGTCAAATGAAAGCTTATGATAAAAGGAATACAAATATACATAGCCCAGTTACTTAATAATTATCCAATAAGAATATGTATCGTAACAGTTCATAAGTAATTCCTAGCAATTACCATTCATTTATTCTTTATTCGGATACAATAGAAACGCATTCATTCTTTTTCTTTAAACAACATCTCTTATGACACATTTTTCATTATAAGTGATATTATCATTATCATTCTTTGTTCCTTTACTGTGCCAGTTAACCAGTTCTTACATTGTTTACAACTAACTGAGTGATCTAAATTCACTTGGTGTTGTTTTACTTGTATCTTCCCATTGTTATTTAGGACTGCAATTGATCAGTCTCATGTTAGCATATGTGCATCTTGTGCGGATTGCCTCTATATAGCCTTAAGTCACAAGCTTCTTAAGCAAAGATAGATATTGGCTAGCAGTGGAATCCATGAAGAGTAGGTACATCCAACTGACGAGTCCCGAATAGGATGAAACGCGCGTCGTGTATTCCACTGCTAGCCATTATCCATCTTTGCTTAACTGAATGATCATTTCAACTTTATTTTCTCCAAACCTTATCTGTAAAATTAAATGAATCAAAATTTTACGAATGTAATTAATGGACTAATTCAACTACAACACTCAATTGAATGAAGTATGAAAAAGAAAAAAGAAACTACTAACAATGATCACTTTCTGACATGGAAAAAAACACAAATCGCTTTATCAAATCATTTTAGTGAAATCTGAATAGTCATTGCTGAATGATTCCGACAGATCGACAACAACACGAAATACTTGAATAGATTGAAGACAAGAAATAATACCGGTTCATATATATAGATGTACTTTCACGCAACAACAATTAAAAATGAACTAAACATTGACAAATTGATTTAAAATATTTTGAGTTAGTCTCTTAGCTACAAAAATAAATAACCTACCACACACACACACACAGCTAACTACAGAATTATAGTTCTATAAGTGATTATTATTATCATTATATTAAAGTTAACCATAAAAACTACTTCACATCATCAACTAACATTATCTTCCTATAATTCACAAAGAGAATGTATGTGATAGGAATGAATATAAAGTGGGGAAAAAGAAACAACTGAAGAATATTAATAAATATATGACTATACTATAGACCAACTAGAATGATTCAAGGAGTTAGATGGTATAGTCCTACTATCCATTACTTTCAATATATGTATATACAAATATAAACTGAGAACTACTACTGTAGTGAACAGAACACGGGTGGGGACAATCGAATGTATTTAGCATGAGATTACAGAGTTACTTGGTAAAATAGAAAAACCATATAGTAAATCGTTAATTTGCAAAATATCAATCCATCATATCAAACCGAACTGTTTGTCTCACATTTCATTGTTCATGAGTTTTCTTACAAATTGCATTGTGTTCCCACTCTTCGTTTCTTGATCTTCACCCATCTTCTGCTGCGAGATATTACGTCTTTAACTCGCGTCATATATTACTACCGACTGCCTCGACGAGCGATGTTCAATGGTATAGGAGTAGGTTGGAAGAAAGCTAAGGGTGGCCAGACCAAATCATGGCACAAATCCATGAAGTCACTGACAAGTGGACTGAGTCATGTTGGTAGGTGTAGACTACCTGGTTGGGGACCACGAGATGATAGCAATCGATGGTTAGAGACCCTGAATGACATGGCTCAAAATCGTTTGCAATGGTACAGGTGCATCCGCTCTTTGTGTTCTCCTAAATCATAATCTTCTGAATTCTTCATATCCCTTTTTCCTCTTTCCAAATTTATTTCACTGGATTATACTCTTCAAATAACATCTCCAAACCCTAATCTTCCCGATTACTGCTTATACTCTTGCTACCTCTACAACTACGGGATTTGAATCAACCACTGCATCTCTGTGTTAAGGTGGTGTGGCAACTCGAACTGATGTACGTAAGTACGAAGTTCTAAGTTGTTACTGACTGACTGACTGACTTACATCAATATAACTAGCACGCACCATACTACTACTACTACTACTACACCATGTACAATTTATGCAGGAAAATTGTTAAAACTGTTTATAAACTTACAATTGTTCATTATTTATTTATTAATTTTAAAACATAAAACAAACAATCAACTGTGAATTAATGAAAAATTATTCAACTGCGTACTTGTTTGAGCAACTAAGCGTGTATATATATACAGATATAGACCCTACAAGTTTATATATATATGTCAAGTAACTGACATATATATATATCTATATTAATTGTATGATACAAACGAATGAATGCATGAATAACTAAATAACTAGAATAAGATAAATTAAATTTAATGAGTTGAGTATATATGAGACAAATCAAATTAACCTTGAAATTTCCTATTCTTACTCATATAAGAATATAGTACCAACAACAACAACAACAACAACAACATATCCAGTATTATCGACATAAAGTAGATCTAACGTTCTCTCAATTGAATGACATATGTCTTTTCATAATAATAATAATAATAATAATAATAATAATAATAATAATAATAATAATAATAATAATAATGGTAATGGTAATTTGTCTTTAAACAGTATACACAATGTTCTATTATAACTTATTTCATCAACAATAAAGATTATTTTGCTATTCTCTTCTTGTTTTGTTTCTCTTCAGAGAAACAACACAGTAAATAGCATCCTGTGAAAAAAAAAGAAAAGAATAGCAGTTATAAATCAACATGGACTTAATGAACGACTCGCTGTTTTATTATTTAACCATTTTGTTTTAAAACTCCCAACAAGCATCAGTACAATAAAGATTGGAAAGAAATAGTTGAATATACATAGACTCACATATATATACACACAAACAAAACACATATAAGTAAAGTATGAGTAGTTATATTTGGGACTTTTTGTTAAAAGGGAATAGGAAAGAGAGATACTAGAAAAATGAAAACGGAGAGGACAAGTACAACAAAGACAACGGCATCAACATGGATAAAAGGACATGAAACACACATACACACACAAAAAAAATAACGAATTAATGAAGGCCTCAAACTGAAGGGAGTATCCTGTGCACCAGTAATAACAATAATAATTATTATTATTAATATACTAATGATAAGAATGGTACTGTAACGCTAAAAAACAGCATTGAAAATGAATATGGCAACCTTTTTCTTACGAAATGAAAACCAGTTTTGTGGAGATTGCAGTAATTTCAATAGTTGAGATCATGAGTCAATTGAAGCTAGACCATCATGGAAAATCTGGAAACACTGGATGGTAGTTTCGTCCTATTATGAGACTTCTCGGTTGTGCACATCCACGATTTCACCTCGCGGGATTCGAACCCTGGACTTATCAGTCTCGTGCACGTGCACTTAACCTATAGACCACTGAGCCGGAAGACGATGGTGTTAATGTCTAACTTCAACTAATCCACGAAATTGAATGACACATCCACCATTCTCTCACAACTGACCCGGTGACTGATAGGTCTCAGGTTCGAATCCTGTAAGGCGGGGTCGTGGATGCGCACTGCTAAGGAGTCCCACAATAGGATGAAACGGCCATCCAGTGCTTCCAGGTATTAGAGATTATTGATTTGATATAATGATGCTCAATCATTTTGTAATGACATAAAGGTCCTTATTGAATATGACTAAATTAAAGTACCCACAACAAATATTCACTATTACTACAAATCCTAAATAGATAGCTATAAATTGAAGCCACTGGTACACTTAATTTGATTCATTTATCTAATAATATTAATCATTACACAATATTATTATTCCTATAATATCTAATGTACTTTATTGGTTGGACTCTATTCTCACATAATAAATCCTGAAGAAAAAGTATTCACTATTAGTCATTGTCATTGTTACTGTTGTCAAGGCATAATTTATATAGACAACTGTTTGTTTGTTTTTTCTAAATAAAAACGGGATAAATCTGGAACGTATAATAATAATAATAAGTAATAGACACATAAACATGGGGAATTCGGACAGACCTTAAAAAAATATTCAATTATTTAATGAAAATAATAATAATAATAAATACACAATTAACTAACCGTCAAAAATACAATACATAATTGTTATGTATTGCGATGTCTATTAGACAGGGCATAGGTATTATATGGTACATGTGCATTAATAATAGATATACCATGAACATATTAATTGGTTTGTGTGTATGAGTGTGTGTGCGTGTGCATGAGTGTATTTGTGCACGTATATATATATATGTGTGTGTGATTATATGCAAGCAAGCACAGATAGATGTATAATTTCACCTGCAATACACCTACCTACCTATAATACAACACAATGCAGATTTTTTCAAAAAACAAAAAAAACAAAAACAAACACAGACCACCACAAAATGCACATACACAATATTGCTTGCTTAGGTAGCATATTAGTTACTAGTATTATTATTATTACTACTATACCTTAATATGGAGTTGTCATGGTGAACACACGCACACACACACACGCACGCACAAAATGATTCATAGCTGATAATATACACATACATATATTATTCACTTATTAAAAATTATGATTTCTTATTCTTATTTTTGTACATTCAATCATAACAGTAGAAATAATAATAATAATACATGTAGGGTGTTATTGATTTGACAGTCAATAGAAGAGGAAAAAACGGGAAAGAAACTTTTATGCAGTATATATATATATATATATATATATATATATATATATATATAATGATAACAATTATATCGATGATACCTACATTGTACACTGAAATAATACACTGTATCTCAGTATATAACTAGAAAGAAGTTTATCTACTAGACTTTTGTGTACATGTGAGAGGTTTTGTGTGGCAATACTACTTAACTGGTTAAACTAGCATAGAGAGAACAAGATTCGAATATGTAATCAAGAGAGTGGAAGTGAAATATTTTAACCTGAAAACATAAAATCAATACTGTCCAGTAAACAGTTAACATGTAACAAGAGCAAGACCTATCTATTATGCTGATTGCAATGAAACTGCATTGTTTTCACTCGTCGATTGGTCGAAGTAAGATATTAATATAATTGAATGCCGGATCAGTTATCTAGAGGTTAAGCATTAGCGCGCGACACTGAAAGATCGTGGATACGCAGTGCTGAGGAGTTCTACAATAGCACGAAACGGTCGTTCAGTGTTTCTAGTTCTTCAATAAAGGTCTAACATTGACTGGTTCATCATTTCAATGAAATTTCGCTCCCCTAGCTGAATTTTGTGGAATACATTATTTTCAACATAATTTGATCTTGAAAGTATTGCAAACTAAGCAGTAATAAACAGCCATTTTATAATAATTTGAAACTACTCAGCAATGTGTACATGACCACATGATTTTTAGGGGATTGAGCGAATGACTTTCATCCCCCCCCCACATACACACTAAAACACAGATCACGACATCATTGAGTTGCTAGTTTTTCAGTTGGTTACTTTGAAATTATGTAGAACACCGTCGAAAAAAGCAGGTTTAAATTATTATTTTACTGCAACCGATGATTGATTGATTGACTATGAATGTACTGCACTACTTAGAATTCATTTGTAAGTAATTATTTCTAATCAGATCAGCCACTTACTACAAACTTCAATGATCTAACAGCCAATAGTTGTGCTCACAAGAATTTTGATTGCAACAATCAAATACATTAAAACATTGAATTTACAATGGAAATATGAAGGGAAAAAACAATCAACTTTAAAGTAGTTGTACCTCATAACACAGCGAATAATATATTACCTTGACATCCTTAACTTATCCATATCATTACTGATGAATAATAAAGCTAAGTATATCTCTTTGTGAGATAATAACACCAAGCTGACAATATAAAAGACTTTACTTGTAAAATTTAAAACTAGGAATTACATTCGCCGTAACATCACTTAGTAATCCAATCGTCCTACACTGTATTGCTATGTACATGAAAAAAAAGCGTAATTTAATTAAGATTGTAATTGCTCTTTTTCCCAAATGTTGTCAGTTGTAGATAAGCAATTTGATACACGGTATTGTTAGTATTAGCAAACAATCTATCGAAAACGATGGTAATGGTACCCCAAAAATAGTCAAGCAATCTTCAACCTTAAGATGGTCAGTTCTTCCACATAGGGAATTAAACTATTTGAATCAAAGATTC
This sequence comes from Schistosoma bovis, assembly GCA_944470425.2. Lineage (NCBI taxonomy): Eukaryota > Metazoa > Platyhelminthes > Trematoda > Strigeidida > Schistosomatidae > Schistosoma > Schistosoma bovis. Next base: position 21,773,955 of record OX103958.1, on the reverse strand, counting down.
AAATATGTGAGTTTGTAAAACTAAAATAATATTAAAATAACCACACAGGTTGTCGATAGTAATCTTAATCTTATCTTTACTAATTCCAATGACTTACTATGAGGAATAACTGAGAGTACAAGATTTTTCAAGGTAACTTTCTATTAGGAAATTTTGGCTGTCAATTATTCAAATACAATTGAGGTAGTTTGTATGACATTAAAGCAAGAAAAATAAGAACTTAACATACTCAAATCCTATAAATATGTTCTATATATAAGTATCAAGAAAGAAAAAAATCAAGTATCACCTTCCAGTTAACCCGTGATCATTTAATTTGTGAAGAACTATATGTATCTATATGTATAGATGAAAATATCAAATATGAATAGCGTTTTGCTTCTTTCTGTCAGTTAATAATGGACACACAATGATAAATATATCAAACAATTCATCATATCTAAACTTTGAAATATAGAAAAATCAGTTGAATAGGTATATATACATATATGGACACACCGACACTGTTTTATTCATTCATTCATTCATTCATTCATGAACATATCCCATCAAGTATAGTCGTCTGGTATGAACAAAAGTAACTCCATATGTAACAGATATACACATACCAATATTGATAGTAATAAATAATAACAATAATAATAATAACAGTAATAATGATAATAATAGAAGTAACAGTCGAATTTACTGATATTATATATCTATGTATATATGTTTGTACATTATGCAGCAGTAAGTCATAAAAAACCTGTCTTTATTCGTTTTTTTTTCTATGTATATCTCTCTCTTACTCTGTGCATATACGAAAATTATCACTTTGCCAATTGGTGATACAGTTCCTGACAGGGAATTGAAAAGAACTGTAACAATATATATATATATATATATATATAGTACGGACAAGATTATCATTATTATTATTATTACTATTAATAATATAGGCGATGATGAGGTGAAAATGAACATATTATTATTACTATTATTGAATAATAGGCGAGTAGCGCCTGAAACTTGTGTGTGTGTGTGTGTGTGTGCGAGAGGAGCGACGACAATGATGATGATGATGATGATGATGATGATGATGATGATGATGATGATGATGATGATGATGATGATGATGATGATGATGATGATGATGAAGAGGAGGAAGAAGAGGATGGATAACAAGAAAAATGATCGAAATTTATCATTTATTTATTTATTTATTCTCAACACTATTTTCTGTTTTCCTACTCCACCATTGAAACAATAAAATAATGATAATAACAACAATCAACGTTAGTTTTTTTTATACAAAAAAAAACATTCAAAAACGACCGTAGTTGCATTAAGGACCGAGAATTATCCCCCGTTATATATATATATATATAACTCATAATAATAGCAATTTACACACTACACCTAATATGCTTTGTTAATACCACAGCCAGTATCATTATTAGTACTATTACAAAACATCTGTAAAAAAAATTCGTGTAACTATGGGGAGAAAAGTAATGGTAACGAGAGAAAATGTCTTTTTTTATTTATTTAGAAACTATCCTCTCGTTCTTGGCATGAAAAACAAAACAACAGTGTTGTTTTACATTTATTATAAAATGAGACTTATTTAGTGTTGGGTAAGAATACAAAGACAAAAACATAGATGAAAAACGGTTTTTTCATAGTAAAACATGATACGATACACATTATATATTTAATAATTAAGGTGAATACAATCGGAGTTTAATGACTGACAGTTACACATTGTTTACCTGAATATTGAATATTTAGTTATTCTTCGTTTGTTTGTTTTTATTGTCAACCTTTTCTTTTCAAATTAAAAAGGTTTCTATCCTTGGTGATTGTTTCACATTAATTACTTCTGAGAAGTATTATGACCAATGTGTTTTACATGAGATTCTACGTTAATGTATTTTTCTCACTAGTTACTAAGGGTGATGTTAGCTAGTGCAGTAGTAAGTTAAAAGAAAGCTAGAAGCAGCCAAATCAAAATGTGATATCAATTCATGAAGTCAGCATCTAATGAACTGAATCTCTTAAGTAGATGTACACTATGTGGTTAAGGTTTACACGGTCACCGGTTAGAGATGTGATAACATAGGTCGATGTATTCGCTCTTTATCTTCATTCAGATTTTGAGTTTTAGTATTCCTCTATACAAAACTCCTGATTCTTTTTTTTCAAACCACATTCTTGATGTTCAGTCTTTCTCATTATAATCCCTGTCACATTATTTTCATTCCTTCACCATTCATTTTGCGAATTTTCTTCTTTTCGTGTTAATGTGATATGACAACTCCGGTCAACGCATATATTTGAAAGACTGTAGACTAATCATGACTTACCCATAGAGTTAGGACATTTGATTATTCAGTATTTGAGCAACAACACAATTAGTTAATCATGTACAATGTAGTACGTGATGCAAATGTGTATCCATTCATATTGTGATTAAAGCAGTATTTTGTTGTTTATGTTTTGCATAAACAAAAATGTACGTCACTGATGGGTAACAAAGCGATCAATTAAAAAGTAAGTTTTTTTAGATTCTATTTTCTTAAACACAATCATCACTTCACCACTGTATAATACAGATATTAAACGTGATAACATGTATGATATATAATGTAAGAGTGACACTTTCTACAGTAGGGTGCAACTCAGTAACCAGTTATAGGTCCATCTACTCAACGTTCAAATACATAACGATGGAGTAGTAACTTATTGGATAAGGTAACTCACTTTCAATTACTGGGGACCACGGGGCTTGAGATTAGTTCTGCATACGTTATTCTGGTTTACCAAAAAGTACTACTAATCCTCATATATATAACGTAAGGTTCAAAGCTGAGCACCCAGATGTACTCAGTAAATGGTTCACATCATCAAGTGAATTGAGAACTGATTATTACAACTTGGAAGTTCAAATCAAAGTAAGCGAACCTACAACCTCATGATGAATAGTAAGATCTTTCGACTACTTGACCACTGTTCTATACAAGTATTATCAGTGCCGGACTACCAGTATCTACCTGGAACTATCTAATTGGTGGACACATATTTGTCTAAAACATTGGACATTACAAAGTTTATCTGCAAATACACCACTCAACAAGTATCTCACTGTATAAAATGATACGAAGGCCATACAAAAAAAGCTTCTTCCATTATAACTTGAACTATCCAGCCCATACAGTGATAAAACAGAATACAAAATTAAATTACATCTGGAAACAAAATGAATCGTTTCACTATGATAAAAGTGTTAAAAGAAACTAATGCTAAGATCGAAACTCAATAATATTTCTGGAAACTTTCTTCTATTTTGTGAAAGAAAAAAACTTCAGAGAAAAACGTATTTTATCGTGAGGAAGCAATCCCGGATGCGCACTTCTGAGGATTACTACAATAGGATGAAATGGACGTTAAGCGCTACTAGATCTTCAATGGTGGTCTAGTTAAGATCAGTTCATGATTTAAACGATGAAAATATAAGCTCAATAATAAAAATAATAATAAGACAGAAATAAGTATTTTTGTAAACCGATCTATTTATAAATAATACATGACAGTATAAAAAAATTCACTTGAATAAATGAATAAATAACTATGCAATATATATCAGACCAATAGATCAAATTGATTAGAATAGCTTTCTTTACCTCAAAACAGTATAACAATAGAAAATTATCAGAAAAGCTAAGATCATCGGGTAAGCAATAAGGAGATTAGACACACAATATTAGGCAATGATGGTAAATCAATTGATGAGGTTGTGAATCTTCATCGACTACGACAGTTGGGCCACATGTTGCTTATGCCGGAACACTGATTACCACAACGCCCAATGCTTACTAGTGTTCAGGATGGTTGGAAGAAAGTTAGGGGTGGCCAAACCAAAACATGGCATCAGTGCTTGAAGTCACTAACTTCTAGTCTGAGCCATGTTGGTAGATGCAGACTACTTGGTTGGAATCCGCGTGATTATTGTAACCAATGGTGTAGATATATACACTCTTTGTCTTCCCTCAAATTATGGAATTAAAATAGCTTTATATCTTTCTTTCTACCAACTAGTTCTTTCGTCATGTACTATTTTCTTATATGCAATCTTTCTTTTATATATTACCACCATTGAAGTAACTACTTCTATGAACTTGATGTTGATCTTGTTGTGCTAATAAGGTGTGGTAACTTGGACCGATGCATATTTGTGCCCGGTCCTACTTTGTAGCTGATTGACTGACTGACTGACTGAATGTATGGAAATGGTCTTAAAACTTTTAATAATAATTCTACAATCAAACAATGCAATACATATGTAACTACATCAAACGAACAACAACAACGACAAAATGAAACGTATCAGGTATAAATACTCTATTTATCTATCTATCTGTCTATAGTGAATATAAAATTGAAAAGTTTTATAAATAATATACAATTATCTATGGATAAATATGTTTAGTTAAAACAAGCTATAAACAGGTGTTCAATATAATATACAATAGCAACAATTATACCCGTCTTAATGATACAAAAATATTGATTGTAACCTGTTTCTTAGAGAATAAATATAGATATAGATATTGTGAAATGTTTATAGAAATCTCAGGGTGGTTTGCTTTTTTTTTTCTTTCTGCAATATTTTTTTTGTACAAGGGAATAACATCAGTTCGAACTGGAATAGTTGAAAGGAAGAAAAAAAGAAAAGAAAAAGAAGAACAACTGTTTTGTACAATTCCATGACTTTATATTTTCTTCTTTTAAGAAAAAGAGTTTATATTTAGAGGCTATCAAAGTTAAATATGATAATCAATGAATGAATGAATGAATGAATTGATGATAGATAATGAATATACTAGACGATTGATATTAAAAAAATTAAGGAGAAAAAAAAGTTAGTTCTTAACTTTCATTAGAGATTAGATAAAAAAAAAGAGTCAGAAGGGATTTGTGGAGATTTTAGAAATTTCACAGATTGAAATCATGAGTTAATTGAAGCTAGACTATCATGAAAAACCTGGAAGCACTGGATGGCCATTTCGTTCTATTGTAGGACTTCTTAGCAGTGCGCATCTACGATCCTACCTCGTGAGATTCGAACCCAGGATCTATCGGTCTTGCGCTTGAACGCCTAACCTCTAAACCACTGAGCTGGCCGGCATCCAATGGTTTTAATGTCTAACTTCAACCAATCCACGAAGTTGCGCCAATGTACACCAATGTTTTCAGCTGCTGAGGAGTCCCATACTCGGACGAAACGGCCGTCCAGTGCTTCCAGGTTTTCCATGGTGGTCTAGCTTCAAATGACTCATGATTTCAATCTGTGAAAAAAAGAGTCATTAATATAGGATTGTGAAAATTTTCATGTTTTGATTAAGATCATGAATCGATCAGTGTTAGACCATGAGTGAAAATCTGGAAGCACTAGACTTTAACACCGTTGGATACCAGTTCAATAGTCTGAAGGCTAAATATTCGTGCGTGAGACTGTAGGTTCTGGGATGATCGTGGATACAGACTTCCATCTAGTGCTACCAGGTTTTCAATGGTGGTCTAAAATTGATCGATTCATGATCTTAATCAAAAAGGAGTTGTAAATTTAGTGATGAAAACAAAAAAATCTTGAAACAGTAAGTTTAAGATTCGAATACTATTCTAATTAACTTTTTATTTAAGGTAAACTAAGTTGTATCTGTTGGTGTTTATAGAATGGAAACAGTTTGAAGATAAGTACAAAGATTTGATCTTCTTTATTGAGTTCCATCATTTCTTGAGATAAATATCACATTTGAGATCACGAGTCAATTGAAGCTAGACCACCGCGGGGCGGAGTCGTGGATGCGCACTGCTGAGGAGTCCCACAATAGGACGAAACGGCCGTCCAGTGCTTTCAGGTTTTCCAAGGTGGTCTAGCTTCCATTGACTTATGATCTCAATTATTGAAATTAATACAATCTCCACAAAACCCCTTCCGACATAAATATCATATAGTTCACTGGAGCTGTAATATTTTTATTTCAGTAACTTAATTTAACAATGAAAAAGCTTCGATCAGATTACCAAGCGAAATGTTGGATTTACTTTATATTTCTTTTTGATTATATTAATTTTAGGGTTAAACTATTTATTATTCACTTATTAGTTCTGGAACATCTGGAACTCAAAGCAACTGTCAACCAACATCAAGGTCAGGATTTTCAATACAAATGTCAACACAGTTCTACTGTATGGGGCAGAAACCTGGAGAACTACCAAAGCCATCATCCACAAAATACAGGTGTTTATTAACAATTGTCTACGCAAAATACTTCAGATCCGTTGGCCAGACACTATCTCAGCAACAACCAACTGTGGGATAGAACAAACCAGATCTCAGCGGAGGAAGAAATTAGGAAGAAACGCTGGAAGTGGATAGGACATACATTGAGGAAAGCACTCAACTGCATCACAAGACAAGCCCTCATATGGAATCCTCAAGGCCATAGGAAAAGAGGAAGATCAAAGAACACATTACGCCGGAAAATGGAGAGAGACATGAGAAAAATGAACAAGAGTTGGATGGAATTAGAAAAGAAGGCCCAGGACAGAGTGGGTTGGAGAATGCTGGTCTGCGGCCTATGCTCCATTAGGAGTAAGAGGTGTAAGTAAGTATTAGTCTACCATTCTTAAGTTGTAATTTGCCCAGAACTCACTTAGAAATATATATATATATATACAATTGCAGAAAAACTCCAAATGCTATAAATGTTTACCTTTATCATCGAAATAGTTATTCATCATTTAGATTCACTAAGCACTTTGGTAGTTTGTTCAATTATATAAATAAAAGAATCACTAGATTCAATTACCTACTAGTAGAACCCACATACTTAGGAAAAAGAATTGTTAGTTATGTAACAGGGATTTGTTTATAAATTACTATTCATTCTATCTAAATTGAATATAATTTATGAAGCTTAATTTCATGAAACAACTTGCATAACTTATCATTGTCTATACAAGATAGAATATTATAATAATATTCCCATATAATACAATTCCTGAATGTTATTTAACTGTGAATAATAATGATAATAGTAATAGACATTTGATACCTTGTGGTCACATAATAAATGTTACAGAAAAGCAAATAATAAACTATTTTATCGTTTGTTAATTATTTTTATCCTTTATTTGCCAATCTAACAAGCACACACACACACACACACGCATGTATATATGTATATAGATATATGTGTTCACAGGGAAACAAACAAACACCAACACTGAAATGATTACATTATTTTCTTCTTCTTCTTCTTCTTCTTCTTCTGAAGAAGAAGAAGAAGAAGAACAAGTTATAGTTGCAGTAAAACATGGTTCTAAAGTTATGTAATTATGTACATAATTAGTAAGTTATGCTTAGGCTTAATAAAACATTGTGAAAAAAACACAATACATTTTTAACGAAAACAAGATTTTATACTAATTAATGCATATATATATCAAGGTGTAATATTGGAAAATGAATACTATATAGATGAAGTACAGTTGAAGTGAATACTATTAATCGATAAGGTTTATTTGCTCATTTTTTTTTATTTTCAAATAGACCTCATGATCTGTTTATGAGATGATGGAGAAGATTTGTAGCTCAGGTGGATGATTTTGATGAAGTCTATCTGAAGTTTATGCTGATGATGTCATGCAGAAGAACGATGAAAGCTCTACGACCAAACCATCCAGTTCAGAGAACAAAACTCCATCAAAATGATCTGTTCATGTTCAATACATTTTTTTTAAAAAAAAAGATGCAGTTTTCTTTTAGTATAAGTCATGATTTACTTAACTCTAAAGCTTAACTAATGAAATATTTAGAGAATATGAAATATGAACTCTTAGTTGTTTAACTGTTTATCTAGAATTACATAACATTACAAAATGATACTACAATGTCCAATCACTTAGGTGAATAATTATAAAGAGGAATTAATCAACATCATCGGACAATCATATTGAAAATGAAATAAAATGACATTTCAAGTCATGATTTGACTTTGTGTACCTTAAAAGGTCTTTTTTTAGATGATAGATAAGATCTTTAAAATAATTTTTAAAATTTTTATACACAAGAGATTCCCTATGTACGGTAATCTAAGTAAATTTCGTCATTATTATGGAGGATTTATCATGTGATCTGTCTGAAAGCAAGATGTAAGATGAATAGAAGAAATAAAAGTGTGAATTTTCAATAGCTGTTGTGATGACCAAGATACTTACTTACTTACTTATGTCTGTTAATCCCAATGGAGCATAGGCCACCGACCACCATTCTCCAACCAACACTGTCCTGGGCATTCTTTTCTAGTTCTATCTTATTGTTGTTCATTCTTTTTATGTCTGTCTCCAATTCTCAGTGTAATGTGTTCTTTGGCCTTGAGGATTCTATATGAGAGCTTGTCTTGTGACGTAGTTCAGTGTTTTCCTCAATGTGTGTCTTATCCACTTCCGGCGTTTCTTCCTCCGCTGGGATCTGGTTTGTTCTCTCCCATAGTAGATTGTTGCTGAGATAGTGTCTGGCCAACGAATCAGAAATATTTTGCGTAGACAGTTGTTAATACAAACATTTGTATCTTCTGGATCATGACTTGCATAGTTCTCTAAGTTACCGCCCCATACAAGTGACAAATTTACAAGTTTTGTAATTCGACTTACAATTCTTAACAAGAATTAATTAGGTTCTGATAAATCCAGACAATGGTAAGCTATAAGGTATCGGTCGTAAAAAAAAACACTGTATGCTAAGCCGTAAACTTAAACTATTATGAGGGTCTGAAAAAAAATTATCTTCTCATCTGGAGTCTGTTCCATAGTAACAAAAAAATAGCTTTGAATATACAGGCATTCTAAGTAGTTTCATATTCAATGCTCCAGAATTCCAATTACGTTACTTCCTAATTTAATAAACCAATAAATAACAAACTATGATCATTGATTCCTAAAATATAAAATATCACGTACAGTGATACCTTAGTTAGTTCAAATCCCAGAACTATAATGTAGAGATTACGGATACATTTGGATACTTTAAAAAAGAAGTACACTATTGTTAAGATTAACAAAGTACTTATCGGAGTAACTAGTCAGTTGAATAGACATACATATATATATATATATATATATGAAAGTATGTGTGATAACATTGTTTACATTAGCCAACAAAATTTGGATGAAATATGTTTGATATCACCTTATCAAATATGGATACATTCCATATAATTTGGAAAATAAACCACTATACTATTTAAATACCAACCATCCATCCATCCACTCATTCATTTATAAACAATCTAGGCCCTGTCATAAATGTGTGTTATTTGAAGTGAAGTTACCATAAATAGTCATGTAGTCATTTTTGTCATATTAATATTTTAATTTGTCAAATAGAAAAGGAAACAAGAAAAATATTCTAACTCATATAAACATTTATTATTAATCAAGGTGATTTTTATACGAAGATTGTATGCTACTACTCGTTGTAGACAATGAAAACAAAACGATTTCATTTCAATTAAAGACAAAATCATAATTCTGCTCAATTCTAATCAAACACACACACAAATACATACAGAACTTTAAATGGATAATATATCAACAGTTTAATTTCCGGAGAACTGTCTAATAGTATGATGAGTAGGTATCCGTCAAGACAATGAATAAATATTCTCGGTGAGACTATAATTTATGGACGACCTTTGAGTGACGCTCAAGTGACTTTGAGAGTGTCTACCTACTTACTACGACTAAATGAGGGTTATAAAGTAGTTTGAAGAATACGGATTATGATTTACAATTGATGGTTAAGGTTAGGAATTAGATCTCGAGTTATCATCACGAACTGACATTAGTTATAATGCCAAAACGCTATTTAGCCAAATGGATGAGTGAAATTCGCGCCAAAATCCAAGACCTGTTACCGTATATGTGATTGGTTCATCCATAAATTATAGTCTCGCCATATTCTCTAATTCGAAGAAAGAGTATTGATGAGAACAAATACTAGTGAATGTTACTCATTAACCGAATACACGTGTTCGTGATGTATTTAATTAGAAAAGAACGAGGTAAATTACAAGGGGAAATGAAACTATTATGCAATGATTGAGCAAGTTCAAAACATATTCAAGAAATTAAACCAACACAATTCGATTCATTCATATGATAAACATTCAAATAGATTTTTGTATCCAGTAAATGTATCCCACAAATTCATGTATCAGGTTATTTATTTGCACAGATTTCACAACAGTAACTGATACTACTTATAACAATGATGAAAACCATTACGTACTATTAACTAATCGGAAAATCAACTATCTAAACCAATAAGTCAGTCGTCAACCAACAACCTTACTAGTTTTACATAACAAATTTACATTAATAAAATGACTATATTAACAAGAATAATGATTTATAAACACATTTATCGGTTGAAACTAGTTACAGATCATGGTTTGTTCCACCTTCACTTAATAATTAACAAAATATTACGTGTGATCTATCTGATAACAAACTTTTCATTTAGATCAACCAGTTTTGTTGACATGATTTGTTTAAATGATAGGCCAATACTTCAATTTCATAAACACTGAATGATTTAATAGTTGAATTCATGAGCTAATTGAAGCTAGACCACCATGGAAAACCTGGAAGTGCTGGATGGCCGTTTCGTCACAGTATGGGACTCCTCAGTAGGGATTCGAGCCCAGGACCTATTAGTCTCACGGGTGGATGCTTAACCTCTAGACCACTGATCCGACATCTAACGGTGTTAATGTCTAACTTCAACTAATCCACTAAGCTACGCCACCATCCACAAGGGATCTGTGAAGGGTGTAGTATTTTCAAAATTGAATTCACGAGTCGATCTGATGCTGAAGAGTCCTATGCTAGGGCGAAACGATCATTTGATGCTTCCAGATTTTCTATGGTGATCTAGCTTCAATTGACTCAAGAATTTAACTATTAAATTACCAATTTCTCCACAAAACTTCCTTCTGAATAACTCAGATTTGAAAAAAGGGTATACAAATAAACAGATCAGATAGTAGTAATAATAATAATAATTACACATAATTGAAACCTTCTATTAGTACATTCATTATTATATTCTAATGAAAATATTTAAGGTTTTTCAATTTTATTTATTATAAATCTTATGATTTTTCTATAAAACAAAAATTTTTCATCAAACTAATATATATAGAGAGAGAGATAGATGTTTTCAATGAACTAGGTTATAAAGCAAATAGAAACTGGTTAACTGTCCTAAATTATAATGTAAATTAAAAATTTCGGACTGATTCAGGAAGTGTCAATTATACAAATATGATATATATGGAGAGAGAGAGAGAGATAGAGAGAGAGAGAGTGAGAAAGAGAGAGAATAACCTGACCACCATACATTCTACATGAAATCAACAAGTGGATGGATAGAGACAGAGAGAGAGAGAGAATGGTTACTGTCCTTTTAATGTTAAAAAATTATAATAAGAAAAATCTAAATAGAAAGTAATACATCGCAGTAATGTTTTAAGTTAAGATACAATAGAATGAATAAATGAATGAATAGTGGTATCCAATACCTCAATTATGAAAAGGATTTTTTATCAAGTGTATTTAATTCAACTACACAAAGCTTTATAAACAAAGATGGATCGATCTTTACTTATAAAGCTTGTGATTTCAGATAATATAGAGGGAGTCCGCACAGGATGCATATATGCCAACAACAGACTGATCAACTGCAGTCGTAAATAACAATGGGATGATACAAGTAAAACAACACCAAATGAATGATATCAGTGTCTACTTCAAATAGAATCATTATTCAGCTTAGTAAATGTAATACATTATAATATTTAGAATTATTTATAACTAGAGTTGTGAAAGGAAACTAGGTTAGTCAAAATTTCATAACAATACAAACGATACTGATATGTTGGTAGACAATTAATTGTAATTTCTTATAGTTGAAGAACATATGGAACTCAAAACAACTGTCAACCAACATCAAAGTCACAATTTTAAATCTGAACGTCAAGACATTTAGTTCTACTGTATGGAGTTGAAACTTAGAGAACTATCAAAACAATCATCAAGAAAGTAGAAGTATTTATAAACAATTGTCCATGAAAGATATCCAATGTCCGTTGGACGGATACCATTAGAAATAACCTACTGTGAGAGAGAACAAACCAGCTTCCAATTGAAGAGGAGATTAAGAAAAGACGTTGGAAGTGGATAGGACATACCAATGTATGTGGAAATCATTAAACTACATCTCAAGGAAAGCTCTAACTTGGGATTGTGAAGTGAAATGGAAAAGAGGAAGACCAAAGAACACATCGCACCGAAAATCGGAAGCAGATATTAAAAGAATGAATACCAACTGGAAAGGATTACCTAGGACAGATTTGGATGGAGAATGCTGGTAAGCAGCCTATGCTTCTTCATCAGCAAGTAAGTTTAATTGTAATGGTAGTAGTACTAAGATGGACTAGTAAAAACATACAATAACCCAAGTGTTATTACCAAGGTTTGATGAGAATTCATACTAAACTGAACATTGATAATAATAGAATGATATATTTGTGAAATTCTGATAAATAGAAAATTAAATTTCTGACGTTTCGAGACCTAATGTAAGCCACATATCTAAAGAATAAATTACTTTGTAAAAAAATACTTTTATTCCCATCATCGGATTCCTTGTTCGACAACTGAAAACAGTAATTACTGAATTATGTTATCTATTCATCGGATTGCTTCACAATCTTGTAGTATAGTTATAACCCCTTCTGACCATGATACTAAATGCACATCATCTACTTCATTGCAAACCAGTGAACATCATTATCCATCTTTAAATAATCAACCAGTCAACCACAAAATAGAACCTGTACGTATATACATTTCTATCCCAAACGCAACAACAAATGCAGGAGAAAACGACAGTGTAGCAACAGTAGGTCTCAATATACACAAAGGGAAAAGCAAGGTTCTCCAATACAGCACGGCATGCACCAATCCAATCACAATTGACGGAGACGATTCGGAAGATGTAAAAACCTTTACATATTTAAGCAGCATCATTGGTGAACACAGTGGACCTGATGCAGATGTGAAGGCGCGGATCGGCAAAGCAAGAGCAGCATATTTACAACTGAGGAACATCTGGAACTCAAAGCAACTGTCAACCAACATCAAGGTCAGGATTTTCAATACAAATGTCAACACAGTTCTACTGTATGGGGCAGAAACCAGGAGAACTACCAAAGCCATCATCCACAAAATACAGGTGTTTATTAACAGTTGTCTACGCAAAATACTTCAGATCCGTTGGCCAGACACTAATAGCAACAACCAACTGTGCGATAGAACAAACCAGATCCCAGTGGAGGAAGAAATCAGGAAGAAACGCTGGAAGTGGATAGGACACACATTGAGGAAAACACTGAACTGCGTCACAAGACAAGCCCTCATATGGAATCATCAAGGCCAAAGGAAAAGAGGAAGACCAAAGAACACATTACGCCGGGAAATGGAGATAGACATGAGAAAAATGAACAAGAATTGGATGGAGCTAGAAAAGAAGGCCCAGGACAGAGTGGGTTGGAGAATGCTGGTCGGCGGCCTATGCTCCATTAGGAGTAACAGGCGTAAGTAACGTATATACATCGGTTCATGTTGCCATTATACTATTTAACCAATTTCATATATCTTCCAATTAGAAAAATATTCATTTAGCATGCCATAGAAAAAAAATAGATGTTTACTCATACTTTGAAAATGATTAGTTAATAATCCCATTGTCCTTCCTAATACATTATCATATTGAAAAAAAGTCATTCAGTGTAGTTGTTCATTCGGGATAATTCAATTACTGCCTTCATTTTTAACATACCAAAAGTTAGGAACTCACATTTTGATCTTAAAAAATTGCAGAACACTGTCAATATTTCTGCTGTTGTAGAGAGAAAGAGAGAGAGAGAGAGTAGTAGTAGTAGTAGTAGTAGTAGTAGTAGTAGTAGTATAATCAGGTTACATATTCTCATTTACACTAATGATTTAGTTAGTAACAGAATTTAGTGGATAAACAAGTTTCTAATTCATTTTTTTACTTTTTTTTTAAAAAAAAAACAAAAAAACTTATTTGATGATAAATTCAAGTTTTGATAACAAAATACAATCAGTATGTTGTTATGGTTAAAATGATATACATGTGTATCTATGTTATTAGTTAAATGAAATGGTGCAACTAACTATTAGTTAATCAATAATAACTGAATAATAATAATAATAATAATAATAATAATAATAATAATAATAATAATAATAATAATAATAAGGTTTCATTCAGGATTTAAAAACTTCAAATTATGCATAATTCCTAAAACAGTCAGAAAAAAAAAGATTCTTTACTAATTTTTTGATTGTTGGTTAGTTAGTTGAACAAGATCTATGATGATGGTATGAGAAGAATGTACTTTAGCAAATACACGTGCTAAATGTAACCAAATTGATTTTACAGTAAATAGTAAAGCTTCGAAATAATCAAGAAGATAATATACATATATAATATGATATAAATTAACTTATTAACTAGATTCTTGGATATGAGCCATACTCTAAGTGTGAGGGCTAATGATAATGTTCAGTTGTTCAAACAGAGGTAGGTAGGCGAAGTGGGTTTTGAACCTGGAATTTAGTGTCTGAAAATTGAATATCTTCATTATTAATCCATTGATCCACATATTTATACATGGGTATGTATATATTTCATGAAATTTTCTCACTACTACTCAAAGTTGACGATTGTTAGAAAAAAAATAAAGTAACAACAATGATGTGATATTTAAGATACTTAAGCTTCAACTAGGAAAATATAGTATCAAAAACACATAACTGCTGTTTACTTGATGTTGATAACCTTAATAGCGTCATGATTTCTTGAACAAGATATCTTAGCGCAGGATTAAAAGTATGGAATTCTACTTCGGTCTGGGCACCCAAGCAGTATTCTGCCCCTCACACGAATCGAATGACAAAGTGTGGTGCATATACATTTGGTGCCTCCTTGTACCAATGTTTATGTGTGTAAATAAATAAATAACTAATACATAACAGCTGGAATAGCATTAACGTTAAGTAGGTAAGAATAATGTAAAATTGTCTTCGTAGTTCTTATGCTGGACTCAAGAATGAAAATTTGTTTCATGATAAATGGGAATTTTTATTTAAAACAGACCTTAGCATCAAAACGGTAAGCGGAAATAAGTTGGCCAGATAGACAACCAAAGCTTTTGAAGCCTACTCATTAGACGGAAACGAATGTATTTGTATCGAACAGACTGTTATAGTAGATGAATTGCTGGTTCATAAACTAAGAAAACTATAAGATTTTAGAGCCTGAATAAATAAAATCGTTGAGAAAAAGCTTTCTTTGTTAAATTGGCCTAATTCGTCTTCAATAACTGTATTCCATCGATTCGGTTAACAATGTGAATTATAACCTAAATTACTGAACATCACCGAGCATTTGATTTAATGTCGGATGAAATCTAAAAGAAACTGTAATATTTGGATGTAATATTCATCATCATTAAATAGATAAAATAACAGACAAATCGGGGTGAATTTGTTAGTAATTCAAAAACAATGTATGGACACACTCACATAAACACTAACCAGTTCAAGTTCCAATATAATAGTATAGTTTATTTACGAAGTATATATTTATTTAATCTGTTTTGAGGTATTTTTATTCTATTGATTTAAACACATAAACATTGGTACAACAAGGCACCAAATAGATAGGCGCCACATAAATCATTAGATTTGTGTGAGGGCTGAGATACTACCCGGGTGCCCAAACCGGAGCAGGTAGTTGTCATAGGTGGCCACACCGCAGCCTTTAACCTAAAGGTCTGATCCACAAGGCGGTGGAGTAACGTCAGGAGATGAAATCCAATGGTAGCCGGTGACCAACGTTGGTTTCGTACGCCATTTGTTCCCACAGGATACTGGAACCCATGTGCACCATTGGTTTGGAATCAGGGTTTTACAACCCCCCCTATGTAGATTCCTCGTGTCCACCAACCCGGTTAAAGCACCGGATATTCACTTTTCGCCCTCTCAAATTCGTAGACAACAGTAATGTCGAGAAGAGGTAGTGTGTAGGACTTCCCTGGCAGTGGTTGTATGCACGCATATATATATATATATATATATATATATATATATATATATTCCAGAAAGGTGAAATTTAGGATCTCGGTTTGAAGTGTCACATCTAAGCTAAGCATAATATTTCTGCTGTTTTATTAATTCACTTAGATTTTTACCTACGATCTAATTTTAAACAACTATACAACATATTCCATTTATTCATAGTGTAAAAGAACTAGACTTCTGAATAAATTTTATATACAACTATTAAAGACTTCAATTAATTCTTTCTAGACAGGAATTAATTAAAAGAAAGAAAACATCTCAAAGTCTTGACAATATACATAATGAAATGTAAGAAGGAGAAAAAATAATAAGAAGAAGAATAAACGAAATAAACAATTACCTTATCTACTATTATTATTATTATTATTATTATTACCAATCGATTAGTGTATAATCAATAATTTTATTTACAATACAGACTATATACAAACATATATCTACAAAGTGACCAATCTGTCTGAATGAAAAGTAGGAAATACGGAAACTGATTGTGGACAGGACTAGGCATATATTTCATTCATTCACTCATTCATTATATGATGAGAATTGTTAGACATCAAAACTGTCATAGACAATAAATTATCTATAATTTATTCATTTAGTCAACAGATACTGTTAATCGTTTTTAAAGGGGAACAAAGAAATATATACACATATATATATCTTTGAAGAAAAAGCCAAAACAAGTAATGACTTATTGGAAAGTGATCATTCTCTTCATATAAATAAAGACGGAGAATTTCGAAGAAAATAGACTTCAACAAAATAGCATATATATATATATATACATTATGTATCACAAGTTCGACTATTAAAACTATAACATGTAATCAAGGATACTTGTCAAAAGAAATATATATAAAGTGTATATTGCTCTCCAAAAAATACAATGATATAATCTAGACTATGCATAAGATTGTAGTGATGGTGGTGGTGGTGGTGGGTGGGGGAATGAAAAAAATATTAACTATTTCTATGCAAAATATACAATATCGAAACAAAAATACCAAAATTGATTAATGATTCAACTAATGGCTTGTATAAAAAGTCGAAGAAAAACAAGAAAAAATATGAAAAGAAAAGAAAAGAAAAGAAAAAAAAGAATGAAATATGATAAAACCTTTTAACATATTTTTACATTTATATACAATGAAAAAGAAAAGATTGAAAATTTCATTTCCTTCATGATTGGTTACCGATAAAGTATCTTTCAATATTCACTGACAACTTGTATTACATTGAAAACAACTAACATATTTTATTTCCTGTTAATAAACTGATTAACTTTCTTTGTATTGATTCAGAATTTAAGAAGTCTGTTTTATTCACTGATTAATAGTTTAATAATGTAAGCTTCAGTCTAATCATATTCATCATTAATAATTCTTTATTTTCTAATTGGAAGTATATGTATTGTAATAATTCAAGAAATCATATTGTTTTACTAAGCTTAATGATATTAATCACCTATATTAGTTATTGAACTGAAGCCTAGAATGAAATGAAATGAAAACCTATTATAAATTTAAAAAACCCACTTTTTTTAGAGAGAAGAACAAATAATATACCATTGGATAATGGGAAACCAGGAAATAAGGCAAACTATAGTTATGAAATTGATAGATGTGCCTAGAATGAATAATGATTGTTAAATTTTGTAGTTTTAAAAGACTGACGACAATTATCTCTCTTCATCGAATGTGTTATACAATTGAAAATATGAGATATAGTTTATGTAGTAATATTTTGAAGTGATTTTGACAATGAAATATTTATCAACATACTATAGATCCATCTCCATACAATATATTCCTGTTTTCATAACCATTGTTTCCTTGATGAATTATTCATAAATTTATGGTGAATTTTTCCTAGTTATTTCCACAATCATAACACTAATTTATTGACTCAAGGATAGTACTGTTTGCTATAAATCCTATTTTACATAGAATATGTTTCCTTCATACTGAGTGTAAAATATTAATTTAGAAAAGGCTTGTACCAATCGCTAGTTTCACGGTGGAAAATGAAGTAGACGAGTGCATTGAAAGATCTACCTGTCTTGGAATTCTTGGTGGGTTGATGGTTGAGCAAATCTAAGTACGCGTGCAAAATGCTTTTTCAGCTTTCAACATCTTACACTGCTTATGAAACAGATAAAATATCCATCTGCTAACAGTCTAATCTGTATGGCTCTAAGAAGATGAAACGTTCTGTCTAAAAATAGAAAGTATGGAAGTAGGCTATAAATATTCGTAGAATCACGAAGTTATCTCTAAGTTAAGGGTTGTTTACCAGGAAAAACGAATTCGACTGATGAAACCCTAAACTAACACCATATGAGGTGTTTAAAGTAAGCATCACACATCTCCTAATCCGATGAAAAATACTGGTTGGAGGTAAAATATATTAAAAATATGTTAATGTTTGCTAAACGAAGAAACAGCTTTAAACTATAGAGTTATCGACCGCTTTCCCGAGGAGTGTCCGGAAATGTAGATTCCTTAGTCTGGACGAAACGTATGATTCTCATTTAAACTTTACGACGTCTGCTAATTAAAATCCCTTAAATGGAATTGTCGTACTTGGAGTCAGTAGATAGTGTCACTATCTCAGATATACTAAACTTGTACAGAACACTTTATCGCACATCAAGGATAAAGTTCATGATCACTGCATATTGTCATTTGTTGTTATGACTTTGTAGAATGCAATATATATCTCCTAGTTTCCGTGGGAGTCTAGCCAACTTATTTAAGAAAACCTACTGATATCAGATTACCCCTTACCTATAATCTATAGCAGGAGCATTGATGCTTTATTTAACAATTTACACACTTTAAGAAACAAGACAATATCAAAACAGGAACACACAGCCAATTATGCTAACGGAAAAAAGAAACTTCGGCGAGGAAAATTTTCTCCCCTGAATTCTTTTTTTCTTATTAAAAGGGATATTATTAACATAGATGGGATTCTTAAAATGTAGCCTGACTGTGTTACTCCAACAAAAAGTTTCATATCGTGACGTTTATTAAAAATATATGTTCAAAAAGTAAACCCATTTTTAAATAAGTCTTTACACGTTATACATGTAAACTAAGCCACCATGTATTCGAAGTATGTAGCTCAATGAGCGGTAATGACAAAAATGATCGGATACGCTCATAAGCATGAAAATAATTCCGAAATACCTCATAAAAATTACCTAACACAGTAATTGTGTATAAGCCAGACAAAACAGAATGTTAAACTAGTGAAATTACGGACCAGGAATACCACAGAAAATCACATCAGTTTTATTATTTCTGTGAAGGCCACTTAAGCTTATCATGATAGTTCATGTAAAACCGGACCACTAATAACCGTTTAAAATGGTCGGATAGAAGAATTCAAAGATGTAAAATAATTAGATCAAAATGTCTTAACAACAAGTTTATGATTTACTCAACCAACAGTTAATATAGAGTTTATAGGAAAGTCACATTCTAAATAAATGATAATTTAAATCAGACTTTGAAAAGATCTTAATAAGTACCAAAGCAACCCAATGGTAAATTGCAGTCGACCTAAAATAACGATTTTATTTACTGAACAAACATCTTATATAAAAACGACCTCTTATTCGAAATAATATAACCTCAAATAATCGGCATTACTGGAATTGATTTTCAGTATTTTTGGTAGAGACTTTACAGAAACAAAGAGTGATTCACTGAAATAAAAACTGACGTCATTAGATACGGTAAAGTGTATGCACACCTCTACATACTAGCTGCTTTACCACAAAGAATTTTGTAAACATCTTGTCCCCCTAGACGTAATTCCCAGACTTTGACAGTTACATAAATTTCAGATTGTTGGTGGACAAGTAAATAATACAGAAACACTGTTTAGTGATTAAATGATTTGATTTATGATAGTGTAATAAGTTTTCAACTTGTAACTTATGTAGATCGAAGAGCCGTTTGTTAGTCTACTGACGTTTAGCATTACATGAAAACAACTAGTCAGTGTTTGAGATTCATATTCACAAGCCTAATATTTATGATCCATCAACAAAAGTTTATTCACAAATAAATAAAGAACCAACAGCTTATGTAGCAGAAATTAAGTCAGCATGAAAACCATGAAGTTAGAATTAGACGGCTTTACACTCTGCCTTGTTGTACTCCAAATTACGAACAAACAAATGGATAAGCAAAAAGTCTTACGTGGAAGGGTTAGCAGGATAGTGAGATAAAAAAACCAATTAAGTAATGTGATGGAACATAATTCCAACTCACAGAACTAATAATACAAGCGGTATACGCCAAACTTACACGTGAATTCGTGATCAAAAAAACTTTTTATCTAGAGTAAGAGTACATTTTTTGAAAACTGATGATGAGTAGTTAAATTATACTTGCATAATACACAAACTGAATTCAATAAAATTAGCCGGGCCTAACAAAATGAGTTAAAATAGTGGTTTTTCATGATTTTAGTAGTGAGTTCAACAGTACGATTATGCTTGAAATTTTCTATTGAAACTCTGTTTAATCGATTTATTATGTAAAACCACAAAATTAAAAATAGGATAAAACTATGAACTTACTTGAGTTTCACTCTCGATAACCAACCTAACTTTATCTTCTGTAAGGTTTTCTGAGGATTTCTGCTGTTCTTCTTCTTCCCCTTCATCTTCATAAACTTTGACTTCATCAGTACAGGCTAAATTATCAGAAGCGGTGGAGCTTAACATAGTTTTTTTGATTCAAAAATTTAAATATAACTCCAAACTAATGTGAAATATGCAAGTATTTGATATGCATGACATTCAGTCATTTGAAAATGACATCATAAGTTGACTAGCTATTAACGTCCCAACACGAGGGAACAACACTTTTTGCGAGTAGAGCGGAATCTGCATAACCTTTTTCTAGGTTAGCTACAAGTTTGGTTCGTTCATTGATTCAAACAAACGCCAGTCAGACAAGTGAAGTCATACGACTGCAATGACCATTTCAATAAGTAATCAGAAAACTTTGGTTAAATTTTACTCAGCAGCTTTTAATTTTCTCAGAAACTGCTAACGTTGGTTCTAGTATCTAACAAATTTGTACAGAGACAGCTTTCAAATGTTTAGAATGGTTATGAATGAAAATAAAACTTTTTGCTCAACAATATTCTGGTTTGACAGCGATAGATTACCTATTCATTCAGGTTAGGATTTAGGTACATGATTCAGAAGAGTTAAATAAGGCTTCATCAAATGGATACGAGATGCTATTGCGAGTCTTCGAAAAATTATCAAGTTTCTTTACAAACGATTCAACTGAACAAATAAGCCTCTTTACAAACACATATTGATGTTGAGGAACAGTTTTAGATCTCTGAAAAAGTTCATCAACTGTAATTTACCTAGTCAAATCGCATAATAACTGGGAATTAGATTCATTTGGAGTATGTTCTATTAACATAGGTACGAACGGCAATGCCCTGTAAGTAGCCTTTTAATTAAGAAATAAGTAACCTCATGAGTAAGTATGTCAGTGGAACTTTATACTCCAATGTGTCAAATACTATGAGGGACTAGGAAATATTGAATGTTTAAAGCCAGTGGAATATCAGCAAGCCGTAGCCAAATCGCATGTTAATCTGAATCGTTTCTGTATTTCAGGATAGGTCGCTTAGAATTGACTAGATCACCGGATACTTTCAGAATCCAAGAATAAGTAATACAAATAAATGGATACACTATATGAAAGTGGCATTTACAGCACCTGATCGCTCTTGTACTTTGTACTTCTCCGTTCTCTTCGCATTTGAATAAATCGTTTATATGATTAGGCTCCATTTGTCTTAGCATTGCAACGCAAAAGCAGGATAGACTCATTATCACGTGTGGTAAGCCAGGCTAAAAAACTATGAAGTATAGTGACTTCAACATGGTTCAGGCCCTCAAACCTTTCCAATCCAATCCAAACAAACTAAATATCTGAAGATGCATGGGTACATTCTGATACCAGTAGTCTGCTTACCTATTCCATGTCAATAGAGTGTTTGTGACACTAGAGTTTGTTTTCATCCTTAGCCAGGATTTACAATGACTAAAATTAAATTAAAAGAACTATCAATGATCAGTGCCAGCTCGAGCCACTCTCATACTCTGCCTAGAAGAATCTTTGCTGAAATGCTCACAACCTAAAGTGTGTCGAGGTAGATTACGCAGTAGTTGAGAAAAGACAACTCAATACTTTAGTATAATTAGGTATATGGTGTTAGTTAGTTTTGCAAACAGATTTTTTATTTAGGTTCTGACGATTAGCCTGGTTAAACGATTTTCTTAAACACAGAATCGCAACAGCTAAGTTGTCATGAATTTTTAATGCGACCAATGAGTTATCGCCATACTTCTCTTCCTTGTTAATCTGACAACCAGCTTTAAACCACTTCGTATAGTTTTTAAGGTTGTATGTATGGGCCTTAACAGAGTATAGCACGGTCCATAGGCAACACAGGTTCTACAGATTGCCAGTGTAGGTACTGAAGGCCAATGCGACTTAGAAGTTGGAGAAGTAGTCACTTATAAGCGCCCTTAAAATGATATATGAGTCGCTCAATTCGATTGTAGCGTAACTCAATATATGTCACTTTCGGCCACAAATTTATGACAAAGCTTGTCTCAAATAATTACCTAATTTTTCATAGCTCAACATTGCACTAGTTTCTTAGCAACAATTGCGCCCCAACGTCCGACTTCCTCACCAAGACCATCTGTCTCTTATAAGGCTATTTATTTTATTGAGGCATTTCCTTGGTACCCCCATTTATCCTGTAAACTTTCTTCCGATGGTTGCAGATAATCATAATGACATCTTTACAAATGGTCATGTGAATAACGCTCTTAACTCCTGCCGAGGATACATCCTCATTTTCGAGTAAGTTCTTCGACTACAGCGAACCTAGTGGAGTTTCTAATCCCCCAATAATTTTCATGTAAAGCCTAAGAAGAGTGAAAAATTTGATCCTACCTCAGTTATAAACATTACTTTTATTTACATATAATCCAGACTCCTCACAAGACTTATACATTCGAAGCTCTTACAATAAACCAACTGTAGCGGAAAGAGAACGATGAAAATCACTCCACAGCTTTTTTGTTGGACAGTACTGTCATTTACCTGTTTCTTCTCTCTGTCGTGTATTTTAATCTTTGTTCAGATCTCATTTAACCACATATTTTGTTCTTCAGTCTTCCTCGTCTGAGCCTTTATTATGTGATTTTGATTAAAGACCTATCTTTTGCTATCTAATTTTCTATTGCATGTTGCCGGACTGTTGACAGTAAGGTCGTATTTGACTAAGCTCAAGGTCACGGCGTGATACAGCGTGTGACTGTTAACCTTTTTACTGTCTGCTTGGGAGGATTGCTGGGATCCCTGCGGATAGATATTTGACCCCATCTTGGCGGGAATATTTTATTGATCCTCAGGTAACGTACATTTTGGTATTAACTTTTTCTTTTATTGCTTAGCACGCTACTTAGCGTCAGAGAAATTTCTGACTGTATAGCACAGGC
This sequence comes from Schistosoma bovis, assembly GCA_944470425.2. Taxonomy (NCBI): domain Eukaryota; kingdom Metazoa; phylum Platyhelminthes; class Trematoda; order Strigeidida; family Schistosomatidae; genus Schistosoma; species Schistosoma bovis. The sequence goes on along the minus strand of OX103958.1, from coordinate 21,750,107 downwards.
TGTATCGTCTGAGGTATTTTGTATTTCTGATCTGATTTGTTCTATTTCCTAAATTAGAACCGTTTAAATTAAACACGAAGTTTGTGTTTTGATATAATTTAGTACGCGTGTCTCAAAAACGCTTTGTAAGCTATACAGAAGAACGTAGTCTGGCCTATTCGAATACATTTTGCTTGGTCAGTACTGTGTTCAAACTGAATATTGGCAGTTCGGTCGTTACACCAACTAAGCCACTGTCTAAGGAATTTTGATCTAACCACTCATGTACTGTTTCATCCCTAACCTCCATGCAATCTCCTATCCTTCTGTACAGTCAGTCAAGCCTCACAATGCTTAAGCCTCCAAGAGTTTCTGGGGCTACAATTGATAATACTCTGTCAGTCGATATTATACAAGTACCTAAAGTTGCGCGCTCAACGTTTATGGTGACAGTTTGGAATAAACCACTATTCTTTGTACCATAGCAATCGATTCACTTCAAATCTTTAATTGTTTGCCTTACACTGATACTATAGATAACTTTGATAGTCTGGACGCACTCAATTACGTTTGACGGATAGCCGTAAGTACGCTACAATGAAGGACATGAAGAATATTTCAACAGACAGCAGAGTCTTTCTTTTATGTTAGCAAACATTAAAATTATAGTTACCTGGTGATTTACTTGTAAACAAGCAGAATGTCTGTGACCCTTGTGAAGCCTTATTCCATCAACTTGTAGTTCCGATCATCAGACTATGGCAATCTTCCTCCTGTATTGCTTCTATCTACTACTGATTGAGTAAATTACCAATTTTAAGTTCATTCCATGTACTTACTCAGTCATCGCCTCACTTCTCTTCCAGACTGCCATATACACTACTTCTCAAATCTCCGAGTATAAAACGTACCTTAAGGCTGGACCCAAACTTACCAAATGTTGGGCGTTTCAAATTAATCTGTTCTATTTGGCATTATGATGGAAACAGTTGTTCTTATTAGTGTTTTAATTAAGGCCAGGTAGCCTAATTGTTTTTTAAGGTACAACCAACCTACCACTTATCACTCGCAAGATTAGCTATCCCTCTGACAAAACTAATCAGAGGAATGAACTAAGTTGGATCCCAGATTCGAAGTGACCTCAAGTACTTATGGCAGTTACTATTTAACAACGAGAAGTGTGGGATCATGCATTTTTGGGGAACATTGCGAAGACTGTATTGTCTCACGGCCCGTTAAAATATCACATAACAAATTTGCCAGTCAGAACACCGACTCATATAACCTTGTCCCTATACTAAACCAATAAGTCTCTAGCCGGCACAAGCAGCCAATAGTTGACTATGAGTCCTCTTTAGTAAGTTCTTGCCTAGCTCAGCCCGTACAGCCCAGAACACAAATATCAGCCACCGCTGTATGAAACGTATATTTCAGACATGCTGCTCAACTATGACAGATAATAAGAAGCTCTTGTTGTCGGGATCTATTGTGAGTTCAATGTTGTTCGAAATCTACCAGTTTAAAGCATCTTGAAATCCAAAATTTACTGACATTCAAACGTTCTGTTTTCTGACACGCTAATGAATTTTGTAAATCTAACGTCTTTCTAACTCCACCTGTAGCTCTTCTAGGGTTACTGCCGGTCCCAAGCCCACACAAAAGGGGAGAGGTTGGCGTGGGGTCGGCAACCATGTCCCGCAGAAAACGGCCTTGCTGAAAAACGCTAAGCAGAATAAACAATTTAAAACATTTAGACTCTGACCTCTGAGTTGAGAACTATTCTTTCACAAGAATCATGACGCCTCATGATGAAAGCCGAGATGCTTCAGAAGTCACGAGGCCGATGCCTTTTCCAACAACCAAAGCAACAATTTATATAGGTACATGGAAAGTTCGGACAGTATGGGAGACCGGAAGTGCCAATCAAAAAGCCACGGAACTGAGGAGAAACAACTTCGCGGTTCTCGGAATCTATGAAACACATTGGACCTAAGTGTAAGCTCCATTTTGAATGTTTTGTGTGTGAAAACCCCTCCATGCATGCACCTGCAGTTTGTTCCTATTGGTTCATTTAATTGTGCATTTTGTTAGTCATTTTGATTCCATTTGAGTCGGTTATATTTGTATTTTATTTTATTTTTTATTTTTCTTAAGCCTGCAGACAGTTATTCGATCCCACCTAGTCGGGAGTATCTTTATTGATTATCAGGTATTGAACTCTTTTGCACTAACTGTTTTCTTCATAATTTAGCCCGCTAATTTGTGTTAAGGAAAACCTTGATTGCATAACATAGACTGTACCGTTTGAGGTATTTTGTATCTTTGATATAATGTTTTCTACTTCCTAAATTAGGACCGTTTAAATCGAGCACATAGTTCATTTCCTGATATAATTTACCACGAGTGCCTTAAAAACGATTGTTTGCTATACATGAGAACGTAGCTTGGTCTAATGGAATAAAATTTGGTTCGTTAATTCCACGTTCGAACCGAATATTGGCAATTCGGTAATTACATTGGTTATAACTGAACGATTTGGTCTTCGCAGGCACCCTAACCTTTCTATATCATAGACACAAACAAACAAAAGCAATAACCTCTACAGCAGTAGGCATCAACATACAAACGGGAAAAACCAAGATCCTGGAATTCAACACAGCAAACACCTAACAAATCACATTTGTTGGAGAAGCTCTGGAATAGGTGAAAACTTCCATATGGCTGGACAGCATCACTGATGAACATGGAGGATAATGATGCGGATGTAAAGGAAAGTCTTGTCAAAGCAACGGCAACATTCGCAAAATTAAAGGATATCCACGGCTCGAAAAAGCTATCAGTCAACTTCGAACTCAGAATCTTTAACACGAACACCAAAGTAGCACTAACTGACTCTCCTTTCATTGTCACTTTACCAGCTACTGAAGAAATCAGCATGTCCATCAAACATGTGAAAAGCGACAAAGAATCATGACCAGACAACATGAGAGCTGAAGCACTAAAGTCAGATATAGAGGTGGTTGAAATTATGCCTTACGTTCTATTCAGGAAGATTTGGGACGAAGAATAACTGTCGAGGAACCGGAAAGAAGGATACTTTATCGAGATACCAAGGAAACGAGATCTGAACAAGTGTCGTAACTGCGGAGGTATCGCAGTGCTATCATTAGCAAGGAATATTTGCAACAGAGTGTTGCTGAACCGAATGAAAGACTCAGTAGATGCCCAACTTCGAGATTAATAAGCTGGATTCCGTAAAGTTTGAACGTTCGCAGACCAAATCGCGACACTACGGATCATTGTTGAACAATTAATTGGATAGAACTCATCAGTATACATCAGTTTCATTGACTATGAGGAACAGTTAGACAGTGTGGATAGGGGAACATTATGGAAACCTGTTCGACACTGTGGAGTACCTGAGAAAGCCATCAACATAATCCGGGTTTCATACGATGGACTACACTACAAAGTGTTGCATGGAAGACAGTTGACAAACGCATTCCAAGTGAGGATCAGAGTCCGGCAAGGCTGTTCTCACTCTCCCCTTCCCATTCTCCTGATGGTTGACGGGATTATGAAGACCTTGTAGAACTATGGTCTAATATGATATTAGTACTGCTCTAATAATAGACCTAATCCCAAAATTGTAGATTCGTCATGATATAACTGCCTAATCTATAAGATCTTACGTGGAAGTCACACCATCGACTACACCAACTCACTGTATCGTATCAATTACCAACACCTTATGAGGAAGAAGGTTAGGCTAGAGAGAGAACAATATATTTAATATGAATAGAAGATACAAAGTAACACTGAGACGGACCCCGCCTGCATGGACGAGCCATGCCACTCGATCAACCCCAGTCCATTCAATTCATTCTCCGCGCCTTCTCCATTGTTAGGTATTTCCCCGAGTTAAATATTGAATATCTATTTTCTGAGTAGTCTCGTGTTCACAGCTTTGTGGATTGTGTGGCTATTGTCCAATGCCACTACACTACTCTCCCACCAGAATCAACATGATGTTGGTTCGATACCAAATTGGATGGGATCGTCGCGCTTCGGAGGTTACCAAGGATAATGAAGATCCTCCGGGTATTGATAAGCTGAAAGATAAATCAAAAAGAAGGCGGCAGAATCTGGTCGGGAAATACATGTAATAATCTTAAAATATCTGCTTTCATGATTAACACGCTTAAAATGAAAATTTGGTTGAAGATTATTTGAACTATAAAAAATGGGATTACAATAATAATAATAATAAAACGATGCGTGTTAATAAATTAACTTATAGGCAGTAATTATTTTGTGTTTAGAAATATTAAAATAATGAATATTGTAGAAATGTTAATATTGGTATTAGTTTTGGTTTAAATTATGAAATCGGATAACGATTATGCCGGTAAGTTGTCCATATGAGTTGAATTCCAATTGCATCTGTATTAGTAGGCTAACTGAAGGAACAAAAGTATACCGTGGAGAAGAATTCCAACTAGTGTTCCAGTTAGTTTGATACGGTTTATTTAGTTACGGGGAGATTTTCTCAACCTCATTTTTACTTGACCGTGATAGAATTTAGTAATACTACTAATACACATGAACGGTTATCAGAATAAAATTTAAATACATGAGTGATAATTATATGGATTTTGGACAGATAGCTAGGAAAAATCGTTAAACATGAGTGTGTTCGTAAGAGACATGCTCTAGACTCAATGTTCTGATCTGCGATAGACTATTTATTTATATTTATACTTGCCGGCTGATTGGACATACAAGTTAGTTGCAAGTATGCAGTTTATCATAAGGCGGAATACGATTTAATTGAGATATAGTGGTTACAAGTTATTAAAATCAGTTAAGCCTATGGGTCATATTACGAAGTGATGTGGTGCTGCAAGATGTATTTAGCTAAATAAGTTTTTACAAGATGATTAATAGTGAGTGATGCTCATGTGATTATCAGGGAGAACATAAGTTGTAACCAGGGGGAGTACACTCCCAACTCATGTCTATGATAATGGCTTGAACCTTAGTCAGTGTTGGGGTAAATTCGACATTGATGTTTTCAGTTTGCAGGAGATTTGCTCGACTGCTTATACTGATTATTTGCATGCATGATTGTGTCGCTAAACCATCAATTAGACTGACAAGGTTTTGAGATATTTACTGAATAAGCAACTGATAGAGAAACATACTGTAATCATCTGTGATGGATGAAGATACCAAGAAAACAACACCATTTAATGGTAATTATAAGTCAATTTGTTGACCGATTTCGTTACTAGTTTCATTAATTTTATCAGTCATATTACGTGATTGTCAAGTTATGACAATGCTTTATGACGATATCCTGAAACTATTAAATTTAACTAGTTATAGTGTTGATTAAGGATTAGTCAGTGGAAAAATAGGTATTGTTGCTTTAGGTGATTCAAAATCATCAGAAATTTATAACGTTAAAGAATCCGAGACGCCTAATTTAATTATAAATTTCAATTCAGAAATATTCGTTTAGTGTTCATTCTAGTAGGCTACTGAGTTTTGATTTTAAACGTTTGTTTAGCCAACAGCTACTTGGGGATTTAGTTATTTCACTAGTGCAGTTGATAGTACCTAAATTTTTAATCTTATTATCTAAACTATGTTTGCATTTTAGGCTGCTAATATGATAAACCAATCCATAAACCCAAATACGATTAGCAACAACGACTATGATGGGTTTATTGATAAATGTTAAAGGCGATCCAGATGATTTCTAAATTTATAAGATATGGAGATATAGTGTAACGTATGTATGGGCCAGGTTAACATGCAGGTTGTTGACGTTGAACATGACCAGAAAATAATTTTAAAGTTTAGACTGCTTGTGAAACTTCAGGCAGGAATATGATGCGTTATAAACATTCCATAAGAAGTTACTGCATTTAGCCTAGGGACACTTACAAATATATAGCAAAAGGAACCGGAAAACATATACATGTTAAGTAAAAAAAGATCATCCAGTAAAATAGTTGAACTCGCCTGGATTATTTTTGAAAATTAGATTATTCAGTGGACGACATATATAACGCCATTCGTGAGTAGTATTGATCCAAAAGCATCCAGAATAAAACATACAGTATGGCAATCACTTCCAGGGTGCTTGATGCTGTTGAGGTTTTTGACACTCGCTCTGATAAGAACAACTGAATGAATCCAGATAATTGTGTGTGCCATCTAAAATGAACTTATGATTGCAGAAAACTTATAGCTGGAACTCACCGTATGTTTTTGGAGTAGTCATCCTCGTTGTTTGGCAATGGAACTCGAGAATATGAAATTAGGCAGGCAGTGGTCGGAAGAAAAAGATATTACAGGATAGTGTATAGTTTAAAACAGGATGAGGAAATAAGATAAGGAACACTGAATATTAGATCCAGATAACTATTTAGTCCTTGATCGCATTGTTATTCAATGTATACTTACGCTATTTACAGGTCATATTTGCTAGAGCTTGATGTTTAAACAAGACTATGTCGCTGAAGCATGTAAATGCTATTACAGCTTGTTAACAAATCATCAAAGCTAATTAGTTAATATAGACGACCAGTTTTTATTATCGATTGAGCTAGTTTGTCATGAGGACTAATCAATATAACATTACGATAATGCATGTGAGCATTAATCAGAGGACTATTGGAATACAGGGTTAACATAAATATAAAATCGATCGAGAAAGTTGAAGTGGAAATAAGGATTAATAATATTAGGTTGCGTTTCTTTAGTTGGGCTCACCAATGTAGAACTATGGTCTAATATGATATTAGTACTGCTCTAATAATAGACCTAATCCCAAAATTGTAGATTCGTCATGATATAACTGCCTAATCTATAAGATCTTACGTGGAAGTCACACCATCGACTACACCAACTCACTGTATCGTATCAATTACCAACACCTTATGAGGAAGAAGGTTAGGCTAGAGAAAGAACAATATATTTAATATGAATAGAAGATACAAAGTAACACTGAGACGGACCCCGCCTGCATGGACGAGCCATGCCACTCGATCAACCCCAGTCCATTCAATTCATTCTCCGCGCCTTCTCCATTGTTAGGTATTTCCCCGAGTTAAATATTGAATATCTATTTTCTGAGTAGTCTCGTGTTCACAGCTTTGTGGATTGTGTGGCTATTGTCCAATGCCACTACAACCTCGACATCTGAGAGGAAGCACGGAATACAGTGAACAGTTTGGATGCAAGTAGACGATTTCTACTTTGCAGATGATTTAGCTATCCTGTCTCATGCACACCACCAAATTTAGATGAAGACAACTAGTATAGCAGCAGCCTCTGCGTCAGTAGGCCTCAGCCTACACAAGGAAAACCAAAATCCTCAAGTACAACACGGAGAACACCAACCCTTTCAACTCTGGAAGAGATGGAAACTCACGTACCTGAATAGCGTCATCGTTGAACAAGGAGGATGTGACGCAAACGTAAGGGAGAGGATTGGCAAAGTAAGGGCCGCATTCCTACAGTTGAAGAACACACACAACTCAAAACAACTGTCAGGTAATATTAAAGTCACAATCCTCAATGAGAACGTCAAGATAGTTAGTCCTACTGTAAGGATTGAAACTTGGAAATCTACCACAGCCATAATCAAAAATATAGAATTTCTGAAAAATTACCTACGCAAGATATTCCTAATCCGTTGGCCACACGCCATCAGCAACAGTCTACTTTGGAAGAGAACAAACCAACTTCGAGCTGAGGAGGGAATTAGGATAATTCAAACATTGTTTTCCTCACTATATTTTAGTGATATACACAATCTTAAACTTTCAGCTCTTTCGAATCGCCTTCGCCCATACAGTCCTTTGTCTGTGCATCGCCATACTCTTAACTTGTTTACTTTAGCCTGTTTAAATATGCTTGCTTAAGAACTGATCTTATAAAAGGTTATAAGTCTAAGTAGTCAAATATAAAGCATTTCATCACAAATGACTAATTCTCAAGAGTTATAAACACCGAGTTCTCATCCTTCTCTTTCCCCCTCTATTTTTCAGCGCTCCCACGATATACCGCCGAAAACACACATTTGAAACTTATAACTCTGTCCTACACCTTTTAAACACATCCAATATTTGGGAACGCTATCATGACTCATAAAATAATATATAAATGTGGACCTTTTTAACTGAATGCTTATGCTCTGGACTTAACTTGCATCCATTATAGCCACCAGTTTCTCGTCACAACTCAACATCCATAAAGCGCACGGACTACTTTATTGAACACTCGAGTCTTACTAACATTCATATTTCAGTGTCCGATAACTTGTCCTGTTTCTATGATCAATTTTGGCATACTCGAATCCCGATTTCAAAGACTTCACTAGACACTCCTGCAACTTAGATGACAACCTCACTAAAGTACTGGGATCATGCGATTACGTGAGATCAGCAGCTTCACGAAGAAATAGTCAGAAAACGTTACGCTTAGAATTCATAAACCAAGGACAACTATTTGACAACTCAATCCCGACTCTTCCGGAAAAAGCATGACGCCGTCACACATTTCTATTTCTTTAACAAAATAAGTTAAAATGTCCTACTGACAATAACCGCTTAAATTTTAGAAGTTTGAAAACACCAGCTTTAAAGGACAATCCGCAGCAGGTAAACTGGAAAGCTTATCCTCAGCTTGATCTCGACGGTCACTGGGATTCCTTACTGCACACGATCTTACGTGATACAAACCAGTCTGTCCCAAAATTCACCCACGGTTAAAAGCAGCTTAAGATTATATAAGGTCGTACTCTTTGGATTCTAAGACTTAAAAAGTAATAATAAATGGAATATAAAACGACGGGTAATAGCAACACTTATAGGTACTTGACCAGAGCAAGGATCCATTGCACAAAGGTTCCAGGAGGAGTTAGGTTTCAGCTTCAGAACAAATTAATCAAAGAATTTGTCTTTGATATGAAAAGTTTCCTCTGTCATGCATTCTGTCTTTGAAAAGCCAAAGCCAAGGTTTCCTAGTTGTTAATCTTGAACGGATGGCGCGATCGACAACGACAGTGATGTCACAGAGCGCCTGGAAGAACAATATCTAATTAAGGACGCTCCTCCTTGACTCGATAGGGTTTCCTCTGCCGTACAGAGGGAGGCTTCTTCAACCTTGCTAACACTCTAGTTTATTGTTCTCAGATACTCCAAGTCAAGCCGCGGTTCCAGACAGTTGGAAGCTGGCACATATCAAAGTAATATTCAGGCGAAACTGGTGCGGTAAACCTTCAAACTACCGGCCGGTAGTACCTCTTTCAATACCCTCAAAGGCTAAGAAATGTTCGAAAAGTGATGATCTGCACGATCACTTTTTATCTATAAACATTTTTTGCCAAAACGACCCGGTTTCAGGAAGAGCCAATATGGTGAGTGCGATGGATAGATGGACAACCATTCTTAGACGCAAAGGGGAGGCACACACAATATGTCTCGACTTCTCAGAAGCTTATGATGAGGGGAATTATTGAGCTTAAGCTAAAAGATATTCACTCACGATTATCAGACTGACTTAATCCATATCTAAGTAATTAAAATTTTGAGGTCAGGATCAATTTTACTACCTAATACCTGTGGTCTCGCACGTACAGAGCCTGCAAACCACCACTCATTTAGGATAGCACAGGACATCATCAACACTACTTTAATGTGAGATCATTCTTGTTCATTTTTCATCAGTGTACCACTTTCAAGAGCACTTTATGACCTACCTTTAAGTCTCATTATCCATTGCTTTATTTCTAACTGCTGTATTTTTACATTTCCCGCCCACTTTGGTAAACATTTTCCCACCGTTCTATCTGCCGAAATGTTCATACTTAACTTGGAAAACTGAAATTTACACCATAGTCATTTAAAACATTGCACCGATACCTTACACACAGTCCATAACTTGTGACTGCCTGATAAGCTTGCGACACGGTACTTATAGAAGTGGTATTTTCCATTAGAATATGAAACAGAGAGCGACAGGTAGGTCGTAGTGCTTTATTGGACAATAAAATTAAGAGACCCTAGTGTTACAAGAGGAGAAAAGGTGGAGTTAATGACCAGCAGCCATCGATGGTGAGTGTAATGACTCCAGCCCACCCATGTCTGTGGGGAAAAACATTTGTTTGTTATGGGCTTTTTACGGCTCAGAACAAGGCAATCAGTCGGTTATTTTGTGGTTGTTCTCCTACACTCGCCACTTAGACACATATTTTCATTTTTATGCTGGTCATGCTATTATACATAGATAATGGAATTCAGGCATCTGTAGTATGACTTAGTGGCTACCATTTGACGAAAAATGGGAATAGTAGAGGAAAAAATAAACAATAAAAAATTAGGTTATTGGGGTTTCCAAACACTTCTCCATTCTGTCACGCTTTCGATGTTAACGAATAACCTTCATGATTTTAGCTCCAACTTTCCATCGTTTGAAGCCATTCCACCTTATTACTCGTCACAACCTTTTGTTCTATATCTGCGGACTCTGTAACTATGATTCATTCTAGTAATATCAGCTAGTGTGCGTTTTGTCTGATGATATACCATATATTCACCAGTTCCACCACGAACAGTTGAAAATTGTTGAGTGTTTAGACCCAAAACCCTCACTGCTCCTTTTTTCTCTTCTTCAGCATCACGTTCTCAGTGCACAGCTATAGAGCTAATTCTTACACCTGGAACAGACTTTGCGTAGGCATTTGCCAAGGTCACAGCTTGCGCTGAGCACCTATCACTAGTTACCTTATAACGACCGAAAACTTATTAAATAGACACACTGCATGAATAGTTAGTAGCACCATAATTTTAATTCTGGACTAGATTAGTGTTCGCCAAGATAGCAGCCTGAACGAGGTGACGTTTTTGAATAGGTCATAAAAACTATAAACTCATAGTACAGCACTATCGCATAAAATCAACTGTTAACTCGCTTGTATATCTGAACGAATATTCTGCGATTGATTCTTATTGATTTTATCTGTTTAATAACCCCACTTGAGTATTTCTTCTTCAACAAACCAATGCTGTTTATCGTTGATCGTGCCTTTAAGAATGGTGTGCATTTGCTGTGTCGGAAATATATTGTTATCATTGTTACTTTTTTCCGGATTACAGAATGTCCTAGCGTGACCCCCAGGGATCAGTACTGAGACATCCCTTTTGAATTCATATGGCCGATCTTCCTCAGAAAGTATTGTCTGACTCATTAATTTCTTCTGTGTGAACATTCGGAGAGATACTTACAATCAGGATGATAAGCTGGCACATCTATAGAATCTGACTAGTCTTCAAAGATGGGCGGATAACGGACTTATTTCCAACACTTCAAAGTGTAATGCAGTTCATCCGAGACATGTTACAGACTACGCATACAAATTAGGTAACCCATCACTAGAGGAATCCCAAGTTGAAAAACATCTAGTAGTATTAATACCCAACGATCTGAAGTCTTGGGCGAATTGCGACAAAATACCTTTCAAGTAAACCTTGCACCGGTTACGTTGGAGCTCATTATTGATCAGTTCGACGACAGAACTTTTAAGTTAACCTTTAAAAGTTTTACTCTACCCTATTTAGAGTATGAAAACATGGTATTTCCTCCCCTACTCCGAAGAGGCAGGAACACATTGGAACGTGTCCAAAGACGAGCCACGAAATCAGTTCGGGGACTCAAATTCACTGAAACTTTGCCCACAGGAGTATAGGCGTCTCACAGCTGACCTAATGACATACAGCACCCCAAACACTTCTGGGCATCTCCTTAAATACGTACTTAAACTCAGTCCCAACACAAATTTTAGGGGTAACATCCAGACACTGTAGACACAACATAACAGAACGGACTGTAGGCACAGCTTCCACTCCTTAAAAACAGTCAAATGCTGGAATTTTTTTGCCAGATAAGCTAGTCCAAGACACTATACAGAAGTCCTTTAAGGGAAAATTTGACTTGTTCTTAAGGACTAAGGACAGTACCTTACTATGATTTACCAACATTTTTCCTTTTCCCTCTTTTATCATTAATATACCTAGGTTCCTACCTAGATGCATCAGTGATCCATTGCTACTAGATATGAAAGCCCGTTAAGCGAACGCTTCTTCCATTCCGTCCTGACCATTTGGACCATTTAATTATGGCGACTTTGCTGAAGTATTGCGGTACTCCAACTAATGTCGTGCATTTCCGTAACGCTGCGGTGCTCACCTCCTCTGGAGTATATTCCACTTTTCTCATATTTAAATTAAAATAGAGGCGCAAAATGCCACTCCTTACGGGACCAGAACGTGAACAGATGCTTCCTCCTTTACTAAACATCCACCATTGGGAGTTGTGCCAACATGGTTCTAGAGAGGCCATACGACGCTCTTTTATGTTTAAAAACTTTGATGCAGCATTCGACTTCATGAAAAAAATAGCGGACAAATCCAAAATTATGAATCACCACCCTGAATGGTTCAATGTGTATAATAAGGTATGTCACTTGTCAGTATCAGTAGATTCTCCAATATAAGTTCCATTTTTAAAAAATCTATGTCATGTTGAGTAACAACTTCAATGAGGTATGTCCATCTACGGTAGCCCTACAGAACGGTAGTTTATATGGCATGGTCTGAGATTCATCAAAGCTCCCAACATTTATAAGATTTAGATTTAGGGAACTAAATTATGGTGAAAAAGCGATCAAATTTCAGATAAGCTACTGGTATTTGTACGCAAAATTCACTTGTACTTTTGACTACTTGTAGTCCTTGTACTAAGGCTGGTGTCAGTTTATAATGAAAATGTTTCAACTGTTTTGTTTTATCGATTCGGTATTGTTTAACATACATAATTCCCGTGTGACATCATGTAATCTGGACTAACTGTATAAAATCACATAAGATTACTCCAATCATAATATGGTAGTACTTGATATAAATATCAAAAGTGCCGAATGCAAATTTGAGCCACCTATGATTGATTCTAAACTAAATTTGCGATCTTGGCATAATATCATATAGCAGGGAGCAGACTACTTCATCCAAATTTTAATCAAACAAGTGTGCCTAAATATCGTTGGTATAATCTGCTCAGTCCTAATATCAAGTTTCCCTATAACTATCAAAATAATGTTCAAAGAATATCAATGTTACTCAGGATTTGAACACTCCGATTCTGAGTTGTTTTTCACATTTAACAACTATTTCTTACCTAGTATCGTATATGTTTTTTTGTTGAACGCCTTGAGAAAGTTTAATCATGACTTTACAATCGCAACTACATGCTTTTTGCGTTTTGTCTATCATTTGCACATCTGATAGTCATGTAACTTAACTACATTTTTGTGCACTATAGGGGCTAATGAATATTCCAGATTGTCTAGTTAGATGTGGCCAGGCTTGAAACTACAATTTATCAGTTGGAAGAGAAGTGCCTTAACTATTCTTTCAGGCAGTGTACCAGGCATGTTGATAAACAATTATAAAGTAATCTATTCGCTTAACCTACCTACCTACCGAAGAGGAACTCTCAATGACTAGTATAAATGAGCTTTTTAGCTCTGCTTTAGCTTTCTATTCCGTTTTGCATATACTTTATGGTTGTGAAGGTTGGTCTTTTAAATAGGGTATCCGTATGTTACAATTACTCGATCATAATACATACCTAAGGATTACTCTTGTATGTTGGAACTATTAAGTTAGCAACTGTGATTATTAGGTATGAGTGGCAAATCAGTTAGCGGAGTACTGAGTCTTTACCAACTGAGATGATTGGGACATGTTTTCAGCATGCATATCTACCGCCCACACCAAAGCGCGATAATGGCTGGTGTAGAAGTAGGTTGGAAATAGCTAGGAGCAGTCAAGCTAAAAAAAAAATGGCACCAGTCTATGAAGTCAACTAACATTGTACTGAACCATGTATATAAATGCAAAGTAGCTAGTTTGTGTCCAAATGTCTATCACAGGCGGCGGTCAGAGACCTTAGACAACATTGTTCAGAATCGCTCGCAATGGGAAAGTAAACTCACTTTGTCTTCCCTTAGATCTTAAATTTTAAACTACCTAGTCAACCTTTTTACTACATGAATCCGTATTTTGTATGCCCAACCTTTTCTGTTACCAATTATACTTTGACTATCTCTACTATTCTGGAATTCACGTCGAAAATTTCATCACGTCTTGCTAAGGAGGTATTTCTACGTAAACTGGATATATATGTACTGGGTTTTACCTTGCCTATGACTGGATGGTTTCACTGATATCGGTGTCCCACTACCTTCGGCATTATTTGCCGACGTTGGAACTGGTTGGAAAAAGCGGAGAGGTGGTCAGTGTATGACATGGTGTCGTGGTATGAAAGAAAGCTGCAAAGGGCTGGCCTGTGTTGGTCCTTCACGACTCCCTGGCTGGAGTCCGAGAGATGGTGCAACACAGTGGCTAGAGACGTTATCAGATATGGCTCAGAATAGGAGCCAGTGGCGATCATGCTGTAACCTTTTACTTTCTTCATAAAAAGTGGTTGTTTCTTCCTTAACTGGATGATTTCTTCTGATTGTTCCTTTCCGTTTCCCCATTATCACTATTATTATTATTTTTATTACTATTATACTATCTTACACTAATCTGTTCGTTATTGTCCTTTGTTCTTTTTACGCTCCTTACCTTCTTTTTTTCTCCTGGAATTCTCATTGTTTTGTGTGGCGCATATATATTTGGTGCCTTATTGTACCAATATTTATGTGTTCAAATATATAAATAAATAGAAGCAAAAGAGTTGAAAGAGAAAGCATCGACAAGTAGCTCTAGATAGTTGTTTAGATCGACCACAGTCAAACGTTACACACTAATCAGTCAGGCAATGTCGTGAAAAGTCATATTAGTGAGCCACTGTCAAACCAAAGACTGG